>OV743716.1:62445828-63645828 GCA_928272305.1 Volucella inflata
ATTTATTTTTTTATTTATTTATTTATTCAATTATTTTTTTATTTTTTATATATTTATTTATTATTTATTTATTTTTTTAATTATTTATCCTTAACTATTCATTTATTTAATTATCCTTATCTTATCACTTATTTATTTATGTATTTACTTATTCATTTATTTATTTATTTATTTATTTATTTATTTATGTATGTATTTATTTTTATTTTTTTAATTATTTTTCCTTAACTATTCATTTATTTTTTTATTGTTTTAACCTTATCTTTTCATTTATTCATTTATTTATTTTATTTATTTATTTATTTATTTATTTATTTATTTATTTGTTTATTTATTTATTTATTTATTTATTTATTTATTTATTTATTTATTTATTTATTTATTTATTTATTTATTTATTTATTTATTTATTTATTTATTTACTTATTTATTTATTGATTTGTTTATCCTTATCTATACATTTATTTGTTTATTTATTTATCCTCATCTGTGCATTTAATTATTTATTAATCCTTAACTATTCATTTATTTATTTATCCTTATCTATGTGGTCGTGTCGACGAAGCCCATACACATACCTTACCATATCGTTAAATGCCACAGTAAGTTTATGCTGAGATAGGGAATCAAGTTTGCAGTACACTGCTGATGAATATTCAATATACGGAACATGTAATATTTTAACAAGTCTCAGCATCGTATTAACAGGAGTAAAACTAGAGAGCAGTCAAAGTTTGCGTAGGCCTCCGTAAATTCGTCCCAGAGTATAATTGATGTGGCTTACACAGGATATAGAGCGGTTTATCTTAAAACCCAGGTTGGTTACAGTCTCCACGAACTGCAATTGCGTGTCGTTGAGGTGAATGGGTGGCAGTAGTTCAGTATCGTGGAGTTTTTTCGATATTAAAATCAGCTGAGACTTTGCTGGGTTGAGGGTCAAACAATTACGTAGTGACCATTGGTAGATTGCGGATAGATCCTCATTCAACCTGCAAGCAAGATCCTCAACTAGACCAATCGGTCTAGATAAGTATATCTGCGCATCATCCGCATAGAAGTGAAGACTAGCGTTAGAACAAACTTTGGGGAGGTCATTTGCAAATATGCAAAACAATATTGGACCCAGTATTGAGCCCTGTGGTACTCTGCATGTATGTTCCTTATACGAGAGGATTTGCCACCAACCACAACCCTTTGACAGCGATTACTTAAGTAATTAGTTATGAGTCTTGCAGAACTTTCACTAAAACCAAAATACCTTCTTAGTTTCTCAGAAAGGATAGAGTGGTTGACTGTGTCAAAAGCTTTGGAGAAATCAAGAAGGCAAAGTATAGTGAGGAAGTCCAAGTCATAGTTGATCCTTATGTCATCGAGAATTTTAACCATAGCTGTGAACCACTATGGTTGGCTCGAAAACCAGACTGGACCGAAACTAGTAGCTTATGATGATCTAGATGACTTAAGATTTGCTTGGCAAGGACTTTTTCCAAAACTTTTGAAAGGCAAGGTAATATACTGATGGGTCGAAAGTCTGCAGCTAAAGACGGTTGAGGTTTTTTCGGGACAGGAATTACTTTAGCCAGCTTCCAACTAGACGGAAATGACGGCGAAATAATGCAAAAATTAATAACGTGAGAAATAACACCAAGAATGTGGGTTAATACCATTTTGACAAACCGGATAGGAACTCCATCCTCACCAACGGTATCTGATTTGAACGATCGAATGATATTAATGACATCAACATCCGATACAGCTTTGAATTCAAAAACTGTGGGTGTTTCCGAAAAATGTTGAAGGTTGGAAAAAGAAGTTGTAATTTCTAATGAGGTGGATAAGAAAGCATCATTAAGATCATCAAGATCAAGTAAGACGTCTACAACATGGTTTTTACAAACACCAACCGCGAGTAAGTTCTTCCAGAGCTTTTTGGAATTTTGGTCCGTTCCCAATCTAGATAAAAAATATCTTTTCTTAGAAAGTCTCGTGATATAAGTTGAGAAATTACGTGCTCGACAGAAGTTTACCCAATTCATATTTGTTGAATTTCGCTTCCACTTCGAACTTTTATGGCATTATGAACCTCAGACGTAAACCATGGACAAGTTCTATTGCGCACTACTACTCTTCTTAAAGGCACATGGTTATTGAATAGGTGAAATATTTGCGATTGCAATAGGTCAACTTTATCACATACATCTGAGACAAGACAACCTGAAGCGAAATCTCTGAATTGGAAAGTTGATGGTATAGAGGTACGAGATAAGTCAATGCTATAGGTGCAGAAAATTAGATCTTGGTCAGTGACACCTTCTAATGACAACTGGTCCTGTAGTAACACATTTGACAGATCAGATACCAACAAAAGGTCCTGAAGACTTGAAGAGCGGTTAGGTGCGAAGCGGGTAGCATATGAGTTGACAACAGTTAACGCGGAACTTGCAGCTAAATCTAAGAGTTGGTGAGATCTACTGTCATATTCGAAAAGGTCAGCGTTAAAATCACCGCATATAATTATGTGTTCATAATATGAGGAGACTTCTTGGAGTGCGGAGAACAGCTCCGGTTGGGACTATAAACAACGCCTATGAGGCACTTGGTATTGCCATCAGTAACTTCTGCAAGAAGATACTCAGTAGCACTAGCCTCGGATTTCACATTACACGGCAATTCAAGGAAATATTATAATAAAGAGCTACTCCACCACCTATTGTACTCGTGATTCTATCGTTCCGAACTATTCTGTACCCCGGTATATGGTACAGCGGATCTTCCAAATCAGACCTATCTGTATATCTCAAATCAGGCCGTAGCCATGTTTCTGTAACACAGATAACATCAACACCCGAACCATGAAACATGTGACGTAAATAATTTGCCTTAGAAACATTTAAACTACGTGCGTTGATATAACATATTTTGAACCCCTCACGCGCATTCGATAGAATATTTATCATTGAGCGCACGGAAACTTCACCATTGCCATCAGACGTACACGTATTTTTTATTTGTTATAAACCATCATTATTAGCAAAAACAAATAAAGGGAGCATAATATTGTTAGTAGATCTACATTTAAAAAAGCAACAGAAAGACGAAGACAGAAAAACATAGGGAGTTAAAATAAGTGGAATAGGAAAGAAGAAAAGGAGAAAGCAGGAATTGTATTGTATATATAAGAGAACTTAATTATAAACATTTTTACGAGTACATTAAAAATAATTAAAAAGGGAAAACAAATTTTTTTAAGAAACATACATATTTATAGTTCGCTCTAGATGAATGGAGTGTTGAGGATTCGGGTAAGAACATTTTTCAAGTCGCGTCGATGTTGATGAGATTTTTATTTCGTTATCATCTGCACTCTTTTTTACATAAACGAAACCATTACGAGTTCTTACAGAGAACAAAAGGCCCTCTTTGCGCAGACGAAGAGCATGTTTTAATAGAGAGCTATTCACTGATGTAAGACTTTCGTTTATGTATATACGGGACATGTTGGTGTTAGAAGTGTTTTTGGTGGAACTGGAACTGCAGGAGGTGTTGCAGAAAAGCAGAAAGTAATGCTCTTTGTTCAGCGTGGGATGAGAGCCGAATGAGTAACGGCCGATTTCTGCCGGTGGTTTGACTTCCTAAACGAAAAGCATCTATGTGAGGGGAATATTGGTGTTGTAATTTAGCAGCAATGTTCTTCGCAAGATCAACAGCATTTTCTTTTGTTGTTTGTGGAATTCCATGTACAATTACATCACATAGACGCGATTTAAGTTGTATGCCAGCTAACTCCTCTCTTACCCTTCTGTTGTCTTCCTGGAGTACAGCAATTACGCTCTCGCACTCTTGCGCCTTATTATTAAGAGCAGATATAACTTCACTTATCTTGTTGTTAATTTTTTTTATCTATTCATTTATTTAATTATGTATTTATTCATTTATTTATTTATTTATTTATTTATTTATTTATTTATTTACTTATTTATTTATTTATTTATTTATTTATTTATTCATTTATTTATTTATTTATTTATTTATTTATACTTATTTATTCATTTTTTATTTATCCTTAGCTATTCATTTGACCACTTTATTTATTTACTTATCTATCTATTTATTTACGTAGTTACTTATTTATTTATTTATTTATATTGAAGGGTTTTTTACGCTTTCCCT
This sequence comes from Volucella inflata, assembly GCA_928272305.1. NCBI lineage: Eukaryota > Metazoa > Arthropoda > Insecta > Diptera > Syrphidae > Volucella > Volucella inflata. Next base: position 62,449,999 of record OV743716.1, read on the forward strand.
TCGTAGAATTAATCAATGTCCATTTATTTCCAAATTATATATTCATAATAATACGAGTATTACAGTATCTTATCTCTGAATTTTTAAACGTGTGGTAGAGAAACCTTGTAATTTTATGCGAAATAAAAAACTATCTATCTATCTAACAATGATCGCTAACAAAGCGGAAAAATCAAAAAGAAGACGCGATCAATCTGCATGAAATCATACGCGTGGGTACTCTCATTTTCATTTCATTTTCAATGCATTTTTGTTATACCAATTCATTAATTCTTACTTGCTATACAAAAAAACGCTTAAAAATTAGCTTAATTAACTTACAATTTATCTTAATTCTAACTTACTGGCCACATGCGGGCACTCTAAGTTAAAACTAACAATTAAATATGTCATTCGACGTACGAACGTTATTTTATTATATTATTCAATACTAAATATACTTAAAACTAAGAAAACAATTTTATTATTTCAAAAAAAAACTTAGTAAATGGATTTGTTTTGTTTATATATAAAACTTAAGACTAAGCATAAAAACTAATCTACAAACTACTCGTACTTAATCTACTTATACTAATGTTTTGTTTTGTAAATATATACAAATTTATTTATTTTTTTTTTTGAGAGAATTACAAAGAAATTATTACCCATCTCGATTATTTGTTTTTATTTATTTTTTATTTTTTTATTTTTTTTTGTTTATTTTTTTCTCTTATTTCTACCTTAAACCTACCTAACCCTATGTAAGCCGGCCATGTCTAAAAATAAGCAGACCCACTCTGCTCCCTAACGAAGCTACCTAGTACTAGAGGAATTCGACAATGGAGCTTCCCCTTCTTCTGCAAGCCACCAAAATTGTTGGTGCTGCCGAGCAACATCCCTAATGTCGCGACTGCCTACCGCCCTACTAAACCGGAGACGCTCCGCACTACCGTGTGCGATGTCTCTGTCGTAGTTTAGTCGCCTGTCCGCAGCTGTTCGAGCGACGTGGAAGATTAACGGCACCGCTAAGCTGTCCTGGATCAGACCTTTCATATCGAGGTAAAGGAACGCTTCTGGAGGAATAAAGCCGTCAATGCGAACTCTCTCATGATACAAATAATAAAATGTTCGCGCCGAGGTTATTGCTCTTGCAATGTGCCTTCGAGTCAACTTAATAACAAAATTGTCCACTCTTTTTAGGTTTGCCCTATTGTACAAGACCTCATTAGAATAGAATTTTATGTACTCAGACTCTGGTGTTCTGTATAAGCGAAGACAAGCCCTAAGGCAAGCGCTCTAAAACACCCGAATCTTTTCCAAAAGACTTGCTCTCACATTGAACCACACGGGACAACCAAATGTAAGCATAGGCCGAATAAGGGCCATGTAGCAGATTACCTTTACCCTCGCATCGAGTTGCCTGCTATAAAACAGTCTCTTTGTAAGGGCAAAAGCACCTCTGGCTCTGGCCAGAGCAACATCTATATGTTTGTTAAAATAGAGATATTGATCTAGCCAGATCCCAAAGTATCTGACTACATTTCGACAAACAAGTGGCTGCCCGTGTTGTCCCACGATTTGAAACTTTCGCCAATTCTTTCTGGTATCCGCAGAGGCCCCAGCCAAAGGCGTCCTAAACAGAATGGTTTCCGACTTCTGAAAGTTGATCGTCAACTTCCAGTCGTTGCAATATTGTTTAATTTTATCGAAGTCATGTTGCAAAAGAATGTTTATAACCTCATTCTTTGGACCTGATCTGTACGCGATTAAGACGTCTGCGTACGCTATGGCATGGTGAAGTGAACCTATCAGATCACTTGTATAAATGTTGAAAAGGATTGGCGAATTGACCACACCTTGTTGCAGACCGTTTTTAATGTTGAATATACCAGTAGAAGTCACATCGCCATTCTTCATGATGAACTGTCTCTTGGTGAGCATATTGAAAAGAATATACAGTAGTGGTTTACTAACACCTAGCCTGTCGAGTTGTAGAAGAGTCCCTCTAACCATACGGTATCGAAGGCCTTTTCCAAGTCAATCAGAAACCAGTTTAGATGCGGAATGAATAACATCATGCCCCGCCTTGAAACCGAATTGATTATCCGGAACTATGTTTCTGTCCTAATTCCACTTAGTCAGGACTCTATCAATGACTTTTTCGAAAACCTCACTGATGTTTGGAAGGAGACTGATCGACCGGAGATTCTCCGGATTGGAGGTGTCTTTATCCCTTTTGGGGATGGGATGTACCACAGCAGTTTTCCAATGCGCTGATAATGTGCATTATTCATTGCATTGTTAAACAGAATTGTATAAATGTCCACCGCTTCTAGTGGGAGATGTCGAAGCACAATATTCGGTATTCCATCGGTTCCCACTGATTTCTTACTTCTAATTGTGTCGAAGATCGTTTGAAGCTCTTCCTTCGAAATTAACGGGGGTTGTTCCCTTTCATTGGCGATGACGTTATTTGCCATGTTCTAGTCACTGAACTGGGTGAAACCCGTGTGCTCGATTCGCCAGTTCACTATTCACTAGGACTCGATTTTCCAGGTCGTGGTTGGGACCAATGACGTCGTTTGTCTTGTACACTTTCTGGAAAGTCGCTCCTATAGTCTCTACCTTCTCCTCCGGATCTTCGATCACAAAGAAGTTGTCATCATAAACAGCCTCATTTGGATCTATGCCTGCTGTTGAAAGTATGCGTTCATTGTCTGTCGTTCGAGGGATTTTAAGACATGAAAGGTCGTCTTGATCGTGTTTACAGCCCGAATTTTATTGTTCCAATACAAACTTACAGAATACCTGAGAGTAGTCTACTTTTATGTCGGTGAAGTGCGTCAATAGTTGCGTTGCGGAATAAGTCTTCGTTGTCAGTGTGTTGATACCGAGGTATCGTTTTGTCCATTGTTCGTTTAATTGTCTCGTCCATTAGTTTTAGATACCTGTCAATCTCCTCGTTTGAAAGATTTCTGTTGGACGGTGGGTAGAACGAATTCGAGGAGAGTGCTCTAGTCAGTGTCCTGGAGAAGTGTGTCCAACGCACTCTACTATAGTTGTAGGAATGCCTTTGAACATACTCATTCAATTCCGCATTTTCGTTCGGAACGGTTATTTCGGTACTAAGACCGCAATGGTCACTGCCATACACAAAAGTGCGAAGACAGTTTACAGTTTGTTGGTTCGTACCTGTCACTTGTATTCGTGTGTCGAACAACAGGAGATCCAAATAGGAGCCATGTCTAGAAACGACGGACTATCCGCCGCCTTTAGGCCGAGTCGGTACATCACACTGTGCTGACCCCACCAATTGAATAGCAGGTTCCCTCTAGTGTTTGGTTTATTATTTCCCCAATCGCTGTGTTTGGCATTGAAATCTCCGCCGATAATGAAGTAGCTTTCCTCCAATTCCAGTCTCAGAAATCGAAAAAGTGTCTCGAGCTCTGAGATGAATAGGGTGGATTGAGTAGCCTTAGATGCATAAACTGACACCATGTATAACCGCTTTCCACTACGGAGAGGGATATACATGATGCATGCTTCTAGCACCTAAAACCTACAAACTACACGACTGTATATTCTTTTAAAACGTATACCTATTCTTCCGAAGATTGCAACGCCTCCTCCTTGTATGGAGTTGGGTCGATTTCTTCGCATGATTTTATACTTTCTGTGCCTCATTTTGTGTCTTTCGGTTAGCATAGTTTCGCTAACCAAAAGCATATCAGGGGCTTGGTCTTTAAGCAACTTAAAAAGTGTGGCTCTTCGCTCAATCCTAATCGGTGAATTAACATTCACTGCAAGGACCTTCAGGGTTTGCTCCGCCATGTACGTACCCATTACGACTGAAGGTGCGTTAGGCTCGGCAGCAGCGCGTATATTTGATCTACCCGCGTAGCTTCCTCGGTAATTTGACGTTGCAGCTGAGCCATCTGCCCCTGGATAGAGAGCAAGATAGCTAGCATGTCATGCATTTCGCAGTTCGACGCGGCGTGCCCAAACCTTTGGCAGCGAACACATTGCATTGCAAAATGTTTTCGTGCCTTTTTACTTTTTCCCAGTGAACCACCTGGTAGTCTAGGACATTGATACTCCTTAGACTATCCAGAAGCCTTTCGGGACTGAGTTGCACCAGGAAGAACGGTAGCTTCCATTTCTCTCTTTTGGCTCTGGCTATGACGAACGGCTTAACCCCACGAATTTAAGACCGTCGCACTCTTTCTCTTTGAGCAGTGCAAGAAGCTCCTCCGGATTAGTAGACGGTTCTGGCCCCCTCATCAGCATAGTTTGCAGCTTTTCCCCCTTCGGGGTGAAGGAGAAGAGCTCCGTCGTCGAATCCCTTAACAAACTTTTAATCTTGTGATAACACTCAACTGTATTACAGTGGATCGCATGCCTATCTACACTAAGTCTTTTTATAAAGAAATTACAGCCTATGGCCGACTTACACAGTTCAATCTTATATGTATTTATAGGTGGAACTCTTGTTTTTGATATATTTTGTTGTTTCTGCTGTTGTTGTTGTTGCTGTTGTTGTTTCTGCTGCTGCTGTTGTTGTTGCTGCTGCTTTGGTTGCTGTTGCTGTTTTGGTTTTTGTCGATTTATATTTTGCGCTGATGTAGGTTTAGGCTGCTCTTTTGATTTTTGTTGTTTTTGATGTGTCTTTATGTGTTGTGTTTCTTTTTGGGTTTGTTGCTGTTATTTTTGTTGCTGTTCAGATTCGTAGTGTTCGAGTAGCTGCTCCTTTTCCCTTCTTGCTATTTGTTTGGCCTTAGTAGCTAGCACTCTTTGCTGGAGCTGCATAATGGTATTATTTATGGCCTCTACCTCGTCTTCTTCGTCATCTGACTCAGATGCTACCAGAGTGGCGAAGCTGTTGTTGTCTCCAGTATAGTGCCCTTCACTCCCATCTGAGACATATGGGTAATCGTCCTGGTTTGACTGTTGGCGAAGTTTTTTTTTGCGCTGCTGATTTGATTCGCGCCTCTTCCCCTACTTCAACCGGTAGCTTTTCGGTTGAAGCAGATAGAGAGAAGCGCTTTACTACGTTAGGAGTAGACCTTAGTTTTCTCCTCCTTTTCGAATCACCTGCATTGGCCACACTTGCTGGGTGGCCTGATATACCAGTCTCATCGGCTGTTATTTCATCGCCATCCGCTTGTCCTGGTTTTTGACGAACGGATTGCTCTTTATTTCCCATCACCTGATTGTTTTTGTGCTAACTTTTACTCTCACTTTTTTATTTGCAATTTTTGATTAAATTATAAAAACAATAAAAAAAGGAAAATCTTTTTTTTCCGGATTGGGGATTCGAACCTGTATCGCTGGTTTAGGCAGTCCAGCACACGTTCATTTCATTTCATTTTCAATGCATTTTTATTAATTTAACTTCAGAAATTCTTACAAGCTATACAAAAAAACGCTTAAAAATTAGCTTAAATAACTTAGAAAACTATCTTATTCTAACTTACTGGCCCCATGCGGACACTCTAAGTTAAACATAATTCTTAATCTACATGTCTTTCGACGTTCCGTACAGTACTTTTTTTTTTCGTTACATTAATTTAAGCCTTAAACTAAGAAAATAATTTTATTAAATAAAAAACTTAGTAAGTCCAGCACACGCGCGTGGGTACTCTGTTCATTTTTAAGTGCGGTATAAACTTCACATTGGCGTTCTTCTCCAACCCTCAGAATTAACATGTCGCAGCATAAGTTCATTTGAGTGTACATTGTTAATTTTAAATTTTTTTTAAATGGAAAAATGAAAATAAGTGCAAAAGAGCGGATCTTTGCTTTTCGAATTTGCTTCAATATTTCTTCGTCTGGCGATGTGAGCGCAGTGTGTTCATTATGGTGGACGAAATGAAATATACGAAAGAGCTCACCAGTATGCTAATTTTGTATTACGAAATGCTTACGAAAGATGAAACAAAATATACACGTTAAAAACATTCCACACTTAATACTCGTAATGAGAAAAAGGATTCGTGTATTAGTGCGCACATCACCGAATGACAGTTCAAAAGAAAATAACGAAGAGATACGCATTAAATTCATACACCGACTAAACAATATTTTTTTTTTTTTTAAACAAGCCTCTATTTATGATCTAGTTGGTATATTTTTCTTTTATACATTTTAATGCCGCATTTTTTATGTTATTGCTTTAAGCATAATTTTATCCAGAATTCTACATTAAACAAAAATATATACCTTATACGCAATAAAAATAAAAATAATAATATCTACGTACAATATTTCTGAAGAAGTATTTGCAGGATTAACAAAACTTCATTGATTTCAATTCATTTAACATATTTGAAAATAAAATATTACTTGTAATGAATCCTTGCAAACTTTAAATTTTTCTTAAATCGCTGGTCTATAATATACAAATACGAGGGCGGGTCAGTAAGTCCGTGACTTTTGGATTAAAACACAGATTTTTTGATACAAAAATAATTTTATTTTTCAACGTAGTCTCCCTTGAGCTCCATACACTTTGTTCAACGCTTCTCCAATTTTTTTATCCCTTCCAAAAAAAATGATTTGTCGAGGTCCTCAAAATAGGCCTTTGTTTGCGAGATGACTTCATCATTGGAGTCAAATCTTTTTCCACCAAGCCATTTCTTCAGGTTTGGGAACAAGAAGTAGTCGCTCGGAGCCAAATCTGGAGAATAGGGTGGATGAGGGAGCAATTCATAGCCCAATTCATCCTTCTTGTGAAGTTGTTACACGATTGCGTTTGTGGTCGACCGTGAGCAAACGCGGCACCCATCTTGCGGAAAGCTTTCTCATGCCCAAGTGATCATTCAAAATTGAAACCACTGAGCCATGCGAGATCCCTACGGCTTCCACAATCTCTCGCACTTTCAATCTTCGGTCGGCCAACACCATATCGTGAATTTTTTCGATTGTTTCGGGTGTAGAGACCTCAACTGGGCGTCCAGGACGTTCGGCATCTTCATCTTCAGTGCTTGTACGGCCACAACGAAATTCAGTAAACCACTTTTTTACCATTGAAATCGATGGTGCAGAGTCCCCATAGTATTTATCAAGCTTAGCCTTGGTCTCGGTAATGGTTTTTTTTCGCAAGAAATAATGCTTAATAAGCACACGAAATTCACTTTTTTCCATTTTCTCCTCAAATTAGTGAGTAGTCTGATAAAAATAGCTGTCAAACACAAACTAACTGACGCAGCAAGTTTAAATTTTGACATGAGTCAACTGACAGATGCCTGTTGACAGGAGCAGTGTTGCTGTTTCAGTAAAGAGGTCAGAAATTCAAAAAGTCACGGACTTATTGACCCGCCCTCGTATATGTAGATTTTCAATTTTCACAACATTGCTTGAGATAGTCTTGAACGCATTATCAAGTTACTTTTCAGTCTTCACGTTTATTTAATGTTTATATGTACACAGTATAAAACCTGTTTAATTCACATCATTTTATTTTACTTATTTTTGGTTTGATATATGTGTTTGCCAATAATATATAAAAATATGAGTATTTATACAACTTATACTGTATATAAGACTATATGATTAACACAAGCCCACAAAAAAAATAAAAAAAATGGTGCAGCTTTGTTTGTATTTGTGGTAGATAAGAAAAGTAATATGCATATAATATCCATTAGTTTTTTTTATCATGTCCCACTGCCACTTTTCTCGCGGTTTAGTTTGTGGTAAACCTAATTCGATTTCACAATAATACTGATAAAATAAATCCTAATATTTCATAATGGCTAGTAAGTTAAGACGGTGTGTTAATGACCTTGATAAGTTTTGTGAAATTTGTGGAGAAAATATTTTCAAAGATCCGCGAAAATTAATAAAAAACAATGTGAACCATAGTGTTCCAATACTAGTTTTTTATGTCAAGAGGAAGAAATTGAAGGATCTTGTGCTTCTCAAGTAAGCGATTAATTCCTCATTCAGAAGACGTTCCAGTACTAGTTTTTTATGTCTGGAGGAAGAAATTGAAGGATCTAGTGCTTCTCAAGTAAGCAATGACTTTGTATGCTCTGTAGAAACATTTTCACAAAACTTAATGAAGCTTAATGATCTCATCAGAGACTTAGATCCTTCAAAGGAACGTGCTGAGCGGCTAGCATAAAGGTTACTTTCTATCGCACGAGAGAACAAAACTTATTGCAATCTTGTTCTTCTGGTGAAAATTTTGTATATTGCAGTGATGTGAGAAGCTTACTGACTTTTATGGGCCTGGATACCTATCAGGCAAGTGACTGGCGTCTCTTTATTAACAGCAGTAAAATAAGTCTCAAAGCCGTCCTTTTACATAATGGCAATAAACCTCCTATTCCAATTGCCCACTCTACTTATATTAAATAAGAATATGAAGCTATTTCAGTTCTATTGCAGAAAATAAAATATGTCGAATATAAATACGTGATCTGTGTCGATTTGAAGATGGTTAATTTTTTGATAGGTCAACAAAGTGGCTACACAAAATATCCATGCTTTATTCGTCTCTGCGACAGTAGAGCAAAATCAGGAGATTGGATACAAAAAAAATGGGCTGTGACAGATGCTTTGGTCGTTGGTGATAGCGATATGATTAATGAGCCATTAGTTCCAGAGAAAGAATCATTCGTCCGGCCTTGCACATAAAATTGGGGCTTATGAAGCAATTTGTGAACGCTCTTGACAAAAATGGAAATTTATTGTAGCGGCTGTACATAATTTTCTCGGAAATTACAAGGCTAATGACTATGAAGGGTTAGTTAAGAAAATGCTTCTTAACTTTAAAAATGTTGGCAGTAATATAAGCATAAAAGTACACTACCTCCGTACTCATATATATCAGTTTCGGCATAACCTAGGAGATCTTAGCGAAGAACAAGGAGAACGCTTCCGTCAAGATATAAAAACAATTGAGAACAGGTATCAAGGAAGATGGGAGACTATTGCTGGGAAATTATGTCCGATTTTCCAAAACAACTTCACTCTAGAAAATCCCTTAAAAGAAAATTCCTTCACATATAAAATTAAAATAAAGCCGTATTTTTTAAAAATCTAATTTTTTGTCCATCTCATAAATTAGAGCTGGTACAAATAAAACATTTCACATTTTTGGAATCACCTTATTAGATATACTTAAAAACAGGTTTTAAATCCTAGGCACCAAAGTGTGTGTAGGGCAGTGTAATACACCAATCGTTTTTGTAATATAATCATGAAATTCGAAAAAAGGTTTTCAAAAACCAACCAAAAGGACTTGCAGCTAGTTAAAATCAAATTCGTTTGCTATATTGTTAAATTCTATAAATGAGTTCACCTTCCGATGAGATCAAGACTTGTGCAAGCCTACGCTTTTTTTTGATTTTTTGTTTGTGGACCTTACCAACGTTTATTTGTTTCCACTGTAACATCGTTATCTTTAACTTCTTCAAGTTCGTCGAAAAAGTTCATTTCTTCAATCATCCATTTCATGGATTTTATCGTTTGGCAAACATATATTGTAGGTGGATCCGCTCGTAATTTGTTACGTTTATTAATAATATGCTGTATGTTCACTAAGGTATTCCTCTTTAGATGGACAGGTTGCATTGAAAGAAAATGGAGGACTTGCATTATAACCCCCAGACAAAAGTTTAAAGGGAGTCACTTTCTTCGTGGAATGTGTGGAGTTAATATATGTTATAACTGCTTCATCATCTATTTCATTAATAGGGTTATTTCTACTTTGGTTATATATAATGCAAACTATTTCGGTAAAAGTCGAATGAAATCTTTCGACGGGTGAATATACGGTTGGACTTTTTGCACCAGTTGTATGGAGGCAATGGAGGCAAGGAAATGGCATATATTTGTAAGAATTCTTTGAAAAGTGATGATAAAAATTCAACTTCATTGTCTGTAGTAACTTTCTTCGGAACACCATGGTGAGAAAAGAAGTGTTTTAAGGACTGAGTTATACTTATACTTTTGTATTTCTGGAATTTAACGAGTATGCACCTGCAAATTTACTGAATTTATCAACAATAGTCAAAACGTTCTGTTTATAGACCACGTATACATCTATATGTATGCGGTTAAAAGCTCTGCTGGACTAACGAGAGAATTTCCAGTTAATGTCGGAGTGCACCAAGGAAGCGTCCTTAGCCATTTCCTCTTTAACGTAGTATTCGACTACATTCTAAGCCTGGGGCTAACCACTGATGCGATCCAGGACCGAGCAGCATGTAGACGCGCTCTGCGGTCTGCGATACTAGCCAACCCCATAAGCGGAGCAGCAGCGATGCAGTAAATATGGGAAACTCGTTACGCATAAGTTCGTATGACGAGGAAAGGGTAAATAAGAAGATAAGAAGAAGAAGATATAATATTTTTAAAGGCTTACAGTGTGTCTCACTAAGTTGTAATTTCAATGGCACCCTGTTACGAGCGTAGGTACTTGTATGTTTGACAGATAAGTTGTTAATAATGTGACTAATATCGTTTTTCAAGCTCGGAAAGCAGAACCCTCTCCTAAGGTGTTGGAAAGTTCCTGTAATCTCTCTATGATGAGACTTCTGATGGTTTTCTCTAATCAATTATTCTTGTTCGTCTTTACCTGTTACGTCTAAAAGTTCTATAGTGGAGCCAATCGATTTGAGCTTGGAGTTTATAAAGTAAAGTATAAAGTAGTAATAAATGTTTTACCAGTTTAAATGTCTCATCATCTGTTATTATAGCTGTAAGGCCCAAGGGCTTAACGCAGTCTTTAAACATATGAAAAATTGTGTCTCTGTCGTGAACTTTCTTCGTTTTAATGGTATGCCTTTTCTTCGTTTTAAATTATATCTGAAACCTAACGTTGGCCTTTGATATGTTTTCGTTTAGGTCAATGATTAGTTGATTAGAAAAATCATTTATCCGACGCTCCGATATAGGATACCATCCTCATGATTTTCCACTGCTGAGATAATGGTAAAGATACTACCTTCGTCATCTATATTATTTTCCATAGACATATTATGAACATTATGTATCAGCGAGGTAATATCATATGTACTTATCTCAATTATGGACACATCATCTACATTTGCATTTTGTTTAACCTTTCTATAAACATAATCGTATTCCTCCAATTTGAGCCGCTAGTGAACTAATTTTGAGTTTGGCTCTTTCAGTGAAAATAACCATGTAAGAGGCCGATGGTCTGTCACTATATGGAGCTTTCTCCAATAAATGTATGGTAGGAAATACTTCACAGCCCATACAACTGCAATTAGTTCTTTCTCGATATTGCTTTAGATTTGTTCAGATTTTGATAAGGTACGACTTACGTAGTAAACCGGTTTATCCGCTCCTACACGTCATTGCGAAACTGATACTCGCATCAGTAGTAACGTTGAATGATTTGGTAAAAACTGGATATTGCAGTATTGTATCGTTGTATAAAAGATTCTTGCAGACCTTAAAACAGTTTATATACCTCGAGTTAAGTCAAATTTTTTTTTCTAAGACACTCAGTTATAGGCTTAGTTAAATTTGGAAAATCTTTTATAAATTTTCTATGATATGCTAAGAAGGAATGATTTGATTTGTTTTGGCGTCTTAGGTAAGGTGAAGTATTTATCGGGATTTGGTTTTACTCCCTCGGCCGTACTTAAAGATCCAAAAGGGAACCCTTTTTTTTTAAAAATAGACAGATTTTTCTATTTGAATCTTAAAATTCACATTGTGAAGACTTGTGAAAACTGAGGTTAGGGGATGACCATGGAGAATAACTGGGACGAATGATACCCTGTTTAAGCATATCACTAATTTGCCTAATCACTTCTTCCTTATGAACTTACAGGTATCTATAAGATTTTCTATAAATTTGATTATTGTCACTTGTTTTTGTACAATGTTTTGATTTGAAAATGTTAAGTTTTTTCCTTCTTGAAAAAATATATTCTCATACCATTTGCATAGCTTTACTAGGCATATTCGCTCTTCGGAGTTTAAGTGTTCCATCGATATAGATTTGCATATGACATTACACTTTGTGTTACTATCGTTCTTAATGGATAAATTATGAAATTCTGAACCTGAGCTATTGTTTATTAATTGAGCTTTTATTGGCTGCTCAGTTACAAAATTTAATGAAATTTCGTTTATAACTTCCACATACCTACGAATACCAGTTATGACACCCATATCTATACATGCCCTCGGGTGTTGGCTTGATAGATACGTCTCCTGATTCTACATCAATCGGTACACAGTATACAAGTTTGCTTAGAGCTGGTACATTGTACGTTTTCTATATGTAATTAGGCTTATGATATAACTCACTCTTTATGTTTTCAGTTTCTAAGAAAGATTAGGATAGATCAATTTATATACCAATTTTCTTTATTGTGTCTATTCCGATAAATCCGTCAAAATACCTAGTCTAGCCATAAATTCCGTTACAAGATTTCAAGTACCCCTTGCTCATAGTTTTATATAGGAATAATCCCGCTAAAAAAAAAATAACTATTTTCCTAATACGTGTACGTATAAGTAAGGAATAGAAGCTAGTTTGGTTTAAGCTTTCGATCAGTTAATATGGAGTGGGGCATCAGAGAAAATCGTGTCGCGGTAATCGCTTTGCATAAGTGTGGAAAAAATTTGAACCAAATTTTCGAACTTCTCAAACCACTTGGTATATCAGACCAAGAAGTGGTCGTCCACGCGTTGCTCGAACGAGTGCGAAAGTTAAAGCTGTGCGTGAACGAATTCGTGGAAATCCTCTTCAGAAATAAAAAATACTGTCCAGAGAATTGCATATATCCGCTAAATCCATGTCAAGGCTTATTCGAGATTGTGTCCATATGAAGGCCTATCGTCAAGCAACGGGATATCCCTTTCCCGTTCTGCCCAATCTGAAAAAAATAAGACTTGAAAGAAGCAAAAAATTGTTAACCGATGGCACGCGGTTAATGGACATGAGAATATTTTATTTACTGATAAAAAATGTTTACCACAGAAGAAGTTTAAAACAAATATAATGACAAAGTTTAAGCAACGTCATCTAAAGAGGAAAACAAAATTGTTCCGAGGGTTCACCGCGGATACCATCCCACTTCTGTAATGGTTTGGTGGGAGGTATTGCCTTGATGTTGCATTTTCGATAAAAAGGTGTGAAAACAGGGCAAAAGTGTACAAGGAGAATATTCTCGAAGGTGTTGTCAAGGGCTTAACAAATATCCTTTTCAACTGGGAAAGATGGGTCTTCCAACAAGACTCTGCTCCGGCGCACAAAGCCAAAATGACCTAATAGTGGTTTAGATGCAATATCATTGCTGCAAATTGATCTTCAGGAAGTTCCGATTTAAATCCGCTGGACTACATTTTGTGATCAGAGCTGGAGAGCAGTATGGCTTGTAAGACTCCCCATCGAAATTTGGACAGCCTTAAGGCAGCTTTAATAACAGCAGCGTCGTCGATTCCAATCGAGACAGTGCGTGCCGCTATAGACCAACTTTTAAAAACCTGCGTCAAAGCTAAAGGCGGCCACTTTGAGTAAAACTTTCTTTCTTTAAACTTATATATTGTGAACTATAGTTAGAAATAAATTTCATGGTAAAAGATTTACAAGGCCGTTTTTTATTGCACTTTTAAAATGTAACAGGAATTATGGCTGGACTAGGTAGTTGTGAAACTTTAACAAAATAAATATAACTTCCTTATTAGTCATAAGTTATTTTACCCCGTTAGGTCTTATTTGCTTCTGAAATAAATGCTCACAAACTATTTTTCTGATTTCGGTGGGGTAAATAACCTCAATTTCATTTCCATTAACTTTATCTGGATCGATGAATGATCTGACCAAAGCATCTTAAGGTTATATATGGAAGAAGGTTGGAATCAAAATTATTTGAATCTAAGCACCCTACTGCGTCTTCGAGGCTTCTCAACAAACATTTCTATCAACTACTTCAACATCAGAACCCTCGAGATGCTGATAGTAGTTCTCGGAGTTCGCATTGTCTTGGCTCCTATATGGAGAGTTGCGTATACTATTGTGGGTAACATTTTTTCCTCTAAATTATATAAATTACCTAACCTACGATTTTGTGAGCTGCTACTACTAGGGAACTGGTTAGGCATCTTGCTAACACATGTACTATGGTTGGCACTTGAGGTATCAATAGGTTCTGAATGAGACTTCTGAGGATAGCTTATATTTTTTTGATTATAAGAGAGTTGATTACTTTTCACTTCAGATTGCGCCTGAAACGTTCTACTGGAAGATGGTTGTGTATTGTGCACAAAAGTTTGCCTGTACAAAGCTATTTCGTGAAACTCGTGTATTGAAATATTGCGATTGTCTAACAGTTGGCGTTCCATATTGGAATACTGGTGTATGAAAACTATTAGAAGGTCACTGTGTGTATGTATATTGTAAAGAAAAATTTAAATTTTATTCTTTAAAGCTGGTCTCATAGCCCTTATGGTTGACCCTAAAGGCTCTTTGAGATAGCATAAAAAAAAGCTAAGACACATTTTTTCATGTAGCGTTTCTTCTGCCTTAATAAGACTCGCCTATTTCTCATTCACTCGGATGTGGTGCTTATCATGGCTGTTAAATTTTCAACCACTTCCGAACAGTGCTGCTACCCTAATGAAGTTGATGTAAATCACGAATAAAGCTGGTCTCATTACGCTTCTCAGCATAGTGAGTAATCAAGTTGTTTTTTTATATCTTTTCAGTCTAAGTTTGTGCCATATATATTCAAAATTTAATTTGCTTCTCCAACTACTATATTCCGAATAGCTCAAAGTATTATTGATTTGATTAAATTGATGTTTTTCCGTTGTTTTATTAAAGAGTAATCTACACTTAACTGTTGCAATGTTTATCTTACAAAAATGTTTTTGTTTCACTGTTCACTTTATTTTAATTTTAACTAAAAATAGGTTTTAGCCGGATGGGCCAATACACGTCGTGACCAACAAAAAACACATTATTTATTGTTATTTCAATATTCAGTTTTATTTTTTTCCAATTCAATTTTATTTTTTTCTTTTCCTGTTTAATATTTGTCGTTGGCTGAACTTAGATTTAAAACTAAAATTACATTATTACACTTGATGTTCAATGACTAACTGGATACAAGATAACAGAGAAGATAAATGAAAAGAAGACAGGATCAATCTTCATGACAACATACATGCCTTAGCTATCAGATTAAAATTGTCCTCGGCGATTTTAATGCAGAGTTAGGAAAATTGGGCATCTTAATCAGTACTGTCGGAAGATGTAGACTGCACGACACTCCCTCCGATAACGGATTCAGGCTAATCGAGTTTCCGACGAGGCGATGCAACCAGCATCATGCATCGAAGACCAGTGGCAATACTGCCATAAATCCATCAGAGATGCCGCTTCCGATGTGCTGGATTTCACTCGTCCAACACAAAGAAACCCCTGGTTTAATGACGAATCCCGGCATGCACATGCATAATCAAAGCTTAGGTTCAGCAAAGCCCGACTGCCGAACGAAACATACACCAACTCACCTCTAATATATGGTGGGATGTAAAGAAATTTATATACAAATTAGACAGATCCGATTCAGTTATAGTATACGTTGCTACTTGGGCTCTCAATCGAATACAACGAAAAAACGAACAAAAACAATGCAGGAATACACCAATATCTTTTTTATAAATACCTGATAGTTTCAAGAAGTTATCATTTACAATTTGAAAGCTCAAGCCGTCAAAGCTATCTACTTATGAAGTAAGTTTATTTATTATTAGTTTATACCAAAAACTACTCGTAATTTGTTTTGTTTTTTCGTGAAAAAAAAACTTCCCTTGGAGACATTGCATAGTGTTATGGTCTTTTAAAAGCCCGGGAAAGTTACATTCTAGAGACATGCAGACCGATAACTGCATCTTTCACATTATCAATTCTTAAAGCGAAGAGGTATTTGACCATGCCATCTTGGCTCCTTTTCTCCAGATGCTTATTAAACCTTGGCATGTGTTAGATGAGGCATCTCTATCAGATAAAATGCACATAAGGTTCAATGGAGGATGCAATATCAACCAAACCCAAACTACAATATATGAGGAAACTCGCTGGAGTATTTTCGAAGAAAAACTCGCTTTTAAAGCTGAATAACTGCCTGCTTGTAGTACATTATTGACATGAATGAGGAAGCTAATCAACAAAATTAAGCTTTTATCTTCCCAATAAGGTGAAGTACAGCGGTAGGATCCTCAAGTTGAGAACAAGAACAATTGTCCTTCCTGGAGAAACAATCACGAACGAACACGTCGCAAGTCATCAAATAGAAAAAAAATTCTACAATGTTTAGGTCTTGAGCCAATCTCATCCTCGATAAGAGAATAAATGGTATCCCAATCCAAATACTCAAGCATCCATTTAAGCATTAGGCTCTAACCTCATCGACTCCAAATCAGTTTCGCACTGCTTTAATACATTACAAGACCTCTCCTATAAGAACAGAGCAAATATTTGGTTGGTGCCTGGTCATAAAAGTAAATATAGGAAATGAAAAGCCGAAGAACTGACAAGAAATGGTTTGGCTAGCCATGGAGAGTTGCCATATGACTCGAATTGAGCACTTAACTCGGGAAAACAAAATGTGCTTATCCAAACATCCTTTGGCTCGGCAGTCAGAAAATTCTGCAACAAAAAAATCGTACAATTCAAATGGGATGATAACAAAAAACTGTAGGATGATAACAGATATGTAGAAGCGCCTCCCGTAAGCGCTTCATACAGGAATTTAAATTTACAAAGCGCTACACACAGCAAACTCCAACATACAGAAGCGCTACATACGCGAACACGCCCATAGAATGGGTCCAAAATACATACATTCGAAACGACGACGATTACTTTGGATTTCGGCCTAGGTCGAACCTTTCGATGGACGTTCACTCGTGCTGCGATTACGCATTCAATACTGGGTGCAGACTTCTTGCACTTCTTTCGTTTATTGGTTGATATTCAGGGCCGCCGCCTCATAGACCCGTGCGCCAACAGAAGTATCTCAGGCAACCTTACATCACCCGATGGGGATACGCTGGGTTCCCTCAACTATAATGACCGCTACGAAAACTTACTTTTACGCTAACCAGCCACTTTCTACGCTCCAACCACCATGTCACGCCGTTCAACATTACTTGGAGACGAGCGGCGCACCCATTTTTTGCCGTGCAAGGCCTATCCGCGCAAATTTTACAAGTTGGCTAAAGACGAGTTTCACTGCATGGTAAAAGCTGGCATTTGCCGTACCTCAAGCAGTCCGTGGGCAAGTCCTCTTCACATAGGGACAAAAAAGAATGGCGACATCCGTCCATGCGGTGATCACAGACGCCTAAATGCCGTCACACTGCCCGATCGTTACTCGTTGCTATGCCTCACAGATTTCCAGCTAATGCTGCCAGGTAAGACGATCTTTACTCGTCTCGACCTCGCGCGTGCATACCATCAAATTCCGATGGCACCGAAAGACGTACCCAAGACGGCGATCATCACTTCTTTCGGGTTATACGAATTTACACGGATGACTTTCAGATTACGCAACGCAGCCAAACCCAGCAACGTTTCGTCGATTCCCTGTTTGGCGATCTTACCTACGTGTTCATCTATATTGACAACATGTTGATAGCTTTAAGAGGCTCAGAGGAACACGTGCAGCATTTAAAAGAAGTTTTAAACGCCTGGAAGAAAACGGCATCACCCTAATTCGGGAGAAGTGCGAATTTGGCAAGCAGTCACACATATTCCTGGGATACCAAGTCGATGGAGTTGGTATTCGACCACCGCAGGATACCATAAAAGCAATGGAGGAGTCCCCAAAATCGGCCACCGTTGTCGAATTGCGACGCTTTCTAGGCGCCCTTAACTTTTTCAGGACAAGTCTTCCGCACGCTGCAGCAAATCATGCGCAACTTTGCCAAATGATTCATAGGTCTAAAAAAAACGACAAAACCCCTCTCAATTGGACGACAACATCCAATAAAGCGTTTTTTCTCTGAGTCGAGTGCTATCACAGGTTGCCTCATTGGCTCATCCGCTACCAGACTCGGAGCTACGCCTGATGGCGGACGCTTCAAATACGGCAGTTGGTGCAGTTCTTCTCCAGGTAGCCGGCGGGAAATTTGAACCCCCCAGCACTTTTGATCCCGAATTGTTGGCAATCAAAAATGCAATTGAGCATTTCCGGCAGTTCATCGAAGGACGGTCAGTCACTATATTTACGGATCACAAGCCGTTGACTTTCGCTTTAGAAACCCCAGGGCGACAGCGACATTTGGAGTTCATTTTCCAATTCTCCACTGATATACGCCACATGTGCTATAGCAGACCAGGTCATCATGGACTACGTTGCAGTAACTAAGGAGCAAAGTTCAGATAAAGAGCTGGAGAACTTGAAATCGGTAAGTGGCAAACTCAGTTTTACTAATCTTGTTCTTCCTAGGACAGAGGCACCAGTCACATGCGAAACGTCTTCAGGGTGAGCAACGTTCAGAAGAACCGCATTCGACTCTGTACACAACCTCAGTCATCCGGGGATTGGAGCCTCCAGAAAATCCATCGCCCTTCGTTTTTTTTTGCCATCAATGAATTCGGACATTGCAGAATGGGCACGCACCTGTCACGACTGCCAGCGGAGCAAGGTAAGCAAACACACCAGTCTACCCTTAAGAGCGTTTGCAGCAGCTAAGAGGTTCGAGCACGTGCATCTGGATATCGTAGGTCCATTACCACCCCGCAACGGTTTCATTTACGTGATCACTTGTATCAATCGAGCTACGCGATGGCCGGAAGATATGCCGGTAGCTAATATCACCGCTACAACCTTCGTTGACGCCTTTGACTTCAACTGGGTAGCACGTTTTGGTTGTCCTCTAGGCCTTACAACATACCGGGGCCGACAACTTAAATCCGCTCTTTTTCAACGCTTTTCCCAAATATTGGGCTGCGCCCGCATCCATACCACGGTTTACCTTCCATAGTCCAACGGGGTAGTGGAGAGTTGGCACCGTTCTTTAAAAACAGCTTTAACCGCACACCACGAGAAGAGCTGATTTACCTCACTTCCCGCCGTGCTCCTAGGACTTCGCTCAATGGTCAACGAGTCAGGTACGGCGCCTGCACAGCTTGCTTATGGCACCGAGTTACGCCTTCCTTGTGATTTCTTCGAAGCAGCCACCAACCTGAACGAGCCCGTTAACTACGTACAGGAACTGAGGGAAGCATTCTAGCGAACGTCGCCAACATTCTTCCGCCACTGTTCAAGACCCGTGTTTGTCCCTAGGGATTTAAATACAGTGTCACACGTATACGGTTAAAACAAGAACGTACAACGTCCTCTTCATCGCGTCAGCCATTAGCTTTCAAAATTGTCATCCCAAACAAGGCACTTTAACTTAAACTTTATTTTATGTAGCACAAATTTGTCATACATGTTTTGTAACTATTGCACAATTTACAGAGATTTGGTGTGTTACCATACTACTGAAAATAAAATAAAACTTGACAATATATCACAGTTAAAAATTAAGTTCGAAGGAAAAGCTACAACAAAAACCTTCAGAAGGTAGTTTTCGGGTCTACCCAGCGGCTTAAGCCGGCTTACAGGTTAGCTGAGTGTGAGGGTACAAGCACAACAGCTTCACCATGTGGACAAAGCCCGTCACTAACGCTACCGCACGAAAAAACTGCGCTTCGTACCACTTCGATACGTTTCTACTAAGGGAGGAGCCATGTAGCCATGTAGAAGGACTTCCCGTAAGCGCTACATACAGGAATTTAAATTCACAAAGCGCTACATACAGCAAACTGCAACATACAGAAGCGCTACGTATACGCGAACACCTCATAGAATGAGTCTGACCCTGAATGCGGCAAATGTCAACAGCGAGCAGGGATGACTTTTTCCTTTTCTCTTTCGACCGTCAACCAGCCAGCAGAGATAAATTTATACATTTAAAAAAGATGAAATTTGTGAATTGTATTTGAAATAAAGTTAAAGTATTTGATCTTATCATTAATAAAAAACATTCACAAGACTAATTGGATTTCTAGCCTGGCACTGCCAATTCCGATATCACCTACACAAACCAGGTCGTCTTTGCATGGAAAATGATTAAACTTGGAAACATACTTTAAGTTAATGCATCTTATAATTGAATCTTTTGGGTTCTAAATACAGATTTTGTGGTGCAAAAGATCTGTTAGGTCGCAGTGCCCCGCGATTGCTGAACTAGATCATGTAAAACAAAACAAGCTGATTGGTACCTAATGCCTTTCTCCAAAGCGTAATTTGAATCTCTACCTGGGTTTCTTGCGAAACAAATTACCAGAACTATTAGTCCTGAAATTCAGTTGGAAGATTTCCACCTTTGCATTTGTATCGGAACAAGTCAAATATTTATTTGCATTTGTTTTGTGCGTTTTACTTTTTTTTAAATTTAATCAAATAAAATGCAAAATTCTAGTTAATTATATGGATGGTGATGCTAAAAAAGGCTATACAATCTGCAATCTGTTTTATTGGAGGAATCTGAAGACTCAGAACTATTGAAAAGGTAGAGTAGATTAAAGAAAAATAACTTCATATTGTAGATGATCTGGAGGATTTACTTATTTATTTTATTGTCGAAAGTTCACTGTGTTAGGGGGTCCAGGGGGAGCAACAAAATTCCTTTAAGTGCGTCAAGTAAATGGACAGCTATTAGACTTTGTATCTGAGTCCCTTCGTCTCTCTTATTCGGCATCACTACAATATATTACCTGAAATGAAGTACTTAATCGGGAGAAGCTGATAAACTTATAACTAATCTACAATTGACGAGAAATATTCCGCAAAGGACTGCAAGATTATGAAAGCCATACATGAACATAAACGTTTCCTGAAGTGTTTGTTTAATCATCCAGCAGTTTAACAAACAGAAATATTGCACAGCTTAACACTTGTTGATTTGCCAAAAATCTGTTTTAACTAAATCTTGGGTTGAAAAAAAGCGGGATAACTTTCTCAATACAACTACTGATCTTTTCGGTTCTTTTCAACGTTATAAAAACTGATAACTTTATTCTTTTGTACTATCGTCATTTTTTCTTGTTGACATTTGTGTCGTGACATTATTATGGTTTGTTTTAGTACATGTCTTATTTGTTTTATAAATTACGTGTTGACATTTCTATGCTTTTATCTCAATATTCACATTTTATTTATTTTTATATATTTGTGTTATTATAAATATTGTTACAAAAAAAGAAAGAAATCAATTGACCCCCACAACGTCTTGCAACACGACAACGAATAAAAATAACAAAATCTCTGGTTCCCGAGAGGTTAAACTTTTTTTATTTTAAATTTGTTATAATGTATTAGAATGCTGCTGTCGACTGCCCGTGAAAGACTTCGCCTCCTCCAATTTCTCTGCTCCTTTTTAAATGCCATCCAATGCCAACGTTTGCTGTTTATTTCCGCTTCTGTTGTTTTACTGCCGTTGTAACGCTGAAATTCACTGCAAAGTTGGAACTGCTTTTATTTGGAGAAGTTCTACGTCACAGGAAACGGCAGATTTTTCTTCGTTAAACCTTTCTAGGTGTCTGTGTTCTTTTCTCCCTTCCTCTACTTGATCCTATTGCTGACAAGCTCGTCGGTGCACTGAATGGGTCGTCAAACAGAACTCACCTTTCTCTGCTGTCAAAAAACAGGTAAACAAACAAGCGTGCTGCGTGAATTTCGTGAGTTTCACAAAATTTGCAAAACTTTCATTTTATATTTTGGTTTTTTTGCAGGTCAGCGGCGCAACACTGACCCCCTCTTAAAACTCAAAGCTCTGTCTGAGTTTCCATTGAGCAGATGTATGGGGCAAGGCGGTTGACATGCACAACTCTCTGCTTCCTTTTTCCTGGCGCCTGTATGCGGTAGAGAAGATCCGATAATGGTTTCACGACCCAATCATTTTGAAGTTTGGGGCAAAGACCTTTGCGTCTCTTGGGGTTGTAAAACCAAACGTTGTCTCCTGCAGTAAAGGTAATTACGTTAGCTTTTAAGTTGTTTCTGTCTTCCATTGTTTCTGACGTAAGTTTTAAATTCTGCCGCGCAACATCGTGTACATTCAGAAGTCGATTTCTTAGGTCCCTGGCGTATTCCTGGCTCTCGTAACCTACTTCTTGTGGAGATCCGTAAATTATATCGGTTGGTAATTTGAGTTCTCTTCCAAAGTTAAGCATAGCTGGGGAAAACCCTGTTGATTCGTGTTCTGCTGCACGATATGCCAACAAAGCTGGTTGCAGAAGCGAGTCCCAGTCGGTTTGATGTGGACTTACAAATTTCGCCAAGTAATCCAACAGCGTTCGATTAAAGCGTTCGACCATACCATCGGATTGTGGTCGCAGGGGAGTTCTTCGGGTCTTCTGGCTGCCTAGGATGTCCATCGTTTTTTTAAAGATCTCTGACTCGAAATTTGTTCCCTGATCAGAGTGAATGAAGTGGGGGACTCCGAACCTACAGAAAACATTTTGCATCAGTTGCTCTACAATTACCTCGGCTGTTTGGTTCGGTACAGCAAAACACTCCTGCCACACCCGATGTAGTTGGCCGGCACTCATCTTCAATTGCTGGAACATAGACCAAAAGCTTTTTAACTCTGGCTTTTCATGGACGATGTCTTCTTTCTTGGGTCGCTGTCCTTCTTCTAGCCACTTTATTACCTTTACCAACGTCTCATCTTGTCGCTGTTCCTCGGCTACGGTCGGTCTGCTGAGTTCGATGTTTAGGATGGCGATCTGTTCTTCTTCCTTTACTTCAGCTTTGGAACAATGTTTGCACTCCCCGCACGGTCTTCGAGATAGGGCATCAGCGTTTCCATGTCGAGCACCCGGCCGGTGCTGAATTTCGAAATCATATTGCTGCAACCGCTCCAGCCATCGAGCCATCTGGCCCTCTGGTTGCTTGAAATTACAAAGCCATCGAATAGAAGCGTGATCTGTGAGTAAAAGAAAGCGCCTGCCAAAAAGATAGTGGTGGAAATGGTGCGTCGCTAAGACGACGGCCAGCAATTCCCTCCTCGTGATGCAGTAATTTCTCTCTGGTCGATTTAAGGTGCGACTGTAGTATTCAATAACCACCTCTGAGTTTCCTTGTCTCTGGCTAAGTACGGCCCCAATGCCCACGTTAGATGCGTCTGTATCTAAAATAAATAGATCTTCCGATGTTGGGCAGTGAGCTTGTCTTTCAACGTACACAAAGCCTTCTCGCACTCTTCATTCCACACGAATCTGCGTTTCTCTTCTGTAAGTTCCGAAAGTGGTTTAGCAAGTGTGGAGAACCCTTGAATAAATCGCCTGTAGTAGGAGCAGAGACCTAGGAAGCCCCGAACTTGTCTTTTCGTTTTCGGACTTGGCCAGCGTTGGACTGCTTGTATCTTTTGCTCATCGGTACTTAATCCGCTGGACGAAACAACGTGTCCCAAATAAGCAACACTTGTTTTAAAGAATGTGCATTTACCTGGGCTTAGTTTCAAGTTAGCACTCTGCAAACGTTCAAAAACTTGTTCCAGGTTTTTAAGGTGCTCTTCAAAAGTGCGGGAGTACACTATTACATCGTCCAGGTATACTAGAGCCGTGCGCCATGAGAGTTCGTGAAATACTTCATCCATTACCCTTTCAAATGTCGCTGGCGCGTTGCAGAGACCAAATGGCATTACATTAAACTGCCATAGACCATTTCCATTTGTAAACGCGGTCTTCTCCTTATCCTTGGGATCCATTTCCACCTGCCAATAGCCGCTCTGTAGGTCCATTGTAGAGAACCATTTCGCTCCAGCCATTGTTGAAAAGAGCTCATCCATGCGAGGCAAAGGATAGGAATCCTTTTTTGTCACTTCGTTCAGCTGTCTATAGTCCACGCAAAATCTGGACGTACCGTCCTTCTTTTTTACTAAGACGATCGGTGCAGCCCACGGACTCTTCGAACGTTCTATAATCCCTCTGCTGTGCATGTCGCGGATCAGGTCTTCCATCTCCTCCCTTTTTGCTATAGGAACTCTCCTAGCCGGTATCTTAACTGGTCTTGCTTCCCCTGTTTCAATGCGGTGTTTCGTTATTCCAGTGCGTCCAAAGTCTGCTGGTCCTTTTGAAAAGATCCCTTTGTATTTATTGAGCAGTCTCGCAAACTGTCTCAGCTGTTCTTCAGACAATTCAGAACGAGCTTTTTGAAGTAACTCATCTGTCCCTGCGAACCCCCTTTTGTATGAAGCCGTTGGGACCTCGCAAATTTCTACCGCTTCCATTCGTCCTACCACGGTGTTTTTAGATAGGAAAGCGTCACTGGAAGAGGTGTTGGTCATCCCCACGTAGCATGATTCCCCTTCGGGGTCCATAAGGCACCTTCCGATGGCTACACCTTTCGGCAATTCAAAACTGGGCACAGGCTCAACCAGTGCCATTCTGCCTTTGATCGTAGTCGGTCGATTTACTTTAACCCATGTTTCTCTTCCGGCTGTAAGAACCTCTGTGGTTGGTATTGTTAGCAGTTGAGTGGCTGATCCGGGCGGAAGGCGTAATGGATGTTTTCTGCCCTCTATTTCCATGGTCATTTCTTCGAAATCCAAGCAACATTTTGGGTTTAATAGGAAGTCTACCCCGAGGATGTTCGGCACTTCATGTCGTACTATCGCAAAAGAGTGATAACATTCTTTGTGATTAATAAAAAATCTCACCTTAGCCATTCCCTGGCTTAGAATTGTGCCTCCGGAAATACCCACCATCCTGATCGGCGAGCCGCCTATAGTGGTGTTCTCGGGAAGAAATCATTCCGCCAGAACAGATATGTTCGCTCCAGAGTCCACCACAAATGGGCAACTTTGCCCTTCGATAAATCCTTCCACAGAAAGACTAGTATCGCTAGTAATTCCCACAAATATCGCTTCTGGTTTTTCTTCCTCAGTTTCTGTCTCGTTTCTGCAAACTGCAGTTCCTTGTTCGTTATCCGTTGTACAGTCCATGTTCGTCGTTTGTGAAGCGCTTTTATTTACCTCAGTAGGCAACCGCTCCCTGTTGTCTACGCTTTCTAGTTTTTTGAATTTGTTCCTCTTGGTGCGGATCGATTTTCCACCGTAAACACCCTCCTTCTTCTGGTCCTTAAACTCAGATCCTGAGCTAGGTTAAGGGCCTCAGTAAGTGTTGTCGGGCGTCCAACGGTAACTAGATCTTGAAAAGATTCGTCCCTCAGACCCTCGATGAATTGACTCACCAGAACCTCTTGCACCACGTTCGTTGGACATCCAGGAAGCGCTGACGTTACCAATCGTTGCAGACCCAAAGCGAACTCAGCACAGTTCTCTTTCGCACCTTGTGTACGACTTCGTAACTGAGTGAAGCTGGATCCACCCCTCTCACAAAATCGCTGGCGCAACAAACTTGTCAAAAGCTCGTAGTCTAGATCCGAATTTAATGGCAGAGCACTTAACACAGACAGTGCTTCCCCTCTTAGCAGCATCGCCAATACATTCGCCTTTTCTTCTGTTGTCCACTTAGCGTACCTTGCAGTGATTTCGAATTGCCGTTGGTAGTCTGTCCATGAACCCGTACCATCAAACGGTTGCACTGCTATCGGTACAAGTGCTCGCTTTGACGAAGATTCTGGTACTTCGACTGCCGCTGCAGGAAGCACAATATCAGCAGCCTTCGGCTGAGTTAAGTCCATCTCTATATGCCTGAGATCTGTTCTTTCACCAACAGTAACTAGATGCCGCACATGCTCATCCCCTCTCACCTCATTGCTGCCCTGCTTAGCGGACGATTGCTGTCCTTTGTCGACAGCATTAGCGAAGGATAAGCAACTTACAGAGCGCTCCAGCTCTTCCATCCTTTTTTCAAACTCCGAATTCCTAGCTACGACCTCTTGCTTCCATTCGGCTAGCTTTTGGTCCCAAAACTGACTTTGGTTGATTGTAAAGTCTTGCAGCATCGCGCGCAAGTTTGTCATCTCACTTGACCCTGAGGGAGTTGTCTTCTTCTCTGGTGTAACTTTCTTCGAATCCATCTTGATGGTTTGCTATCTCCTGATAAAGCAATACCCCACACCTGACACCAGTGTTACAAAAAAAGAAAGAAATCAATTGACCCCCACAACGTCTTGCAACACGACAACGAATAAAAATAACAAAATCTCTGGTTCCCGAGAGGTTAAACTTTTTTTATTTTAAATTTGTTATAATGTATTAGAATGCTGCTGTCGACTGCCCGTGAAAGACTTCGCCTCCTCCAATTTCTCTGCTCCTTTTTAAATGCCATCCAATGCCAACGTTTGCTGTTTATTTCCGCTTCTGTTGTTTTACTGCCGTTGTAACGCTGAAATTCACTGCAAAGTTTGAACTGCTTTTATTTGGAGAAGTTCTACGTCACAGGAAACGGCAGATTTTTCTTCGTTAAACCTTTCTAGGTGTCTGTGTTCTTTTCTCCCTTCCTCTACTTGATCCTATTGCTGACAAGCTCGTCGGTGCACTGAATGGGTCGTCAAACAGAACTCACCTTTCTCTGCTGTCAAAAAACAGGTAAACAAACAAGCGTGCTGCGTGAATTTCGTGAGTTTCACAAAATTTGCAAAACTTTCATTTTATATTTTGGTTTTTTTGCAGGTCAGCGGCGCAACAATATATTGATTTCCGAACATTCTCCCCGCCTCTAAACAGCTTTCGCAATTATTAATGCCTCTGGATGCTGCCGTCTTCAGTTATTCTGACCATTTATGGCAATTTGACTTTGAAATCATGTTCATATAAGAAAAGAAATGACATTAGAACAATTTACAATGCACACTTATGGACGTGAACGAGAGGACATGACAAACAAAAGAAAGCTACATTTGAGTAATGCAGATGCTACTCCCCATCACTCCTTTTCATTTTCTCCATACTACAGCTTCCGTAATACGTGGTTGACGAAAGTTGTAATCGTGTAGTGAAGTGAAATGAAGTGAAGTGAAGTGCGCGGTTTTAATTTCGCATATTGTTTTTGTTCGTTGTGTTCTATTTAGTTTTTTTTTTTTTTTTTGTTTGGTGTAGGTTTGTTGCTGTAATTTCAGGTAAGTTTAAGTTTTGATTTTATTTTTCTATTAAGTTTGATTTGTTATTCTTGTGTGTAATTCATTTTATTATTTCCTTTGTTTTAGTTTGATGTGATTATTGTGTAAGTGTGTGTGTGTGTGCTCTGTTTTTCAATGGACATTTGTGTTTGATCGAGTTGCATGATGTTGTGCTGTGATTTCATCTTATCGAATGAGTGAGTGGACTGTATGTGCGGGTGTGTATGGTTTAGTATGGTTTGATTAAATTGAGTTTGTTGTGTGGTGTATATTATTGATTTTGGGAATATGTTGTATGACGAATATTAGGTTGCAATGAGTGATGAGTGAATCTTGTGTTTGAGTGGTTGCCGTTTGCTACATTACTATAAATATTTGCCCCTTTTCTTAATTAAAATATTTATTTATTTTTGTTTTCCAATTTAAATTATTTTCCAAATCAAATTATATATTATATATTTTATATTTTTTATTAGTTCTTTTATTGTTGAGCTGGTGTTTTTTTTTTGTTATATGTGTAAATATTTTAAATGTGTTGAGCTTTTTCGAAGGTTGCGGACGTGATTGCCTCCTCGAGATCCGGCGATGCTAGTTGTCCGAGTACGGTCGAGGAGGGGCCATTTGGCGACTCAATCACGGTTCCGCTGAATCTGGTAATTTTTTTTCTGTCGGTCGGTGTCGGTTCTGTTTGATTTTTTTTTTCGTTTGCTTGATTCAGGTAGTTTTAGTGTTGAATTGATTCTTGCGACAGTCTCTGTTTTTAATGTCACTACTCTGACCAGACCATCGGGACCAGGGTGCAGCTGTTTTATCCTGGCCATATTCCATTTCAGTAGTGGCAGCCGTTCATCTTTGATGAGAACTAAATCGCCTTCCTTGATTTTGTCGTATGTTGTTTTCATCCACTTCGGTCTATTCTGCAGTCCCGACAAGTATTCCGAACTCCAACATCTCCAGAACGTTCCGGCGCCTTCTAACCAAGTCTCAATTGACGCTGCGCCATTGAAAAAATATCGTAATTTTATAAGCTCCCATATACTTAACCCAGCCACCTCTTCCACATCTCCATCTACCAATCCCTCTAACCAAACTCCCCTTCCTATATCTGAGGTGCTTAACCAATCTGCCCCTTCTTCATCCCCTCGTTCTCTTAACTCGACTGCTCCTAACTCTTAACCGAAATACCTCGACCCACTTCTTCCACCTACTGTGAAACTTACTAAACAATTTTCAGATATCAATGATGACAGTCGTTTGAGAGACCGCCGTATGTATGAAAATGTTCGGCTCTACCTTGCCTATTTTCACGCCAAACCCAACTCTGTTTGCATTGATGGCATAACCAAAACCAATATTATGCTTTCGATTCAACGAGAAGGGCTTCCAATAAAGCCAGAGGAATTGATACAAATTTTCGTTCGTTACCATGAGAGCTTCGTCATCTCTTCCGACGAAGTTCAAAAAGATCTTTCCACGCTGTCTTCGCATGTCAATTCTAAACGTCTTTCCCACTTACAAAGAACCCGTTCAAATTTTAAAAACTATTACAGTTCCTAACCAACTGAATTCTGTATCCTCCAGTTCAAAATGCCTGTCCATTTACTACCAAAGAGGTCTGCGCTCTCAAATCTCCGTCGTCTATCTCAACTCTCAAAAGCTGCCCTATGATCTACTTGTTCTTACTGAAACAAATTTAATTTCTGATATTAAAGATCATGAGCTCTTTCCCCCTAACTTCAACGTTTTTCGAAAAGATGAATTTGAAAGAGCTGATAATCCCTATGGCCGAGGGGTTTTACTAGCAATCAGAAACTGTTTTCATACAACTCCTGTTGACATTCCTCATACCGACAATTTTGAGTTAGTTTGTGCCATCATCAACGCTGCCTTGACATACTTTGTTGTTACTTCACCCATCTCAACCAATTGAGTCTTATCGACCTGTAGTTCACGCAGTGAATTTTTTGACCGATGGAGCACAATCTGAAGATAGTATTATTATAGTAGGCGATTTCAACCTCCCTCACCTGAAGTGGGCTCCTTCCGACGACTCGTCTCATTTTGTCTCTCTTAATTCGTCATCTGAAATAGAAATATTGATGGTGGACTGCCTAACAAACTCAAGTCTATTTCAGATTAGTGGAATACCCAATATAATGAATAGACAACTCGACCTAGTCTTCACCTCCGATTCGGATAACTGTGTCGTTTATAGGAGTGATCATCTTCTTTCCACACTAGACCGCCTTCATCCGCCTTTGTCAATTATATTCTCTTATGAAAACGGTAACATACGAGTATGTGTCGATTCGGAAAATTCATTTTCATTTAATTTCCGAAGAGCCGACTTTAAGAAACTTAAAAGCCTTATCAGCAACATTAACTTTGATTTTGTTGCTGAAACAACAAACATTGATCTTGCCCTATCAACTTTCTATTCGTTAATTTTTTCCTGCTTTGCCCAATCGGCTCCATATTCCTCCCGAAAGGACTGCACGTCCGCTCCTCCTTGGTATACCAAGGAGTTGCGCTCTGTCCGCAATAAAAGAAACAAAGTGTGGCACAAATTCTTAAGAACTCGATTTGATTCCGACTTCACTAACTATCGTTTTGTATGCAATCGTTTTTCTGGACTTTGTGAGTCTCTTTACCGCATGCAATTTAGCTTAGTCTCGGACCCCAAACGCTTCTACCAGTTTGGTAATACCAAAAGAAAGTTAGACGGCTACCCATCTACTCTCAAAATTCTAAGTGAATCTTCTGCCGACCCAAAAGCCATTGCTAATTTCTTTGCCTGTTATTTTAACAAGTCCTTTTGTAGGCAAACATCCGAACCCGATCCTAGTTACTTTAGCTATATGAGAAACTGTCGAGAGACGACATCCATTTCGCTTAATATAACAACATCTTTGTTTTCTGAAAACATTACCAAACTTAAAGATGATTTTTTGTCCGGCCCTGATGGAATTCCGGCTATTGTAATAAAAAAGTGTCTAAGCCATCTTGGTCCTCCCCTCGCTGCCCTATTTAACTTGTCTGTTTCAACAGGTACTTTTCCTTTCCTATGGAAGGAATCTTACATCATCCCTGTTCATAAAAAAGGAAGCAAGACCGCAGTCGATAATTATAGGCCCATACCAAAACTCTCTTCCATACCCAATCTGTTTTGTAAAGCATAATCTATCAACAATTGCTTCCGTACTGTAGGCCAACTATCTGTACAAACCAGCACGGTTTCATGAAAGGTAAATCCACTACCACTAATCTAACGGAGTTCGGATCTAGGACGCTTTGTGCTTTAGAAGACGGTGATGAACTCGATTCAATTTCCACAGATTTCAGCAAGGCTTTCGATAAAATTTCCCATCAACTTATCATTTTCAAACTAAAAAAATCTGGGTTTTCTCCTCCGTTGACGTCGTCTGATTGTGGGCATAATGGTCTGGAGTTCAGGCATGCTTCTATCTGAGCTAGAAGTGTGGTGAGCTCCTCGAGCGTCAGCGTTGAATTCCTGGCTACTCGTTTTATGTGAAACTTTACTGATTTCACACCTGCTTCCCATAGACCTCCAAAGTGTGGGGAAGCAGGCCCTCATTCGCCAGTGAATTTTCTATTGTCCTCCACTCAATCTTGGCTGCCTGGAGACATTTGTGAAGCTCATTGTCTGCGCCGATGAAGTTCTTGCCGCAATCGCTGAACAGTTCTCGACAGAGTCCTCTTCTTGACACGAAACGTCGGAATGCGGCGATGAACGCTTGTGTTGTCATATCGCTCACGAGCTCTATATGGATCACCTACAAATACTGCAAAGTAGGCCTTGTACTGTTTCGCGTTCCTACCCCTCCACGTTTTCACCTCCAGCAGTCCGGCGTAGTCCACGCCAGTGTATGTGTAAGGTCCGGATATCATCGTTCTAGCGGTTGGGAGACTGCCCATCAGCTGTTCTAAGGGCTTCGCACGAAACCTACAACAAATGTTGCATTTGAAAATAATGTTTTTGACGGTGGTCTTGAGCCGAAATATCCAGAACCTCTGACGTATATACGCCAGGACCCTTTGGTTCTCTTCCGTGGAGAGTTTTCTCATGTGCTTCCTTTATTATGAGGTGTACTAATGGGTTCTTATGGCTTAGCAGAATAGGATGTTTAGTGTTGAATGGCAGATTTGCATTACGGAGCCTACCCCCAACTCGTAGCACTCCTTGTTAATCCTTGAACGGACTCAGTGCCCTTAATCCTCGGAACTCGTCGTTGTTTCCTAATTTAAATTTCTCTGGAAACATCCTTTGTTGTGTGGCTCTTACTATCCTCATAAAGGCGGTCTCAACTTCCTGTGGAGAAAGCATGATGTCATGAGGCCGATGGTGTTGTTTTTTGTTCAATCGCAGACAGTAACCCACTATGCGAGTTACTGTGGATAGTGTTGAATATTTGTGTAATAAGCCTTCTACTACTCCTTCTTCCAGGACCTGATGATGAACTTTCGTTGGACGTTCTTCTTGTTGGGTTTCATGGACGTGCGGTTGTTCTGGTATGGAGTTCGTTGTCATCGAGCTTTTCTGC
The DNA here is from genome assembly GCA_928272305.1 of Volucella inflata. Taxonomy (NCBI): domain Eukaryota; kingdom Metazoa; phylum Arthropoda; class Insecta; order Diptera; family Syrphidae; genus Volucella; species Volucella inflata. The sequence continues at coordinate 62,481,620 of OV743716.1, forward strand.
TTGGATTCCTCTGGACGCTAAGTCTCCTGGATTAAACTGTGAGGGAATATGTTTCCATATCGCGTAAGTTGTATACCGTTGGATTTGGGAAACCCTGTTGCATACGAAGGTTTTCCACTTCGATGGATAAGCTTTCATCCAGCACAATGCTATAAGGGAATCCGTCCATGCCACCGTTTTCGCGTTGTCCAACTTTAAAATTCGTCCTTTTAAAAGCTATGCTAGCAACATAGCTCCAGAAAGTTCCAATCTTGGAAGAGTAATTGATTTAAGTGGTGCCACTTTTGTCTTGGACAAAAGCAGCCTCATGTAAACTCTGTCATCCATATCAAGAACGCGTAAATAAAGTGCAGCCGCATATGCCTTCTCCGATGCATTTGCATGCATAAACCCGTGAATTTCTACCATCATAATCTGCTTGCTGGTGTTGATTCAACGCCGAATGTGGATACGTTCGATGTTATATAAGTCCTTAGCGAAACTCACCCATTCGTTCACCAGTTCTGAAACCCAACCCAACCCATCGGGTCATAGAGCCTGGCTATGGAGGAGAGGACCGTCCGTTTAGTGATGTTCTCAGTACTAATGGTTGCGACCTGGAATGAAAAAACATCAAGTGCTGGAAACCATCTTATGCCCAAAGTTTTCACGTTGGCGCTCTCATTAAATGGAATGGAGAAGTTAATCCTACGCTGATCCTCTGGAACGTGCTGAAGTACTAAGTTGGAGTTGCTAACGTGCTTTCGTAAATGGAATCCTGCTGTCTCCAACAGTTCCTTAACAGCCTTCAACTTTTCCTGGGCTTCTTCAATGCTGTCTGCACCACTGATGACGTCATCAACGTAGGTTTCCTCCCGTAAGACTTGTGCTGCTGGCGGAAACCTGTGAGTCTCGTCGTCTGCTAGCTTCTGAAAAACTCTAATCGCGAGGTAAGGCGCCGACGAGGTACCGAACGTTACTGTTTGTAAGCGAAACATCTTAATTTCTTCCTCAGGCTGTTCTCTCCGGGGTATGTTTTGATAGTGGGAGTTCTGTGTACTGACTTGAATTTGACGGTACATTTTCTCAACGTCTCCTGTAAATGTGTACTTGTATAATCGCCATCTCATTATGATATCAATTACGTTCTTCTGCACCTTAGGTCCTATCATCAAGTGGTCGTTGAGTGATGTACCACCGATTGTTTTAAATGTCGCATCAAAAACCGCTCGCAGCTTGGTTCTTCTTCGATCTCCCAGAATTTTCGGAGAGCTTTGTCGATGGTTGAGTCGAGTTGGCACGAAAAACTGCTTACTTGAACGCTACGGGGTATTTTTCCTAGTAAACCTAGTAAACCTAACTGAGTTTTCTGGGCGACCGGACTGGAATTCCTCGCAGTCTTGATGACCTCACTGAGAAGGATGTCGCTGTATATATCACCACTTAGTAGCATGTCTACCTTTGATGGTATATTAAAAGTTGGATCCGCCAAAGGAAAGCCTCGAATACTACTCCATTGACTGCATTCAATATATTGGGCCGGAAGAAGCCCAATCAGTGTTTTAAAGACCAATGCTTGCGCCTTGCCTATAAGGCTTGAGGTTAACGACTCAAGTTCAAGGTCGACGGCCTTTTGTGTGGTTCCACTGCTGACCATCCCCAGCCCATTAACTTTCATAGAATTCCTCTTTGGTTTCAGGCCAAGTCGTTGGACCGCTGATTCTGTGATAAAGTAAGCCTCTGACCCTGGATCTACTAAAGCTCTCAAAACCTCACTCCACCTCCACCTGAAAATCTAACCCTCAACAACGCTGTTGCTAACAAAACCTTTGTGTTCATGTTGACATGATAACTGTTCAGATGTGTGTTGTTTGATGTACGTGGTTGGAACTCCGAAGCATTTGGACTGACGGTGGAAGATTGAGTGGAAGACTGTTGAGGCTGATTGTTATTTTTGTGGCTGGACGTTGATGGATAAGGAGCAAATTGCGTAGCTGAAGGTGTACCTTGAGCGGCTCTCCCCATGCTGCGCGTAATTTCATGTAGCAGAGAATGGTGGCTCTGCTTACAGAAATGGCAGAATTTCGCACTGGGACATCTTTGTTTGAAATGGCTGTACGCCAAACAGTTTTCGCACACTTTCACTCAACGCACAGTTTGCCTCCGACGCTCCACATCCATTTGTAAAAACCTATCACAATTTCTAAGCGAATGTTGACCCCTTTGACACACGCTACAGCTGACCTGCCTTCTTGACTCCTCCTGGCTATAAACAACATTGTTCGTTCCTGATCTACGCTGCTCGGATTTGATACTGGAACCTCTGGGATCTACTGCTTCTAAAGTACGAAACCAACACTCTAAAAATTCGACAAACTCCTTGAGTGATGGCAATTCCTTACTCGAACCTAGCTTTTATTCCCATAATTGCTGTGTATTATTTGAAAGCTTTTGCAAAATAATAAAAATTAAAATTACATCCCAACTATCTACTGGCAGACCTAAGTTCTTCAATGCATGGATTATTTCTTGTGAAGTATCCAAGATTCTTTTGATGTTGGCCGATGAATCAGAGGTAATTGAATGTTGATTAAATAAAAGTTTCAGTTGAGTATTAATTAGCACTCTCTTATGATCGTAGCGCTCTGTAGCGCGCCGCTAACCAACGACTCTAAATAATGAAGCTTCTGGACATCGCTTAAAGATTGGTTGTTATGAATTAATGCAACAAACATGTCATGGAACGACCTCCATATTTCATAACTGCCAGAAAACGTTGGAATATTGATGACCGGCTATCGGAGCTCATTGTGGCCTCGATCCTTGAAATCTGCCGTTAACTGGGATGCGCTTGAACCGTTTGTCGCAGCTTTAACAGCTGTAATTTTTTCTAATGCATCTAATAAATCTGCTTTGTAATCCGCAAACAATTCGCAGATTTTACCAAATGCCTGCACTAACACACAAACCTGCTCACAGTCAATTTTGCCATCATCTGCCATGATGTGTTCATGGTATTTATTTACCTAAACCATCTGCTCGTCTAGTATTGAAATGCGAGTTTGAATATAATTCGCCCTTTTTAAACGCGCACTGTCTGCCTTCCCAAAATTCTCATAGTCCTTTTTGATACGTTCAAGGACGTTAATTTGTAATTTTCCGAAGGACATGGTGTGAAAACCACTAATAATATGTATATATATATATATGTATATGTGTTTTACATTAACAACGATGGAGATGAATATGATTGTTATATGTTTATATATATCTATTTATATATGTAAACTTTTTATACAGTGTAAGTTATTGTAATAGAAAGGACTTACTTGAACTTCCGACTGATGATTCCCTTGATTTCTTCCAGGTGTGCACTTCTGATGATTTTTTCCACACATACACTTTTGGAGCTTTCTTCAACTTTTCTTGACGGCTGCAGTTGTGGAATCCTTGTTGAATTTTTGGTTGCAGTTGATGCTGATTGCAGTTGATGCTGATTACAGTTGATACTGGTTGCAGTTGATTACTGGTTGCAGTTGTTGTATGCGAATTTTTTTTTTTTTTAATTTGTGTTGATTGAAGTATTTGGCTCGAATGGACCAAATGTTCATTTGCCAAAAATCTGTTTTAACAAAATCTTGGGTTGAAAAAAGGCGGGATAACTTTCCCAATAAAATTACTGATCTTTTCGGATTTTTTCACTTTACTCGTTATACTTTATTCTTTTGTACAAACGTTATTTTTTCTTATTGACATTTGTGTCGTGACATTGTTTGTTTTAGTACATGTTCTGTTTGTTTTATAAATTACGTCTTGACATTTCTATGTTTTTATTTCAATATCTACATTTTATATATTTTAACATATTTTTGTTATTATAAATGTTCGGAAATCAACAACCCTTATGTCAATACGACATACCTGGGTGTGTATTTGCATTCTCAAATGCAAAAATCATGGTGATAAACATTGCAGACCGGGCTAAATTTTCTAGTAACTTCCCGAAAATGGAAACTCAACATATTCCAATTAATTTAAAGTAAATAAAAAAAAAATACCTTCAAGAAGTTTTTCATAGTTATACCGCAATACCCGGGTATGCAGCCTGTCTATTCATACTAAATATGGTAGTGCCTTTCTGTTTAGACACTTAACCGGCAGCACAATCTGTAGTTTATTGTTTGCTGAATATCATCGGCACCAATAAGAGACTAATTTCAAATGCTTAACAGAAATTTTCGTAAATATTTTAATTCATATGAGGAACTTACCGTCGACGAGCAGCTCTTTCCTTTCCGTGGTAGGACAAAATTTACGGAATATATACCTTCGAAACCCGCTAAAAATGCTATTAAAATCTGGTGGCTCTGCGATGCAAAAACTGCATATGCACTACAAGGCAATATCTAGGTAAAGGTAAAAAACCAGATAAGCCTCGAGCGACAAGCCAAGGCGAACAAGTAGTAAGTCAGTTAGTGCAATCCTATAAAAACACTCGACGAACAATTCTTTCACATCACTTGAGCTAGTCAAAAAACTAATGTGATAGAATTTGGGACTAGTTGGAACACTAAAAAAAATACGCCGTATATACCAACACAGTTTCTACCACAGAAAGAACGTGCTGTTTTTTCTAGGGAATTTGGTTTACCTGATAATGCAACATTGTATTTCTACGAGTATGTGGCAAAAAAGCAGTGATTCTATAGTCCACAGTTCACTAATATTGAACAATCGTTGGTGTGAAAAGTAAGCCGGAAGTCATAAGATAATACTATTCAACTAAATGTGGAGTTGATACTTTTGACAAAATCCTTGGCGAATACTCCACAAAACGCCGCACTATAAGGTGGCCGGAGCAAAAAACTAGCAGCAATGGTTTTCGGCTATTGAAAGTAATTAGATACTATACGAGTATAATGATTTTAAGTTCATTTATGATTTTTTTTTATTTCTTAATATTGCTTTGGTTGATTTGCAGTGACGGGTATGAAGATAAAAAGCATAAGCTAAGAAGATGCTTTACCGTAATGTTGCTGAGGTAGGTGGAGCAGGTGGGTGGAGGTTCCTTTTTGAGCAGGTGCCGGTGAGTATATGCAGCGTGACCAAGTCGGAGTCGGATAAACATAGTTAAATCCGATTGGACGGTATTCGTTGGGAATTTTGGCTGAATTTTATGCGGGTTTACTGTTTGGTAGTGATGCTGGTAATGTTCCCATTCAATGAGCTGTTGGTTATGATATTCCTGATTTATGTGTCTCTTTAGATCTAGCCGGGAGAAGGTGTTGGAGGTGTAGGTGGGAGCTTTCAGGGCGGAGTTTGCTGCAGCATCTGCGAGTTCATTTCCTTTAATTCCAACATGAACAGGTATCCACATGAGCTTTATCTTGGATCTCGATTTTATTAAGATATCCCGGATTTTGATATGTGTGTTATTTCTAAGATTCACAATGCCTTGTTGTGCTGACAGGCTATCAGAGCAAATGACCCATTTGCCTGCTGCTTGTAAAATTTTGTTTGCGGCTTCAAATATACTCGTAGCTAGTACTTCAGTCGTGTAAATGGAAGCAATATTTGGCAGAATTCCTTATGTGATGATAGAACCCGCTTCAGTAAGTTTAGCTTTATACCAGAGTCAAGGCTGTGTATTGCAGAGGGGATTCTTCTTTTGCGTTTGTGACTACTGACTACGAACCAGTTTGAAAAGAAAGCTTCACATTTAGTTTCGCGATGATTTCGAAGTATCGCTCATCTATTGCCAGTAGCCCGGCCTCAGCGAGAAGGTTTTTGATTGGAGTGGTTGGAAAGGCACCTAGGCTTATCCTTACTGGTTGGTGGTATGTTGGTGCAATAATATTTTTGGTTGTTTTGGGGCAGGAACCATAGATGGCTAAAGCATATTCTATCTTACTTAAGATTAACGTTTTAGTTAGGTTAAGGGTGAGTTAACGTGAACTTACTTCTATTTGATAATAGATACTTTACAATATTATACCTTGCTGCTAATGACTTCTTAAGATTAATACAGTGTGATTTCCAGTTATATCTATTGTTTATTACAAGTCCTAGAACATTAAGGTTAGTAACTGTTTCTAGTTTTGTGTCGTTAATAACTAATTCTAAGTTTGTACATTTCTTTTTCCTACATATATGAATTATTTTACATTTTTCCAAATATAGGTTAGAGCCGGAAATACATGACCATTCATTAATCTCATTAAGAAACAGAGAGAATACTGATTTTGTTTTATCTAGATCATTGTATTTACATAAAATATATGCATCGTCTGCATACATGCACTGATTAAGATCTTTGTGTTTAGATATAATGGTACTTATTTCATTAAAAGCGATTGCAAAGCAAATGACAGACAAGAGAGATCTTTGTGGGATACCATTGTCTAGTGGTAAGGCTTTTGAAAATGTATTTCGAATTTTAATGAGACATTTTCTGTCTTTTAAGAACGATTTTATGTATCGAAACATTTTTGGGCCAACTCCCCATTTCCTTAATTTGTTTAGGATATGGTAAATGCCTACACGGTCGAATGCCTTTTCAAAATCTAAGGCCAGAATTGTTACATGGTTTCGAGCTGAGAGGGCATTTGAGACAACATAGTCAATGTGCAGTAGGCCTTCTATGCAGCCTCTTTTTGGTTTGAAGGCGACTTGATTGGGACTTAAGACCTTTTTAAACTCTGCCAACCATAAAATTCTGTTGGCAATTATTTTTTCTAATACTTTTGATAAGCAAGGAAGCAGTGAGATATCCATTTACACTTGCGGTATCTTTCTTAGGCTATTTTCCAATTTTGAGGTATTATACCTTTGCTGAAGATATTATTGTACAGCGATATAAGCCTTTACTTAGATGAGGCCGGAAGATTTCTTATCAGGGGGTATGAGATCCTATCCCGACCTTGTGTTTTCCCTTTCAGTTTTCTTAAGCAACTTTCAAATTCAACTAAGGAGATATTAGTTTCAATACGTTTCGCTTCTGCATTCATTGCGGGTTAGAGGCCGGTGGAAAATTTGAGTTATCTGAATTTGGATGACCACGTTTGGCCAACAAATTACATATTTCGTGAGCATCAGCTTTTTAGTTTGCTGATTTTTAATAATCTTCTAAATTGGCCATTAGCTTTTTTGTGGGCTAATACGTTGACTTGAGTAGGATTTTTCTTAAAAGCCCTGCAAGAAGGCACAGTTCGTTTAGTTATTATTATTGGATGACCACGTTTGGGCAAACAAATTACACATTTCGTGAGGATCAGCTTTTTAGTTTGCTAATTTTTAATAATCTTCTAAACTGGCCATTAGCTTTTTTGTAGGCTAATAGGTAGGATTTTTCTTAAAAGGACTGCAAGAAGGCACAGTTCGTTTAGTCGTTATTAGAGACGATTGAGGGATGGATTCGTTTGCAGCGTTACGAATGCATTTGAGTAAAATGGCAGCCTCCTTATTTATGCAGGTGGCGGTTGTAGTTCTTTTGGACAGGTACTGTTCGACTTTGTTTTTAAAAAGGTTCCAATTTGCTAGATCGGTTTTGTATCTTGGGAAATGTTTAATAGTTTTGTTCCTAGGTGTCAAGATCAGTGAAATGGATATTGGAAAATGGTCGCTGCTTTGCAAATCATCAGAAATATGCCAAGATTATTTTGGGGAAAATATTGAAGAGGAACATGTAATATCAACGTAGGTAAACGTGCTATGAGTTGAGAAGTGGGTGGGTGAACCGTCATTTAGCTAACCATACTATCTGACTTTGTAATAAACTCTTTTGTTACTCTTAGGGGAGCCCCAAAGCACACTCCAGGAATTGACATCACCTGTAATTATGTAAGGCGGTTGTGCTTGCCGAATGACATTATCTAAATCAGTTCGTGCGAATGTTTGCCCAGGTAGAATTTAAATACAGATAATTGTAAACTTGATACCCATATAAACTCAAACTTCATAAAATGTATGAGTCGATTTGTTTGGGTACATGGGGGATGTTGTTTTTGATGAGTATTCTGACTCCTTGTACAGATGTTAGATTCGAAGGTAGATTAACAAAGTAACCGATATGTGTTTCTGCATGTGTTTCTTGTAATGAAATTATATCATTATTGCGTTCTTTAATTAATAAATTAAGTTCGTCATAATTATTTATGTAACCATTAAGGTTCCATTGAAGAATGTTGAGAGAGTTGAATGTTTTTGGTTGTCGGTTGTTTTGGCGGTCAATTCTGTGTCGATAGTCACACTTGCGGAGAGGATCGCGATTTCTACCACAAACATGTGATAGAATTGCGCCCCTCACCGCAAGTGCAGAGGATTTATGTTTATGTGTTCTTATTTTCATTGTGAGAGTTATTAATTGGTTAGATTTAGGTGTTGTGAAGTTGGTAAGTGAAGTAGCTGGTGAAAAAGTATAGTTGTAAGAAGTATCATGTGTGGTGGGATTTCTTTTATCTGTTTTATCTTGTAAGGTTTATTTGTTGTGTAGAGTATTTGTTTTTGTTTGTTCTACGAGTTGCTTTTGTTTTGGGGCATTGGTTGAGTGCTGACTACTACTGGTGATTGTGATGTAGATGGGGTGGGGGGTAGTGGTGAAGTGAATTTTGGGGCTTGGTTGGCTGTATGTGCAGATGCTGTGGTTTTAATTTCAGTGTTGGAGGTTTGCGTGGGAGGGAGAATTAGAGAGGGGTTTTGAGCTTGGTGGGAGCAGTTAGCTATTGTCTTTTTTAAACGCTCAGCGAGAGATGGTGCATTGTTTATGCGCTCTTGGTTTTGTTCGTTGTACGTGCGTCTAGCTTCTGTCATATTGCATTTATTTTTAGTTTTTATAGTTAATATTTCTTTGTTCTGAACAAATTTGGGGCAATCTTTTGAGGAGGAGGAATGTTTGTCCAAAAAATTTGCACACATCAATCTAGAGTACAGGCTCATGTGGTGGAAGAATGCAAGTGACACATACTTTACTTCTAGTGCACCTTTTGGTAGTATGTCCTAACAATTGACAATTACGGCAACGCATAGGTGAAGGAATGTAATCCTTGACCTTTGCCTTGTACCAACCGGTTTCAACAGTTTGCGGAATTTGATAAAGATCGAAAGTGAAAACGACGAGGCCTGTGGGTTCGACTTTATCATTTATCTTTCTAGTGAACTTGTACACTTCAGTTACTCCTTGCGATTTTATTTCTGAAACGATTTCAGATTCTTGCACGTTTTTCAACCACGGAGCATATACAATGCGGAAGGCGAGTTGTTATAATTTCTAAATTTCCTTGCCGCCACAATATATCCCGCTACACTTAAATGTGACAAAATCATACTAAAACTATCGTTTTATTTCGCGCTGAAAAGCAACATTATTAGCAAGAGCTTTATATTTTATAAGCATGAGTCAAAGCACCATGAATTTTTGGCTGCATACGTTGTTATATTTTAGAAAAAAGCTGCGAATTTGACAAGATTTTTGATGACCACCACCACAATATACAACACAAGCTATTAAAACATTGACCATTTAAAGTGAAACTGAAGATGAAGAGATTCTGAATATCAACAATTTATAGAGAGAAGATCCTTCGGTTACTAAATTGTATATACGAGGAAATAATGTAAATATTAATTTTGAAATATTGTAAACTCCACACTCCGTTATTCATGTAATGGATTATGAAAACATTTTAAAAATATTTATATTATGTGATCGGCATTTGTCTAGTAAACGTAGAAGGTTTTGGAAAATATGCATGTTTTAGAGTTAGTATAGGTAGCATAACAAAAAAATATTTACGTCGATTTTTGGGTGGAAACTGGTTAAATATAATTCATCCAAATTGGTGAATATTACCTGGAGGAAACGGATATGATTTCAACTATTTGAACATAGTCGATACAACTATTTTCATACGCCTATAGGTTTTGGTAACTAAAACTGATAGAAGGTTACGAAATCGCATGAATTGTAACAGTAAATCGTTTAGTTCAGAGGATTTGCTACACTCTACCAACGTTAGAGTATCTTTAAGGATTTTGGAGAATGTACATAGGTACTTTTGTAAGCTGGATTTGGCGAACGTATGTCAGCAATTCGATATTTGACTGTTAATGCACATAAAAAACTTTATTGTAACTATAGACTTCCCTTTGGAATAAGATCATGCATTTTTGACCAGTGCGACACTCAAAGAGTGTTATGAGAATTTAGTTAAGGCTCTCGCGAGGGTAGAGGATTTCAATATAAATATTAATTAAAATAAGTGGCGGTTTTTGAAGACGAGTTGGAGTACGAGTATTTAGGACACCGGCCATGTTCTTAAGGAATTCGTTCCAATTGGAGCAAGGTTGAGGCGCTATGGGCTGCTTTATTACCAAATAATGAGGGTAAATTATGATCTCACTTTCATTTCATTTCATTTATTTATTTCAAAATAGATTCACAGTAAGATTACAATATCTTATAATTTGTGAAAGCTTAAGAAAACATTCAAGCGGTAACAAAATTAAGAAATAAAAATTTTATAAATGTTGAGCTAAGAAGTACAATTTTTAAATGATGATAAAAGGAACATTTTACAAAACAAAAGTTGATTTAATTTAAAGTTTATTGTGTATCACTGGCCAAGTGTTTAAAAAAATTGGTTTTGAATTTGTTTGCGCTAGTGGCTCTCCTGAGTGTCGTGGGCTATAAATTCCATAAGCGAATGGCGTGGATGAAAACGTACGTTCAGATTGTATACAATTAAATCTGGGCTGAATTAGAGCACCTGTTCTTTGTGAGGTGGCAAAATTTAGTCTTGGGCTGTCGATTTTGCATAATTCCATGCAGTAGAATTAATGACCTGAACTTAATAAGGTTATTTGAGCTGAAATTCATTATCTGATTAGAGTAGCTAGATATCTGGTCATTATATCGTTTGTTAAAGACGTACCTTGCCAAATTGTTGTAGATAACTTTTCGTCTTCGTCGAGTATTATAGTCAACATTACAAAAGACTTCACACCCATAAAATAATATGGGCAAGAGAAGCGTCTTAACAAGTAGCATCTTGGTTTTAATAGGCACTAAGCTTTGGGTGAGCAATAAAAAACGGAGACCCGTATAGACTTTTCCGATTGTGAGAGCTGCATGATCGGTCCAAGATAGGGTATCATTGAATACAATCCCCAAGTTTCTTGCCGTATGTACGTATTCAATGGAAGATTGTCCCAATTTGAAAGGGGGGGGGGGGGGGAAGCTGGATATATCCGTTGTCTGTTTATGAATACATAAGACTTTCGATTTCGCTGCATTAAGGGACAAGTTGTGCTTTAGTGCCCACAGCTGAATAATTTCCATGTCTTCGTTTATATTTTCTGTAGCACAAATAGATCTATCTAACGGACAGCAAAGATGAAGTTGGACGTCGTCTGCAAACATATGGACACAACAATGTTTTACTAGTTGAGGGAGTTCATTTACATAAAGCGAGAACAATAACGGCCCTGTGCTACCCCTGCAGCCAATCAATAATATCGTCCACCACCAGTAAGAGTGCGGTTTCGCAACTCCTTTTCGCACGAAGCCGGACTGGGCAGGACTTAAGAATTGCTTGCTTGTTAAGTGCGCTTGCATCTGTTTTAGAATAGTCTTCTCAAATACTCAAATACTCGAAAAAAATGCCAGTATAGCAATCGGTCTATATTCGAGGCTGGTTCGATTATTATTAGACTTGGATACAGGAAGTATTTTTGGCTTTTTCCACAAAACTGGGGATCCGCAGGTGGTTAAAATAGTGTTAAAAATATGCGTTATATATTTTGGAAGAAAGGAGAGAGAGAAGAAGTTTTAGAAATTTTGGGTTAATTTCGTCTAAGCCTGTTGCATTTGATTTGACAGACAGCAGGGAATCTTTATCCTTCAAAGTTATTTGCTGTACTTAAATGAGCCATAATACCAGAAATATCATCATTTTGGGATAGCAGGGCAGCGACAGATACAAACTGTGAGTTGCGGACATTGCAATCTTCGTCTGTCGGTGCATCTGATTTTTGCTTACCATTGCCCAACTTCCGCAACTTTTGGCAAAGATCTTCTTCGGTTTAATTGTTAGGATTTAAATAATTTTCATAAGACTCCCGCTTCGCAGTTTGGATGTGTAGGATAACCAATTTGCGAATAGAGCGATAAATGTCGTAGAGCACATGGAGCTTATAACGTTTCCAGCGAATGTAGGCTAGATTACGTTTGTGAATCAGTTCTAAAATATCTCTATTAAACCAAGGAGGAGAACTGTTTTTAATTGCCCTAGCTCGTAGCGGAACGTGTCGATCGAAAAGTGTTTTTAAACTAGCTTCAAGAAAGGATACCTGCTGATTAACTGAGGGCCTTCTTCCCATTTTGTTTCAACAACGTCAGATCGTAAATTCTGATAATTAATATTTTTAAAATCTCGGTAAGAGAAAACGGTTTCAGTTGTAGTTGTCTGCTTGTCATAGGTAAAGTAGATCAAATCGTGTTTCGAGAAGCCCGCCGCTGTTAGTTGACTGTAAAACAGAGCCTAGATTACCTACAAAGAACACGTCAAGGAGAGTGGCAGGATCATTTGAAAAGTGAGTTGCTGTTGATACGTTAACAGATGTAAGGTCAAAACTCTTGCAAACCATTTGAGCAGAGGAACGTACATTAAGTAGATTGCAGTTGAGATCGCCACAAACAATAATATTTGGCGTCGAACATGATATCCCCTCTAGGGTTCTGAAAACGGGAGTCACAACTATGCTCTTATTCGGCCTGTATATTACTCCAAGTAGCAAATGCTCAATACTACATGCAACATTAAGGAACAGATAATCGGAAGAACTACTGTGGTTTGAAACATATTTCCATTCATGTCACTCTCTTTAGAACCGAACCCACCACGAGAAACACCTGACTCCATTTGTAAAGGTTTTAAAAAAAAGATTGTAGATGGACAAAAACACAAACAAACCAAATCTTGGCCATTGATAAACACAAAAGAGGAAACTTAAAATATCAATATCTTTTATATCAAGCGGTGCCTTCTTGTTCTCTTAGCTGCAATCTCTTCAAACTCTCGTCAAACTCTCGTTCACGAACACGTTGCTGTTTGAGTCAAACATTTGATTTTTTTGGGTTACTAGCGAGGGCTTTCAGCATTAAATTTCTCTCTCCTACTCTGTTGAACTGGAGAATGATAAGTGGCTCGTCTTTGCTGTTTCGGTGCTTGGTGCGAAAAACATTCTTCAACGCTGGTGGTGTTGCGCCGACGGTATCACAAAGATTTTTAAAAAGGTTGTGTAAATTTTCATCAGCGAAGTGTGGGATTCCAAAAACTACTGCGTTGGTCGAAAAATCTTTTCTTTCATATCACAGCGTTTCTGTAGTTCAGATACCTCCTTGCTTAGAACTTAGAAGAGTTGATGTTTTTGATGTTGGCACTCAATTGGTTTTCGATATCATGCACCTTAAGCAGTAATTCTTTACGTGTTTTATCCATCTAGTCTTTGAAGGTTGCTATAATAGAAACTACGTGTTTTTCAGCTCTTCGTGAAGGGTTTCCAGAGAGTGGCCCGTGTCTGCAGAAGTTATTTGCGTGCGCGGTGGAAAATTCGAGTCGAATGCAGTGAACATGTTATTCGTCGCTTGTTTTTGATTGAGCGGTTCAGTCGGGGTGGAAGGGAGGTCAGTTACCTGTTTCTGTTCGAGTGGCTTAAAGTTCTTGTTTTCAGCAACTCCTGGCTTACCATCGATGGGTTTTTAGTTTTTGATGAATTCGTCGGTGTTGAATGTTGCTGTTGCGCTCGAGCTTGGTTTGCTCTGATGTTGATTGAATACGACATCGCGTGGTGTATGATTCAATATAAGTATGTCAATACGGGAAACACAGTACAAATTTAAAATTTAATTTTCTTTCTATTTAGGAGTAGGGATGTAAAGTTTTAAACTCAAAACAAAGATTCAAAATATAGTGTTTTTTTCCGCCCAATTTAATTTGGAATGAATAGTAAACATACGAGTTTAAATGATTTTGCCAGCAGAGATAAAAAACTGCGACTATTCACTCTCGAACATGATAGGATTATTATAATATTACTCACGCTTAGTTCCTGATTTATCCGGGAAATTGCATCATCTCAATTCAGCTCTAAAAAAAGAAAATGTATCTTAAAAGTGGAACAAGAGTTGCAAAAGGGCCTTTTGAAGAGGTGAAAAGTTACTCCCTAAAATTAATTGCTGGCTCATTATATCCCAGACAAACCCATATTTAAAAGCTGTGATGCTTGTTTTCTGTTTTCTTTGTATTCAGCACTCTTAATAAATCTCAGCAAAGATATTCTCAAACACATACGGAAGCTTTATGTACAATGTATTCAGAACGAACATTTAACAAATACGTTAAACTTTGCTATTCGCACAGATCACGAAACGCTTTAAAAATGATGAGCAACATAGATATATGTACGATTATAAAGTTCAATATCGTTCAGGTTTCAAAATGCAACACGCAGACGCTTTATTAAGGCTCTATTTGAAGGCAGTGGAAGAAGACGAAAATTGTATATTAAATTGGTTTAACATATCGAACGGGTTTCCGATTAAATTGGAATCTTTGAAGAGATAACCAAAATACCTATAACAGCAGAAGATACGGTTTTGGGACAAGTTAATGATTTGGTCAGGAGCAGATAGTAATAATAATACTTTTTATTTCAAAATAATTTTAATTGTTTGATAATAATGATTATTATACTAAAACTGACATATGACGATATGTGCGTTAGGCGGACACATGGGTATGTATAAGTTGGTACGGCTAGTATGAAAGAGTTGACTAGGGGTTATATTCCGATGTAGAGGGATATATCGTCTGATATTAACCCTTTCATTTAGATTTTTATTTATTTGAGGGATATATTGGGTCTATAACTTAATTCGTGCGGTTTGCTAAGAGATGGTGTAATTTGTATTATTCCATTGGAACACGCATTAGAAAGCTACTGTCATTGTACGTCATTTCAGTTTATGCCATTCATTTGAAGCGTAAACAACAATAATTTTTTTTCACTCAAATATGTCGAACTTTGTGCATGAAAAAGTGTTTTTGCGGGGAGTTCTTCTTCATTACTTTAATATGAAGAAAACTGCTGCCGAAAGTCATCGTATTTTGGTAGAAGTTTATGGTGAACATGCGCAAGCTGAACGAACTTGCCAAAAGTGGTTTGCACGATTTAAAAGTGGTGATTTTGGCTTGAAAGGCGATGAACGTCCTGGGCAGTCAAAAAATTTTGAAGATGAAGAACTGGAAGCATTACTCTATGAAGATTGTTGCCAAACACAAGAAGAGCCCGCAGAATCTTTGGGTGTCACTCAAGCAGCCATTTCAAAATATTTAAAAGCAGCTGGATATATTCAAAAGCAAGGAAATTGGGTTCCACATGAACTCAAGCCGAGAGACGTCGAAAAGCGGTTTTGCATGTCCGAAATGCTGCTGGAACGCCACAAAAGGAAATCGTTTTTGCATCGGATTGTTACTGGTGATGAAAAATGGATCCATTACGACAACACCAAGTGCATAAAATCATATGTGAAACCCCGCCAACCAGCAAAATCAACGGCAAAGCCGAATATCCATGGCGCGAAGGTAATGCTCTGTATTTGGTGAGATCAGATGGGTGTGCTGTATCATGAGCTGCTTAAACTGGATGAAACCATCAATGGACAACGATACCGAACACAATTAATCCGTTTGAAGAGATCAGTAGCCGAAAAACGCCCGGAATATGCGACCAGACACGAGGCAATAATTTTCCATCATGACAACGCTCGGCCCCACGTTGATATTCCGGCTAAGAACTATTTGGAAAACAGTGTATGGGAAGTCCTACCCCACCCGCCTTATAGCCCAGACCTTGCCCTTTCTGACAACCATTTGTTTCGGCCGATGCAGAACGCCCTCACATACGGTTCACATCAGAGCAGAATATCAAAAATTAGCTTGATTCATTCTTGGCTGCCAATCCGGCGCAGTTCTTTTGGGACGGGATCCACAAATTGCCAGAAAGATGGAAAAAAGTCATAGCTTCAGATGGGCAATACTTTGAATAATACTATTGTACATGTTTTTCTTAAATTAAAAATAAAAAAAAATTAAAAGAAAAAACCGCACGAATTAAGTTATATACCCAATAGTTGTTATTGACGCGCATTCTGTGTAAATGTGAAAAGAGAAGCAACTAGTAAAAAGGAAAGATGAGAGTATAGGTACACATAACCCAAACGAAATCGTCCTCACGATTAAGTTAAACTAAAGAAATGTTATGTTAAATGTTATGCAAGAGGAGAACGTCTCATGTGTTTATACGTGAACACCTGTCATGTAAGATTTAATTTCACGGGATGCCCATACAGGCATTGGAGCAAGAAACGCCTAACATCGTTCTCTGCCAATTCCTCTGATATCAATTCGGAACCCGTGTTGAGGGCACAGGGGACAATGTAAAGCAATGTAAAACACACATTTGCAAATTTGCAACAAATGACAAGATCAGTAATAAATGTTAATTATTGCGAATCTTTGTAGAAATATTAAAACAAAAGGTATTTGTAGTGATTTTTTAGCATGTAGCTACTTTGAATAGTTATCAACCACACTGTTGTTATCAACAAAATCATAATTCACTTATCCATATTACTTCTGAGCCACAAGATGATCAAGTGCCTTTAACTTCACTCAGGGGAAAATCGGGTATTCGACGAACGCAAAAGCATCCAGATTCTCTCCAGCTGAAATGAAATACGCCTCTAACATGGTAAAAGGGTAAAAAGTAGGGAATACTTAAGTGACTTGATTTGACGATTACAAATTTTATCTGGCCTCTATGGTAGATTAATTTAATACTATTTTAGCCAATATTTTGTCACAAATATTTAACAAAACATACAATAATCAATTGTCAACAGCGCAAAAACATAATGAACACCCTCGTTTTTTTAAAGGATCAATCTAATATCTATATGTTAAAATTCGGTATAAATACCAATATATGATATATTTTCAAGCAAACATTAATATTGTGATTAATGACGAGTTTACGACTATTCCACAGAACTAGTTCTTTTAAATTAAACATGTAACTATAGCTATAACTTTTTTGTGCAGATGTGCGCATTATTTAATATTTTTAAAATAGGTTAACATAATTACCTTAAGATACAAAAGTAAGTAGATGCTTAAAATTTATCAAATATACAATACATATATTTGTTGAGATCTTAGTAATTAAAATTTTATCACATTCTAGTTGTATTACTATAAAAGTAGTTTATTTATAATGTAATCTGCTTTTACATCAATTACACTTAGTTTTAGAATAAAAAAGTCCTAATAAAGAGACTACTTATATGATATTATATAGGTCATTATAATATAAGTTTTACGGCACTGTCATCTTATGAAAGAATGTGTTTCGTTTTTCAATCAAATTTTGACTTGGACTTTTCAATTACCTTTGAATATCAATGGCTTCTTCCATTTTAAAAGACTATTTTAAATAGTTCTCATGCCATTTAAATAATGTATGAAAATTAAGTAAAACGATATTAATCGGATACTTACTAGCTTATCGACTTAATCTAGATCAGGTATACATGTTTTTTGGTGTGATTATAGGGAAAGAACTGTACGTACCGCCAAGTTCTAGCATAATGCGTGAAAATTGTGTGGCTATACTATATTTAGACAAAACATTTTGAGCACCACTCAAAGCACCAAGCACAAAACAATCAGAATGGTCGAGTTGATAGAGGTGCCACAGAGACTTTTAGTTCCCTCGATTCAAATTAAGTATTTTTTCTTAGTTTTTTTCTTTCACTATGTTTTCTTTACAAAACTTGTAAAGTTTGAACTCTTAATTAAACAATTCTCGAAATTAAGCCTAAAATGTGGGGTGTAGATGTTTTCGCCGGAACAGCAATAGAGGAAATTGTTATAACTTTAAATTATGAGAACGAGAACAGTAGTGAGTTTTTTCGGATAAGTTTATCTTTATTATACTATTATGTAACGTTTTAAAAACATAATACAATCAAGACAGATTGATTGTAATTCTATGGTAATTATCTTCAGAAATTCCTATAGGCAAATATACTTTAGTGCTTTAGTGCCACACTGTAACGAGAGTGGCAGCCAAGATTCCTTTATTCCCTATATTGCAGATTTTTGTTGAACGGAGTATATTACATTTTCAATCACGCTCGTCGCTCAACATACGCTAACATTTCCTAAAGGGTTTAAATAAAATAAGATCGATTCCGATTACTTCCTTTGTCACACACGCACATACATTTGTTATACAGACGTTGAAAACACGTCACATCACACCATAATCACTCTACAATGAAACCATCAGCAGTAACCAATCACCATCATCATCATTAAACATGCCATCTCCGATTTGATAACTGGAAGATATAAAAGCTGAAGAACATAGTCAAGGAGGAGAGTATAGTGATCGTCGGTCAACACACCAGGCAGTGCAGCAGTATCACACATTGTTTTGATTTTTATTTCCATAATTTTACCAAATAAATGAATTCCTTTCGTTAATATTCAGTTTCCTACATATTAGGGGGCTCAACTAAAAATCTGTTCCGCGTATGAAATATGATAAAAAATGTAACGGTTGAACAATTGAGACAAAGGCTGACTGGTCTTAATCTCGATACAGCGGGTAAAAAATCAGTTCTCACCGAGAGACTGCAAAAAGCTATTGGTGAGCAGAGTGAAGCGGAATTTGATAGCAGTGAAGAAGACGCGGTGTTGAACAGTACAAAAGCAGAGAATCTAATCAAAACGATGCCGGAAAACGATAACGTGGTGAGGCCGAGTGCAGAGAATCCGGAGGGGAGTGGACCAGAGCCTATGGGCCGGATTGCAGTGAAAGATATTGAAAATTTATTGTCTAAATTTAGTGCTGAGGATAATATCCCAATTACGGTGTGGCTGGCCGAATTTGAGGAGTTTGCTTCATTGTTAAAGTGATCAGAAATTGAATAATTTATAGTTGCTAAGGAACAGTTGACAGGTTCAGCTCGTAGTTTTATTACAACATGTGCATGCTCCTCTTATACGGATTTAAAGGCAAAACTGTGTGATGAGTTTAATAGACCGATATGCAAAGCCGAAATTTATAATAAACTAAAATATAGAAGAATGTTTAAAAGGGAGCAGTTTCACGAGTATGTCTACAAGATGCAGGAGCTAGATCAGCTGGCAGATGTTGATGACAAATCTCTAATATGGTATATTGTAAATAGCATGATCGGTAGGGCGGAAAACAAAATGATACTGATTAATGCTCAAACTATTTCCGACCTAAAAGAGAAATACGAAATCTATGAAACAGTCATAAAAAGCGGTAACAACTATGGTTTTCGAGGTTACAGTGGTAGGAAAGCCATCATCGGCAGCAGCAGTGTGAACTCTGAAGGCAGCTACTTATCCTCTTCAAAAAAAACAACAAGGATCGTGTAGGAACTGTGGATCAATATAACACATGCGGAAGGACTGCACAGCTGAAACAAAATGTTTCAGATGCAATGGTTTGGGATACCTGTTAAATGCTTGTCCAAGAAAAAGTTATCAAAAACAAACAAATTTACAATAATATCAGTTTTAAATACAAAGAACGTCTCAATTAACAGTGTGTCATTTCAGGCTCCTATCGATACTGGGGCTCAAGTGTCCCTGGTGCCGGAAGATGCAATCTGAAGATGCACAACATGTCTCTCAATAGTGCTCAAGTAAGTTTGGTAGGATTTGCATCAGCTCAGATCAAAACAATAGGAAGTTTCATTAGGGACATTTTAATTCACGACGTCTGCATCGAGTCACCACTGCTGTTTGTGCCAAGATCAGCCATTAGCCTTGAGGTTATTATTGGTAACGACATCCGTAAAGCAAACGTCATTTTTGATAGTGGGGGTAAAATTGTACAAACAGGACGAATTTCCATACAAAGATGGAGACAATTTTCTAATGCAGATTAAAATTAACAAAAACGCTGAAATGAACGCACCTTTTCCATACAATGCAGAGGTTAAACGTCTAGTCGAAAATTACGAGCCAATCAAGAGGAAAGAATGTCCCATAGAACTGACTTTGACGCTGGAAGATGACACCCCTATTTTTTGTCAGCCGCGCCGGCTTCCTATTAATGAAAAATTATTAGCTAAGCGACAGGTGGAAAATTGGCTGGCAGAAGGAATTATACGCCCGTCAACTTCTCCATATGCCAGTGGAGTAGTGGTGGTAAAAAGAAGATGGAAGCCCTAGAGTTAGCATTGACTACCGCAAACTTAATACAAAGGCGATTCAAGATCCCTTCCCAATGCCACTGATAGAAGAATTTTTGGACGATCTGGAAAGTGCAAAGGTGTACACAACGCTGGATTTGAAAGACGGATACTTCTATGTTCCCGTTGCAGATTTAAAGTGGAATTCTTAGGACACATGGTAGAAAATGGCCGAGTTAGTCCATCACCTAGAAAGATCAAAGCAGTAGAAAATTTCCCAGAACCTACAACCATAAAAAATGTGAATTCATCAGGGGGTATTCTGTGGTGGCAAAACTACTTCCAGACTTAACTAAAAATCATGTTAACTTTCAATTTTCTTCTCTTCAGCGAAAAGCCTTCAATGAACTGAAGAAAGCACTAATAAACAACCCCGTTCTAGCTATTTACAAGCAGAACACCTATACTGAGGTGCACACTGCAGGACGGAATCGGAGGGATATTAATGCAGCCAGGTGAGGATAACAATCTCCATCCCGTCTTCTATTACAGCCGCAAAAACAACTCAAGCGAGTTAAAGATGTGCAGTTACGTACTTGAAGTTTATGCAGTGTATAAAACTTTAGAGAAGTTCCGGGTCCTTCTCGGAACAAAAATCAAAGTGGTTACCGATTATATAGCATTCCGACAAACTATGATAAAAAAAGAACTGCCGAATTCCGTGGAAGATGAATTTTGATTATACGGTTGAGCATAGGCCAAGAAAAAGAATGAAACATGTGGATAAATTTAGCAGATTCGCCGTTTATCAGTTGCAACCAGAACTTTTAGCACACCTAAAAAAAATCACAAGAAGAGGAAGATTTTATCTCATCAATCAAAGAAGTACCGAAGCAAAGGATATACGATAACTTTAGGATGAAGGGTGAGTTCCTTTTTAAAGATGTTGATGGCTTTGGACTTCTGTTGGTCCCACGTAGCATGGAAAAAGAGGTAATAAAGCCAAAACATGAAAACAAGACACGACGTTTAATAAATTAAAATTTTTTATACCTTAAGTAAAAGAAAAAATTCAAAATTGTATTTCTAATTGTGTTAAATGCATCTTAGCCAATCGAAAAGGCGGCAAAAAAGAGGGTTTCATCGAACAGTTGGCGAAAGGGGATTGACTTCTTGAAACCTACCATCTTGACCACATAGGCCCAATCGATGTTACTAAAAAGCAGTACAAATATATATTAACAGTCGTAGACGGTTTCTCAAAGTACACGTGGATATATCCCACTAAGACGCTGAGCGCAAATGAAGTAGTCTGTCGTCCTTACGAAAAACAGCAAGTGTTTGGTAACCCAGGAAGAATCATTACGGATCGAGGTGGGGCAATTCACGTCAGACAGTTTTAGCAATTTCTGCAGCGAGAATATCGAGCACACTTTAATCAGTACGGGTATGCCACGAACTAACGGTCAGACTGAGAGAACCATCCACATTATACTTGATGTTTTAAAAAGGCTATCTGCCGACTCACCAGAGAAATGTTATAAATTTGTGTCCAGGGTCCAGATTGCAATTAATAGCACGATACAGAGATCTTTACAAAATACGCCTTTTGAAGTTCTTTTTGGGTATCCAATTTGGAAAAAATACGATTAAGGACTAAGCGAGATAATAAAACAAGAGCTGCTAAAAGATTTCAACGCGGAAAGAGAACAAATTTTTTTCAAGGCCAGACAACAGATAGAAAAAGTACAGGAGGAAAACAAAAAAACATTCAACAGAAAACGCAAACTTCCGCATCAATTTAACATAGGAGATCTTGTAGCTATTAAACGAACACAGTTGGCAAGTGGTAAAAAGCTCTCTTCTCTCCTTATAGGTCCGTATGAAGTCATTTCCGAAGGCCGAGGTAATCGTTACACAGTTCAAACAAGTTCTTCATCATCGGAATCACCAAAATCAACGACTACAAGCAGCGAATATATGAAACTATGGAAACAAGAAACTGATACTGATGATCCCAAAGCAGACTCGTCCGAGGCGGATAATAAATAGGGAGGCCGGGTGTAGAAATCACGTCACATCACACCATAATCACGCTACAATGAAACCATCAGCAATTACCAATCACCATCATCTTCATTAAAGATGCCATCTCCGATTTGACAACAGGAAGATATAAAATCCGAAGAACATCGTCAAGGAGGAGATTAAAGTGATCGTCGGTCAACACACCAGGCAGTGCAGCAGTATCACACATTGTTTTGATTTTTATTTCCATAATTTGTACCAAATAAATGAATTCCTTTCGTTAATATTCAGTTTCCTACATACATACATACAATTTCTCACCAACATCAGCCGTAACGTAAAATACCAAATATTTTAAGCAATGCACCCAAAATTACCCATCTGAATTGATCCAAGTGTAAATCACACATTTATTATAATACATAAAATTATACAAGCTTATTTTACGTTGCAATACATGTAGTCGATTGTTTTAGTCTCGTTAATTTTTTATTTTTTTTCTAATTCATATATTTCATAAATTTCTAAATTTTCGTTTCTGACTGCATAAAATTTTCTAAGCAGTTTTTAAAAGCTTAGCCTTAGTTAAGTTCTAAACATCAATCATATGTAACATAATCAACAGGACTCGATTTTCATTTAGAAGCTGTGACAAGTGAGTATAAATACCCCGCCTGGATTACTAGGCGGGAGTTTGGGATGGTAGAAGTTAATATGGGTGATTTTCTATTATCAATATTACGAAGAAGTGTACGCTTTAAGCTTGTTATTATTATTCTTTCGTCTATAAAAGAGAAAGAAGAAAAATATCACATCTTTGGGCTGAACAGCTTAAGGAACTGATTGAAGCAATGTCAGCATTGCTTACTTTGACAAGGCGGCTCGCATAAGTGTGGCCGAAGTATACTATTGTTACATCTTCCTGAGAATGGATCGCGTTCCGATGGTGAGAAAAATTCTAGGAAATTTTGTGGATACTAGTATAAACTTTCCTAGAAGAAAATAGCATAGTCCTGGGTTAAGGCCAAAGTCTTTGATTTCTACGATACATTCCAGACCAAAGTCCTTAAAAATAAGCTAGATTGCCCCACTGTTGACAACCCATGCTAACGAACTTCGGATATGCACGTGGAATGTTAGGTCGCTTAACAGGCCAAGAGCAGCCAAACAACTAGCGGAGGCTAGTTGTCAGGTTCTCCTACAGCAAGCGGTAGGTATGAAACGATAAAATGAGCTGTACTTCATGTACACAAAATATGGATCTGTGTTCGTTAAGTCTCCCGTTGAAGACAAGAATGTTCTTGTTTCAAGCTCCGACTAACCTAAAAGTTGACAAATTTCGGTACTTGTTTGTAGGTTTGCATATTGATATTATCTGTGTGACTGAAACTTGGTTTTTTCCCAAAATTTGTGACAAAGCTTACGATTTAGATGGTTACAGTCTTTACCAGTCTGATAGATCATTTTGTGTGGGTGGTGGCGTTGCTCGTTTTGGTATAAAATGTAAATTTATGTGTAGGCCCGCATATGATTCCCCGATTGATTATTTATTCATTGATGTTGTGTGTGACACTACTCATAGGCGATGTGTACAGACCAAACAGTAATATAAACTTCAACCATCTGTTCGACACACTCCGAACGGTTGTCATGTTACATTACATGTTACACGTCATGTGGAGATCTTAACTGTAACTTACATGACGCTTCCAAGTCTGCTAATCTATCGGACTTCATGATGTCGCCAAATCTCTTCGCGGTAATACCTTACCCATTCATCATTCAAAAATCCCAGTACACTGCTTGATATCTTCTTCTCAAGCTACTTAGACAAAACAATCCTCTATAACCAACTTCCTGCCCCAGGTTTTTCAAAGCATGAACCACTGCATCTATCTCTAGATCTCCTTAAATACTCTCATACTGATATCTACCCGCATAGGGACTTTATAAATATTGATTGCGTTAGTTTCCTGCAAGATCTAACTTAAACAAAATCTTCTACATGTCTTCTCTAAACGACCAAGTGGTTTTTCTTCAAGGAGTTGTAAATAAGCTCTTTGACATACCTATACATGTCAAAGTAAAAACCAAAAAGATACAATCAAATTCCCCACCTTGAATCACCTGCACTATTTCAAAGCTGCCGTTGGAAGTATTTATGAGACTACGCGATATGTATCCACAACTTCGAAATAAGGTGGTCTCTGAGGTACGAAAGGCAAAAGTACGTTTTTATAAACAAAATCGAGTTCTCGAAGTAAGCGAAGCTGCAAAACCGTTCTCTTATTTATAACTGATGACATTTTAACCCTTCTCGATTTCTCAAAAGCTTTCAATACGGTAAACCACGCACCCTTGAGCTCTAAACTTATAAGCCATTTTAATTTTTCCACCACATCGGCGAAATTGGTATATTCATACCTAACTGCTAGACAACAATCCGTAGTCGTTGGAGATCGAGCATATGAAATGTTATTAATGGCAACTGGTGTACCGCAAGGCTCTACACTCGGCAAATTCTTTTTTCAATATATGTGAACGAGCTCCATAATGTTGTACAACACTGTAGCGTCCATATGTACGCAGACGATGTGCAACTATTTATACAAAGACCTACTAATTTGGTAGAAACTACGGCATTAAAAGTGAATAACGATCTCAGTAATATTCTGAACTGGGCGCAGGCTAATAACCTTTGCCTAAATCCGAGAAAATCAAAAGCCAGTGTTATTTATCGGAATAACATGGATCTGACCGCGTTTCGATTGCTGCACCTAAGCGACTCAAACATCGAATATGTTGAGTCTGTTCGAAATCTAGGTATAACCTTTAATCGGACATTATCGTGGGACTTTCATATCACTGCAAAAATTGGAAAAGCTTGTGCCTGTGTCCGTCTTCTCTGGACTTCACGTGCCTATACACCAACAAAAACAAAGATGCTTCTAGCGAAAACTCTACTATTGCCAATTTTACGAAACTGTTGTGAATTATTTGGTAAACTCGACTACAGGTCAAAAAGGAAATTAATAATATAATATTGCACGATACATATATAACCTGCGTAGATACAACCATGTTTCGTCGTATGCCAAAACAATCTCCGGATATTCCTTTGAAAATGTACTGCAATACATTTTGTATTAACAACATTATTTAAACACAACAACCAGACTATCTTCACAGTAAGCTGAGGTTCCCTGTATCGCAGCGAACCCTTGTACTAATCCAGCCAACGTACTGCTGTTTAACATCAGAACGCCAGTTCTTAGCTCATGCCACTCGCCTATGGACCTCTCTTCCGATGGAACTGAGAGAGATAAGAAACGCAAAGCACTTCAAAAAACAACTCCTTACACTTCTGGCCATTGAACACAGCTTATTCACCGTTTTATATATTTATATCTATCATTTCTATTATTTTTACTTTTCCTTTAATTTTAACCCTTTGTAGCCCAAGATCATAAAAAGTAAATAATGTTGGTAATGAGAAAATAAGTATTATTAACCATTTTTTCAACACTTGAGGGAGTGTAACATTACTGTAACATTGAGTTAAACGTAGAAAAGAAAAACTACTATGCTGTATGGAAGGATCTGAAACAGTTATTTTGTTTGTTGTAGTAACGCCAAGACAAACTAATGCTGTGAGGAAATTCGAAAAGTCCACCATCGACCAAATATTCTGTTGAATTTAAGCATTTTAACATTGAACGCACTCTCATTCGTATAGCACTTTTTTTGCAGTTCAACATGGCTGCGCCTATGTCTATTCCGGCTTATGTATGTTTTTTGTTTTTTTATATATAAGCTCTCGCCATTCAGACAATAAAGACAAACCAAGCAAACACTTTGCGTTTTTTCCTTTTTCTTCAATTTCAGTAGGTTATAGGCCCAGTAAAACTTTTTCAATTGCGTTTAGTTGTGTTTTATTTACTTTTTATTTTTGATCGAGATAATTACAAATGTGAAATTATGGATTACAAAGCAGTTCTCGAACGTTCAATGATGTCGCATCGATTGGATGGAGTTAATTTTTGTGCATGTAAATTTCAGATCAACGCGAATTTTCGGAGTCAAGAATTGGTTGATGTAGTCGACGGTACGGATCCAAGGGCTGCAGAAAATGCGAGTCACTCAATGAAGAACAAAGCATGCATGTTTTGGATAGTAAGTCAGCTAAAGAAATTATGGACATATTCCAGAGTATTCATCGCAAGAAGAGTGATGTTCGTACTATGATATTATACGAATACTATTTTGACTTAAAGATGAGCGAAAATGAGTCGGGCACTGCTTATGTTTCGAAAGTACAGACAATTGCATCAGAACTGAAGGACCAAGGAGAACTGTTATCGGACAATTTGAAAGTGTGCCGCACTGTGAGCAGCTTCACGCCGAAATTTGAAAACATCCGAACGATTTGATACAATGTAAAAGAGTGCGAAACAATGGATACGTTGATGGCAAAACTTCAGTTGGAAGAAGATCAACAGTACAAAGCAATTCGTGACACAACACAGCAGAACGCCAACAAAAACAACAACGAAGCAGCATTTAGTGCGAATCACAAAGGTATAGAATTCAAGAAGAAAAAGACCCAAGTGTTACATTAAAGCAAGTCTATGTAAGTCAAAATGCCATTCGCGTGGAGAAATCGGTCATTGGTAATCAGATAACTTGTGCAAAAGCAAAGAAAAGATAAGCGACCGCAATTCAAAGAAATCTATTGCATTTTCGACATGTGAAATTATTTCGGCTTATTGTGAGGACATTTGGATAGCAGATTCAGGTAAATTCGACACACAACTTTTCGAAGAGATTGGTTCACGATGTTTTCTTCGAAAATTGTACAGAAAAATTGCAAACTATGATTTGCTTGATGTTGAAGGCTGTGGCAACATTGAAATCGAATCGTGGATCAATGGTGAATTGACAACACGAATTTTAGAAGAATTTTTAGATTTGTTCTAAAAGCAAAAGTGAATTTATTTTCTATCAATCAATTATCGAAGAGAGTATTTGATACATGTTTCACGAAGAATGGTTGCATTGTAGTTGACAAGAATGTGGTTGAATTAGCAAGAGGATACATGGACAGCGACGGTTTGGTACGCATGGCTTTCAAACAGAGCAACACAGATTGTATGTGCTACACATCAAGAGAAAAAGTTTCAGCGAGTTCATTACAGCAATAGCATCGACGATTGGGACACGTGAGGGGAGATTCGTGTGTGCTCTTGAAGTGAACAGACATGTAATACAGTTGTAGAAACATTTTTTTTACAAAGTTAGTGATATTGCCAATAAATTTTAATAATTCATATTTTCCGCACGAGATAGAGACTCATAAAAGTGGAAAGTGATAAAATTTCGGAATATGCTCCAGCCTATGCGCTGGAGAATAAAATTAATTCAAGTGCAAAAGCTAGTGATAATTTAAAACACGTGAATTCTAATGCTAACTTACAAGCACATTGCGACATCGCGGTGAAAACTTACACTCACAGACCAACGATGAGCAAACCTGGTGCTCTCCCATGCACAAATGTGGGAGAAGTTAAGAACTCAAACACTAGTGATTGGACACTCGTCATGGGCAACTTAAAACGATCTGCAAACAGCTACACTATGAATATGGGAAAAAGGAAAAGAATAAATGACAACGACCAGAGTCATTACTCAAATACGAGTCATCAGCTATCAACACCTGATAATAATCCTTTTCCACCATTAGCAGAACTAAACAACATGAACGATCATTGCTTTGTCAAAAGTGTAAGTAATACGAACCGCAACATTCCTTCAAAAAGCCAGAAATTCCCAACGAACTCTAATGATGTGACAGAACGAAACAACATTGTGTATTGCCAACCTATTTATATCTTTGGTGCTAATTGTTCTTTATTAACTTAACTTATTAAATTAGCTGCTCTAGAATGTAACATTCCAAATATTCAATATAAGTTTGTAAATCTTAGTTATCAGAAAACAAAGGTATATGTTAATAGTGCGAGTGTGCATAGTTTAATAATAATTCGTCTTCGAGAAACGGGTATAGGAGCATATTCATTCTCTCCTAAAGAGACTAAAGAAACCTATATACTTCTTAAAGGTATTGATGGGGATACATCTATTGAAAGCATTCGGGAAGCGCTTAATGAATCTGCGCCAAATGTAAGGATTAGTAAAGTAAGTCGTTTTTTCACTGCTAGAACCAAAGCACAAAATATCAAATAAATATTTTTGTTGTTCAATTAGAAGTTGGGGAGTCCATCAAAGACTTAATAAATATTAGAAGCTTACTGCATCAAAGGGTGTACTGGGAAAGAAAAAATAATAGGTTGGTTGTAAGGTGTTACCGCTGCCAACAATTTGGGCATAGTCTCCTGTATGTTGTTGTGCCTATAGTTGTCGCTGCGTCCTTTGTGGGGAAAATCATGACTCAGAGCCTTGTATTGAGTCTTACAAAAAACGTAGTGAAGCAAATCAGGGAGTTCCAAAACTGAAATGCATCAATTGCAATCGAACAGGTCATGCAGCTAGCGATATAAGCTGCCCATCGTACTTAGAATATAAGGGAAAAAGGGAAACCCTAGCCAATACCTCAAAAACAAATAGGGCATCTTACAAGGCCGCAAGCCTCCTATGCTGACATAGCTAAAATGACATTGAATGAGGCGCAGCCTCAACAAACAAGTGGATTTAGCAACTTCCTCAACGAATCTCAAAGTTTATTTAACATTCCTTTTAGGGACCTTTTACTGAAGATTAATTAATTTTCACCAATGGCGATGGCGATGGCGTGATAGTAAGCTCATCGGACTATCACGCAAAGAGTCTGGGTTCGATTCCAGGCTGGGTCACCAACAATTTTTCAAATCGCCATCACCCTTTCGGCGGGCAATGGCAAACTCCCGAAATTAAAATTGCCTACGAAAGAGCTTCTAAGGAGTGCCGTTCGGACTCGGCGATAAACTGTAGGCCCCGCTCAGATGTGACAAAAATGACAACGTGAGCAACACAAATGAGTGTCAAGAAGCTAGGCCATGGCCCATAACGGGCTGCCAGCGCCACAGTGTTTTTTTTTAAATTAATTTTGGCCAAAATATCAACAGCTTTTTTGGCCTCAATTACTCTTAAAAGTCCACAAGGAACACAATCAAGAATACTTATAGGAAGCATTTACATCCCAACAAACGCAGGACGAAATTTGGTAAGAGAACTCGATAGGTTATATAACCTAGCCAACACATTTGACGCGGTGATATTTGGAGGAGACTTCAACGCCCGCCATCAATATTGGGGCTATCTCCCCAAAACAGAAATGGGAACAGAGTTTATGATTGGTTCTTTAATGATCCTTTCTTAAATCTTGACTTAATCTCACCAAACAGTCCAACATTCACTCGTTACTCTTCAATATTAGACTTTTTCTTGCTGTCGTCCTGCTTGAATGGCGTACCTCGCAATAACTGCTGTCTTACCTTTCCAACAATATCTGACCATTACGCAATTTCCTATAAAATAAGTCTTGGTACGTTTACACCTATTTTGGTTTCACCAACGGTATATAGACGCTTCAAAAACACCAACTGGCCAGCCTTCAGAGCCGACCTTCATAATGGTCTTTCTTTATTAAACGTTCCATTTAATAGAAACCTTTCCAATACAGAAATAGATGCATTTATAGAAAAAATTAACTAAGCATTGGTATCATGTATTAATGCTAACTCGGTTATATACCAACCTAAGCAATTGAAATACAAAAGTATATGCTCCCTTACATTGAAACTGATTAAACTACGTTCCCATTGGCTTAAAAAATTTAAAAGAATTTACCATAGACATCTCAACAGAAATAATTGAGAATATCGCGAGTTGTCATCAAGAATTAATTGTCTTAGCAAAATAATAAGTGTGAGAATAAACACAGATATCAATTCTGCGTTCAAATTAAAAATGCGGAAAATAAGACCTTCTCCTCAAGCCTTTGAAGAAGTAGATAGAATAACTGGAAGAAAATTTTTTGATTCAGACATCTCAAAAGATGTTCTAACATATAACGGACTGGAACGAGTTGATATTGATACTAAGGTAACTACTTTTAAAGAGTTCTATGCCAATCTCTACTCAGGAAAAACACCACATTTCGATAACAGTTTAACTACTGAAGTTCTGTCAACTGTTACTGAATTTCGTGCTAATCAATGTGCTACCTCTCTTACAACGTTTTCACCATATCTTAGTTCTACAAACCCAAATGCACCACCTTTTACCACGCCTGAAAAAATCAAAATTCTAAGAGCCTACCTTAATAACAAGCAGTCATCGGGCATTGATGGGATATCCAATTTTATTTTACGCAAATGTTGCCCTAAACTGGATTCAACATTGTGCTCTCTATTTAACCACTGTATTAACAACGGATATTTCCCTAAAATTTGGAAAAAATCCAAACTCTTACCAGTAGGAAAAAAAAGATCAGCTAAAGAAATCGAACACTTTCGTCGTATATGCTTGCTTTCCAATATAGAAAAATTATTTGAAAAAGTTTTAGCCGATCACATTCTCGTAATATGTGAAGATGCAAATGTGATCCCAAACACGCAATTCGGATTCAGGAAAGAGCACTCAACCGAAGACGCAATACTATTTTTGAGTAACAAGATAATCCAAAATCTCAGGAATAGAAAATGCACGGTGGGCTTGGACATTGACCTCGAGAAAGCTTTTGACTCGCTTTGGCATAAGGGCATAGTTTTTAAACTTATAAAACTAAACTTTCCAACATGGCTTGTACGACTAGTCTATAACTATCTACAAAATCGTTTTGCCTCAATAATTATAAAATATGAGTTCTCGGAATCATTTCCAACACTATCGGGCATTCCGCAGGGGTCTATCCTAGGTCCAATTGTGTTCATAACATATTTGTATGACTATCCATATGAGAGTTTAATAAATAATGGAAGAGACTTTGGCGAAATTTTTTTTGCAGATGATACTCTAATTTTACCTAGCGATTCGAGACCATAAATTGCCCTCAACAAAATCAAACAAAAGCTTCCTTTGCTGCTAGGCTACTTCGAGAAATGAGGGTTAAAACTCAACTTAAGCAAATGTGGTATAACTTGCAATGCAAGTGGGAAAGGGCACCGCCTAGCTGTGAAGGAAAGCAAAACGTTGAATCTGCAAATCGACAACCACACCATTCCGCTGCGCTTAGAACTTAAATACTTGGGTGCTATATTTCACAACAGATTTCTTTTTAATAAACATGCCAGGAAAACCTTAGCAAAAGCTAAAGCCGTTTCCGCCACGTTAAAGCCCTTATTGCAGTCCAAAGCATTACAATCAAGTACAAAGACAAAACCCTTATACGACCCATTTTAGCCTACGGTTTTTGAGTATGGTTCACCGTTTCCCCTACAACCGCAAACGAGTTGGAAAAATTCGAAAGAAGGATACTTAGATTCTGTTGTGGAAAATATCGAAGACCAGATAAGAAATGTTTTCCAAACAAACTTCTTTACGACACATGCAAGGTAACACCTCTTATGACATACCTTATTAACCTTACATTAAGAAAACTTCAACGAGTACAGTTTCATCCTAATACATTGATCAAACCTTTGTTGGATTCAAATAAAAATGAAAGTTTAGACGACAATTACTACTTTTCGCCATTTAACCTTCTTAATGAAAGATCTCACTATCATATCGAACAAAATGTTGGTAGAAACCTATCTGAAAGCGTCACGATTTAATTTAAGGGGATAACTCATATAGGTACGAGTATATAAACAAGAAACTTATTTGTCGAAATCCATGCTCGCATTATACCAGTTTTGAGGTTATGTACATGTTTAAAAGTTCATTCTGCTTTGGATTATATAATAGCTTATATATTAACAACTAAGCAGAATACTGGAAAACTCACACATAGAAACATATCTATATCTTCTGGGTATTGTAATAATAATTTATATTGAAATTAACTGCACTTTGCAGAATGAGCGGTTATGTTTAAATGTATTCTAGTCATTATTTTTAAGTTATATGTAGTATGGATAGATTTAAATATGCCGGGAGCAAGCATATACTAAAATACTTATACTCGTACTGTTGTTTTTTAATATAACACATATACTATATACTGATTGTTTACTTATGAAGTTATATACCTTAATTTACAAGTCTTTAGCCAGGCATACGGTTTCTAAGTCGGCTAAAATTAAGTTAAATTAGACATGGACTATATGTATTATAATTGATTTTTTTTTAGTCTCAATAAAGAAAATTTGAAAAAAACTTGGGACACGTGGACAAACAAAAATATGTGTTCGATTGGTTCGGTGAGTGGCATTAAATTAACTGTTTTTAATGATTTCTTTTGTGAAGAGTGTCAATTAGGCAAAATGCATCGAAAGAGTAGCGTATTTTTAAGTAAGTCGATTGTTTTGATGTTGATTTGTGTGGACCAATGGAGGAAACCGGCACTGGTGGCGCACGTTATTGCGTGGTTTTAAAAGATAAAGCGAATCGATTCAGATTATATCATGCGCTTACACAAAAATCTGAGGCTGATGAATTGATCGTACTACTCGTATGTTGATTGCTAGTGGCTTGGAAGCTGTTCGAACTGCCATTTATGTGATAAATCGATCGACGAATGCAAGTAATCCAAAGTTGACGCCGTTTGAACAATGGTTTGGAGACTAGCCTCAAATTGATCATTTAAAAGTTTTCGGTACAACTGATTTCGTTTACATTCCGAAGAATAATGGCCGGAAGAAGTGGGATGCTAAGACGAAAAAGATTTACCTAGTTGGCTACGAGCGCACACAGAAGAATTTTCGGCTTTACGATCCGAGCTCGAAAAAAATCATCGTCAGTTGCGATGTGAAGTTAAACGAGAATTTCGTACGAAGCGAGTACAGCACTTTACCTTGCAACGACAGTGAAAATGGAGAAAGTGACAATAGATCAAATAAAAATTTGTCAAGTGATAGCATCTAAGGTTCACGGAATTCGGTTTCAGATGGAAATCGAGATCATAATAATCAAAACAATGATAGATGTTTGCGTACGAACCCGAAACCAGTTTAACTTCATGATGCAAGTAAGCGTTATTTGAAAGTGTTCATTGCACCAGCAACGTACGATGAAGCGATGAGTTGTTTACAGAACACGGCAGTGTACAGACCTGTTTCGGCTTTCTCTGGTAAATAAATTCAACTTTCAAGGTTTCGTAGCAACAGTAGCGCAGAACGATAGTGCACGGACAGTCGTCCATAGACCTTCGTGAGGAATAAACGTGTATCGGCTTTCAAAGTGAAAAAAAAAATTATTATCAGTTTTTGTAAAACGCGCATTAAGAACATTTTTTGCAAGTGCATCGGTAACCCAGTGGTAGTGGCATTGGCCGATGAGGCGTTCCCCATGGAGAACAGATGTGTTTCGACTTTTGTCTCGGTAGTGAAAACAGTAAAACAGACTTTTAAAAAATTTCAAAAAAGGCTCCAATTAGCCCAGTGGTTATCTAACCAAAGGCTACGGGTTCGACTCCAAGTCGAGCGCGTTACTTTTTTTTTTCTTTATTTGATTTCAAATTAATAAAATAAATAAAAATAATTAAGGTGCATAAAAACAATATCGAGTGATAGAATCAGGAGAGCGGTCCGTTACAACAATAGTGGAAGCAGCTGAAAAATCGGTTGGTACAACGACGGCAAGCATAATGAGCTGCCAGCAGAAGCCGAATCCAAGCCAAAGAGAAGGAGGAAGCTAAAGCCAATTCCCAACTTGTTAAAGCGTCCCTTCCTTTCCACATACACTAACTGAAAAGCTGCACGGTGGAGCTACGAAAGGTGGTACTTCAACATCAACAGCAGCAGTAAATAAAATTCCTGGGCTTGATAGTGACGACTACCCATACATGTCAGACGGTGGTGAAGGTCATTATTTAAGAGAAAATAGCTTCGCTTCTTCGGCCCTTTCCGAATTGAATGATGAAGAAGAAGAAGTTAATTCTTTAAATAGCAGTATTAAAATGCTGCAGCAACGAGTGCCAGTCATCAAACAAAAGCTAATGGCACCAAGGAAGAAGGAGCAGCTGGAGCACTCCCAACAACAAATCTGACATTAGCTGCAAGTCTAAAAGCAACCCGAATCAAAGCTGAGCAAACCACAGCAGCAGCTAAAACATACAACAAACAAAAAAACACAGCAACAACCACAGCAGCAACAACAACAACAGTCCCCAAAACAGCAACAGCAACAACAACAGCAGCAGCACCAGAAGAAACAGCAACACCAGCAATATCAACAGCAGCAACAGCACCAGAAACAACAAATGACAAGATATCCACCTATAAATACTTACAGTATGGAACTTAAGGACACAATCGAACTGTGTAAGTCGGCCATAGGCTTGAATTTTTATGTGAAAAGACTTAGCGCAGATAGGCATGCGATCCAGTGCAACACAGTTGAGAGCTACCACAAAATAATGTATTTGTTAAGTGATTCGATGACGGAGTTCTTTTCCTTCACCCCGAAGGGGGAAAAGCTGCAAACTATGCTGCTGAGGGGGTTGGAACCGTCTACTGATCCGGAGAAGCTCCTCGCACTGCTCAAAGAGAAAGAGTGCGAAGAGCTCAAGTTCAAAGGAGTCAAGACCTTCACCACAGCTAGAGCCAAAAGGGAGCAACGGAAACAACCGTTCTTCCTGGTTCAGTTAACTCTCAATAGCAAACTGGATGGTCTAAGAATGAAGAATCAAAGTCCTAGACTACCAGATTGTACACTGGGAAAAAGTAAAAAGGCACGAAAACATATTGCAATGGGTTCGCTGCCAAAGGTTTGGGCACGCAGCGTCGAACTGCGAAATGCAGACTCGATGTGTCAAGTGTGGTAAGAACCACAAATCAGAAAGGGAAAGGATGGAGCGTCAGAAAAAAGCCAACTCTCTTGTGTTTTATTTAAGAATATATGACACATGGCAAATTATCGGGGTTGTCTCAAATTCCAGTACATAGAAAGAGTAAATCTGCTTCGACAGCAAAAGGTGGAAGCTAAGTTAAATACAATCGCCAGCCGTCACTCCCCAAGTTACCTACGCCAAAATGGCGACAGTTGGGGGAAATACGGCACAGTAAACCAAGGTTGCTTCTCAGGCCCCAGCGCCTAGAGCACCGGAATCAGCAAATGACATGCTAGCTATCGTGCTCCCTATCCAGGGGCAGATGGCTCAGCTTCAACGCCAAATTACCGAAAAAGCTATGCGGGTAGATCAAATATACGCGCTGCTGCCGGGCCTAAAGCAAATCCCGTCGTAATGGGTACATGACTGGGCAAACTGTTGGATATTGAAATCTATACTTGGCAACTCTGTATGATCTTAGTTTTGTAAATTCACTTGTATACTCATGTACACTATGCAATACAAATGAAGTTAGTTGTTTATAAACTTTCATTGAAATCGGATGTGTTTCGCCTTTTAAGTCTTTTCCAACAAAGGTTATGGGCCCAGTTTAAGTTCAAGTTTCAAACGCAAAAAAAAAATACAATGAAATGAATCCTAACTATTTCCATCAATTTGAAAAATTAAGTGACGACAACTACGATGGCTGAAAAGTGCAAATGAGGTCTGTTCTTATATGCAATGACCTTTGAACATTTGTTTCTGGTAGTTTCATCGAGCCGAGTCTGGTTGCTGACAACTCGAATACAGAGGAAATTGCAAAATGGAATTCAGTGGATGAAAGGCCCTCGCTATGATTTTACATAGTATTAAATCATCTCAACTGAATCACATCAAGTATTGTTCCACTGCGCAAGAAGCTTGGAAGAAATTAATGGATATACATCAGCCAAGTGGACCCGCTAGAAAGGTAACACTTTTCAAAAATTTATTGGGATTAAAATATGATGAAACTTGTTCGATCTCAAATCATTTAATGGATTTTTCTCATATCGTCGAAAAATTGTGTGAAATCGAAATCAGTTTGCAAGACGAGTTGCTTGCCATCATATTACTCTCTAGCCTCCCGAAGAGTTTTGAAAATTTCGCCATTGCCATCGAGTCCCGAGATACGCTTCCAACAACCAGCACATTAAAGACGAAGCTTTTAGAAGAAGGGAAAAGAAGAGAGAACAGCTCCCCAGAATCAAGTGGGTCAGCATTTTTCGTTCGTAACCATGGTGTCAGAAGCACAAAACCTGATTTAAAGCAAAAAAACTAAGGTAAAGGGAAAATACTATAACTGCAACAAAAGAGGACATTATGTGAATACGTGCAGAGAATCAAAAAACTCCCGTAATAAAATAGATACGTCATCGTTTGGCATGTTTGATATGCTGAGTTTCTTAAAGATAGGTAGGAACAAGTGGATTTTGGACAGCGGTTCAACCTCTCACATGTGTTGTGATGAGAGCTTGTTCACTTCAATAAAAGCGCATGCAGAAAAAATAGAGTTAGCGGCAAATTATTACATTGAATCCAATGGCATAGAAACAGTTTCAATAGTGACCAGCTATAGGAAGATCGAACTCAAGGACGTTTTATTTGTTCCAGAACTCAAATCAAATTTTATCTCAATAGGCAAAGCAGTCGAAAATGATCATCGTGTTCAATTCAAAGAGAGTGGTGCGTACATTTATAATAAATTCAATAAGATCGTTTTGCATGCAGACAAACTTGGTGATTTATATTTGTTTAATTATAATAGGGAAACATTTTTAAGCATGAATAAATCAAAGAAATATTATAGTGATCTATTGTTCCGGCATGCACGTTTTGGTCATTTAAATACTTAAAGTTTGCATGATTTGCTTAAATTAAACATGGTAAGGGTATGCAGTTTGAAAATAACTTGAAATCGGTTGAATGTGATGTATGTTGTTAAGGGAAGTTATGTTGGTCAGCTTTCCCCAAAAGTACTACAATGAGCATTACGCAACTTCTGGAAATTATCCATACCGACATTTGTGGCCCCATGCGAACCACTTTAATCGGTGGGTCAAAATATTTCGCATTGTTCATAGACGATTTTAGTCGTAAAATATTCGTATATTTTCTTAAGTCAAAGTCAGATATTCCTAAAGCTTTCCAAATATTTTAAGCAAAAGTTGAGCTTGAGACTTCTTGTAAAATTAAGGCTTTACGTAGTGATAATGGGAGCGACTATATGAGCTCAGATTTTTCAAAATTTCTTGCCAGCTATGGAATCAAACGACAGTTATCAGTAGGATACACTCCGCAACAAAATGGGGTTTCTGAACGAGCCAACCGAACCATTGAAGAAATGGCAAGATGTTTACTTTTAAACAGTGAGCTTCCTAATTCTCTATGGGGTGAAGCTGTTAATACGGCTGTTTATTTACGCAATCGGTCGCCAACAAAACTCCTGGGAAATAAGACTCTTTACGAAGTTTGCCATGGTAAAAAGCCTTATTACTAAGGACATTTAAGAATTGTTGGGATGCAAAGCATTTATGCTAGATAAGCGCCCGGGTAAGGCAAAATTTCAAGCACGAGACGTTGAGTGCAATATGGCTGGCTATGCAAAAGAATAGAAAGCATGTCGAGTTTATGATCCGAAAGCACAAACAATTTACAAATGTCGAAATATTCGATTTATGGAAAACCCAAAAACTTTAGGCTTGAATAGTGAGAATAATATAAGTCTAATAGATCTTAGCGGTAGCAAACAATGAAAAGACAAAAAACAAAAAAAAACCCCTGTGGCGCTGGCATCCCGGTATGGGCCATGGCCTAGCTTCTTGACACTCATTTGTGCTGCTCAAGTTGTCATTTTTGTCATATCTGAGCGGGGCCTACGGTTTATCGCCGAGTCCGAACGGCACTCCTTAGAAGCTTTTTCGTAGGCAGTTTTACTTTCGGGAGTTTGCCATTGCCCGCCGAAAGGGTGATGGCGATTTGAAAAATTTTTGGTGACCCAGCCAGGAATCGAACCCAGAATCTCTGCGTGATAGTCCAAACTGCATTTTTCTCTTTTTTTCATTTGAAATGCATTTTTATTTGGAAAATTCAATAAATCTTACTTGCTATACAAAAAAAAATGCTTAAAAATTAGCTTAGTTAACTTAAAATTATCTTAATCTAACTTACTGGCCCCATGCAGACACTCTAAGTAAAACATAATTGTTAAACTAGTGTCTTTCGTCGTTCCTG
This sequence comes from Volucella inflata, assembly GCA_928272305.1. Classification (NCBI taxonomy): domain Eukaryota; kingdom Metazoa; phylum Arthropoda; class Insecta; order Diptera; family Syrphidae; genus Volucella; species Volucella inflata. The sequence continues at coordinate 62,520,124 of OV743716.1, forward strand.
ACAGTGTATGAATAATTATTTTAATTCGCTAAAACTAGAACTAAGAAAATACATGGATGGTAGATGGACAATTTTTATTTATGATTATTAAACTTATAAACTAAACTAACTAAACTAAACCTACGTAAGCCGGCCATGACTAAATAAATATAAGACTGACCCACTCTGCTACCTAACGAAGCTACCTAGTACTAGAGGAATTCGACAATGAAGCTTCCCCTTCTTCTGCAAGCCACCAAAATTGTTGGTGCTGCCGAGCAACATCCCTAATGTCGCGACTGCCTACCGCCCTACTAAACCGGAGACGCTCCGCACTACCGTGTGCGATGTCTCTGTCGTAGTTTAGTCGCCTGTCCGCAGCTGTTCGAGCGGCGTGGAAGATTAACGGCACCGCTAAGCTGTCCTGGATCAGACCTTTCATATCGAGGAAAAGGAACGCTTCTGGAGGAATAAAGCCGTCAATGCGAACTCTCTCACGATACAAATAATAAAATGTTCGCGCCGAGGTTATTGCTCTTGCAATGTGCCTTCGAGTCAACTTAATAACAAAATTGTCCACTCTTTTTAGGTTCGCCCTATTGTACAAGACCTCATTAGAATAGAATTTTATGTACTCAGACTCTGGTGTTCTGTATAGGCGAAGACAAGCCCTAAGGCAAGCCCTCTTAAACACCCCAATCTTTTCCAAAAGACTTGCTCTCACATTGAACCACACGGGACAACCAAATGTAAGCATAGGCCGAATAAGGGCCATGTAGCAGATCACCTTTACCCTCGCATCGAGTTGCCTGCTATAAAACAGTCTCTTTGTAAGGGTAAAAGCACCTCTGGCTCTGGCCAGAGCAACATCTATATGTTTGTTAAAATACAGATATTGATCTAGCCAGATCCCAAAGTATCTGACTACATTTCGACAAACAAGTGGCTGCCCGTGTTGTCCCACGATTTGAAACTTTCGCCAATTCTTTCTGGTATCCGCAGAGGCCCCAGACAAAGGCGTCCTAAACAGAATGGTTTCCGACTTCTGAAAGTTGATCGTCAACTTCCAGTCGTCGCAATATTGTTTAATTTTATCGAAGTCATGTTGCAAAGGAATGTTTATAACCTCAATCTTTGGACCGGATCTGTACGCGAGTAAGTCGTCACCGTACGCTATGGCATGGTGAAGTGAACCTATCAGATCACTTGTATAAATGTTGAAAAGGATTGGCGAATTGACCACACCTTGTTGCAGACCGTTTTTAATGTTGAATATACCAGTAGAAGTCACATCGCCATTCTTCATGATGAACTGTCTCTTGGTGAGCATGAGCCTGTCGAGTTGTAGAAGAGTCCCTCTAACCATACGGTATCGAAGGCCTTTTCCAAGTCAATCAGGCAGGCACCCGTGCACTGGTTCTTGGCTTTGTTCCATTGAATATCAGAAACCAGTTTAGATGCGGCATGAATAACATCATGCCCCGCCTTGAAACCGAATTGATTATCCGGAACTATATTTCTGTCCTCAATCCACTTAGTCAGGACTCTATTAATGACTTTTTCGAAAACCTCACTGATGTTTGGAAGGAGACTGATCGACCGCAGATTCTCCGGATTGGAGGTGTCTTTATCCCTTTTGGGGATAGGATGTACCACAGCAGTTTTCCAATGCGCTGATAATGTGCATTATTCATTGCATTGTTAAACAGAGTGGTATAAATGTCCACCGCTTCTAGTGGGAGATGTCGAAGCACAATATTCGGTATTCCATCGGTTCCCACTGATTTCTTACTTCTAATTTTGTCGAAGATCGTTTGAGGCTCTTCCTTCGAAATGAACGGGGGTTGTTTCCTTTCATTGGCGATGACATTATTTACCATGTTCTCGTCACTGAAATGGGTGAAACCCGTGTTCTCGATTCGCCAGTTCATTATTTCATTTCGAAGGTAGAAATTGTGCACAAGGACTCGATTTTCCAGGTCGTGGTTAGTACCAATGATGTCATTTGTCATGCACACTTCCTGGAAAGTCGCTCCTATGGCCTCTACCTTCTCCTGCGGATCCTCGACCACAAAGATGTAGTCATCATCAACCGCTTCATTTGGATCTATGCCTACTGTTGAGAGTATGCGTTCGTTGTCAGTCGTTCAGGCGATTTTTAGACATGGAAGGTCGTTTTGATCTTTCCTCCCAAATATTTTATTTATTTGCGGGAACATATTCGGGTTGATGGTGTTTACAGCATTGTTCCAATACAAATTTACAGAAGCCCTGTAATTTTCTTTTACTAATGTTTGGAGGTTTTTGATCGACGACTTTAATGTCAAAATCTCCGGGTTATGTCTGTCAGTAAACTGTCTGTACAAGGTTTTTAGTCTTGACAGCAGTCTACTTTTATGTCGGTGCAGTGCGTCAATAGTTGAATTGCGGAACAAGTCTTCGTTGTCGGTGTATTAATACCGAGGTATCGTTGTGTCCATTGTTCGTTTAATTGCCTCGTCCATTACCTGTCAATCTCCTGGTTTGACAGATTTATGTTGGACGGTGGGTAGAGCGAATTCGAGGAGAGCGCTCTAGTCAGTGTCCTAGAGAAGTGTGTCCAGCACACCCTGCTATAGTTGTAGGATTGCCTTTGAGCAAACTCATCCAATTCCGCATTTTCGTTCGGAACCGTTATTTCGGTACTAAGACCGCAATGGTCACTGTCATACACAAAAGTGCGAAGACAGTTTACAGTTTGTTGGTTCGTACCTGTCAGTTGTATCCATGTGTCAAACAACAGGAGATCCAAATAGGAGCAGTGTCTAGGAAAAGACGGACTATCCGTCGACCTTAGGCCGAGTCTATACGTCACACTATGTTGACCCCACCAATTGAATAGTAGTTTCCCTCTAGTGTTTGGTGTATTATTTCCCCAATCGCTATGTTGAAATCTCCGCCGATAATAAAATAGTTTTCCCCGAATTCCAGTCTCAGAAATCGAAAAGTGTCTCGAGCTCTGAGATGAATAGGGTTGATTGAGTAACCTTAGGTGCAGAAACAGACACCATGTATAACTGCTTTGCACTACAGAGAAGAATATAAATACATGATGCATGCTTCTAGCACCTGAATCCTACGCACTACATGACTCTTAAAACGTATACCTATTCTTCCGAAGATTGCAACGCCTCCTTCTTGTATGGAGTTGGGTCTATTCCTTCGCATAATTTTATACCTTCTGTGCTCTGGTTTGGTTAGTTTCGCTAACCAAAAGCACATCAGGGGCTTGGTCTTTAAGCAGCTTAAACAGTGTGGCTTTTCGCTCAATCCCAATCAGTGAATTAACATTCACTGCAAGTACCTTCAAAGTTTGTGTTGGTGGTTGTTTGTGTTGGAAATAGTCTTAAAAGGTATCAGTACCTACTAAATCTTGGAAAACATCTAATTTTTATTCAATAATCCAAGTTGAGTTACTAAATTAACATGTTTCGGTTTTGTTAATATTTTTGTTAATACATCAGCAATCGTATCAGTAGTTGGAACATATTTTAATGAAATAAGAGATTTATTATAGATTTCCCTGATGTAATGAATTTTGATGTCTATATGTTTTGATATTGAATGGAAAACGGGATTTCTAACTAACAAAACCAAGCTCCTCAATCAAATTACTTAAGTATAACGCTTCTTTTGCTGCTGCAACGAATGCCATGTTTTCTGCTTCAGTGCTACTCAACGCTACTGTCGGCTGCTTACGGGACTCCCATGAAATAGCTGCACCGGCAAGAAAGAATATATACCCAGTGTATGACTTCCCGGTAATAGTGCAGTTAGCCCAGTCTGCATTAGCAAAGCCTTTAAGTATCACACCAGTTTTCCTAAAACAGAGTTTTAAATTAATTGTACTATTAAGATACCTTAATAAATGTTCGACAGCAGCTAAATGTTCTTGTTGAGGTTCTTTATTGAATTGCGCCAATTTGCGCAAACTGCTAAATAAATTAAACAACCTTTTAATAATTGGTACTCCTTAACATCCACTTTCTTGCTGCTTGAATTTTTAGAACACTTATTCCAATTTACTCCGAGATCTAGTGTTGTACTGCATGCCCTTGTGGATAGCATATTTTGCTGCGAAAGTAGATTTGTATGTATTATTTTTGTGAAAGCATAATACCCTCTGGAGATCGCGTGACTCCTATTCCTAAGAAGAAATCAATCGGGCCTTTATCCACAATGTCAAAAGCCAAACCAATTGAGTGATTATTTTAAGTATGTCCGCTTTTTCAGTGCACGTTATAATAATATCGTCGACATAAACTGCAACTATATTTTGACTGTTATGGGTGTTTCTTGTGTAAACGCATCTATCTTGCTTCGCCTAAAACCAAGCCTTTTCAATGTGGAGTTTAACTTGCTGTTCTATTCGCGACCAGCCTGTTTCAGACCATATAGAGCCCTTTTCAACTTCCAAACTTTATTGTTGTTATGTGGATTCATGAAGTGTTCAGGTTGCTGCATAAATATATCTTCTTTTATTTCCCCATTCAAATATGCAGATGACACATCTACGTGATGAACCTCCATATCAAATTCAACCACCAATGTCAAGACTAATCGAATGGTTGAATAGCGTACCACAGGTGAAAAGGTTTCAGTATAGTCAATCCCGAACTGTTGGCTGCATCATTTTGCGACGAGCCTAGCCTTGTAGTGAATGGGATTACCACTTTCGTGTTTGATGTTAAACACCCATTTGCATTTGGAGTTGTATGAAAACTACTTTATTATCGGCGGAGATTTCAACGCCAAACATAGCGATTGGGGAAATAATAAACTAAACACTAGAGGGAACCTGCTATTCAATTGGTGGGGTCAGCACAGTGTGATGTACCGACTCGGCCTCAAGGCTACGGATAGTCCGTCGTTTCCTAGACACGGCTCCTATTTGGATCTCCTGTTGTTCGACACACGAATACAAGTGACAGGTACGAACCAACAAACTGTAAACTGTCTTCGCACTTTTGTGTATGGCAGTGACCATTGCGGTCTTAGTACCGAAATAACCGTTCCGAACGAAAATGCGGAATTGAATGAGTATGTTCAAAGGCATTCCTACAACTATAGTAGAGTGCGTTGGACACACTTCTCCAGGACACTGACTAGAGCACTCTCCTCGAATTCGTTCTACCCACCGTCCAACAGAAATCTTTCAAACGAGGAGATTGACAGGTATCTAAAACTAATGGACGAGACAATTAAATGAACAATGGACAAAACGATACCTCGATACCTCAACTATAGACGCACTGTACCGACCTTAAAGTAGACTACTCTCAAGACTGAAGACCTTGTACAGACAGTTTACTGACAGACACAACCCGGAGATTTTGACATTAAAGTCGTCGATCAAAAACCTCCAAACATTAACAAAAGAAAATTACAGGGCTTCTGTAAGTTTGTATTGGAACAAGGCTGTAAACACCAGCAACCCGAATATGTTCCCGTAAATAAACAAAATATTTCGGAGGAAAGATCAAAACGAACTCTCATGTCTAAAAATCCCCCGAATGACTGACAACGAACGCATACTCTCAACAGCAGGCATAGATCCAAATGAAGCTGTTGATGATGACAACTTTTTTGTGATCGAAGATCCGCAAGAGAAGGTAGAGTCTATACCAGAAAGATTTGGCGTAAGTCTCAGATCGTGGGACAACACGGGCAGCCACTTGTTCGTCGAAATGTAGTCAGATGCCTTGGGATCTGGCTAGATCAATATCTGTATTTTAACAAACATATAGATGTTGCTCTGGCCAGAGCCAGAGGTGCTTTTGCCTTTACAAAGAGACTGTTTTATAGCAAACAACTCGATGCGAGGGTAAAGGTGATCTGCTACATGGCCCTTATTCGGTTTATGCTTACTTTTTGTTATCCCGTGTGGTTCAACGTGAGAGCAAGTCTTTTGGAAAAGATTCGGGTGTTTGAGAGGGCTTGCCTTAGGGCTTGTCTTCGCTTGTACAGAACACCAGAGTCTGAGTACATAAAATTCTATCCTAATGAGGTCTTGTACAATAGGGCGAACCTTATACGAGTGGACAATTTTGTTATTAAGTTGATTCGAAGGCACATTGCAAGAGCAATGACCTCGTCGAACAACCTGATATTTGGGGCTTACTACCCCAATTATATGTATCACGAGAGAGTTCGCTTTAACGGCTTTATTCTTCCAGAAGCGTTCCTCTACCTCGACAAACAAGGCCTGATCCAGGATAGATTAGCGGTGCCGTTAATCATCCACGTCGCTCGAACAGCTGCGGACAGGCGACTCACCTACGACAGAGACATCGCACACGGCAGTGCGGAGCGTGTCCGGTTTAGTAGGGTGGTAGGGAGTCGTGACATGGGGGATGTTGCTCGGCAGCACCTACAATTTTGGTGGCTTGCAGAAGAAGGGGAAGCTCCATCGTCGAATTCCTTTAGTGCAGGGTAGCTCCATTGGGGAGCAGAGTTGGTCAGCTCAATTTTTCTTAGCCGTGGCCGGCTTACATAAGATAGGTAGGGTTAAGGTAGTTTTAAGAGTAAAAAACAAAAAGAAAAATTATGAAAACTGAAAAAAAAAAATAAAAAAAAAACAAAAAAAAAATTAAAAAACAACAGAGATGGGTAACATCTTCTAATAAAAGTGGTAATCCACACCAAAAAAAAAAATAGTACTTAAACTATACAATAAGGTAGCTTAAGTAGGTTAAGTAGGCTTAAGATTTATTTTTTAAGTAGTCTGTAAGTTTTATATTAAGAGAAAAAAAAAAAAAAAAAGTGTCCATTTACTAAGTTTTTTACTTAATTCAATTTATTTTCTTAGTTTTAGTTTTTAAATTAATGCAATAATAAAAAGAGTACTGTAAGGAACGTCGAAAGACATGTAGATTAAGATTATGTTTAACTTAGAGTGTCCGCATGGGGCCAGTAAGTTAGAATAAGATAGTTTTCTAAGTTATTTAAGCTAATTTTTAAGCGTTTTTTGTCTAGCATGTAAGAATCAATGAATTAATAAAATAAAAATGCATTTAAAATGAAAATGAATAAATGAAATGAGTGTGCCCGGTTATCAAACCAAAAGCTACGGGTTCGACTCCAGGTCGATCAGTCGTTCTTTGTTTTTTTTTCATTATTTGGTTTCAAATTAATATAATTAATAATCATAATCAAAGTGCATAAAAACCATATCACGTGATGGAAGCAGGAGAGCGGTCCGTTACAACAATAGCGGAACCAGCTGAAAAATCGGGTGGTACAACGGCAAGCATAACAAGCTGCCAGCCTGTTTCAGAAGCCGAATCCAAGCCAAAGAGAAGGAGGAAGCTAAAGCCGATTCCTAACTTGGTAAAGCGCCCCTCCCTTTCCACTTCCACTGAAAAGCTGCACGGTGGAGCTATGGAAGGTGGTTCTTCAACATCAACAGCAGCAGTAAATAAACTTCCTGGGCTTGATAGTGACGACTACCCATACGTGTCAGACGGTGGTGAAGGTCATTATTTAAGAGAAAATAGCTTCGCTTCTCTGGCCCTTTCCGAATCGGATGATGAAGAAGAAGAAGTTAATTCTTTAAATAGCAGCATTAAAATGCTGCAGCAACGAGTGCTAGCCATCAAACAAAAGCAAATGGCACGAAGGAAGAGAGAGCAGCTGGAGCACTCCCAACAACAAATCCAACATCAGCTGCAAGTCCAAAAGCAGCCCGAATCAAAGCTAAGCAAACCACAGCAGCAGCTCAAACATCCAACAAACAAAAAAACACAGCAATAGCCACAGCAGCAACAAAAACACAAAACACCACAACAACAACAGTCACAAAAACAGCAACAGCACCAGAAGAAACAGCAACAGCAACAAGATCAACAGCAGCAACAGCATCAGAAACAACAAAAGACAAGAGCTCCACCTATAAATACCTACAAGATGGAATTTAAGGACACAATCGAACTGTGTAAGTCGGCCATAGGCTGTAATTTTTATGTTACAAGACTTAGCGTAGATAGGCATGCAATCCACTGCAACACAGTGGACCGCTACCATAAAATTAAGAATTTGTTAAGGGATTCGACGACGGAGTTCTTCTCCTTCACCTCGAAGGGGGAAAAGCTGCAAACTATGCTGCTGAGGGGGTTAGAACCGTCTACTAGTCCGGAGGAGCTCCTCGCACTGCTCAAAGAGAAAGAGTGCGACGGTCTAAAATTCGTGAGGGTTAAGCCATTTGTTACAGCCAGTGCCAAAAGGGAGAAACGGAAGCTACCGTTCTTCTTGGTTCAGCTAAGTCCCGATAGCAAACTGGATGGTCTACGGAGCATTAAAATCCCGACTACAAGATTGTGTCATGGGAAAAAGTAAAAGGCACGAAAACATTTTGCAATGTGTTTGGTGCACGAACACGCACGAAAAAGTGCGGTAAGAACCACAAATCAGAAGAATGCGCTCTGGGTAGGGATGGAGCGTCGGAAAAAAGTCAACTCTCTTGCGTTTTATGTAAGAATACGGGACACACCGCAAATTATCGGGGTTGTTCTAAATTCCAGTACATAAAAAGAGTAAATCTGGCTCGGCAGCAAAAGGTGGAAATTAAGCGTCCACCTGTTATAACACAAACACAAGTCGTTACTCCCCAAGTTAAATACGCCCAAATGGCGGCAGGTAGGGGATATACGGCACAGCAAGCGAAGGTTGCTTCCCAGACCCCAGCGCCTAGAGCACCGGCAAATGACATGCTAGCTATCTTGCGCTCTATCCAGGGGCAGATGGCTGCAACGTCAAATTACCGAGCAAGCTACGCGGGTAGATCAAATATACGAGCTGCTGCCGAGCCTAACGCACTTTCAGTCGTAATGGGTACGTACATGGCGGAGCAAACCCTGAAGGTCCTTGCAGTGAATGTCAATTCACTCATAAGAATCGAGCGAAGGGCCGCGCTGTTTAAGTTGCTGGAAGACCACGTGCCTGATATGCTTTTTGCTAACGAAATAAGCTGACCGATAAGCACAATCTAGAATACAGTAAATATAATATAAGAAGAAGAAACCGATCCAACTCCACGCAAGGGGGTGGTGTCGCGATCTTTATTACTTACTTTACTTTAGGTGGCGCTACAGTCCGGGGTGGACCTCGGCCTCAGTCAACAAGCTTCTCCAGCCAGCTCGATCCCTGGGTAGCTGCCTCCAGTTTTGCACGCTAAGTTGGCTGAGGTCCTCTTCCACTTGCGTGCGCCACCTGAGTCTTGGCCTTCCTCTACTGTGCTGTCCCTCGGGAGCGGATTCGAAAACTTTTCGGACCGGGGCATTGGTGTCCATGCGCTCTACATGACCCAGCCATCTCAGTCTTTAGATCTTCACTCTTCTGGCTAGGTTCATGTCGCTTTACAGTCCATAGAGTTCGTCGTTGTATCTCCTCCTCCACTCACCGTCAATGCAAACGGGACCGAAGATCGCCCGAAGAATTTTTCTCTCGAAGCAACCGAGAACACCTCCCTCATCTATTTTTGATAATGTCCATGCCTCTGCGCCATAGAGTAGGACCGTGATTGTTAAGGTCTTATAAAGGATGACTTTTGTTGTCCGAGAGAGGACTTTGCTACTGAGGACCTTCTTATCCCAAAGAAATAGCGGTTGGCAAGAGTTATTCTTCGCTTGATCTCAGCGCTGGTGTCATTGTCTGTATTTATTCCGGAGCCTAGGTAGACAAAGTCCATAACTACCTCAAAGTTATATCTGTCGAGGGTGACGTTCTGTCCGAGACGTCGGTGTTGGTTGTCCTTTTTGCTTGACAGCATATATTTGGTCTTGCCCTCATTGACCGCTAAACCCATTTTCACCGCTTCCGTCTCAATACTCGCGAAAGCGCCACTGATATCACGCTGCTTTCTCCCGATTATGTCAATATCGTCGGCGTATGCGAGTAGTTGGACGGACTTTTGAAAGATAGATCCTCTTGTGTTTGCTCGTGAGTTTTGCACTATTCTTTCAAGAATCGCATGAAAGCGTATCGCCTTGTCTAAATCCTTTCTGGACATCAAAGGTCTCGGTGAGATCTTTACCGACCTTTATGGAGCAGCGTGCATTCTCCATCGTCATCCTGCACAGACAGACCAGTTTGGCAGAGATGCCAAAACTAGACATTGCTCTGAATAGATCGCCTCTATAGATGCTGTCATACGGGGCCTTAAAATCGATGAATTGGTGGTGGGTATCGATCTGAAGCTCATGGATCTTCTCCAAGATCTCCCTTAGTGTGAATATCTGGTCGATGGTGGACTTTAGTGGCCTAGAAGCACACTGATATGAACCTATCAGGTTGTTGACGAACGACTTCAGACTCGGCAGGCAGGCCATTCGCTACAGCACCTTTGTTGGACTTAAGCTTCGATATAGCTATCTTCACTTCATCGAGGTCGGGTGGATGGAATTGTTGGTCGTCATCGTCCAAGTTGAAAGGTTGATTCTGCCTGACAGCGGTATTTGGTCCGTCATCGCCGTTATACAGTCTGCAGAAATGATCTTTCCAAATCCTTGTTCCCTTGTTCATTTCTACAGGCTTTGGTCCGAGGTTTGTTTCCGTGGCATGTTATTTTTACCTTTTGGTAAAACTTCCGAGCCTCATTCCTGGAGTAGCATCTCTCAATTTCCTCGATCGCGCGCTTCTCATGCTCTTTCTTCTTCCGCCTGAGAAGGCGGTGTTCGTCTCTCCTCTTCCGCTGATAGAGCTCATGAGCAGCTCTGGTCTTTCTAAGCAGCGCCGCGTTATATGCATCTTGCTTAGCTGCATGTGCTTGCCGGCATTCATCATCGAACCAGGAGTTTCGTTGTGGTGGACGAGTGAAACCCAGCACATCAGAAGTGGCGATCTGTATTAGAGAACATTTTAAATTTAGAAGAATATACAAAGCTTGGGTTCCAGGTGCTCGAGACGTGTGTCGTGCGCATACCTCTCCGCAGCGGAAAGTGGTTGAACACTGTTTCTGTCTACGCGCCTGATGCTTCTCAATCCACGCTATTCAGCTCAGAGCTCGATAGACTCTTTCGACTCCTTAGACTGGAATCGGACTAGAATTATAACATAATCGGCGGGGACTTCAGTACCAAACATAGAGATTGGGGAAATCATATACCAAATATCAGAGGGAACCTACTAATTAATTGGTGGGGTCGGCACAATATCATGTACAGACTCGGTTTGAAAGCGACTGAGACTCCGTCGTTTCCCAGATCCGGCTCTTATTTGGACCTATCGCTGTACGACGTGCGATAACAACTGACTGGAAGTAATCTACAAACTTTAAACTGTCTGCATACATTCGGGTACGACAGTGACGTTTTAGTACCGAGATAACAATTCCTAACGAAATTGCGGAGCTAGAGGAGTTTGTTCCTAGGCATTCTTACAATTACATTAAGACTCGCTGCACCCACTTTTCAAGAATGTTGACAAGAGCACTCTCCTCGAGTTCGCTCTACCCACCGTCCAATAGGAATCTGTCTAACGAGGAGCTGGACAGACACCTGAAGCAAATGGCCCGAACAATTGAACAAACGATATATATTACTACAATACCTCGGTATGAACACACACCCAACGAAGACCAATGCCGCAATGCTACCATTGACGCACTTTACTGACACAAAAGCAGACTATTGTCAAGACTCAAAACCTTGTACAGGCAGTTTACTGACTTACGTAAAAGTTAGGACACTTAAGTTGTCAATTAAAAAATGCTGTAAGTTTGTACTGGAGCAACAGAATTCGGGCTGTAAATACCCGCAGCCCGAGTATGTTCCTGCAAATAAACAAAATGTTTCGGAGGAAAAATAAAAACGGCCAACAGTGTCTTAAAATTCCTCGAACGACGGACAACGAACGAATACTGACTACTGCAAGCATAGATCCAAGTGAAGCCGCAGATGATGATAATTTCTTTGTGATCTCTTCGATCACCTCAGGAGAAGATTGAGGCCATAGGAGCGACTTTTCATAAAGTGTATAAACCCAATGACGTCATTGGTTGAAATCACGACCTGAAGAATCGAATCCTTCTGCATAATTTCTACCTGAAAAATGACATACAGAACTGGCGATTCGGCAGCTCGCGTTTTACCCAGTTCAGTGACGAGAATATGGCAAATAATGTCATCTTCAATGGAGAGGACCGATCCCCGTTCGTCTCAAAGGAAGGACTCCATGAGATCTTCGACATAATAAGAAGTAAAAAATTTGTGGGAATTGATGGAATACAGAACATTGTGCTTCGACATCTCCCTCTAGAAGTGGTAGACATTTACACCACCCTGTTTAACAATATAATAAATAATGCACATTATCCAGCGCATTGGAAAACTGCGGTGTTTAACCCATAAAGATACATCCAATCCGGCCAATCTCCGGTCGATAAGTCTCCCTCCGAATATCAGTAAGGTGTTCGAAAAGGTAATATAGTTCCGGATAATCAATTCGGTTTAAAGGCGGGGCATAGTGTTATACATGCCGCATCTAAACTCGTGTCAGATATCCAATGGAATAAAAGTAAGAACCAGTGCACTGGAGCATGCCCGATTGACTTGGAAAAGGCCTTCGACACCATATGGTTATTATTCCTAATATGCTTAACAAAAAACAGTTCATTGTGAAATATTTCGATGCGACTTCTGCTGTAACATTTCATATTAAAAATGGTCTGAAATAAGGTGCGATTAACTCGCCGATCTTATTCAACATTTACACAAGTGATTTGGTAAATTCACTTCCCCATAGCATAGCGTACCAAAGACGCCAAAAGTCGAGGTCATTAACATGCTTTTGCAATGCGACTTTGGAAAAATCAGGCGATTTTCAACTTCCAGTAGTCGGAAACCATTTTGTTTGGAATGCCGTTGTCTGGTGCCTCTAGGGACACCAATAGGAATTGGCGAAAATTATCAATCATTGGACAACACTTGCTTATCGAAATATAGTCAGACACCTTGATCTGGCTAGACCAATATCTACATTTCAACAAGAATGTAGTTGCTGCTCTAGCCAGAGCCAAGGGTGCTTTTGCCCTTACAATGAGACTGTTCTATAGCAGCCAACTCCATGCGAGGGTGAAAGTTGTCTGCTATATGGCACTTATCCGGCCCATGCTGGTGTCCCGTGTGGTTCAATTTGAGAGCAAGTGTTTGAGAGGGGTTGCCTTAGGGTTTGCTTTCACCTTTACGGAACACCGGAATCGGAGTACATAAAATTCTATCCTAATGAGGTCTTATACAACAAGGCGAATCCAGTAAGAGTGGACAACTTTGCTATTAAGTTGACTCAAAGGCACATTACAAGAGCAATGACCTCGTCCAACAACCTGATATCTGCGGCCTAGCACCCCAACTACTCATATCATGAGCGTATGCGCTTGAAAGCCTTGCCATTTTTTTTTATTATTAATTTGGTAGTTGAGTGAAGAAGAACCGATACTTTAGACGTTTCCTTCAATTCCGAGTTAGCTTAGTCAAAAGACAAAGTGGGCCATATTTTCCTTATTTTTGTACAAATGGCCGACCTACATAGATTAGTGTAGTTTTACGGTATTTAATGCTAATTTTTTTTTAATACTTAATATTTTCTTAGTGTAACTAGACGTAAATAAAAAGTAATTATTATCCAAAATAAATCAGACGTCGAAAGACATAATATAAGAATATAGCTTAGCTTAGGGTGCCCGTTTCTAGGGCCAGTAAGTTAGAATAAGTAAATTATGTTATCTTAAGCTAGCATTTAAGCATTTTTTCTGTACTTACATCAGTAAATTTAAGAAGAAATCAATAAAATGCAAAAATGAAATGTACGAGGAAGCAATTGAATCGGATCAAAGTACAGAATGGAAACAGGCCATTGATGATGAATTAAAATCACTGACATCGAACGAGACTTGGGAAATCGTCGACAAACCGAATGACTGTCACAATATTGTCGGATGCAAATGGATGTTTAAAGTCAAAACGCCACCGAATGAAAACCCGAAATTCAAAGCGAGACTTGTAGCAAAAGGCCATTCTCAATGCGCTGGAATTGAATTTAAGCATTTTGACATTGAACGCAGTCATTCGTATAGCACTTTTCTTGGAGTTCATTTCAATTTCAATATATTCACACTACGGCATAGTGTGTGGAGGAGACCCATGATACACACCACATATTCATCGATTTTAAGGCCCCGTACGACGTCTATAGAGACGAACTATACAGAGCAGGATGACGATAGAGAATGCACGCTGCTCCATCATGGTCGGTAAATATCTCACCGGGACCTTTGATGTCCAGAAAGGATTAAGACAAGGCGATGTGCTATCATGCGATTTTTTCAACATCGTACTTGAAAGAATAGTGAAGCTGAAATCAAGCGAAGAATAACTCTTGCCAACTGCTGTTTCTTTCGGCTAAGAAGGCACTTGTGTAGCAAAGGCCTCTCTCGGACAACAAATGTCACCCTTCATAACACCTTAATAATCCTGGTCGACATCGACCTAACCAGAAGAGTGAGGATTCAAAGACTGAGATGGCTGGGTCATGTAGAGCGTATGGAAACCAATGCTCCGGTCCGAAAAGTCTTCGAAACCGCTCCCGGGGGACAGCTCAGTAGAGGAAAGCCAAGACTCAGGTGGGGCACTCAAGTGGAAGTGGACCTCAGCCAACCTAGCGTGCCAAACTGGAGGCAGCTAGCTAGGGATCGAGCTAGCTGGAATCGCTGGCCCAGGTCCACCCCCATCTGTAGCGCCACTTAAAGAGGAAAGAATAATTTTAAAATACTCAAAATTGTACAAATTTATAAGATTTTCGTAATCTTTATGTGCATCTACATTATTTCCTTAATAAATTAAGTACATTAAATGCATACAATCCGCGAGGCCCACCTACTGGATGAGCAACTCAAAATTATCATTGACTCTTTTCAGAATAATGCGGAAGACATCGCCAGATGGACATCAAGGTGGTACCTAATCAGTGGTGAGATATTGTACAAGTCTTCATCAAGATTTGACGCGGAAAATGTTTACCTTATAAAACCATCAAAAGAACAAGACACAATACTCAATAGTTATCACGATGACGCAACTGCAGGTCACAAAACATATAGGCAATTATATTTAATGCTTACATATGCACAATTTATATTTGCACTCATTCAGCAGCTTACTCAATGTTAACGATTTATATCATCCCGAAGCGAAGCCATTTTAATAGAAGAATCAAGATCTGAAGACTCAGCTCTGGAAGTTTCCTTGATGCCATAACATCCAAAAACTGTGGATATTGGCCGAGTACAATTAACAAAATTTACGTGCCATCAATGAAGAAGAACTATTGTTCCAACAGAGCTATGTTTCACCTCTTACTACCAAAGAAAACAACGCTCTATTAAAAACACGATTTGACAATAAAGTCGTTACATTAAATAAACCAATCAATTGACCACCAAAATCGTGCGATTCGAAGCGATGGGATACATTTTTCTTAAGTTACGTCTAGTAACTATTTAAATAAACCAACAACATAACGCAAAGCATTGTTAGAGTAATATGCAATATACACCCTCAAATGGTCAAAATTGGGCCTCTGATGTAGAACTTTAAGTTAATTAACACAGAAAAGTCAAAATCTTTTATAAAATCATCATAATGTACACATACCTCATGAGGGTTAATTTAAGAACAAGTAGAAGCGAGCTCCTTAATTCGAGGACCGAAAACGCTGTCGTCAGTCGTTCCTATAGGAACTTTTACTTTGTGAATTTAGTAACACGACAAGTAATTTGTATCTGTCAACGGTTGTGATATCTAATAGCCTTTTACCGATGTCATATATCGAATTTTGCTAGCCTGGCGTCTAATGAACATCTGCCTCGACTGAATGTGGGCTTCCTATAGCACCCTTGGCTCAACTCTAGACGTACAATGAATATTTTTCTCCTTTGTATTTGAACATTTGTGCTCTCAAGGCTATCTTCTATTTAAGGAAAGTAGTTTTAGAAAAACCTGCAATGAAGTTACGATGGCATTGTGTGACGATTGTCTTTTGAATCAAGGCTAATGCAATAACACCGGAATTCAAGTTGTTGCGAAGTAAAAAATCGACTTTTCTTGTATCTTTTTGAAGATTGACTAGTGGAATAACTTGAAGAATTTCATTATTCGTTAGGAAAACTTGTTACTGTCCTCAGAGAAAAGGTATACACAATGCTAATGGCAACAAACTTTATTGTGAATAATCTGTGAAGAAGGTGAAGCATCTGCATCTATAGCGACAGTCATGCTGAGCTTAAACTAAAAGAAAATGGTATGGAAAAATGCTGTTGCAACTGTCTTTACGAGATAAAATATACCTTTGTTTTTAGTAAGAGACTTCGAGTACATTATTATCGTTACAATCTACAATAGGTGTGGTTTTTTAACAACGGTATTAACGCTTATTTCCAATATACGTGCAATTTTCACTAACAACTGAACCTATACGCGGTAGCTTGATGCAATATATAGTATTTATCGGTGTTAATGCGGATAGCGCTAATGCTGCCAGTGGTAGTGAACTGGCTTTCAAATCGGAAGGTTATGTGTTCGAATCCCAGCCATGCTCGAAAGGCTTGTATTTTTTCAGTCAACAAACATCAAATAAGATATTTAGTTGACTGGAATACAACAACAAGCCAGCTTGCACTAACAATTTAGTCTTCCCAATAAATGTTGGATTCCACCCATGGAGCAAAGGACCACTGAGCCCAAACATCTTTCTTCTCTCTCTGTCCACTATTCCAAAAACTAAACACATGCTGAGGCATTATAAATGAATTCATACCCACTTGAGTGTTAAATTCTTCTAAATAAAAAAAAATGATAGTGATAACTTGTATGGAAACGTTACAACATGTGGGCAAATGAAATTTTAGTACTGCCAAATTATCCGAACATTAATAGTAAATGCCGATAGCCGTTTTTCTGGGTTCTAACATTAGGTCCTGATACCGATGCCAAAAAGACACACCTTATTTTATTATATATTGTTGCAAACATTGTCGATGAATATTGTTAATGTGAAACCGGCTAGTTGGTCATTCGTGGGGCATTAAACTCTATGTGGTAGATAAAAGAAACTTAGATATGCGATGAAGACAAATGGATACACTTTAAGAACTTCTAAAAGATCATATGCAATGTTAAAGATTTTTGTTACGTACCGCGTAACAAGGATTCGTTGTTAGTTATAATAGGCGTGTTTTTTTGGTAATCTATATAGGCTTAACAAATAAGCAACAAAAAAACATCTATCGAGGCTATGCCATTTAAACTTCAAAATTTGGCAGCATTATGTGTGAGAACATTTCTCAGATTTTTTATTGTTCATTTGTAAAAATTACAACAACCTCAAAACCGACTCCTTTGCTCATAATTTCCATTTGTTTAATTAAAAAAACAAAAATAAATGATCAAATATTTGTATTTGTGGCTTTAATATATAGATTACCAAAAAAACACGCCTATACGACTCTAATATTAGACTAACAAGTGGCCGCTAAAATTAAATGGTAAATCATCTTCAAATTCAAAACCCGTCAAAACAATAACGTATTAAAAAAAAACAAAATAGCATCACTTTACAGTACACTGTAAATAATAAAATAAGTAGAACTAAAATATACATACATATGTATATTCAAGGAGCAGTTTACGTTCAAACACTTTAATAAACAATAAAATAAAACGACAGTTTATTACTGGAATTTATCTCGCACCAATCTTCATAGCTTATAGATAATAAAACAGAATGCCACAGTTATTTTTTCGCGGTGCTCTGCACAATCGTAACAAATTCTCTTACCAGTTTAAAACTTTCGCAAAAAATTATAATTTCACAATAAAATATAATAAATGTAAGTTCATACGAGTATATGTATGTATAACATAAGCATATTTGGCTTTGTAAACATTTTTTGATGTATTTTAGTTTTTTTTTCGGTTTTGGACATAGTACAAATATTTTAAGCTCAATAGTATGACCAAAATAAGCACATGCATACGAATGTTTATATCAAACATATATCACATACTCACATTCGAAATATTTCATCTTTTCGTAAATCATTGGCGAAATATACAATCTGCTCATTTTAACGGTCTGCAGAAAAATCAAAGCAACAGAAAATGCCCAAAACGACTTAATTTTTTATACGAATCAGATAATTTATCACCACTTGCAATCAACGAAAATCAATTTCACTAACTGAATTAAAAGCCGTCTCTTTTGAGGAGGCAAATATTCGAAAATTTCTATCAATAATATATACACATATAAATATGTATATACATGAGTACTACCGCAGTGTAGTTGGTGCACTATTTCATGTATTCGACACAAAACTCTTTAACGATTGTTCCCTGTCTCTACCATATTCAAACTGTCAACGTTTCTTGGAGAATGCGTTCTGCATTGACTGCATCAATTTTATTTTTTATTTTTTACCGACCAACATAACAGCTTTTAAAGGCAAAGCTCTTCACAATGATGTGTCTTAAAAATTTTACTTGAAAGTTGTTATTTCTTTTTTCTACAGTACGCGAAATAATTACAGGGGACCAGTAAAAAAATTTTATATAAATATTTTTTTGTTTTTTCATTTGAAGGACTTTAGATAAAGAGGAAAACCAAAAAAAAAACAAATAAAGTTTCGGATTAACAAATAAAAAAGAGTCGTATGTTCTATATGACTCCGAGCGATATAAGTATAAAAGACAAAAAAAAAAAACAAAACAAAGTCATTTCTTGTGTAACAATTTGAGTGAAATATTTAGAGACAATATTTTAATTTTAAATTTTTCCGCCTTTATATTTTAAAACAGTTACTAAGCAAAGAGCCATTGAACTGACTTAAATTTTAACTGCGGATATGTAAATTTTTCCAGAATACGAGTAACTGCTTTAAGCTGAAAAGTGATTCGATCTGGAATCCGGTGGATTCACCTGTGTAGACCCTTTTTACAATATGCTCCATAGTCTATTTGAGTTAGAACCTACTGCGGGACAACAAAGAGTAGGGATGCTTCTTGATATCAAACATTTTTTTATATGCGCTGAGGAGTGTATAACACAGTTATTGTGCTGAAAAGTTCAGTCCTCCCCCAAAATTTTTTTACCAAAATCAATAACAACACCATCCAACAATTCCAAAAATTGTTCAAGTTAATTTTGTGGCAAAAATATCAAATTGGAGTCTTTCCTCCGTAACTGAAACCAGCGCGCACAATTTGAGAGCGAATCCTTGAAAGTTCCTCGAATACTAAATTTCACGGTTTGGGCGTTTATCTCAATTGTTTTTCATTACTGAAGATGATGAATTTTAACTCTAGTATCCAAAACTTATGCTAATTAACTAAACATTTGTCAGAACTATGCAATATTTATATTCGTCATTTTTAAGTATGTTACGAACCTAAACCTTTTTTATTGCACAACAAATCTTTAAGAAATAAAATACTCGTATATAATCTTCGATGATGTTGAACTTAATTTAATTCAAAAGATAACTAGTTTTCGGTATTTCTGCAGTACCACCATCAGCCAAGTGTTCAAACAATCCTGAAAAAAATTAATTTATTTGATTACAAATAAAATAAACGCAATACTTGTTTTCAATAACTGTAAATTCGACTAGTTAAATTTTTTTTTATGTTTAAACTCAATCGCCTAATGCAGCCTCACATAAAGAAGTAAAAAGCTTTGAGCGATTGAATACCAAGAGTGAACTTGTTGAAGAATTGTTGACCTATATACAATACCAATATCGTAACCCTAAACAGTAAAAGCGAATAATAAAAGAAATAAAATAAATTTTGTTGATGTCATCAACATTTTGATCCTTCGGTTTTGTTGCCCAGTTAATCTCAAAACGTTGATTCGGAATCCTGTCTGTCAATTTGATGTTGGCAGGGTTCTTAGTTGGACGATTGCGGCGTTTGAGGATCATAGCCAATAGACAAATGATAAACATTTTGGCTGCAGAAATTGAATTACACCCAATTGTCTAATGCTGGTGTTTTTGATTTTCTTTCAGTTGTGGTCATGTAGCCCGTTGAGCACCTTGACTGCTGCTTAATGGTTGAAATTTGAAACCTCCTCTATATCCTTATTAAGAGGGATGACGGTTTCATTTGTAAAATAAACCGGAATCTGCGTTGATAGTGATGTGCTTACAGTGGCAATTGATGAATTTGAATGAATAACGCAGATGGAAGAAACTTGAGTAATATCCGTGTCATTTAAAATTACTTCTATTACTAATACAGTGGTTTCTTCGTTAGTATATCCATGTATTGTGGGTCCATCATTTTTCCACATAGTATGTGTGTGTCTTAGCGTCCTGCTTGGACATCGTTTAAAAGATAGCTTCTTATACACCTGCTAGATAATGCAATCCTTACTCTGCTCAATACTCTGAAATATTGATGGAAAAGAATTTTGTTTTGTTGAGAGCTGGCGCCTTTTTTTTATATTTTACAGTGGCAATACGATTATAGTTGATTCCAAGCACCAACTGCTGCAATTGCACCTCTCGAAATGTCTGCTCATTGATCTTTTCAGGCACAGTGTTAGTCTAAATTAGTTCATACTCATTGGCATCGCTGATCATGAAGTATCTTATTATTGTTGAGCCACTGACCTGCAAAAAGCAAAATACAGATCGAAAGAGTTTTGCAAATTTTGTGAAACTCACGAAATTCACGCAGCACGCTTGTTGTTTACCTTTTTTGACAGCAGAGAAAGGTGAGTTCTGTTTGATGACCCATTCATTCCAAATAAAAGCGGTTTGTTAATTTGCAGTGAATTTCAGCGTTACAACGGCAGGTAAACAAACGAAGCGGATAATTTAAAAAGAAAAAAATGAAAATAAACAGCAAACGTTAACGACTGGATGGCACTTAAAAAGGAGCAGAAAAATTGGAAAAGGGATTCTTTCACGAGCAGTCGACGGCAGAAACTCTAATAAATTTATAAAAAAACAAAAAAAAACAGAAAAGGAATGTTAAAATAAAAAAAGTTTAACCTCTCGAGAACTAGAGATTTTGTTGTTTTATTTGTTGTCGTGTTGCAAGACGTTGTGGGGGTCAATTAGGGTTTTTTTTTTTAATACTGGTGTCGGGTGTGGGGTCTGTGGTTTATCAAGAGATAGCAAACCATCAAGATGGATTCGATGAAAGTTACACCAGAAAAGAAGACTACTCCCTCAGGGTCAAGTGAGATGACAAAACTGCGCGAGTTACATCTTGGTAACCCTACTCGATCACCCAGCAATACAATACCTTTTCCTATTTGTCTTTCCTATCGTTTGTTTATGCGTAAAGTGTCTCTTAACAATTTTGTCTACACCTATTTGTTTGTGAGTGATTAAAGTAAGCGTCCTTTTGTATTACCTTTTCCACTTGTTTGTTTTTCCTGAGTGATCGAGTCAGTCGAGAATAGACAGAGAATTGAAAAGGAGGTTAAGACATATTATTATACAAATCTAATAAAGAGAAAAATGACTTAACTGGCGCAGTCGGACTGGAAAAGAATAAAAATAAAAATCCAACGAAAGTGAATCAAAAAGTTATTAGAAACAATGATATTAAAAGAAGAAAAAATTTAAAAGTGGTGATTGAAAAGACTAAAAAAAAAAACAAACAATATATTGTACAATAATTCAAAATTGAGTAATAATACTAGATTAATAGAAGCACATTCGACGGATTATAGGGTGGCGAATTTTAGTTCAATGGCTTCGAAGAACCAACGTTAAACCATTTGAAGGCTGATTGAATCCGCAAGATTAACAACGCTAGGGAAATATGTGTTTATTGCTTAGCGGGTGAGTTCAAAGTTCTGATTCTCGTATTTGTGCATTTATCGCTTTCCTATTTCCTTTAACCTTTTCCCTGTGTAAAAAAAACGAAGGTTAAAGTTTTTTAATTTTGATATCACTAAGGTTAACGGTAGTTACATATACGTACGGAAACAGATATTAACATTTTGTGAGAGGTTTGCTTGCATTTAAGATGAATCCACCCCAGAATGAAATCTTTATTTTTAATTCGTTAAGAATACCCGGTGCAGTTAAGGACTTGCCCACTTTCGATGATAACCCGCGGTTATTATACTATTTTATTTCTAACATTGAAAAGATTTTGTCTCTTATGTCAGATGTTAGTGGTACCAGTTATGCCAATATAATCTTTAGAGCTTTTCGAAACAAGATAGTAGGTCAGGGTGGTAAAGTTCTTACTATGTATGGGACGTCTCTAGATTGGTCTGAAATAAAGAGCAGTTTAATTACTGATTTCTCAGATAAACGGAACGAGACTAGTCTCATTCGAGACCTACACCAGCTCAGACAAAATAATACAACTGTTGAGGAGTTCTACTCGAAAATAATTGGAATTTTTTCCACCATGAAGAACTACATTCAAGCTCAGGAACTGCATCCCAACGTCATCAAAGCAAAACAGAACCTATACGAAGAAATGTCCCTTAACACATTTTTATCTGGCCTAAAATAACCGTTAGGGTACACTATTAGGGCAATGAGACCTAGCAAGATAGCAGACACTCTAAAATTTTGTCTTCAGGAACAAAATTCGATGTATTTTCAAAACCAACTACAAAGTAGGTCTCCGACCAATGATATTCCCTTCCAATCATATCAAGAGCGACAACCTTCTTGTCGTCCTCCACAGAAATATTTCAGACAAAATTTCACTAATCCCCAATACAGACAAATGTTTAATAGTTAACCAAATTACAGAAATATTTCATATGATCACCAACCTTCCTTTATTCCAAACTCGAATTTCCCACACCAAACTTCTAGATGGATAAACTACAATCGTCCACAGACATCTTTTTCTTCTAAGAATTTGCAACCTCCCCCAGAACTAATGGACACCTATAGCGGTAAAACCAATAGCAGAAAATTTAACAACTCCTCTAGAGGAAATGGTTTCAAAAATCCAAAGACAGAAACTTTTAATATACAATCAAATAATAGTAATAATTGCAAAGTAAGCACTCAGAAACATAATTACAATCAGAATTATAATTACTATAAAAATTCAGATATAAATTCATTACATAATACTTTTCAAAGCGAAGTAGATGAAGAAAATTTTCATTAACAAGCCTCGGAGAAAGCATAGGTTACTTAGATCTCAATATCTACAACTCCTGCTTATTACCCTATGGAAATATCAAATTATTTGGCCGCAACATGAAGTTTCTAATTGATACTGGCATGTCATTTATCGATCCAGGTGTCGTTGATAACACCATTATTGAGAACATGGATCCGGTTAAGATAAAAACTGTTTTTAATACTCATAAGGTAGATAAGCAGATACGATTAAATGGTATGAAGGAATTGAATACAAAAGAGTTATTATTTTTTACCTTATTTAAATTTAACAACTATTTCGATGGGTTAATTGGGACGGATATAATGAAAGAACTAGGCATGAAAATAGATCTTCAAAACTCTTGCATAGAAATTAAAAATTTTAGAATACACCTAAACTATAAGCCTAATTGAATATCATAAACCTATACTATCCCAGGAAACTGTAAAATCATAAGTCGCATTCCGGTTAGTATAAAATCTGGTAGTATACACATAAAGCCTATTCAAATTAAAAGTGGTCTCATAATACCTGAGGGAATATACAAATCCGAAAATTGGTATTCGTCGGTAGAAGTTATAAATACAGCGGACTGTCCATTGAGTTTTGTCATTGAACAACCAATAGAAGCTCTATCTGTTGATGGAAACAATTTTTTCGAAATTCATAACTTTTCCTTTAATAACCATTTAGACTCAAATACAAAATATGATAAAAGTATTCATGATTTAATTAAGACTGATCATATCCGCTGAAGAGAAGAACGCAATAGATGTAAGAGATACGAACACATTTTCTTTCAAGAGGGGCAAGATTTGACATTTTGCAATCAAATTAAGCACGAAATAAAAACCACTGATGATATCCTTATATACACAAGATCATATCGCTTTTCCTATGTACATAGGCAAGAAATCCAAGATCAGATTAGAAAAATGCTCGCTCAGGGAATAATTCGGCATAGTTTCTCCCCATAGTCCTCTCCCATTTGGATTGTACAAAAAAAGAAAGATGGTACTGGTATACAAAAGTGGCGGCTAGTCGTAGATTACCGAAAACAATTAGTGATAAATACCCGATTCCCAACATTAGTGACATCTTAGATAAACTCGGCAAATGTAATTATTTCAGCACCATAGATCTCGCTTCTGGTTTTCACCAAATAAAGGTGAAAGCCGAAAATATTTCGAAAACAGCATTTTCTGTGGAAGGTAGACATTATGAGTGGGTTCGCATGCCTTTTGGCTTGAAAAATGTCCCCTCCACTAATGTATTAAAAGGTCTATTAGGAACTGTTTGTCTGATCTTCACTGATGACCTAATAGTATTTTCAACATCTCTACAAGAGCATGTAGAGAGTTTGGATAAAGTTTTTCGTAGACTACAAGAAGTTAATTTGATGTTGAAAAATGCAAATTTCGTTCTTAGAGCATTTAGTTACAACTGATGGAGTTAAACCCAACCCCGACAAATCCATGCAATTAAAAACTTCCCCATTCCTAAAACAAGTAGGCAAATAAAATTATTTCTTGGACTTTTGGGATATTATCGAAAGTTTATCAATGACTTCGCAAAGCTAACGAAACCAATGACTGAATGATTACGAAAGGGTAAAAGTATAAAACTGGATTCAACGTATTTAAAATGTTTCGAGTACTGTACTCCTCTGTACGCAAGCCGCACCTAATCCCAATCCGAACAGAATTATAGCACCATCGAAAAAGAGCTTTTGGCCATAGTATGGGCTACAAAATACTTCCTACCATACCTGTTTGGAAGAAAATTTCAAATTCTTACTGACCATAAACCCGTTACATGGTTGTTTTCCTTGAGGGAGCCAAATTCAAATTCAATTAGAAGAGTCTGAGTATGAAATCGTATACAAAAAAGGTAAATGTAATACAAACGCAGATGCTCTATCTAGAATCGAAATAATTATTAATGAGACAGTTCAATCCGCTGAAAATCTAGACAGCATATCAATGCAAAATAATGTAGATTTAGAGTCGAGATTTACCTCTATTCACTCCGCACAAGAAAACCTTGATGACGGAATTCCACTATCGGAGCGACCGATAAATGGATTTATTAATCAATTAATTTTAGAAAAAGATGACAATGTACAAAAACTTCAGAACAAATTTCAAATTATGTTTGAGACCAAAAACGATATACTATAAAATACAAGAACATAAGTGATGATAGCACTATTGTTAATATTTTCAAGGATTATGTCAGACCGGAAGGATTGACAGCAGTGTTAACAGACGATAGTACATTTAAAATAGTACAGTATGTTTACTCAAAATATTTTAGTAATTCTCAGTTAAAGTTACTTAGATGTAGTACCAAACTTGTAGATTTAGTAGATAAAGATGAACAAGATAGATTAATCCAAGACTACCATTATAAATCGAACCATCATGGAATTAATGTGTGAGAAGAAAAAATATGATCGTAATAAAGAATTATTAAAGTTTGAAATATCCGAACCACCGTCCAAACCACTAACGATATTACACATAGATATTTACGCCGTGCACAAAGAACACTATTAGTGATGCTTACGCAAATTCGCAGGTGTGTATTTTGTTTGTATGTGTATGTATGTGTGTATTTTTGTTTGTGTTTTTTTGTTTTTACTAACATCTAGAAACAGTATTAACCTCATTCAGTCTTTGAAACATTTCTTCTCACATCACGGGGTTTACGATATTACCCTGCATACTACGTGTGTTAAAAGTTCACGGACAACTCGCCCATTGAAAGGTTCCGAAAAATCGATTTTTCGTATTCATTCTTAAAAATCTTTTTCAGCTGTACAATTTATGAGACCCGACACAACGTATTTCGACTCTGTGACTGTAGTCAAATGTTTTTTTTTGGCTGTTACTCTCAGCACAAGGTGGCGCTAAAAGCTTTCTAGACAATAGAAACTTCAGAGTGTTTCTTAATAAAAGTCATTCAGCAACTATGACAATTCATTTTGGTGTTCCTTAAGGATCTGTATTGGCTCCCATTCTCTAAATTATATTTGTTGCAGACTTACCCAATATTCCTCACTGTGAAGTTGCCATGTTTGCGGATGATACCGCCATTTACAGCTCAAACGAGCTGGGTTGTGCCATATTGAATGATCTCCAAGCTGCTCTTGACATCTCGGTGGAATATTTATCTGATTGGAAGATTTATGTAAATGGTAGTAAAACTCAAGCTAAGGATAAGAAATTATGACATCCCGTGGGTTTCATCTGTCAAGTATCTAGAACATGTCAGAAATACTCTGAGCAAAATTAGTTTAGCTGTAAAAATGCTCTATCCCCTTATTAACCTAAAATCATTACTAAGCAAAAGCAACAAAACTCTCTTATATAAGGTTGTCTTCCGACCCATCATACTCTACGCTTGCCCTGTATGGGGTGCTTGTGCCAAATCCCACATAAAAAAAACTCCAAGTTGCTCAGAATAAGGTATTGAAAATGATGCTCAATCTCCCATTGGTGTTTTCAACGATGACACTATGAACAAGCTGGGGTCTTACAAATAAAAAGGAAAATTGAAATTAGAAATGAAAATTCTATACAAAATGCCTATATTCAGATAATCCTCTTAAAGCAGATCTAGTTATTAATGAATTATAACTATGATAAACATATCAATAACCAACACTTCATTGTTAATGCTTATGTTAATGTTTGATGTTGAATGAATGCCTTCTTGTCGTATTGTTTATTCATGTGCAAAAATACATATTTATAAGTCTTATTGAACTATTTATTTATATATTTAATTATTTATCTATTTATTTATTTACTTATTTATTTATTTGTATATTTATTTATTTATTTGTTTCTTTATTTATTTAATTATTTATTTATCTAAATGTACTCTTTATTTGCATCCAAGTATTTAGTTATTATTACTGCCTATTTGATTGAATACCAATTTCTGGTCAATTGTTTATTTATTTATTAATTCTTTTTTACTTATTTACCATATTTTCAAGTTTTTTTTTTTTTTAATTTAAGTGAAGGTTTTTCTCATTGTTTTCCTTCACATTAATAAACGCTCAATTAATATTTAATGCATTTCTCTGCTATCATATCTCTGTGTAAGCTGAGTTCCAAAGGAATTATGCAAAAGATATTAATGAATGAAAATCAAATGTAATAACTACTAATACTACAAGGTGGCGCAAAATTAATTATCCAATTTTGTTTTTGAATTATTTTTTACTAAATAAGAAAAAATGATTTTGAGTGATGGAAATCTTTATTTGGACCCTTACAATTTTTTCTGTTAAGTGGAAAAGATGATTTCTGCCAAGTGGATGCCGCCAGTGTTGATACTGTAGTGTATTAGGAAGCAGACCACACAACAGAATAATAATAACGCAACTAAAGCACAGATGATTAGTTCACGATGCCAGCGACCTAATGTAAAAAAAATCTTATTTGAACTGTGGAGTCACTTTTCTTGTTACGTTGCACTTTCGGTTGCCAGCAAAGTCACTGTATAGTATGTAAACATGTGACTATGCTAAATTTGAATAAATACTAGAACAACATCAATAAAGAGAACAGATACTTCCGTGCCCTATCAACGGCAAAACACTTCGTTTTTATTTTAAAACCTACAACATATTACATGGCGATCCTGCCAGTCTCTACAAAGAACTGAATCGGCAGCTAGATCCCTTTTTTTTTTCAAAAATCTTTTTGGCATTTCGATGCCTAAATATTGGCATTAGGAAGCCCTGCCTAGAGCAGATTATTAATGTCAAAGGGAGAATTCGACCTTTTTGGCTAAAGAAAAGATACAACAAAAACAAAGCGCCCAGCAGAACCAGACCAGCCAGCCAGCCGAACCAGCAGACTACAAGAAGACATCACCACCTGAACAAAATGATGACCCACTCAAACAAGCAGCCAAGGTACGAATTGGGACAACACCTACAACAATCGAGGAGTATAGAAATCGAACAAAAGGGAGCAATAGAAAAACCAAGTCAAAAGCAAACAATACGCTCGGCGGAAGGCAATAGCTTTGTTATTTAGAGAATTAAACCTAGCTACCACATAGGAGAAGAAGAAGAAGCTGAAACTACAGATAAAGGCAATAAGAGAAGAAGGACTAATGAAGAACAACCAGAACCCAGCAACATTATAATCATAAGACTAATTTTTTTATAACAAAAAAAAATCAAAACAAAACCGATATTTGTAATATTAAAATGAGGTACCAGTAATCAAAGATTGAGAAGCATTTGAAAAATAAATGTCAAAATAACACAACAAAGATATAAAAAAAAAAAAATAGATAATAAACAAAAAGAAAATAAAATAAACACTTATAAAGAAAAATTAAACTTTTTTATTCTTGATAGTAAATTTTCTGGCATTTTATCAACAAAATAGTAACCTACGGAAAAGTGGAGTGAAATAGAACAAGAATTAGAGAATCACAAAGCAGAGGTAGAAAGATCATACAAGTGTATTAATAAAAATACACACATTAAAAAAAAGAGACAGTAAAAAAAGACAGATAGCATATTAGCACACATTTTACAAGGATTATACGAACATTTAACACCAACACATAAGACACAGGGAAAACTAATTTGTGTCTTTGCTAGAGATAAGCTTACAGCAGCTAGGCATAATTTGAAAGCAGATGTGCCACCTACTTTCTACAAAGATATACAGTTAAACTTTACTTCATTGACGACAAATCCAGAAGAAAACGACAACGAACGAAAACCACAACAAGTCGATAAGTAGGAACCAAAAGTGTGACAATCCAATATGTCTCCTTCAAAAATAGACTTTATAAAAATACTCAACTCTACCTGAGTTCGACGGGAGGACAGAAAAAAAGGGCAAGTTTATAGCCGCTATAGAGATATAAGATCAGATTAAGGAAACTCATGAACCCATGGCCGTTTCTATAATAAAAACAAAGCTCAAAGGAACAGTCAGGAATTTGATTAGCAATGAACAAACATTGAAACAAATAAAAAATACCCTGATAAGTAAAGTTCAAGGAAATCCGTAGATTGACTGCAAAGATAATGAGTGTACAGCAAAAAAGTAAGACAGCAAACCTGTACACCTGTGAAATCGCAAAACTTACCAAGTCTTTAGAAGTAGTATATATATCGGACGGACTATCTTCAGAACTACGAGTAGCATCTAAATATGTAAAGCGGCCCTTACACGGTCAATCGAATGACATCAATCACTAGCATGTGTTTGTGAAAATGTATCTGTATGAGTCACACACATTTGGTGAAGCCTGATTGACGAAAATCAAAGTAATTTTGATTTTGCATGATGAACGTCATGCTGATTAATATGTGTAAGGGTTGGATTGACGGAATTACTTCGTTGTGTTTTGTGTTACGAAAGCGAAAACATGTCTGGCGCCAGCGGAAAATTGAAGGACGATGAAGACCGAGCGTTCGTATCGGAATTAATTGAAACGTATCATTTTTTTTTTTTTTATATGCATTTTTATTTAATTAATTCAATAACTCTTACATGCTATACAAAAAAACGCTTAAAAATTAGCTTAACTAACTTAAAATTATCTTATTCTAACTTACTGGTCCTATGGGGACACTCTAAGTTAAACCTAACAATCAAAATTTGTCTTTCGACGTTTTTAACATTTGATTTTGATATTATTTTGTATGAAACATAATTAAAACTAAGAAAATAATATTGTAACAAAAACTTAGTAAAGTGTCTTTTTTTTTATCTTATTTAAAAACTTAAAAACTACCTTAACATTATTCTTAATTTACTTAGGCTACTTAAGCTACTTAAAATTATCTTATTATCTAGGTTTTTTTTTTTTGTGAGAAGTTACCCCCCTTTTTTTGTATTTTTGTTATCCTTTTATTAACCCTTTCCTCGTTATACGAATTTATGCGTAACGAGTTTCCCATTTTTACTGCATCGCTGCTGCTCCGCTTATGGGGTTGGCTAATGTCGCAGACCGCAGAACGCGTCTACATCATGCTCGGTCCTGGATCGCTTCAGTGGTTAACCCCAGACGTTGTTGCGCATTTGCCATCTGAGAAATCCAGGAATTCTTTTTCCGACCTCGTTTTCTTACAGTTGGAGTGACCGTAGTTGATAGTGCCTTTTTAACCAGATTTTCCCGCAGATCTTCTTTGAACGTGGCAATATCAGCTTATTCTATTCGCCTCAAGCTGTTTGGTTACCGAATTCTTTATGTGTAGACTTCCTCTTATACACGTAGATCTAATGCAATCGCGTTAAGTGATTACACTAGACATCCTTAACATTTTCATTTCCGCTGCCGTCATTTTGTTTTTAAACGCTTCGTACATTGTCCAGCACTGTGAACCGTTTATAAGAGCTGGTCTAACAACCGTGGTGTAGAGTTTCCCCTTTAATTTAAGTGGAAATTTTCGGTCGCAAAAGATTCCCGAATTTTCCCGCCATTTCATCCATCCCACACTCACTCTGTGGCTTACGTCGTCGTCACATTTCGCTTCCATGTTAACGATTGATCCTAAGTACTTAAAGATAGTGCTTTCTGAAGAACTATTCCATCTAACATTATATCCGGAACAGGTCGCAACGGATGCGCAAATGGGCACGTCAATATATATATATACAATATATATGTATATATACATTGCCACGGCAAAAAAATTAGGCTGCCGACTCTGCTCCTTACCGAAGCCACCTAGCTAAAGGAATTCGACGAAGTAGATTCCGCTCCTTCAAAAGCCACCAAAATTGTTGGTGTTGCCGAGCAACATCCCTCATGTCGCATTTCTCTACCGCCCTACTGAACCGGAGACGCTCCGCACTGCCGTGTGCGACGTCTCTTTCGTAGTTCAGTCGCCTCTCCGCAGCTATTCGAGCGACGTGGAAGATTTACGGCACCGCTTATCTATCCTGGATCAGACCTTTCATGTCGAGATAGATTAACGTTTCTGGAGGAATAAAGCCGTTAACCCGAGCTCTCTCGTGATACATATAATTGAGATAATAAGCCCCAGAGATCAGGTTATTCGACGAGGTCATTGCTCTTGCAATGTGCCTTCGAGTCAACTTACAAACAAAATTGTCCACTCTTATTAGGTTAGCCCTATTGTACAAGACCTCATTGCGATAGAATTTTATGTACTCAGACTCTGGTGTTCTGTATAGGCGAAGACAAGCCCTAAGGCAAGCCCTAAGGCAAGCCCTAAGGCAAGCCCTCTCAAACACCCGTATCTTTTCCAAAAGAGTTGCTCTCACGTTGAACCACACGGGACAACCAAATACAAGCATAGGCCGGATAAGGGCCATGTAGCAGATCACCTTTACCCTCGCATCGAGTTGCCTGTTATAAAACAGTCTCTTTGTAAGGGCGAAAGCACCTTTGGCTTTGGCCAGAGCAACATCTATATGTTTGATAAAATATAGATATTTATCTAGCCAAATCCCAAGGGATCTGACTACATTTCGACAAGCAAGTGGCTGCTCGTGTTGTTCCACGATCTGAAACTTTCGCCAATTCTTTCTGGTATCCGCAGGAGATAAAGGCGTCCTAAACAGAATGGTTTCCGACTTCTGAAAGTTGATCTTCTACTTCCAGTCGTCGCAATATTGTACCTCAATCTTTGGACCTGATCTGTACGCGATTAAGTCGTCTGCGTATGCTATGGCATGGTGAAGTGAACCTATCAGATCACTTGTGTAAATGTTGAAAAGGATTGGCGAATTGACCGCACCTTGTTGCAGACCGTTTTTAATGTTGAATGTACCAGTAGAAGTCACATCGCCCTTTTTCACGATGAACTGTCTGTAGGTTAGCATATTGAAAAGAATATACAGCAGTGGTTCCCTTTCATTGGCGATGACATTATTTGGCATATTCTCGTCAATGAACTGGGTGAAAACTGAGTTCTTGATTCGCCAGTTCATTATTTAATTTCGAAGGTAGAAATTGTGCACATGGACTCGATTTTCCAGGTCGCTCCTATAGCTTCGACCTTCTCCTGCGGACATGGAAACGTATCGATCAATACCGAGTTTATGGGGTGTCAAAAGGAAAGATTATAGCGACCGAAACAAAAAAATTCAAGAGCAATATATGCAATACATTCGGTACATCAAAAGGTACAACTGTTTGTTATCAATATAGACTCATACTAAAACCATGTGATCACCACGAAGATATAGCCCTCCAAATGACAAACACACCAATGATTGCCACTATAACTGTACCAGATAGATCGGAAGGTTAATTAACGTATTAGTTTCGCATCCCGAATTTTTAATACCGCACCAAGAAATAGCAGGGGGTATATTTCTTGCAATTACTATATCAACTAAAAATAAGTCATTCGTAAGGGTAATTAATACAACAAATGCGATCGCAACTATACAAAACTATAGAATTCATTGCAGATAAAGAGAACTATTTAACAGACGTACTATCCCGCATAGATATCTCAGAGTTAAAACAAACTGCAGTAGAAGCCAGTAAAATATTAAATGTTACACTAGATCCATGAAAAAAAGCCTAAACTCGAGAAACACGTCACTATGAGAACCCAAAAATATGTGAAGCGTTAAACAAATACGAAGTAAGAAAGCATGCTCAGCTCGTTTTCAAACCACCGAAATTATATTTCAAAAAAGGAAAGAAAATTTGTATCTATATAGATGCAAGCAACCTGATTGTTTAGACGAAAATTGACTTAGGACAATTCTCTGTCAGGCCTATGAAAGAAGCCTGCAATTTAGGACTTGTAAAAATCCAGTTGTCATTAGGAGACAAATTGTTTAGTTATACTCGAGTAGATGAATTTAAAGAAAAGGGTACCCAAGTTCTCAAAGGAATTGAAATAGCGTAAACTCCGGAATTAACGCAAGTGACAGACGTTGAAAAAATCAACAAAATAATTATACAGTATCACGATGGTCCAATTTGGGGTATCGTACATACCACTAACAAAATTAGGCAAAATTTTTACTGGAACAATATTGTGGTATATATGTGATTAAATCAATTATCCAGTGTTACATAGTTTTAGGATCATACAAACTCTCCACGTTGGAGAGTTCAGTTATTACCCCAGTTTCAAACCAGAAGTTACCAGAAAGAACTAGAACCCGTCAAATGTGGTATAAATACAGGATGAGAAACTGCGGACGAGAAGTTGATTTTTGGAAAGCGATGGAAAAGGACCTAAGTCTTACTAAGTGAAAGATAAGAGATTTGAATTGTGAAATAGAAGTGAAATTGTTTGTGAATTGATTGAAAGTTGTATTTAAATAATAATAAATAGAGTGTTTTGAAACAGAATAACGTTTCATCATTTCGAACCCTAGCCGAAATATTACATTGGTGTCAGAAGTGGGATAAAACTTATTCTGAGTGCTGTGAAATAAAAATAAAAAATAAAATAAAAATAAAAATAAAAAAAAATGGCACGTACATTGCTGGAGCTAAGTATACCCCAGCTGAAAATTGAGCTAGAGAAGCGGAATCTCTCCGCAGCTGGAGGGAAAAGTGATTTGATTCTTCCGCTACAAGAAGCGATCGAAAAAGATGGAAAAGATCCGAAATCCATTTTGTTCGACGTAGAAGAAGAACAAGTGAGCACAGGAGTTGACTTGGCCGTTATGATGGAATTACTCCTTGGATTGAATTCTAAGTTAGAAGAACAGAAGAATTCTCTAGATGAACAGAAGAATTCTCTAGAAGAACAGAAGAATTCTCTAGAAGAACAGAAGAATTCTCTAGAAGAACAGAAGAATTCCATTATTTCCGCACAAAAAGACACTGTCGAAGAGTTCAAGAATTCTCCAGAAGCGAAATTCGAAATAATCGATCAAAAATTAAATATGCACGAGGCACAATTCGAGAAGGTTGAACACAATATCGAGAATCTTGCGAAAGAACTAGAGAGAGTAAAGAAACAGAAAGTCCGAGAAATTTCTACAGACAGCCCTAGAAGGAAAGAGATGCAACCGCCTGTCTTCGATGGCCAAACATCGTGGCCAATATATAGAAGACAATTTGAAGCAGCTGCCATGACCAACAACTGGGACGACGGAGAAAAGTCGATTGCACTCACGCTGGCACTGAGAGGTACAGCTGCGGAATTGCTGCAAACCATCTCAGAAGATAAACAACTCAACTACGACGCTTTGGTTAAAGCCATAGAAATGCGGTTCGGAGATGACCATATGCAGCAAGTATACAGAGTCTAACTGCGCAGCAGAGTCCAGAAGAGGGGTGAAACAATTCAGCAGTTGCAGGCCGATATCGAACGGTTGGCGCATCTATCTTATCCTAATGCCGGAGAAGACCTTATCAACGAAATGGCTGTAGAGGCGTTTACCCAAGCGATTGAAGATAGGCAGTTGCAAATGGCTGTAAGAATGGCTGGAAAACGAACCCTTCCTGAGGCCCTAGCATTTGCCCTGACGATGAAAGCTGCCGACCAAGCATCTCAAGAAATCCACCGCGTGAGAGAAGTGACAGCCGTGGAATGCTCATGCCAACGAGCAGACGTCGTGGAGCGAAACAGTGTGCGTGGAGGACAAGTCCGTTGTTGGAACTGCAACAAAATAGGACATCTGCAGCGTCAGTGCTGGGCTCCACTTAAACAACGCAGTTGTCCACAATGCGCCGCTAGGAGACGTAACGAAGAGGCATCTGGCAGGGAAAACATCTATACTGCAAGCAGCGCATCATCAAGTCAACAGGCGGGAATACGTGTAAGGACCAACTTCGAGGGGCAGAAGTCGGTTTCTGGAATTGACGCCCCCAAGATCAAAATCCAAGTCTCTCAAACAAAACTAAGTAACAAGAGTTTTACAGTGGAAGCCCACATTGGCCAGAATAAATGCGTGGCCACCATTGACACCGGTGCCACCGCTTCCATTATAAGAAGGGACATCGCTCCTGATTCATGGCTACACAATACCAGTAGCAGCTGTCTGGAAACAATAACAGGAGCAACGGCGGAGGTGTATGGAGAGGTTCTTCTTGCGATCAATCTGGCAGGACTAACATTCCCCCACGTATTCCTAGTGGACCATATACGCGACGAGTGCATCATCGGACTTGACTTTATGAATGCGTATAATGTAGTGCTTGACACCGGAACTCATGTACTTAAGTACAGGAACGTTGAGATTTCGATGGTGTTCGGAAATGAGAATGCCGCAAGCCTTAGGACAGTATTCAGTAACGACTACGAGATACAGCATCGAAAGGGAAGCCTTCACTCTAATGCGGATGCTCTGTCCCGGCGACCTTGCAAATCTGATTACAAACATTGCGCACGACAACAAGAAAAATATGCGGTATCCACTCAACGACTAAGAGCTGAGCCCACTGACGGTTGGAATGAAAGTGAAATGCGAAACGCCCAAAAAGAGGATCCGGATATCGAGCTAATACTCGCTTGGAAAGAACACGAAGAAAAACCAGATTGGCAGGAAATATCCAATAAAAGTCCCGAACTAAAGGCATACTGGGCACAGTGGGACTCGCTTCATGCTCAAGATGGTGTTTTGAGGCGAAGGTGGGAAAGCTCGGATGGAAAGACGTTTGTGATGCAGCTCGTTGTGCCAAGGTCGAGAGTCAGTGACGTGCTGAGGGAACTGCACGATGGAATATCCGGGGGCCACTTGGGAGTGAATAAGACGTTAGAAAAGGTGCGAGAACATTTTTATTGGGTGCACGCCAAGGACGATGTAGAAAATTGGTGCAGAAAGTGTGTCACCTGCGCCGCCAGTAAAGGCCCGAGGGTTAAACCTCACGGCAGAATGCAGCAATACAACGTTGGAGCGCCATTCGAGAGAATCGCAGTTGACATTGCAGGACCGTTTCCTGAAACCGAAAATGGAAATCGCTACATTCTTGTTGTTATGGATTACTTCAGCAAGTGGCCTGAGGCTTTTGCTATCCCTAACCAAGAAGCCAAAACCGTGGTTGAGCAGATCGTTTACAACTGAGTGAGCAGATTCGGCGTACCGATGGAATTGCACTCGGATCAAGGGCGTAACTTCGAGTCTAAGATTTTCCAAGGGGTGTGCGAGCTACTGGGGATTAAAAAGACGAGAACAACACCGCTCCACCCACAATCGGACGGGATAGTAGAACGCTTCAACAGAACCTTGAATGAACACCTATCAAAGGTCGTTGGCGACAAGCAATGCGATTGGGATAGGCAAATTCCAATGTTTCTATTAGCCTATCGGAGTGCAGTACACAACACCACAGGTCACACTCCATCGGAAATCCTTTTCGGTCGAACAGTCCGGTTACCTAGTGAATTGATGTTTGGACCACCGCCGTCTGAAGAGAACAGAAATGAAGACGACTATGTCGCAGACCTCAGACGGATTATTAGGGACGTGCACCAAACAACCAGGGATAAGATCAAGATAGCCAGTGACCGCATGAAGACGACGTATGATGTCAAGGCGACCACAACGGGATTCCAGGAAGGAGATCTAGTGTGGCTATATAACCCCCATAGACGGAAAGGCGTATCACCCAAATTACAGCAAGACTGGGAAGGACCATATAAAGTCGTAAAACGCATCAACGATGTTGTCTATCGCATTCAACGAGGAAGAGGCAAGATGAAAGTGGTTCATGTGGATCGAATACATCGCTTTATTGGGCAGAATGGCGAAGAGTTTGTTCGGGACGAACAAGTTAAAGAGGGGGATATTGTTTAAATCAATTATCCAGTGTTGCATAGTTTTAGGATCATACAAACTCTCCACGTTGGAGAGTTCAGTTATTACCCCAGTTTCAAACCAGAAGTTACCAGAAAGAACTAGAACCCGTCAAATGTGGTATAAATACAGGATGAGAAACTGCGGACGAGAAGTTGATTTTTGGAAAGCGATGGAAAAGGACCTAAGTCTTACTAAGTGAAAGATAAGAGATTTGAATTGTGAAATAGAAGTGAAATTGTTTGTGAATTGATTGAAAGTTGTATTTAAATAATAATAAATAGAGTGTTTCGAAACAGAATAACGTTTTATCATTTCGAACCCTAGCCGAAATATTACAATATGAAAAAAGATATCAAGAAATATGTTAACAATTGTACACAATGCAAAAAGAACAAAATAAATAGAGACATTAGAGAACCAATTGTTATCACAGAAATATTAACTAAAGCGTTCAAAACAATTGAAATAGATACAATGGGCCCTCTTCCCAAATCTTTTAATGGGAATGAGTATGCAGTCACAATCATATGTGACCTCATAAAGTATCTTGTTGCAGTACCAATACCGACCAAGCGCGCCAAAAAAATAGCAAGAGCAATATTTGAAAACATTATTCCCGTCTATGATTGTACAAAAAAAATAATAACAGAAATGGGAACAAAATACAAAAACAGAATTTTTAAAGAATTATGTCAATTACTTAAAGTTGAACACAAAACTTCAACACCATACCATCATCAAACGCTAGATACAGTTGAACGTTGCCATCGTACATTCAATGAATATGTACGCTCCGACATATCCGTTGATAAAAACAATTGGGACGAATATCTTAAATATTTTTGCTACTGTTACAACACGATACCATCAACGGTGCACGGTAATTGTCCTTTTGAGCTGGTTTTCGGAAAGACACCACCTACATTTGGCTTTCTCAAGCAGAACGAAATTACGCGTACAACAAAGAACTAAAATACCGATTACAGCTAGCGCAACAAAGAACCAAAGAGTCCAAAATGAAAGCAAAAGAAAAACAGAAACAAATTTACGATAGGAAAATACAATCCAAGGAAATTAACAAAGATAGACAAAGTATACCTATAGACTTAAAATTTACATTATATACATATATATACATATACATATAAAATAAAATAAATAAACAATACATATATACAATTTAAAGTTAAGTAGATGTTAAGATTCAAAGAAAAAAAAATTTTACGATACACCTTTTAATCAAAAAAAAAAGAGCGAAAACACACAAACATTATTGTAAAAACTTTAATATGCGCATCATTTTAAAAATTATGAAAATGCACAAAAAATTTTTTCATTGACAAAAAATGTAAACAAAGCTATTTATACAATAAATTACATAACAATGTGAAAGACACAAAATGTAAACAAAGCTATTTATACAATATATTACATAACAATGTGAATGAATGTTTATCCATTGACTGACAACGTATAAGCATTCTTCAAAAAGAAGGGAGGTATGGCGTATCAAGAAGCAGACCACACAACAGAAATCACAAATGATTCTTTCACGGTGCCAGTGACCTAGAGTAACACAAATCTTATTTGAACTGTGGAGTCACGTATCTTGCTACGTTGCACCTTCGGTTGCCAGCAAAGGCCCTGCAGCGTTCGTAACAATGACCGCATTGCCGCTGGCGTTCTCAAAAAAATACCACCCAATTACTCCTCCCGCTTAAACGCCGCACTACACAGTGGATTTAATGGCTCCTCGTGAATCAAACGCGGATTTTCAGTGCTCCAGAAATGAAAATTTTGCTTATTGACGTAAGCGCTGAAATGGAAATGCGCCTAGTCGCTCTGATGATTTTCGACCGATTATTGGTTTAAAAAATCGACACAATTATTCCACGCTCTTACGGAGTACTATATACAGCTCTGTTTGTATACTGCAGCTGTCTAGTTCACAAATGTCATATATGATTGACGCACGACGCTATTTTCAAAAATTATAACATCTTCCAATAGAAAGATTAATTTTGCGCCACCTTGTACTTTTGACTGGTGTTCACAGTTGAATTCGCGACTGCTTTCTAATCTTCTACATCTACCCTCGATGAAGTCAATAAGTCGCTTATTTTAGGAATTGCTCTTGAAGTTCTTTTGGATTGTTGATACAATTTCAATTTAGGACACAACAACTGAATTGCTAATGGATCCCAGGAGCTTACATCGACCCCTAAATTGTGGATACCGTACAAGATTTTCTTTAACACATCCATGATTGATTTGAAAACCGAACGCACTTTCATGTCGATCTGATTTTAATGCAAGCAATTTTTGAATGACCAATGCGGAATTTTGAAAACGGTTCGTTAGTAATTCTATATAGGAAGTTATTGAGTAAATGCTTGATATTGGTTAAATGAGTAACAATCCTTGCTGCATCTCCTTGTAAATACTGAATTCATTCTACATCGCTTAAGGATCCCCTTTGGTGAGCTAATCGATCAAATAATTCTCAAAATTTGTCCACTCTTCATATTTGCCGCTGAATGATGATATTCTTATTGGTTAAAGTTTGTTTCGCCGATGTGCTGTAGCTTTTGAAGTTACTGCCTTTGACTAGTGTTGTCGTTGTTCTGCTTCTTTAATTTGGATATAAGCATCTTCATATACGAGTATCTGCTCCAAATCAATGAATTCGTTGTTGGACACGTACTCCTGCTCGTAATCAGTATCTTCCAATGAGGACACGATCTTATCGTTCATTGTCATCGGCGTTGTTCAGTATTGCCTAATCTGATCCAATTTGAATGTAAGAGAAACTGCATTCTGAGTCAGCTCCAAGTTGTCAAAAAAGCGTCTAAAGCTGTTCTTTATCAGATTCAACTTCTTAAATCTTTCCGGGCACTGCTTGATGTTAGTTGAGTCTTTAGTTTTTTCGTAGAACTAGAAAGATAGTTTTATTTCTATTTTGCATAATATAACTTACATTTGGTATTGCACATATTACATTTAACGATTTGGTACATTTGTCATCTTACTACTAAAAAAAGAAGAGGTTTTGATACAAAAGGAAAAGAAAAAGCATAAAGAGCACAAGCGGAGGAAAGTTGCTAGAAAAATTTCCAGGCAAAAAAAAAAAATATATATACATACATAGCATATGTAAATGTATAAATAAATAAAAAAAATATAAATAAATAAATAATCAATAAATAAATAATTAACTAAACAAATAAATGAATAAGTAAACAAATTAATAAATATATAAATAAATAAATATATGAAGAATAAATAAATAAAGAAACAAATAGACATGTATATAAATAAGTAAGTAAACAAATAAATAGAACAGTTATGTGACCTCTATTTTTAAATATAAAGACTGTTTACGAGAGGATTGTCAGCAAAACAACATTTAGTGATGAATTTTTCGTTTAACTTGTAAATACGTTCGCTTATCAGTTTAAGATCCGCCCTTAGAAGTTCTTTCGTTTATTGTTGACTTTCTGTAGTTGGATTTGGACTTTGACTTACAAGAGAAAACCGTAAAGCTTGAACGCCTGCATCGCTCGGTAATGGCATTGGCGATGGTTGCGTGTATCACGATCTTAAATTGTTGCGGTTTATATATTGTTTATTGGTCTAGTACCAGTATTTACTAAAAACATTTCACTATTCCGGCTAATGCATTCGTGGGATCATGTAAATTCTACAAGTTTTTTTTACATTTATACGTAATTGCCTTATGCAGCCTCACATTAGGGAGTAAAAGGCTTTGCTCGATTGAATGATAAGAGTGTACCTTTATTTCAACTTAATTTATAGGTACAAAAATTTTCTAGCCTAAGAAAAAAATGTTGACCTAAATATGAAAATGCGAAGATCGTTAACTTAAGCAGTAAAGCGAATAATACAAGAAACGAAATACTATATTTATTGTCGATAGCATCAACAATAACATTCCGAATTACACAAGAAAATCCGTTCATAATTGATTCCACCACTTAAAAGTATAAAAATTAGAGGGTTTAAAGTACCGCTATGTTGTACTTTACACGCTCCATACTTAAATAAACCATAAACAACATTTTCAACAAAAATAAACCTACGTCAAAAACTATCCTACAATCGCAATCACAAGTAAAAAGTTAAACATTATCTACAAAAGTATATTAAAGAAAATAGAAAATTTTGCAAACTTAAATATTTGCAACAATTAATAGGTACTAGTATGTATTTTTGGAGTCGGTCCTAGCAAACAAATTATCATTAGTCGTGTTTTTTTTTGCGAATCCGCTATCCGCTTAAAAAGTAATTTGCATGTTAAATACAACAATAACATAGCGACCGACGCTACGTCGATTTATATCCGATATCTGTTAAGCGGATATAGAAAAGTGCTTCCACGTATTATATTCTTAGATTGCGATGAATTTTGAGAGATGTCAAACATTTGACATTTCCCGCCAACAGCTTACATATTCCCCAAAAAACATAATTTTATTTCCATTTTCTCTTTAATTTGCAGATAAACCTTTTATGTACATTAAAATAAAATCTATTATTAATAAGTTTAACTTATTATTTGTCTTTTATGTACCTTCAAAATGGCTTAAAAGGATAAACGCACGGTTTGGAAAAGGGAGGAGACTCTGGGGTTCCTCTATTGCTATCTAGTAAGGAAGGAAGAATTTTCTCATCCTCGCAGGAAAAAATTCGCATATGCGAATGTACTTGAAGATGTGCTTTGTCAAGGCATCACGGTAGGTTATTTTTATTATATAATAAAAGTACATTGTGCTAAACCTTTGCACATCTTCCAGAATTCAAGTACAGCAGCCAGTGTCGTGGAAGAAAAAATGAGAACGCTACTTATAGCGTTCAAGGCGGCAAAGGATATTGCCTCCAAGACTGGTGCGAGCCCTTGCATTGCGCCTTACATGGACCAAATGGATGAAATTTTTGGAGATAAACCCATCGTCTCTAATAACCATACAATCCACCTTGGGAGCATATCGTTAATATTGAAAGAACGGATGAAATGAGTGAAGACCAGCCGCCGACTCCTTCTCCAATGGTTTATAACCTTCGGATTCCCCACCAACAACAATTCGCAAAAAGAAATTGGCACGTAACTGTTATATTGAATACATATTCATTTTTAATATTTTCTTTATTTTAGAGGTCTCCTCTCTGGAACCAAACACAGGAAACACACTCACAAATTGAAAATCTGCGAAAACTATTGAAATGTAAGTATTTTGAAATATTTATATCAAGTAGATATGTAAGTACATTCTAACGTACATATTTTCTTTTCCTTATAGCATACCGCCAACTGGAAAACTGCACTGAGTGTCTCCAACTTATTGATTGTGATAATTTGCTTACTATACTTCCTTTTTTATTGTTATGTTCCTTACTTTGTTCTTGCTTTGTTTTTGTTATTTATATATTTGTGATTATAAATGAAATCTTTTTGTTCGTTTTGCATATGCATTGTTAATTCATTTATAATTGAAGATCCTATCATATCTGTATGCATGTGTACATAGACAATTAAATGAAATTTAATAAAATTTTTGTATTTATTTCCTAACTCCCTTTTTTTATTTTCGCTCAAAGAGGTATTTATTTAAATTGGGAATTAACTTCTAAAATATTTCTCGAATTAAAAATTGAATTGTAGAAAGGTAGAAGAAAGTAAAGAGTGAATGGATGATTTGCAGACATTGACAGTCCGTCAACAACAAGCGTCCCTTAGAAAAGAAGGTCTGTAGTACCGATACATCGTCAAAATCGACTTGTTGGATCGGATTCGCAGTGTTTTTGGAGAGGTAGGCAGAAGACGTGTTAAGAACCATAAGAGAAGACGAAGACGAATTTTAGGACGCAAGCACGACCAGCCAGAGACGGAAAACTGGGAATCCATCAGGAAGCTGAAGATATAGCAGAAGTTGTTAAAGTAGAAGAGTGCTCAGTGAAAAAGGTAGAGCGAGAAGGTATGAAAATGACTACTAATCAAAATGATTTCGTGTTCCGTGACGTGGGAGAGGATTCAGGGACAAATGCCAAAGCATTGGGGCGAGACCAACAGACCTAGCACGGTTAAGCCAAACTCGTCCCATGGAGAACGTCCAGTTGTTGCCAGACGCTGCCACAATTGTGGGACTACATCACACTTGGTGGTGGACTGTCCCGATAGGGCTAAGGGAGCACGGTGTTTCCGATGCAACCAATTTGGACACACTTCTACCCAATGCGAGCACCTGAAGAAGGAAGATACTGATTCCAAAGGTGCTAGTAAAGTAAAGCGTATTGACTCGGGTGACAGGGGTGGCCGTGGTGTAGTGGTACTAGCCATCGCTTCTCACTCAGAAGGTCAAGGTCCGAATCTTACTCATGACAAGTTTTTCATTTGTGTAATTGGAACTCAGTCAGAAAAATCTGCGTGTGAAGGCATAACACTGACATGCAGATTTGGCTGTTGTAGAATCTCAAGCACAAAACAACAGTTGAAATTTATAACCTGAATCATTCCGAGTGAAGAAAAAACTTTCCGTCCTATTCGGACTCCTACCCCTAGAGGGTCAATATCGAGACCAAATACTACAACCACTACATCACAACAATGCTTTCCTTTCTCCTCCTTCTATCTTTCCGCCGGCGCCCTGGCAACAGTAAAAGGGTATCATAATCCCCTTGAGGCGCGTGTAAATTATAAAAAAAAAAAAACCTAAAAAAACCTACGTACCAGCTAGCGTTGCGAAAAGACCTTGCCATGCTTTCGTCGATAATGGGAGTGATGTTCCCATTGTACATAGGTCATTCGTCAATGAAATCGGGAGAGTGAAGGTGAATGAGGTAGGAATGATTCTGAAAGGATTTGCTAGCGACTCTCAAGAAACAATGAGTTCTGTCTTTTGGAGGTACGAGTCGGCGCAGATGAGCACTGGGTTTGGTTCCAGGTGGTTTCGAACAATTGGATTGCACATCGTTTATTGCTGGGAAGGGACTTTTTGCTAAATATGGAGCTGTTGATTAGCCACGAAAAAGATGGATGCAGGGAAAGTCGAAGAGGGGAAGACATAGGAACTGGAGGAGAATGATGTTTTTAGTATAGGAGTGGTTGACGTCGAGGAGGACACAGGTGGGAGCAGTCTGTGGGTGGGCAACGACAGTTACAGAAAAGTAATCTCCGATATCGTTTCGACCTATTCCCCTAGAAGAATTTCGGAGTCGTGCGTAGAAATTAGCCTGATACTACAGGATGAGGTTCCAGTATACCAGAAGGAGACGCCTTGCTGTCCCAGAACGAGAGACTGTGAATCAACAAATAGACGAATGGTTAGATGAGGGGAACATACGCAGGGGCGCAGCAGATCGGACTTTGCCAGTCTTATCGTGTTGGTGAAGAAGAAGGATTGTAGCAGTCGCTTGTGTGTGGATTACAGAAATCTCAATACGAAGATAATAAAGGATCAATTTAATTTATTTGATTGGAATAGTGCAAATAAGACATACAATCGTCTTTTATAATACATAAAATTACTATCAACTGAAAAGGGGTAGATTCACATGTTATAATACCTATAAAATACAAATTATAACAATTCAAAATTAATAATAAGAAAAAAAAGAAAACAGTAAATTAATTAATAAACGCAAGCAAAACCAAGAGTTAAAATACATTTTAAAATAATAGGATGGGAAAACAGGAGGGGAG
This sequence comes from Volucella inflata, assembly GCA_928272305.1. Lineage (NCBI taxonomy): Eukaryota > Metazoa > Arthropoda > Insecta > Diptera > Syrphidae > Volucella > Volucella inflata. Next base: position 62,564,742 of record OV743716.1, read on the forward strand.
AGACAGGAATAGGAAAAGATATTACCTAGTTAAGTCATAATTACTGGTACACAGAAAAATCAGCGCCAAATGAAAACGAACTAATACTACATTTAAACAATTTTTTTTTGTTTTTATTGGGTTATTCAATGGCTACAAATCTTAGAACAACTAATTCGAAATGACTTCCATTTGCCTTTCAGCACGACTTAAGGCGATGTGGCCACTCATCGATTGCGAGACGCACTTCATGCATGGGGAGATTGTCACTGCACAGACAAAGGCTCGCTTAAATGACTCAATATTTAAGTGTCGAGAAGAGCAAGCCATGCCCTCGGACGCAAACTTGTAATCCAACGGGTTGAGGTCTGGACTGCCAGCTGGCCAATCATCCGTTGATATGAAGTCCGCAACGTTATTTTTGAGCCACAGATGAGTCGTTTTTGCTTTGTGAGCTGGAGCAGTCTTGCTGGAAAGTCCATGGCTTGTTGTTGAATATTGATTGGTTGAGAGACTTCACAGTGGGTTCCAAGACGGTCGATTGATATACTTTGGCCAACGTTTTCACTCCTTTCTCGCAAAAATGGAGTTTGGTAACTCCATCGTAGCACCCTCCCCACCATACCATTACAGACGCGGGATGGTGGCCTCTTTGAACCCTCGGGATGAGTTGGGATGCTTCTCTAGATCACCGAGCAAACACACGATCGTTCTGCTTATTGAACGATTCTTCTATGGTGAAGATTTTCTCGTCAGTAAACAGAATTTGTCTGCGAGCGTTCTTCGCGTACCGGCTGAGTAACGCTTTCGATCTTCTCTTGCGTTTTCCTCCAATGTGGCCGTGAGCAGGTATCCAGTGTGTCGTGTACGCGGACGGCCGGATCTTTGACGGTCTCGTACTCCACCAGTATCCTCAAACAACTTCACAGCACGATACACAAAATTGCGAGTGATTCCAAGCGGTCGCAACGTCCTTAAGATATCGCCTTTATCCATATTGCATTTAAGTAGGCCAACTACAATACGATTTTCGATGTCGCCCATTCTATGATTATTAGCAATTAATGTCAAAAACTTTTTACGTCACAATGAAGCATAAATATCAAGTGTCAAATCGCAATCAATACGAAATAGATGCGTCCAGTGTTGCATTCGTAATGAGTTCAGTTGTGTACCAGTATTTATGACTTGACTAGGTAGTATAAAGATAGAATAAAGGACGATAAGAAGAGATATAAGAGTAGAAGAGTAGTTGTTCTTATTGCTTAAGGTGTTCTAGTGCCGCATTTTTGAACAATGTAGCTCCCACCGTTTGCCTAGTCGTTAAATGGAGTGTATTCCAGAGCCTGGTATACCGAATTACTCCAATATAGCCGTTGTCAGATCTAACAAAAAAAAACATTGTGTTCAACTTTGGGTTGGATCAAAGCGCAGCGTTTGACTCCCTCAAGTGTAGAAAACCCGTAATAAAGCTATTCCAGCCAGGACTTGAGACGGAGTTGCAAACCGACGACAGCATGATAGGATACGGGAGCGACCTTCGAACACGAGGTACTAGCGATGGTAATATGTATCAAAAGGTTAAGGATTTATTTCTTGGGACAACTCTTTCGAATTTATACTGATTGCAAAGCATTTTATGCGACCACGACCAAGAAGGACTTGTGTCCAAGAGTTGCGAGATGGGCACAGATACTGCAGGAGTTTGACTGCGAAGTTTTACATCAAGCCGGAACAGCCATGCGCCATGTGGATGCCCTAGGCCGCTACCTAGCTGTTATGCGTACCGACGATGGCATCCTCCCGAGGATTTTAAACGCTCAAATTTAAGATAAACATTAAAGTTTTTGAAGTGAGGAACGATCTCTTGTATAAGTTTGTGGCCGGAAATTATCTCTTGGTGATTCCAAAAATCTTACAGAGGGAACTCATAAAGAGTGCACACGAGAGGGGCCATATTAGTTCTGCCAAACTAGAGGCGATGATCACATCGGTCCTTTGCCGTCCACGAGTAAGCTGTAACGGTACGTCTTTGTGGTCGTAGACGCATTCACTAAGTCCAAGGGGACTTATCCGGGCAAGACCAGTAACAGTGAAAAGGCTATTCAGAAGTTGAAAGCGCAAGGTTTCGGAAGCTCTTTCCGTACATGTCTGATAAAGGGACCGCTTTAAAATCTAACCTTGTTAAGGTGTTCTGCGAAAGAAACAAGAGAAATCACGTGCAACGATGAGAGAGAGGATGAACAGATTCAGCATAGAGGTCCTAGCAAAATTGACAGGGAACACCCCAGGAAATGGTATAAATTCGCTAGTAACCTTAAAAAAACATTCAATTCCATAGTGTCAGGAAGCAACAAAACAAGCCCTTTCCAACTTATGTTCGGTGCTGTGATGAGACGAGAATCTGACTCTGAGCTTAAGACGCTGCTTGAGGAAGCGATTCTGGACGACTCTGAAAATAGCAGGAACGCTATGAGAAAAGCAGCTAAAGAGGAGATACTAAAGGCCCAAGAAGAAAATAGAAGAATCTACAACCTAATATGGAAGCAGCCACTGCGGTGTGAAGTGGGCGATCTGGTGCTAATCCAACGCACCCAAATCGGGTCGGTTTGAAGTTTTGCCCAAAATTCTCCGAACTGTACGAAATAACGCAGATTAAAAGAAACGAGCGTTATGAAGAACGAAAGGTAGGTCAGCACGAAAGACCGAATATGACATTCACAGCAGCTGATCATATGAAACTGTGGGTAAACAATTTCGAAGAAGAAGATGATGACGTGTTCCAGTCCGACTGAGGATAGCCTGAAATTCACGGATGGCCATGCAGAAAAAGAAATTCTGAGTATCAGTAGTAGTTTTAGTCTCATATGATTCTTTTTTTTTCCTTTTCAATACTAATGAAGAGGACTTTGTTCGTTTCTTATAGGAAATTTTGGGATGGGAATAGAATGTTCTGTAAAAAAGTATTATATTTTAAGTTATTTCTCTGTTTTCCATCATTTTAAAATCTCTTAAATTAATATTTAAGAGCCCTGAAAAAAACCTTTGTTGTTGTGCTTCATAATCCCTATGGTCCCCTTAGCATGCTTGGTGAAAATGAGATATCAATTTTGAAATTATGTTTTGCTCCTGTAAGTAACTAAATAAAAATTGACGCCTGTTGACTGAAGTATGTACAGCATTTTCGGCATCTGCGTTTTCAGGAATGTCTTCATCCGGTCTCTCTGGCACACTGTCAGTGCACAGATCATCTTTGATTATGCATATATTTTGTAAAACACATGCACTCACTATTATCCTGTTCACTGATCTCAAACCCACCTGCTCTGTAAGCTTCGAAGCCTCCGGAACCTACCCTTGAGAAGCCCAAAAGTACGTTCCGCAATCATTCTGGACAAATTGCCGAGCTGCCGAAACTTTACTGTATTACTTAGTTACCATATGTACATATAAATCGTCTTTCGACGGCGAATTCTCGATCTCCTCCCTTGAGATGTTTCAGGTAGAATCATAGACTGAGAATACAATGCTGAAAATTTAGAGGCAAAAATTATTTGAATATTTTAGAAACTAATTATGTATCAGTATCGAGGCGTCCATATAACTCGATTTCTACGCAGTTACCTATTAAAATTCTACTTTTCAACAATGTATCAATACAACAAGCAACATGAATCTGAATATGTGCATATAAACATAATATTTGTGTGTTTCCTACTCCTGCACACGCGACAGAAAAATTCTACCAACCCACAAGCCCACAACCTGCTAGTCCGCTTTCATATCGTTTTACTATTCTACATCATTGCATGCCTATTTTGCAACAACACATACCCCATTGCCCATAAGAAAGTCAACCGCAAAGCAATCGCAAAACAAAGCATAGTAACCCGAAAAATGTCGGATTATAAAACATCTGGCTGGTTAAAACAAATCGTTAACTGTGTTCGACTCCTATCTGTTTAATACACGCTTTCTTATGCAAAAACATAACCCGCTTGTCCTCGACTTATTTGGCGAATTTTGTTTGTAGCTACGAGTACCTCCGAGATTATTTCTGTTTGAAAAATTCAGTTATGAATCAGATTGTAATATTGTTATGAAAAGTTTAAATTGTGATTGTTCAGTTAGATTCAGCTAATTTCATTCGCTTTTGGAGGAAGAAAATGATTTTTGGAAGTTGAATTTTTTTTAAAAAAAAAAATTATAAAAATAGGACGCTCTCTTCTTCTATGAAAAGAGATTATAAGCGCAAGGATGGTTTCGTTATGCATTTCCATGCATCCATATACCAAAAATATACTTGGTTGACTGGTAGTTGTAAACTTAACAAAATCTTTTGGGTTACGCTTACATAAACAATTAAGTTAATTCGCAAAAAAAAATGTCAAAATGGAAAAACATTTTCGTAGCTGTTTACGAGTATCTTTGCACGAATTCGTCACTAATCACGTTAAAACCTCCTTAGGTAATTCCTTTGTAGCTCAGAACAAAAAAGGTGATAGAAGCCTTAAAATAATGGAACATTTTATAGATACATTTTAAATATACTTTAGGTTCATTGTAAATTTAGCCTTTAATGACTTGAAGTAGGTACATAAAAAATGTACTTGAACTCATTTACTTATAAGCGATTTGCAATACACAATATAATTTCAGAAAGCGTTCGCAGGTGCATATTTTTTCCAACTTACCATTTAAAATTTTTCACGCCACGCCACTGTTATGTATGTACGAGTATATATATTAGGTATTCCACTGTTGACCTCTATAACCGCATATGGGACTTAAAGGCATCGTTGCTATATGCCTCAATGCAATGGTTCCAATGAAATTGGAGCACGTTATGTGCTGCTCTTATTCCACCTCCGATTCTTCGAAACTGCTGCTCAAGGAGCTGCAACTTGAACTAGAGCTTTCCGAGGAAATCATCGAAAGAGCTTCCTCCAAATTGTCTCTATCCCTTCGAGGACTGCTTGAGGTAGGCATCAATGAATTGATTATATAAGAGAAAATAACTTCTTCTTTTTCAAATTTGAATCTTTATTTGCAATCCTTACCAAAGCTTCTTCAGCGTTTTCCATTTTTTGAATTTCAATAATTGTTTATCCCAATTTTCTTCACTTATCTTGCTCACGTCTCCACTTCTTATCTTGTTTTCTCAAAATTATTTTTTTGAAGTTGTTTATGAACTAACAGTTGAAGTTTTTATGATGAACTCTTAAGCGGGGATGGATCGCTTTTTTGCGAAAATATCTAACATGCAAAAAACACAGCTATTAAACCTATAGTATTCGAATGATTTTAATTTAAATTAACTCAGACGTCGTCGACAGCTGTGTCCCATAACTAAATTTTGGATGCGCTTTAATTTAAATATTACCTTTCATTCGAATTGTTGAATTTTTGAAGTATATTATATACACTTTATTGCATATATTCTTATGCTTAATTAAGCACTTATAACTAGTGTAGTATATTCTATCGTTTTGTATGTTTTTTAAAGTATTATTTTAGATTTTTATTTAATGTGTTCGATTTTGTAGTCATACATAATTATTATAATATCTAGTATTTTATAATAGCGACGCTGATTGTGTAGAAAAATTTCCAATATTTCTTAGTTGTTTTCAAAATCTTGAAAATTATATTGTAATTTTTTTTTGTTCTCTTATGTATGTAGATATTTTTTATACATTACTGCTGGCACCGACTCCAAAAATAGCTACTAGTATTAATATTGCAAATATTTAAGTTTAAACAATTCATTGTAATTTATTGTTAACTTTATAGTGACACAAATAAAAAAGAGACCACTTTAAATTTGTTTAATTTACATTAATTAATTTAATTTGTTTAATTTGTTGACAATGAACGACTTCGTCGGTTGGTGGTTCTGTTGGAACAGACTCTTTAAAACTAATAATTTAATCAGGTACATATTTCAGGCGTGAGATCAGATGCAAGCAAATTGAAATGCGATTACCGTGTACTGCGAGTTCTGAATATGGTCTCACGCTTGAAACATGAACTATAAACTTATTGTGTGTATGACAAAATTGTAGCTTGAGAAAATTATTACATAACATACTCCCCCATTTAGAGGGTTCTTAACTCTCTAATTTTAAACTAAATTGTCTTCATTGACATTTATGCGATCAGAACATTAACATTTTCTACATTTTACATTTTTAGCTACATATGTTTTTAAACTAAGGTTCCACTTCAAAACGTGAAACTCTGCGTCTAGGTGCTGGTGTTGGTCTCCTATGACGAAACCAATATACAATGCCCATCCCAATCATGCCAGCAGCTAAAAGCCATGTCAACCCATAGTGATGATAGTCATGCGCGCTCAAAGACGGGGATATCGGAAACGCATTTGTTTGGTTCATAACCTCTTCAATTCTAGTACTGAGATCATCAAGCTGTTTCTTATCAATGTCATAAGCCTCGGGTGGCATTGAAGTCGTAGAAGTGGTTTTTCCATTTCTTTCAAATATCCAGTTGCTGATGTTTGTGCTCGGAATGAATGATTTGTTGATGGAATAGTTGTACTCGTGCTGACCGTTAAGAATCGTATATGGCGGTTTGAGTGTACATGACTTACGGAACTCTAGCAGACCATTGCCCTGAATGTGTATTCTTGTAGTCCTGCCTTCGCAAATAAGATGACTTGTTACGCCAGATGCTACCGAAAAAATCCATCCATTAGATTTGCTGAGAGCTATCCTGTAAATTAACTTCATTAACTTGAAATCGAGATAAAGCGTCTTTAACATGATTCAGAAGATCCATTTCACAGCCGTTCATCTTATTAAGCTGCGTAAAAGTTGGATGGAGCTGATTACATAGATAATTTTTGGGTGATATTAACTTGAATGATGCCAACTCAATCGCTGTTAGTGGGAAAAACTTATCCCTGGTCATCGAAACTGCAAGATATGGAGTAGATATGTCGACCAAATAACTGAAATTTTTATGCAGTATAGGAACGTTGACCAAATTAAAGAGTTGAAATTCTTCAGCATGTATTATGGGTAGCCGCATCTCGAAAACGATTGAGTTGTTCAAATTATGGCCTTTGATTGAAGCCATTCTGTACATATCTACTACAGATCCCTTTGGCAATCGTAGTGTTAGAGCAAGTGAATTACCAATCAGCTGCAACTGTTCACTATATTGTCTTGGTGTCAACAACTTTGGATTTATTTTAGTATGATTCAAGTCTAACATAACGTCCAATAACACTTCCTTAGTCCGTTCAAAATTTGTAATAATCAATATTAAATATGAAGTAAGGGCTGCCAACTCATGTTTTTGCTCAAACAGCGTTTGCTTTGATTGAATTCCATCAATCGTTCTCATTAAATAGTGATGAAGAGCCTTAAATTGTTTTTGAATTTCAAAGGTGTCTCTTTTCAAAATGTTGACCGTAGATTTCGATATGGAATTCTGCCTTTTTAAAAGATATTCTGCATGGCGCTCATTTTCTTTGACTAACGCTATTTGTTCTTCGATTCGATTAGCATCTTCCTGATCCAAAATTCCAAAAAAAACTATGTGCCAGTGTTCTAACGATGTCAAACGGAGATCTTGCCGCTCTTATTTTTTCATAATTTGATCCTTGGAAACTATGCAGCAGCTCATCGTTGCGCTCTATCGCCGTGACTCGATGTTGAAGGCTATTTATTATGGGTCTGCAATAAGCTTTGCTAGCTATATCTTCTGTGCATATTCCATCTAGCAGTTTAAGATATAATTTTGTTTCGTTAAATTCAAACCAATATGTTGTGAAATTGTAATAAATATAAATGTTCCAGAATGCATTTATTATTTTTACCTTATCAATGTCTTCAAAGTAAATACCAATGCCGTTGTCAAGTTTGTCACTGCTTGTTTATTTGTCTGTGCCAGACATAACGGTAGTACTAAGAAAACGCACAATATTGAGGAAAACAAGCTCCTTAAGCTAAATTTTTTCAAACCAGAATTTTTTTCTTTACTCGCACTGGTTTCATTTGATTTTGGTTTTGTATCGTGATAAACATTTTCAGCAATCGAGTCCTCAATTGGCAATGGGCAAAGATTGTGTATGGCTCTTTGGTATGTTCCATTTTCTATTTTAACAGTGGCCACTCGGATTAGATTGTCGCTTCCCTTAACAGCATCGGTTACTCGGCCTAGTTTCCATCGCATAGGTGGAGCATTTATTTCTTTTATAACAACCATTGTCCCAGGTCTTAGAATATTGTGTTCCATTTTCCACTTCATTCTTTGTTGCAACAGATGCAAATATTCTTTTGACCAGCGTCTCCAGGAGTGTTGCTGTATGTGTTGTAATTGTCGAACTTTATCCAGGCGGTTTAATTTAGTGTCTGTAACATCTGGTTCAGGCAATGCTGTCAGCAATGTGCCTATTAAAAAGTGCCCAGGGGTGAGAACTTCCAAATCATTCGGATCGATCAAAATAGGAGTCAGAGGTCTTGAATTTAATATAGCCTCCACTTGAATGACTTTTGTTGATAGCTGTTCGTATGTTAACGAAGCTTCCCCAAGATAGCGAATTAGTAGCGTTTTTGCCGATTTGACAGCAGCTTCCTAAAGTCCTCCAAAATGCGATGATCGAAGTGGAATGAATTTCCAAATAATTCCATCCTGCAAACATGTGTCCTCGATTGTAGATTGGACGCGTTCTGAATTAAAAGCCTTTCTAAGCTCTGCGAGTTCGTTCTTAGCGCCAACAAAGTTAGTTGCATTGTCGCAAAATGCACATAGCAACTCGGATACGAGACAGTTTTTTGGTAAAAGTATCTGGTGCTTGGCATCTGGTAATAAATGCGAGTGTTTTAATCTGCCTCCGACTCTTATTAAGTTGATTTTCTCATCGAAATACGGATCTAATGACGATATACTTGATCGTTTATTGACCATTCCAAATTTCTTCAGTAGCTCATACTCATTAGGAAATGCTGTCCTCTGTACTCGAATCAAAAGCAGACGATTTCCTTGATATAATTCTTCAACTGTTAGACGACCAAAACTTCTTAATTCTCTATGTTTCCTGCAATTGCTATAAAATCGGAAACAAAACGAGAAAATTCTTTTCATAGTGTTAAAGGAATTTTTGTGATTAAGCTTTTCTACTGGATCTGGGATAATTGAAGTTGTTAGAACTGATTTGATTTTACGATATCCGGGAATAACTTCAGGGATTGTATATCCAGTCTTTGTCCAAAATATTTCATCGGTTTCGAGGAACTTGGGTCCCTTGAACCAAAACGTTGATTTGATAAGGTCTGAAAGAGTGGATCTTCTCGATACCAGATCAGCTGGATTGTGTTCTCCTTTTATGTAACTCCATAGCTGAATATCTGTACATGCTTCGATTTTAGCAACTCTATTAGCAATATATGTCTCCGTCAATTTGACGATTTAAGGCTTGGCATAACCTTTTCACCAACTCTACCATCAAAACAGCTCCTTGTAATTCTAGCCTCGCTATACTTATTGTCTTAAGGGGCCCCACTCTTGACTTCGAGCAAAGTAGTTGGGAGTGAATTTGACCATCATTCTACCTCTGATATACACACACGATCCATATGTGCTAAGATTGCTATCCGAAAATGCATGTAATTCAATTACCTTTGCAGAGGGTGTAAGAACATAACGTGGAATACTGAGTTCATTTAATGCTGAAAATTGCTGCACATATCTCCTCCAATTATGAGCCTGCTCAGGTAGTAATGTTTCGTCCCAAGATAGTTTAGTTTTCCATAGCTCCTGCAGGAATAACTTACCAAGCACAATTACGGGGCCGATCAATCCCAACGGGTCAAATAATCTTGTGAGGTCCGCGAGAACTGTTCTTTTACATATCTTTTCACTCACTTTGCTTATTAGTTCGGTTTTGAAACTGTATTTCAATACATCTTGTGATGGTTCCTAGATTAGTCCCAAAGTCTTAACTACCTCTGACTGATAAAAGGTAACTAGGTTCTCCTTGTGCTCTTCTGGAACTTCTTTTAAGATCATTGGATCATTTGCACAAAACTTCCGCAATTCAAAGTTACCCATTTAAAGCACTTGCTTAATTTCATTTAGTAACTCACGAGCGTCAGCTATTGTTTCTGCACCTGCTAGACAGTCATCTACGTAGATATTATTTTGGATAACAAATGACGCTTTTTCGGATTTTTGTATGTTATCTTCTGCCAATTTATTAAGACATCGTGTTGCTTAATATGATGTAGAGGCTGTCCCATATGTTAAAGTGTTTAATTGATACCTTTCTAGCGGATGATTTGATTGTGGTCTCCACAAGATTAATTGGTAAGGTCGATCCTCTTGTTTTCCCAAAATCTGCCTGTACATATTGCTTATATAACAGGTAAAAACATATCTATGCATTCTAAAGTTAATAATGATAGAAAACAAATCAGGTTGGACAGTTGGACCGACCGTCAAAATGTCGTTGAGAGATTTGCCGCTGCTGCTCTTTGCTGATGCATCAAAGACAACACGAAGTTTTGTTGATGAACTTTCAGGTTTCAAAACACAATGATGAGGAAGCATGTAATGCGTTCCGGTTGCTTCATTATCTTATATAACGTTCATATGGCCCAAAAACTCATACTCCTCCATAAATTTAACGTATTGATCCTTCAGTTCTGGGTTTTTTTCTAGTTTTTTCTCCAACGATAAAAACCTTCTTCTTGCCATTTCAATTGAATCTCCCAAAAGTGTTGTTGGGTCATCTTTAAAAGGCAATTTTACGATAAAGTTCTTGTTCTCAAACGTTATATTATTTCTAAAATGCTCTTCACACCTGAACTCTTCCTCACTCATGGTTTTTACCGGAGTATCATGGCCTTCTGTCTCCCAAAACCTTCGCGCCAACTTTTCCAATGAAGATAAGGTGGGTTTCGTTGCAATAAGAGTGCACAATGGTCCTCTTAGTAATTCCGTGCTTCCTGTAACTATCCAGCCCAATTTGGAGTTTCTCAAAACTGGTAGATTATGTCCGCATCGTATCTCCCCCTGAAGGAGCATGCTCCTATGAGCATGTCGATCGGTTCATTCTTATGGAAATTCGTGTCTCCCAGTTCCACTTCTGGAGGTATACTTTAAGTTTTGGCATCAAGCTCTATATTTGATTGATAGTCAGTTATTTTTGGCAAAATTACTGCATCAATAGAAGCGGAAAATGATGAAGATCTTTATTTGAACGTTATGCTCGTGATATAGTGTGCTTGACTGTCTTGGGAACCAATTCCACTAATTGGAATATTTAATCTCGATCTTTTTGCTTCAATTTGTTGAGCGAATGTTTTTGTTACGAAGTGCAACTGTGATCCTGAATCTAGTAACACCCGACATGGAATTCTAGTGCCGTACGAGGAAATGACATTGACAACAGCTGTTGCTAAATATATATGCTTATTTTTGTATGTGTGACCTATTGCAGCATTGGCTTCTGTACTAGCTTTTTTATCACTTAATAAATCATTGTAATTAAGGTTAGACTTACTAGACTGAACCAATGGCGATGAGATGTTGCTGTGCGCTGGCTGGCTTGCTTCTGCATTCTGATTTGGCTTGACTTGCCTTTTACTCTGCTTGAGTGTAGACTTTTCTTGAGGGTGCAAAATCGTATTATGTTTTTAATCGCATTTTTGACATCCTCTGGACTGGCATGACCGGGAGAAGTGGCCAACCTTCAAACAGTTTCTGCAGATCTTCAGGTTCCGTACAGCTTGCTCTCGTGCTACATCTGAAAAGGAAAGAAATTTATTGCAATTGAATATTCTATGGGTTTTTGAATTGCACAATTCTGATACACTTGGGTGCTTGCTGCTACTCCCACTGATGATTTCGATTTGCTCTCCTTACTGTTGATCGCCCCAAGGGTCTGGAATCTGGCCTCCACGAACTTGAAAAATTCATCCATGCTTGGACTGCTTCTTGGATCCGTAAGTGATTGTTCAAATGAGATGAGTATCGAAACCAAGGTTCTCTATCGCCTGCAAAACTTCCTTTGTTGTGTCATGCAGCTTCCTTAGACTGTTTCCCGTGCCTGTCGTGCTCGATTGTGTAAGGTCTTGTGAGTTGTGCTGTCAACAACAACCTCCTGTTATCATAACGATCAACAAGGGTTTTCCACGCTACCTCATAGTTAACGTCGGTTGGTTGAAAATGCTTGATTAAGTTAAGAGCCTCTCCTGTTACGTTGGCTCTCAAAAAGTATAGCTTTTGTGCAGGATCAATAGGATTATCATGAATGAGTTGTTTGAACAAGTCGTAAAATTAGTCTCCAATTTAAGTAATCCCCATCAAATTTTGGAAGCTCTATTTTTGGCAACTTCATTGCGGTGTTGATAGTTGCTGCCCCTGTTTGTGGAACCATTGCATCACCAGACATTTGCAATAAAGCCCTTTCTACGCACTCCTGCATCTCAAAGTAACTTTCTATGTCTTGAGTGGTTATATCGTCCTCCATTCTATGATACAGTGCTGTTATTTCATCCCAATTCTGCTGCACTGTTTTTAGCTTTATCTGGCAGAATTGCTGGGAAAACTGTTGATTTGTTTGAGACTGGTACCTATTTATAGATTTTTTCAAAATTTCTGCCGGTAAATAAAATCTATCTTTCAAATTCATTGCCATAGGCTTTCTCAGGCTCGTCCTCAGATGTTACTTTAGGTATTGCCCCTTTCTTCGTAATGGTCTCTACGGCTGGCTCAACAATTTTGGGGACTTGTTTCTTCTGGAGCCCGCTATCTGCTGTTAAATCTTCCAATCCGCAAACGACGTCATTGCGCATTTGTTCTGCAATCTTTCGAATGGTTTCGAAGTAATCCTTTTTAAAATATGGATGTTCTAATTGTTGAGAATAAATATCTCGAATTATGTTCTCGATGTTATCAAATTGATCCCAGTTTTTTGTCAATTCTGCGAGTCTATCTTCGAGATATTTGCGAGTTTTTCTAACCTCGCCGTCCTTTTTGTAATTGCGAACCATTCTCGCAATTTGTTCTCCAACAAGTTCCTGTTGATCGGCGAAGTACTCCAAAGTCTCTCCTTGGTTAGTGCTTTCGAGCTGCGACATTATTTATTTAAAGATTTTACACTGAATTTTATTGAACAAAAAAAAACTTTCTAGTTTGTTGATTGAATTTCACTTATTTGTTCACTATAAATGTAACAAGTTATCACTATAACTGTCCTGTCACGGTCGCCAAAATTATGTTAACTTTATAGTGACACAAATAAAAAATAGACCACTTTTAAATTTGTTTAATTTACATTAATTAATTTAACTTGTTTAATTTGTTGACAATGAACGACTTCGTCGGTTGGTGGTTCTGTTGGAACTGACTCTTTAAAACTAATAATTTAATCAGGTACATATTACAGGCGTGAGATCAGATGCAAGCAAATTGAAATGCGATTACCATGTACTGCGAGTTCTGAATATGGTCTCACGCTTGAAACATGAACTATAAACTAATTGTGTGTATGAAAAAATTCTAGCTTGAGAAGATTCTTACATGACATACGTTCTGAATCCGGTCTCACGCTTGAAACATGAACTATAAACTTATTGTGTGTATGACAAAATTGTAGCTTGAGAAAATTATTACGAGTACATAACAGTAATATTTAATATAAAAAAATGAAAACATTAAAGGGCGTGTCCACAGTGTCAGCTTAATCCACGATCGCCTCTCTTATGAAGCAGAGGAACAACGTGTCCACCGGCTCATCTTGATCCACGATCGTGTGTCGAATGAGTCGGAGGAGCAAAGTGTCCACCGTCCCAACTTGATCCACAATCGTCTATCGAATGAGACGGGTGAGCAACGAGCCCACCACCTCACTTTGATTCAACATCGCTTATCGAACGAAACACCTGCAGCTCGTTTGCGTCGACTTAACGAAATGCAACAAGGAAAATAAAAATTTCAGCAATTGCATATTGGAATAAAATGATGCCCGTAAAAATAATGTCTAAATAGTGTTATTTGTCGAGCATTGAAGAACGGTTTTTATGTCGAATTGTGCCATTTCTAAAGATAGTCAAATTGACGAATCGTCAAAATTGGTGCAAGGGGCAGTTTTATAGTATTGCTAGCAAAAGATGTTGTGGAAATTGCTAACCAGTTATCACAGACTCCGAACCAAGCCAGTTTAATTTTGGTTGTGGAAAGTTTGGATATGCAAAGATTAAAACGAGCTTTAATATGGTTAATTATCAACAACCATCCTTACAGAGATGTTCAAGCGCATTTTGAAACTACGTTAAACTACTCCGTTAGATCAAATAGCTGAAAATTCTATTCGAGAAGAGAGCTATGTTTCCTTAGAAACTTCCTCGAACAATTACGTCGCTTTAGATAATAACAAGGTGATTTTAGGCGAATGACTGTACCAAGGTGGATAACGATATAATTCAAAAGAAAAAAATGTAGCAATTACACTACTAGAGGAAACTAATTACAATGTGTGGCAAAAAATTTCATCAGGCATATCAGGCTAAGGGGTAAATAACGGATAAGTAAGGGATAGACAAACTTAATATCCTTATCCTATAAAAACAATAATGCTTATATAATTCTTATTATTAGGTATAAAATAAAGTTTCGCGCATAAAACAACAAATATGAAGTATTTACCGTTCGACATGTCCAGCTGTGAAAACGAAAATGTAAAATAATGCAGGGCAAGGGTTAAATAAGGGATAAGTTAGGTATAGACAAACTTAACATCCTTATCCTATAATAACAATAATGCTTATATAATTCTTATTATTAGGTATAAAAGAAAGTTTCACGCGTAGAAAAAACAAATATGAAGTATTAACCGTTCGAACATGTCCAGGTGTGAAAATGAAAATGTAAAAAAATGTGCGTTTTTGATTTTAGTGCCGTTGCATCTTTTGTGCAGTGAAGAGTGATTGAGTTGAAGTGGAGTATAATTCTTTAAATAATTTCTTTAATTTCAAGTTAATAATGGTAAGCTTCTTTTTGGATGTCCTTAATTAATTAATGCTTGTTGGAAATCAAATTCAGTTTTTGTATGTAAGCGTAAACAAAATATTCCATTTCATGTATGATGCGGTAAATCTCAAAGCAGCAAATGTCAAATATTCAATATAAAAGGAAGCAATGGCAAATAAATTATTATAACGTTTTAAGAAAGAAACCCTGAATAGTTGTTTTTTTATTGTCCGCAATATCTTTTATTTTGTTTTTACATTTTTTAACTGAAAATTTTGGTCTTTTGATGCCACTTAATTGAACAATTTAAATAAAATTTACCATGTATTGTGATTTGAGTTGCACTTGCTAGATTTGTTGTTGTTTACTGCACTTGCTTGTGTCTATTCAGTGGATGATTGTACACAAGATTGTTCGTCGATTAGAAAATTCACCCCCACACATTTTTTTTTTCTGCGGGAGTTTTCGCAAACCATCCATTCGTTGGACAAGTCTACTGGAGTTTTTGAAAACCATCCATCAGTTGGACGAGTCAGCAA
Source organism: Volucella inflata (assembly GCA_928272305.1). Taxonomy (NCBI): domain Eukaryota; kingdom Metazoa; phylum Arthropoda; class Insecta; order Diptera; family Syrphidae; genus Volucella; species Volucella inflata. The sequence continues at coordinate 62,580,260 of OV743716.1, forward strand.
CGGAGATTTAATCTTTAACTGTTGTTGTATTGCTGCCGCGGAGATTTTTCGATTCTCGCTGGAATCAAACTAAAACGAGTAGGTGCTTTTTTTTTGTTATTACTTATTTAACAACTATAATATTTATTAAGTGTGTATAGTACATATAGGATATCTCGAATATCGCAGCGATCTTCTTGACTTTATCGAAAAAGCAAAGGCTTCCAATGCATTACAGACCAAAAATCGACAAGTTACAAAGGAAGTCGTACCAACCACGTCCTAATCAGCTGAAATAAGACTCCCAAAAACTAACTTCCCGACTTTTTCCAGTAGCTACGAAACCTGGCATGCCTTTCGTGATCTTTTTGTCTCACTCACATCACAGTGCATCGCTATCTGGAATTCAAAATATGCACTATTCAAAATCGAGTGTGTATGGTGAAGCTGACAAGCTTCTAGCTGACCTGGATTTAGATAGATTAGATTATTCCAAGGCATTGGAAATCTTAAAGATCGATACGACCATCAACATTTTCTGTTTAAGACGCAGTTGAAGAGTTGTTCAACAAAACCTTAATTTCCAAAGAACATGCAGAGTCTATCTAACAATTTTTTGACACCTCAACCTAACTCATGCAAAGTTTTGCAAATTTGAATGTTCCTGTTGTGATTCATACACCGCATGATCCCAGCACTTGCCATCACAACAATCCACTTATCCAGCTGCTTTTCGGTCAAGTTCAGTCCCGATTCATTCACTGAAATTCGAGTCCGCATGTAAATATATGCCATACGTACCTGCGTACATTCGTCGCACTGCGGAATCACGACGCTGAACATGTTTCGTATTTGGGTCGATCCCAGGAAACAGTTAATGAATAGTTATGAATGGGATTGCACTTACAATATTCGCAGCGTGGAAGTGAATGACAAATGAGATGACATTTGAAACCGACAAAAGAAAAACCACCCAAGCTGCAAAATAAACTGTAACAAGCGGTGAATGATCGTAAGTGTTATGGCACTGGTTGCGCAAGTCGATTTGGCTACACACAGAAAAGGTTGTAAAAGAGATACGATGCGAAGAGAAAGGCTGTTTTCTAATTAGACTAATTCAGATGACAAGGTTGCAGTGACGCTAAAGACGGCGGACCTTTAGTCAATAAAATAATAGACAAATAAATGTATGGCCTTTTAATTCAACTCTGTGGTTAGACTCTTCTCTCGTTGTATACGAGAAAGCACGTTCTCGCAACGATTCAACATTAGTGACAGCAGTGGGATCCTACGATAAACGGACCCAAACTACAACAGATAAAAGCCTAAAATACTGTTAATACGTACTGGGGCTATGCACCAGAAAATATAACCACTGTAGTGTAGTGTAAAAGTGAATAGCCCACAAATATAAGTGCTTGCGAACTTTAGTAGAACTAGACGCAGAGGCAACAGGGTGGCAGTGTAAAAGACCAGGGCAACAACGACTATAGGGCGCGAATTCAAGATGGCACAAATACGCAACACAGCACAATTAACAAAAGCAGCAGCAGAAACACCAGAAGCAGCAGCAGAATCACGAAAAACAGCAGGAACAGTAGTGACAACAGCAGAAACAAAAATAAAAAATAAAAAACCACAAGGTATTAGGTCATTATTGTTTTTTTTTTATCTCAATCAAAAATAACTTTTACATTATTTTATAATCCCAGTCAAGAAAAAGGGGAAACAATTTCATTTCTTTTAAAATTAAAGAAATAAATAAATTAAATTTCATTATCTCAATCTCACACACATTACCATACGATTTAGTTCATATTTTAATCACCATTCCCTTTAAATCCACGTGCTGTTCGCTTACATCTCCCATCCCGATTTTATTCCGTGAAAATTATAACGCGAAAAAATAAGAGCACAACAGAGCTCCTCAAAGTTCTACATTTTGCTCTACCCCAAATTCATACGAGTGTTGTATCACCATCAGAAAAGCATAGAATGGCCGTAAAAATCTCTCTTGGCGACGTGTTCAGTATAGGTCCAACCTTCGATGGCAATCCGGCAGGTCTCAATAAATTTGTGGAGTGCGATGACACTCTGTTCACTTACATCAACGACGAAGCACCACACTCTCTTTTTCTGGACATTATTAAAACCAGGCTTCAAGGTCCGGCTTTTAATCTTGTCCAATACCGGTCTTTCACTTAATAGAAAGATATGGTGTCAGTACTAGAGTCTCAATTCAGAGAACTCAAGTCACGGTTACCCACCCAGAATGAGCCAATAACAGCCAGGCAGAGACACCAAGATTCCGTCCAAAAATTTGGGGACAGAATAATCACGTTATTATGTGCACTCGTCACAGTCACATGCAGTACTGCAGCTGAGATACCCGTAAGAGATTTGTTTATTAATAAAAATACAAACCTGGCAATACAGAATTTCGAGGATGGACTTAAATGCCCCAGTCTCAAGATCCTGGTGAAGGCTCAAAACTACCAAGATCTGAAAACTGCGGTCAACTATGCTATCGGACAATCCATCCGATTAGAGCCTACCGTTGGACCCACAAACACGCCCACAAAACAAAAGTCCCAAAGTGTAGTCAAATGTCAGACATGTAGCAAGTTGGGCCCACCTCAACTACATGTTACATGAACCAGGTTACGCAATCCCAACCACCCAACCATCGGCCTGTCTGCCAAACATGCAACAAACTACTCGTAGGTCAACAAGGGAGACCAAATTCCTCAAATTCACCCAATAATCAAAACGTGAGACAGTATTCCTCCACGTCGGGAAACGAGCAAGCTCGGGAAGCAGAAGCCGGCAATCTTACCCGAGTACAAGTGAAAGCCGATGTTCACAACGCCCCTCACTAACCTATCAAATGTTTATATCACTCTTTCCGAAAGCCAAGAGCCAATAGTACTAGCCAAATTTCATCCAAATTCACCAAATTTAATCAACAGGCGCTGACATAGGCCTGGTAAAATCAAAAATTGCGAAGGCATTTCAAACAAAAAAAAGGTGTATTATATCGACCATTGCGGGAGCCTCTCTAAATACAATGGGGGAAATCTTGGGAACGCTAGAATTCGAAGCGAACAAACAAACGATTTCTTTGGAACACACCTTCCAAGTAATGCCTCCTTGCATAAATTTGGAATATGACGGAATAATCGGCAACGATTTTCTCAGTAAATTCTAGTGCCATGTCCATTTGGAAAATAGAGAAATGGTAATAACAATACAAAAGGAAAACATAAGGAATAAGCTTTTAATGGAAGATAGTAAATGGGGAAAAATGACTAATACCGTTCACAAAGTTCAAACCTCAGGAAATGTTGACACAGAAAGTAAGCCTGTAACACAGAACCCGGACAAAAGTAGACCGGAGACACACAAAAACCCTGCAAACAATAAGCCAGAGGTACGACAAAGTCTCGCCGAATGTAAGACTGAGACAGCTAAAATTGCAAAGGTTCGCAAACAAAAACAAGATGAACCCGTAAATAATAATAATATGATGACACTTAAATCAAGAATGCAGCAAATAATTGAGGTACCTTTCAATGATAATTCGCCCATCGAGCAATATTTAATAATACGTAAAAGGTTAGTCAAACCCGGTATTTCTATAGGAGATTCCCCAACTAGACCCACAAATTCCAAAATCAAGGTTTTAATGATGAACACTTTAGAGACAGAGCAAAACGTTCGGTGTCAAGACATCAATTTTCAATGGGATCGGCCAGAAGACTTTGAGGTTATTTCAGACAAATCTACATAGGGATACTATAAAAAAAAGGTTAGAAAGATTAGTATCGGTACTATATCTTGAAAACTGTAGTAGTGAGGAAAAAAAGTCCATAGTGACAATATGTACAATGATTTATTTTATCTTGACGACGACCATCTTACCTCAACTGATACCATCAAACACCGCATAATAACGAAACAAAATAAACCTCCCCTGTTCGTAAGGCCCTATAGGCTTCCTGATGCGCAAAAGAGTGAAATTCACAAACAAGTGAATGAAATGCTTCAGGAGGGAATAATAACACCCAGTACCAGTCCATGGAACTCCCCCTTGCCACTTGTTCCCAAGAAACCTGATAAAGATGGAAACAAACGTTGGAGAATGGTGGTTGATTTCAGGCGGTTAAATGAATTAACAGTTGGAGATGCATATCCCCTGGCAAACATTGCCGATATACTAGACCAAGTGGGTAGAGCCCAATATTTTAGTGCTCTTGATTTGGCCAAGGGATTTCACCAAATTCCCATGGGATAGGGAAGCATATGCAAAACCGCATTCAGCACACCATACGGCCACTATGAATACAGTCGTATGCCGTTCGGTCTAAAGAACGCACCAGCAACCTTCCAGCGCTTAATGAGCACTGTGTTAATAGGTCTCCAGGGATTCGATTGCTTTGTGTACGTTGATGATATAGTCCTACGATCTCAAAATTCATAACTTAAAATTATTACGTGTTTTTGACCGCCTACGACAACACAACTTAAAACTCCAGCCGGATAAATGTTATTTCCTCAAAAGAGAATTGATGTATTTGGGGCACATCATATCCGAGGAAGGACTCAAACCAGACACCGAGAAAATAAAAGCCGCAAAGATTTACCCTGTACTCAAAAATATTAAAAGCGTAAAATCGTTTTTAGGATTTGTAGGCTATTACAGACGGTTCGTAGATAACTTTTCTACAAAAGCAAAACCACTCACGAATTTATTAAAGAAAAATGTGAATTTCAAATGGGAAACGTTCTGCGATGAGGCTTTCTGACGCTCAAACAAAAGCTTATGGGACCCCCTATTTTAGCATACCCTAATTTCGACGAACACTTCATAGTAACAACCGACGCTAGTGATATTGGTTTGGGAGCAGGAACCTATACAAAAAATTGATACCCCAGAAGGTATTCAAATCCTTTCAAGATTTAATCTTCAGGAAGAGAGAAGACCTATTTTAACGGACAAACGAATTCAATCGAAAATTATAATATTCCCCTTTATAGATTCACCAGACAAGAAAATCCTCAAAGAGAAGACACGCCAATTCATAAAGCCACAGGTAGGAGAAATGTCCACCTTCACTCTTGATTGTAATGAAATGATCTATGTCATAACCCTACCAATACCATTCAGAAGCGTGAAAGATGAAAAAATCGCCGAGTCCTTTCTTAACGACACCAAGAAATTATTCTGCGATAAAGAGCTCAAATTAATAGGTTTCTCATTGTCGATAATAATGGGGGACGAATTTAAACTAACCTTCAACCAGCTCCTCGAAAAAACTGTCCAAACTCTCGATGTGAATATACATATTTACTATATATTGAAGATCGACTTTTCTTGACAGACCAAGAAGATATAAAAAAGCGATATACGATTATCACCACTCACCTTTTGGGGGACATCAGGGAACCACTCGAACATTAAAAATAATGAAGTTAAAGTATTACTGGCCTAAAATGACACAAGACATAGCTGCCCAAATAGGAAAATGTACCTCTTGTAAGGTAAATAAGAGTAGAAAGAACCACAAAATACCGATGAAAATAACCACGAATAAGAACGAAGCCATTCGAAAGGATCGCCCTGGACTTGGTTTGACCTCTACCAATAAGTTATAGCGGTCAAAAATACTTGCTGACTTTCCAGGGCGACCTTACGAAATTTTCTGAAGCATTTGCTTTTCCGAATGCAGAAGCTCAAACAGTTGCAAGAGTTTTCGTGGAAAACATTATTTGTCGACATGGTACTCTCACTTCATTGTTAACTGACCAAGGGACAAACTTTCTTAGTTCACTCTTTAAAGAAATGTGTTCCACCCACAAACAAATGGAGCTCTTGAACGAAGCCATAGAACTTTGGCCGATTAAATCCGCCATTATGTCAACCAAGACGGGACACTTGGGTCCCATATGCCATGTTTATATATAATGCTTCACCTCACAGTAGCACTGACTTTACGCTCTATGAGCTACTTTACGGATCGCCAACAAGCGTTCCTAGTATTTTTAGACAAAAACCAAAGGCCTCATACAATTATGAAAATTATGCCAATGAGTTGCGGGTCAGACTACAACACGGATAACAAACTGCTAACGAGATTTAACGAAGAAGGAAGGAATGCTCAAAAAGGCAGTACGACAAAGATAGTCCGAATAAACAGTTAAATCTCGGAGATAAAGTTTTGCTAAAGAAACACGTCAGAAAGGACAAAGGTCATTATGAGTAATCACTAGACGCGATTTTATGATCGTCCAGCAAAGGTCTGCTAAATAGTGTCTAAAGTTAACAAATAAACTCTAACAAAGCTTCGAGACTATTGGTTTAAAGTTGTTCTTCCGGTTTTTGTGTCTGCTTTATCATTGCCCTACCCTACCACCGTCATCTAACCGAAGTTCTCTTAAATCATGTCCGCTCCTAACCTACGCCCAAGACCGATCTCTTCAACAGGCCTGCCATTAACGCCCACCTAACCTGTACAATCAGCTTCATCTGGACTAAAACAGCGTAGTGATTGTAATGCTCCTCTCACCGCCAAAACTCTAGAGGAACATCTCAAAAGACAGGCTGACACATTGCAGCATTCTTTTGAGCATTCGCAAACGAAGTCTCCAAAATGCAGAAGGAATTTATATGCAAAATAGATGAAGTGAATGCAATTTTGGAATCAACGCTTCGATGAAATGAAAAACAAATATAATCGATCGCATTGATGTGCTTAAAAATGATACCAATACAGCATTACAGGCGCAAAACGCTGAGATTGTTGCTCTTCAACGACGTTGCAACGCTTTGGAAAGGAAGGAAGTTGCTTGTGATGCAGTGCTCTTCGGAGTACCTGCACTCCCAAACGCCTCCATTACAAAATATATTTCGCATAAAAAAACGAAACAGAAATGTCATCACAACTACATCTCCAATCACGCTAAAGTTCAACAGCACTCTTGAGCGAAATGCAGTTCTCTTATCAGCTGTCAACTACCGAAAGAAAAATGCAACTGAACTACATCTCCAACATTTGGACATTGCATCGGAAAAAAGCTGCTATCTCAACGAGAGCTTAACAAAACAGGCTCGCTTTCTTTTAAACAGTGCTCTCGGCCTCAGACGAAAAAAACAACTTTTTTCTGTCTACACGATGCACGGACTTCTTTATGTAAAGAAATTGGCGAATAGAAAAAGCTTTCTCATCGAAAGCACTGAAGATCTGCTTGCTGCTGCTGCGACACAATAAATCACAATTTTTGTTCTTGGACCTGCTACCAACTATTCATCACATAAGCTTAAGCTATTTATCTTATAATTCTTTCCTTTGTTTTTGCCACTCTCTCACATCTTCTCCCTACCTTTGTTAGTTTGATTGCACTTCTCCTTTTGTTTTCCAAAAATTATTACTAATACCATAATGTTGGGACAACAAAACAGTATGAATGAAAAATCAACACTATGGTAAATATTCTTTCAAAATATTGCGATGGACTTAAAGTCTGTTATTTAAATGCGCGGAGCTTAAACAATCAAAAATTAGATTGTTTAAAGTACTTGTTTTACAATTCCTGTGTTGATGTTATTTGTGTATGTGAGACTTGGTTTAAACCAGATATAAGTGACTTGCTCTATAAGATTCCTAACTATGAACTTTTCCGTAACGATCGAGTTACTGATACTACGGGTGGTGGGGTTGCTATTTATTGAAAATCGAATATTAAATGTGATATTGTTACCAAGTCTACTGGAAGTGGAATCGGATACATTCTAGTTGAATTACGCGACTATAATACCAAATATGTAGTGGCTTGTGCTTATAATAATCATAGAAGTCATCCCCTTTTTCTCAGCTATTTCCGAGTATTGCGCCCTCTATGAACACTTAATCATTTGTGGGGATTTTAATGTGGATCTTCTAAAATATAATTCGCTGGCCTTACAATTGAAAGACTCAGTTTCTTCAGTAGGAATGCATCTAGTAAACACAACTTACCCTACACGTTTTGCGAAGGATGTTTCGCGTTCGTCGCTCGTCCTCTTGTTTGACCAACTTCAATTTCATGTTTCAGACCATGATCTACTTTTTTGTTGTTATGATATCAATCTTTCGGAAACCGCCATTCCTGATACTTTTACTTTTAAAGGCTTTTATTCTATTGATGCTAACGTCCTTCAAGCTGCGACTTTTTCTGCGCCGTGGGAGCAATGCCGATTGACTGGCAAATAACGAAGCACTTGCCACTGAATCATTTGTTGTTTGCTCAGCAATCTGGCTTTAGAGCTAACCACAGCTGTACTACAGCTATGGTGAACCTTTTTGAAGAATTAAGGCAGGAGTATGACAGGGGTTATGTCTCGTTGCTGTGTTTGCTAGACTTTTCTAAGGCATTTGATAAAGTTAATCATAAAGTTCTGTGTTGGAAGCTCAAGAATCACTGTGGTTTCAGCGAAAGAGCAGTAAAATTGATCAGTAGTTTTCTCTCTGGCAGATCACAAAGGGTTAATTCTGGGGAACGTTTTTCACTGTTGAAAGAAATAAAGCAGGGAGTTCCTCAAGGCTCAATATTAGGTCCGATACGCTTCTGCATGTTTATTAATGACCTTCAAACAGTCTGTAAACATACTTCAGTATACCTTTATGCTGACGATGTCCAACTACATTTAGTGAAACCTTATGGTAACCTCAATGAACTTGTTCTTCTCATCAATGAATACTTAAAACATATTGCAACCTGGTCTATAGCTAATGGGCTGCTTCTAAATCCATCAAAATCTCAAATAATACCCATTTCAAAAAATAATTTCGACCCTTGCCTCCTTCCCGATGCTTACCATAATAATAACAAAATTAAAGCTGTGGGCTCTGTCACTAGTCTAGGCTTTATTATCAACCGAAATTTGTCAGGATACAATCACACAAATGTGGTCGTGGCTCGTATCTACGGATGTCTTCGCAAATTGTGGATCAGTGCTTATTTTACCCCTCAGGAAACAAGACGAAAGCTGGTACAGTCTCTAGTGCTACCTCTCATAACATATGCTGAGGTGGTCTCTAGCAGTCTTGACTATTCATCCAAGTGAAAACTGCAAGTTGCCTTCAACGACGCAGTGCGTTATATCTATGGCATACGTAGATATGACCATATTTCTGTGTTTGCCAGGGGTTTGCTTGGTTGTAGTTTTGAACAGTATATCAACGCCAGGAATTGTATGTTTTTGCACAAAATTATTATAACTCAAAGTCCGTCAAACTTGTTTAACAGACTCAATTTTACTCGCTCCTCAATAACCATCAACCTCATTCCCTATCGTTACAATAACCCTAACTCATCACATTTATTTTTCATCCATACTATAAGGCTTTGGAACTCTTTGCCCTCTCAATTGAAGATTATTTCAAATCCAACTAATTTTAAAAGTGCAATCTTTCAACATTTCTCCAACTTATCAATTTAAATTCTTTCCCTCATTATCCACTCCCTTTCTATATTTGTTCTTTAAGCCTGCTTATATCCTATCTCACACTTAGATTAAGATAAATATTGTTATTAGAGTTAAGTATTTTGAATTATTATAACTGATGTATATTACTAAGTACTATAAAAGATCATATCTTAATGTACATACCATTTAATAAATATATTAAAATATTGAATTCTTCTCAATGTGGGAAGTTCCTTACGTGATTATAAAACTTATTTCAAACGAAAACACTATGACCCAAGTAAGAAATAAAACATGAATAGTGCACAATAATGACATAAAATTGTTTACTGAATAATAACCCAAACCACAACAGACTTTTACACACTACAAATAAATACATATAAAAATAATAAATAAATTAAACAAAAACAAATTGTTTAATAATAAAATAAAAAAAACCCAAGAATAAACTAATCAACTCAAATTCACCAGCAAGCTGGGATCTACAATATTTCGAAGAAACTGTTATTACCGAACTATATGCAAACGAATGGAATGTTGTCGTACACTATGACTTGGCACCTCTATCTACGGCGATGGACCATGCTGCTGGCTATGTTCTTGAAATCAAAGAGTTATGCCAAACGCTACAATTCGGTATTACATGTGATGGGGCTATAAGCGAATTAAACCATTTAATGATGGACATTCAGAGCAAACACAATCTCCTGAGTATAAAAAAACGATACAGAGGGGCCTTATTTATTGCTGTGGGTATATTAAGCAAATCCCTTTTCGGCACACTTAATGAAGGTGATACTAAATACTACGATAGGCAAATAAAAAAAGTCAAAATTAACGAAAACCATTTACTATCGTTAATGAAAAACCAAACGTTCATACTCGAAACAACAAAAAATATATTTAGCAAATCAGAGATGGCTATTGAAAATCAACTGATAGCAATAAATTCCCAAATTGGAACCATCAAACAAGAAATGGAGAAATTAGCTAAATCTACCAATAAACAGCGATCATTTGCCGAAGTAGAGGCCCTTACATCACTGGTCACTCTAATCATCATACGGTATCAAAGCACTGTTAATGACATACTTGATTTGGTGACTGATGTTTAAAATGACAAGCCTCATCCAGCCATCATTACACCAACTCAATTTAAGACAGTCCTCGCATCCATCAAACAAAATTTATCCAACGGCAAACGATGACAACATTCTCTCGTTATATCAGATTTGAACCACGAATGTCGCTATAACTTAACAAAAAATTATCTATCAACTTAGAATCCCTCTTCTGTTTGTGGGAAACTTTCAACTTCTTAAAGCAACTCCTTTAGCGAAAAAATACAGAGAAGGATTCGTATTTATACGACCCTCAAATCAATTTTTAATTGCGGATTTAAAGCAGGAACACTATTTCGGAATAACTTCATAAGATGTAGCGAATTGTAAAACAGGACACAATAAATTCGTATATCCCATTTACCACTCTCTTTTCAGTGTTAATTATGCCAAACCGCAATGTGAAATAGATTTATTAAAAGGAAATACTCTGTCCCTTAACTCATGCGTTATGAAACAATCAAATCAAACAACAGTCTGGATACAGTTACATCATCCGAATAAATGGCTTTTTTCAACTCAGGGTCCAAAAATTGTCAGTGACATCTGCGAAAACAACGTTACTAAATATACCTTTCAGGAAACCGCGACAATAGAACTCTTTGGGAGCTGTTATCTAAAGACAAAAGATTTGACTATCTTCCACTTAACGAGAAAACGGCTCTGATTAACAACTTTTATATTCCTCCAATAAATATTTCAAGCTACCTTGCAAACTCTTCAAACCTGTATTTGAATTTAACTGAAGAAACAACATTCGTACGATTTTCTAGCCAAAACGAGCCACATTTAGTGTCACGACGCATAAACGATTTGAAAACCAGAGAACTAAAACCATTTGAATCTTTGAACAAGCACGACATCCACCACTATGTGCTAATATATATAGCCGTCATAGTAATAATAATAGCACTCACATAAAAAAAAAATAAAACGTATAAGTTCAAACATAAGCCACGAGAAAATAATACAACTAAATAAAAAACCCTTCCTAAAAACACAACCTCCGAAACTCCAACCTTTATCCTCTGACGGAAAACATAATCAAATCATGTTGGTAAAAAAAAAATAAAAATAAAAAAAAACAAATCATCTAGTTGATTTAAATTAAATATAGAAAAAATATATATCACAACATTTTAAAGTAACTGTATACTTAGACTAAGAAAAAAAATACGAAAAAAAATATATTAGTAACATTTGTAAAAACACTATATACAAAAAAAATATAATAAACAAAAAAAAAAAATCAATTACATTAAATAAAGAATATTATATTCTCTAACAAAAAAAAAAGTATTTCAATCAAAAACAAACTATATACAACAGTATATGTATACTGTAAAAGGAACAATTTTATTATATTTTATATAACATTTGTAAAACTAATTAACTTAAAATTAATAGAATATATAGTAAAATAGATATACGAGTATACGAATACCAGATAATAATATACAAATCGTGTTGTTGATTTACAAAAACAAAAAAAAAAAGTTTGTATAGTAGGAAAATTCTTATATTTTTATATTTACCAGTAGTACATTAAGATTTTATTTATGTAAAACATGACATTTGTAAAACTATATTTTCTTTTCTCATCGACTTCTTCAAAAGTCAAATCCTTTCAGGAAGAATTTTCTTAATTTTAAGGGGGATGGGACGTTGTGATTCACACACCGCACGATCCCAGCACTTGCTATCACAACAATCCACTTATCCAGCTGCATATACGAGTACATTTTCGGTCAAGTTCAGTCCCGAGTCATTCACTGAAATTCGAAGCCGCATGTAAATATATGCCATACGTGCTGGCGTAAATTCGCCGCACTGCCGAAACACGACGCTGAAAACGTTTCGTATTTGGGTCGATCCCAGGAAACAGTTAATGAATAGTTATGAATGGGATTGCACTTACAATGTTCGCAGCGTGGAAGTGAATGACAAACGGGATGACGTTTGAAACCGACAAAAGAAAAACCACCCAAGCTGCAAAATAAACTAATAAGCGGTGAATGATCGTAAGTGTTATTCGAAAAGGTTGTAAAAGAGATACGATGCGCAAAGAAAGGCTGTTTTTAATTAGACTAATTCAGACGACAAGGTTGCAGCGGCGCTAAAGACGGCGAACCTTTAGTCAGTAAAATAAAATAAAATAGACGAATAAATTTATGGTCTTTTAATTCAACTCCGTGGTTAGATTCTTCTCTCGTTGTATACGAGAAAGCACGGTCTCGCGGCGATACAACGTTCCCGTGGAACATTGGGATGTATTGCTCATTTTCATCCTTCTGCAAAAATTACCTAAATAACCCAACATTTATGGGAGGAGAAGTTAGGTTCCAAATCAGATAATAAAGAATTGCCTACGATGATTGAATTTACCCACTTTTTGGAGACCAGGTTCTGAATTTTGGAGGCAGTCAACCAGCAGCAAGTTCGAATGGCGTCAAAACCAAGCAAGCTGCATACAGCAACCATCAACCAGGAGAACTCCTGTAAAATTTGCAGTACAGGTCGACACGCGATTCCACATCCCTTGGAACATTGGGATGTATTGCTTATTTTCATCCTTCTGCAAAAATTACCTAAATAACCCAACATTTATGGGAGGAGAAGTTAGGTTCCAAATCAGATAATAAAGAATTGCCTACGATGATTGAATTTACCCACTTTTTGGAGACCAGGTTCTGAATTTTGGAGGCAGTCAACCAGCAACAAGTTCGAATGGCGTCAAAACCAAGCAAGCTGCATACAGCAACCATCAACCAGGAGAACTCCTGTAAAATTTGCAGTACAGGTCGACATGCGATTAAGAAATGTTCTAAGTTCCTTAAATTAAGTATTGCTGATCGGTGAAAGCAAGTTAATGGAGTAGGGGTTTGTCGAAATAGTTTAGCATATAACCATAGTTCTGAGGAGTGCCCGAGAAGCCGTCGATGCTATTACTGCCAAAAATCACACCATTATCTTTTTCATTTTAAAGGGAATCAACCGGCAGTGCAAACAAATTCCTTTATAACACAAGGACACCATAACCATTAACCATAAGAAACCGAACTACCTATACACTGAGCTGCAGTTTCCTAAATCTTCCAGTACAAGTAGTTTAATTCTTCCTTGCCATAAATATTTGGAAAGTAGCCGTCTGTTCTTCGTTCACGCTATGGAACTTGTTGCCATACGATATCAGGCATATGGTAGGGATTCTGGGATTTTGGGTATTCCCTTTTCAACTTTTCTTTCATAAAAAGGGAACTCGGTTTTTTTTGTATTCTATATAGAAAATAATTGCGCACCGAACATATTGGTGACCACGACGTGATATCTCAGCACGAAAATCTGTTGAGTTTCATTTGTTCCCTCTTTTATTTTCTCGTGTCAAGACAGTTTTTTGTTTTTCGATAGACATTGAGTGTCTAGTACATCTCTTAACCGTAATCCTCTCGCGCGATACAACAGCGTAGTTTGCTATACCAACGGTATTTGTGTGGCGTGATAACAGCTTGATGTGGCCACGGTAATACTGTGTGTGACATACAAAGGAACTGTAAGCGATTTGACATACAGTAACAATCATTTAAATCATCAACCACAAATAACTTTACTTTTTTATTTGACTTTTTATAACCGTGATGAGTGAAAAGAAGCTCAAACTGTTCCGAGTTAATCGCACCGTCATAATCGACCAAAAAAATCGCATAACAGACTTCCTTAGTAGTTCAAGAGCCGCGTCTGCCACAGTAGAGAAATTAGAGGTGAGATCGACAGCGGTAGAGGAGTACTGGCAAAGATTCGAAACTATTCAAACTGCGCTAGAAATTCTTAAAAGTCGCTACAACAATAAAATAATAATAGCACAAGAGTACATTAAGCAACTTCCTCTCTTCTTGCCGACAACGAAGGATATATCTTTCTCAATTCGCGAGCTTGTCGATAACTTCACCGTTCATCTGCGCGCGTTAGCAATATTGGGTCGCCCCACAACTCAATAGGACTATCTTATCGTGTTTCTGACAATATCTAACCTTAATCCATCCATCGTCGAAAAATAGGAAAACACTGACTGATAGAATGCCTACGGTTGCAGAATTATTCAAGTTTTTGTGAAGAGGATTCGGTCGATCGAAGGCCGTACAGAGATGAAAAATCAAATACTCTCGGCGTCACATTCAAAACGTTCTACACCTTGGTAGCTAAAGCGAGCCGCTCTTCTCTCCGCAACTGCTATAATCTCGGATTCAAACTGAGCTCTTTGCCCTGAATCATCTCATAGCATATGTAAGTGCACCCAATTCTTAAATCTTCAACCGGCAGCACGATTTGAAATTGCGAACAATTTTAAATTGTGCATCAACTGCTTGAAGGTAGTTCATTCTGCAACCTCATGTCACTCCAGTGGCTGTCGCAGGTGCTCGCAGTCCCACAACACACTATTTCACTTCGAAGCTAATCATAGATCTTGTTCGAATACCTCTATCACATTAAATAATCGCAGCGCCAGGAGGAACTCCGGGACCGGTCCTACTGATGAATCCGATAAGCCAACAACTATACACAATCATCATTTACGAGTAGTAACCCATTACCCAGTTCTTCTCCGACGGCAAATAATCAATACTTTACCAGCTCCTATCCTACGTCAATTTCCAATCCACAGGCCGCAGACTATAATACGTCGTCCTCGTTGTCATTTAACACCACATTGAATGAAAACCTAAATTCACAAGTTTTGCTGGCTAAAGCTCTCATAGACGTTTGCAACAAATCAATATTAGAGCAGTTTGTGAAGTCATTTTCGGAATCGGAACGATATGATGAACCAATAAAAATCATTTCGTACGAAGATCAGATTTGTGAAGCTAACTTCCTAAATACCGACTTTATATCTACAACCGGACAATTTGTCGTAAAGCTGCCATTCAGAGATCACCCAGAAAAATTAGGTAATTCCTTTCGCATAGCGCAAGTTTTGTCGCTTTGAAAAGAATATCACCTCGAAGCTGAGGTACATGACGTATACATAAAATTCATGGCCGAATACGAATCGATGTCACACATGGACGTTCGAGATAAGTAATCCTTCCTATAGTGTAACGCTCAGTATATCCAGATACATATACATATCATAGAATTTTTTCCTTTCCCCTTACGCAAACAGAGAGAAAAAGAAATTAATATATAAACTACACATCCCATTGGAGAAATTGCGCGCAAGTTCTTCCCACCCAGAATCACGTGTAAAGCGATAAGTGTTCGCCAATTCTTCCTTAATATGCATGTTCGCACCCTTAAAAACTGCTTTCAATTAGTTCACTAACGATTTCGCTTCTATTTCACAATTCAAATCTCTTATCTTCCATTACTAAGACTTAGCTCATTTTCTGTCACTTTCCAAAAATCAGCTTATCGTACGCTGTTTCTCGGTATTTATACCGCATTTGTCGGTTCTATTTGTTTCTCGTAACTTCTGGTTTGAAACTGAGTCAATAACTGAACTCTCCAACTTGAAGAGTTTGTATGATCCTAAAGTTATGCAACACTGGATTCTTGATTTAATCACTTATATACCACAATATCCCCCTCTTAAGCTTGGACGTCCCGAAAAAAGTCTTCGACATTCTGCCCAATATGGCGATGTATTTGATCTATATGAACCACTTTCATCTTGCTTCTTCCTCGTTGAATGCGATAGACAACATCGTTAATGCGTTTTACCACTTTATATGGTCCTTCCCAGTCTTGCTGTAATTTGGGTGATCTACCAACTAGATCCCCTTCCTGGAATCCCGTTGTGGTCGCCTTGATTCCATACCTCGTTTTCATGCGGTCACTGGCTATCATGATCTTATCCCTGGTTCTTTGGTGCACGTCCTTAATAATCTGTCTGAGGTCTGTGATATAGTCGTGTTCATTTCTGTTCTCTTCAGACGGCGGTGATCAAAACATCAATTCACTAGGGAACCGGACTGTTCGACCGAAAAGGATTTCCGATGGAGTGTGACCTGTGGTGTTGTGTACTGCACTCCGATAGGCTAATAGAAACATTGAAATTTGCCTATCCCAATCGCATTGCTTGTCGCCAACGACCTTTGATAGGCGTTCATTCAAGGCTCTGTTGAAGCGTTCTACCTCAGTAGCTCGCACACTCCTTGGAAAATCTTTGACTCGAAGTTGCGCCCGTGATGCGAGTGCAAATCCATCGGTACGCTGAATCTGCTAACCCAGTTGCAAACGATCTGCTCAATCACGGTTTTGGCTTCCTGGTTAGGGATAGCGAAAGCCTCAGGCCACTTACTGAAGTAGTACATAACAACGAGAATGTGCCGATTTCCCTTTTCGGTTTCAGGAAACGGTCCTGCGATGTCAACTGCGATTCTCTCGAATGGCGCTCCAACGTTGTATTGCTGCATTCTGCCGTGAGTTTTAACCCTCGGGCCTTTACTGGCGGCGCAGGTGACATACTTTCTGCATCAATTTTCTACATCGTCCTTGGCGTGCACCCAATAAAAACATTCTCGCACCTTTTCTAACATCTTATTAACTCCCAGGTGGCCTCCGAATACTCCATCAGGCAGCTCCCTTAGCACGTCACTGACTCTCGACCTTGGCACAACGCGGTGCATCATAAACGACTTTCCATCCGAGTTTTGCCACCTTCGCCTCAAAACACCATCCTGAACATGAAGCGAGTCCCACTGTGCCCAGAATGCCTTTACTTCGGGACTTTTATTGGATATTTCCTGTCAATCTGGTTTATTTTCGTGTTCTTACCAGAAAAGTATTGGCTCTATATCCGGATCCTCTTTTACGCGTTTCGCATTTCACTTTCATTCCAACACTCAGTGGGCTCAGCTCTTAGCCGTTGGGTGGATACCGCATCTCTTTCTTCTTGTCGTGCGCAATGTTTGCAATCAGATTTGCAAGGCCGCCGGGACAGGGCATCCGCATTAGAGTGAAGGCTTCCCTTTCGATGCTTTATCTCGTAGTCATACATCTGGAGTCGTTCAATCCACCTTGCGACTTGTCCTTCAGGATTTTTAAATTGCAGCAACCACTTCAGAGATGTATGGTCTGTGCGAAGAATGAATTTTCGTCCGTACAGGTACTTATGGAAATGCTTTGTTGCCAAGACCAAAGCAAGAAGCTCCCGCCTGGTGACACAGTAGTTCCTTTCCGGCTTAGAGAGCACTAAAGTTGGAAACTACTATCTCTTGCCCTTCATGCATCTCGGAAAGGACAGCTCCAATTCCGACGTCACTGGCATCTCCATCCACAATAAATGTTTTACCTGGAGTAGAGTGTGTGGGCCTCACATAATTGTTGTTGAAGTTTCTTTCGCATTCACATGACCATTTGAATTGTTTTCCCTTTGCTGTTAGTTGATGCAAACTTTTTGCGATCCCAGCAAAATCCTTCACACACCGCATGTAGTAGGTACCGAGTCCCAGAAAGCTTCTCAGTTGATGTTTCTCTCTTGGGACTGGCCAATTTATCACTGTTTCGATCTTTTCTGGATCTGTCCTTAACCCTTTAAGTTATCTCGATGTTCTTGAACAGTTTTGCCGACCACGATTACATCGTCCAGGTCGACCAAACAGGTTTTCCATGTTAGTCGCAGCAAAACGCGTTCCATGAGGCGCTCAAAGGCTGCCAGAGCATTGCACAATCCGAATGGCATTACTGTGAATTGTCAAAACCCGTTTCCTGCGATGAAGGCTGTCTTCTCACGGTCCTCCGGATGGATCTGCTCTCTTCAAATCAAGTGTGGAGAACCACTGCGCCCCTCACAGCGTTGCACAATTCTTTAGTTACTTTTTTTCCTTTCCCGAATAGAACTCTAAAATCTAAAAATTAGTAGCCGGTCTGCCGGCAAGAACAAAAACTCAAAAAATAGAAAAACAACGATTGCGAACCACACGGGTGGTGATTATATCGGTAATGGCGGATCGCAACGCCAACAAAGGAAACCTTTCTTTTGTCTCTACTTTTTTTTTTTCAAAACCTCTTTCGGGCTCTACGGTCAACCAAGAAGTGGTCGCCCTGGTTTCACATATGTTCACGTGTACGTGTCATCCAATCGGTTCTAGCGGGCCCAATGATTGGCGTATATGTACCCCTCTCCGCTACTTAGCTGAAGCGTGTAACCATGTCCCGGAGCTCCGCTAGACCGCTCTTCCATACTCCAAAGTATGCCACTTTCACTATCCAGACCCTCGGGGAAATTTCCGAGTTCTGGGAATTTCTTTCGACCTGAGTGAACATTTCCCCTTAATTATCTTGGGTTCAAACCACCCATTTTTTCCCAAAATTTATCCGTTAGACAAGTCAAAATGCCAAAGAAACTAGATTCGTTTTTACATGAGACCAAGAAAGGGAAACCAAGTCAGGATCTAGGGTCTCAAGTTAAAACTTTTTAAAACTATACGAGTATGTGACGGAAGAAGGAATCATTTCTCTACCGTATTTACTATATAGATGAACCCGGTGGACTTCCGTGCAGATTTGGGGAGGGAAAGGGGGAATATGAGATAGCGTCCCATTCTTTACATTTCTTTTTTTGATTGTTTTACAATTTGTATTTTTTTTGTGTTTTGGTTGTTGTTTGCTTTCTTTAGTGTTTCCGTCTCGTGTTTTGTTTTCCCCCTGTGTCATCATGTTTGTGTTCTGTTGCAGAGTGTTGCAGGCAGTCCGCCTGGCTCTAGGCAACTTGTCCAGATTGTTTGTTTTACGCAGAGGGTTCCAGACTGTCCATCTGGCTCTAGGCGTATAGCGTTTGGTACAAGTGACCGCCCGTCACCATCATAGAGACTCCTGGCTCTGCCATCTTGCCGACCTATTAGTTGTCCCCTCCGACAAGCATAAAAACAGAAAGACAGGGTTCAATAACCCACCAATTCTTCCCACTAATGTGCTTCTCCAAAGAGACAACAGACGTAATGGAAACGGACCGGGTCAAATGGTGAAACGGTTGGGAGCTGGAGGGATGGAGCGGATGCCTTGACTCTACTTAAGGCTGGAATGGGTAGGGGAAACAAACAACCATTGAAAAACAGATAGGACCTATTTGACAGCAAAACTATTGTGAATGACCGGGATATGAAACCAATTATCGCGCCAACTAGACAAGAATAACAACAAAAAGCAACACAAAGAAGAAAAACAATCTCAACTGACTATAATGGACTTGGAAAAAATTACAATAGGTAAAGCGATTTACTTCTCTCTTATACCGCTTATTAGACGCTTTGGGGCTTCAGACTTTCTTATTCAGATAGATCGTTATACGGTTTAAGGTCCTTACAGTGCCACGTACCGCGTTCTCTCCCGTCGTTATCTTCAATTACGTAAGTCCACGGGGACACTCGTTTTCGAATTCTGTAAGGACCTACAAATTTAGGAGCCAGCTTAGCGGCATAATATTTCGCGGCGTCCGATAAAACGAGATTTCTTCGCCATACAAGCTCGTTCGGGAGATTGTGGGCCTCCGCGGACTTCTTGGTTGCCGCTTGAGGCTTTTTCCCTATATCTATCCTCAACTTTTTAAATCTGTCTTCTAACTCCCCTGCGTCTAATTCCCTATGGCTATTATGGTCGCCCATGGTCGGAACTCCCAAACCATGAGTCACCATATCCTTGCCAAAATTTGCATAATACGGCAACTTCCCTAAAACTTCATGCTGCGATGTACGTATGGCACAGGCTACCTTTGATAAGTGTGTGTCCCACTCCCTATGGTTTTCAGTGATATAGGCCCTAAGCGTAGTTTTAATTATTTGGTTAATGCGCTCGGCCGGGTTGGCCTGTGGGTGATAGTGCGCAGTGTATTGTAGACGCGACCCATAAGTCTGACAAAGCGCAGTCAGTTCCCTGCTACGGAACTTTGGTCCATTGTCACATACTGTAATCGTCGGTACGCCAAACAAGAGGAAAACGTTGTCTTCAAGTTGTTTGCACACCGCTTTTGCCGTAGCAGATCGCAATGGGAAAAGAAGAGGGAATTTCGTGAAGTAATCGACCAGCGTTAAAATATAAGTAAAACCCCTAAACGACCTTAGACCAGCTGGTTTCTCATTAACCGGCTTCACTTGTTGGCAAACTTTACAACTACTAACATATTTGGTTATATCCCCCCTCATTTTAGGTCAATAATATTTGCCTTCTACTCTAGCGAATGTTTTCCTAACTGCCATGTGTCCTGCTAATGGGTTATCATGGCATTGTCTTAATATATCTAACCTATCTGTTTTCCCTACTACAAGTTTCCATTCATCGTTGTTCTCGTGTACTATATCCCTATTGGCTTTCACGAACTTGAACAATCGACCATTCTCTACTCTCCACGCTGGATACGCTAGGGGATTTGACTTAACTAGTGAGATCATCTTCGCCACCCACGGGTCCGAATCCGCATCTGAGATCTCGGCCACTACAGCAACTCCCCGCGAAAGCATGTCTGGAACCACATGCTTCTTCCCCTTTCGGTGAAAGATCTCAAAGTCAAATTGTTGAAGCCGAACTGCCCAACGTGCTAATCTCCCCTGTGGATCCTTCAGATTGTTTAACCATACTAACGAATAGTGATCGACTACCGTAAATCGACTACCTTCGATGTACGCCCGAAACTTCTCAATCGCCCATAACGCGGCTAAACACTCCTTTTCCGTGGTAGAATAGTTCCTCTCACACATATTTAACGACCTACTAAGGTAACAAACTACCTTTTCCCCTTCCTCCAAACTCTGGGAAAGAACAGCTTCAATCCCGTAATCTGGCACGTTGGTTTGGACTACAAAGGGACGATTAATATCCGGACACGTCAAAATGGGTACCGTCACTAAACATTCCTTAGCTTTCCTAAAACTATTCGCACATTCATTAGTCCATATCAATTTCCTACTCTTTTTCAATAAATCTGTTAATCTTGGCCTAACCAAGACACCATCTACCATCTTTTACATTTTTGGGTACTGGAATCTTCACCATGCTCTCCGCTTTCTCCGGATCCACATGCAGTCCATTTCGGTCAACCACGTATCCTAAGAACTTTAAAGACGGTTTACAGAAAAGGCACTTATCCCGACCGACTTTCAACCCAGCTTCCATCAACCGTTCGAGGACCTCCTTCACTATTTCCAGGTGTTTTTGGAATGAGCTTGTGACGATGATGATATCGTCCAAGTACACAAAGACGAACGGCTCAAGATCGGCCCCCAACACGCTGTCGATGAACCTCTGCCAAGTAGCTGGTGCGCTGTGTAAGCCAAATGGCATCCTCTTAGACTGAAAGAGCCCTTTGTTTGGTACTGTGAAAGCGATGAATGGTCTCGATTTTTCCTCCATCGGAATCTGCCAGTAAGCCGACTTTATGTCTAGGGAGGACAGATATTGTGCGTCCCGAAGTTTGTCTAATGTTGACGAAATGAAAGGGAGTGAATACGCGTCCCTATCAGTGACCTTATTTAGCTTCCTGTAGTCGACGCAGAACCTATACGAACCATCTTTTTTCTTAATAAGAACTATAGGAGATGCCCATGGACTACTAGATTTCTCGATAACCCCCGCGTCCATCATCTCCTGTAGTTCCTTATCAATGTGTACCTGCATAGCAGGCGAAACAGGATAATACCTCTGTTTCATAGGTTCTGCCGCCGTTCTAATCTTGTGCTCTACCAATCGGGTTCACCCTAAGCCCTCTGGCATTGCTTTAAAAGCATTACTTAGTGTTTCTTCCAGCTGCTGTTCTTCCGTCTCTTCCAAGTCTGCCTTTTCTCGTATTGATGCTAGTGCTGCCATCTCTTTTTGGCCCGAAAAACTCCATATGCCTGATCTAAGATCCGGGACTATTCCCGAGAGTGCCCAAAAATCAGCACCAAGGATCATGACATGTGGTAGATTGGGAATTACGAGGCATTCCAGAAGGACGGACTTCTTCTCGACCACGATTGGTAGAGTAACAACCCCCAAAACTCCTATCCCTACACCATCAGCTAATGAAACAGACCTAACCCTACTTTCCCCTAATGCTAAACCTCCAGCAGGTTACCAATCTAACGACGCCGGCGCTCTGGCCCTGCTGGCCCTAGAGTCCGTTGTGCGTTTCCCGAACACTTCCTACAATCCTTACGGCTAACCCCTACTGCACCACAACCAACACAACGCCTAGGAGCGGAACAGGTATTTGCGAAATGTCCGACTTCCCCACAATTAAAACAACGGAGCTCCTCGACCCTTTCTAGAAATGAGTTCACTGAAGAACCACATCTTTCTCCAGTGAACTTGATCTTCCACTTTTCAATTCGCTCCGTGGTACGTTCGATGACTAAAGGTTCTTGTGTAAGAGGTAGCTGTCGCGGCTGTGGGGTGGGGGTACCTTAAGAGAAGATCTTGGTGAAGGAATCGGAGTTCGAAAAATTCTAACCGAGTTACTCTCTTTGATTTCTTCCTCGGCTTCATCTTCTTCTTCGTCTTCGGTCTCCTCGTCGGTCAATTCGCCTAGTAGCAGGATCAGCTCATTCTTAAGAGTCAGCCGCCCTGCTACTTCTTCTTTTGATCTATCTAGTCTCCCCATTGACCATTCGATCTTCGTCAAGACTTGCAAGTATTCCGATGATTTCGGGTTACGAGAACAGTCTTTCAGAAGATCCCCGATCTCTCCTATCTTTTCCTTCACTGCACCATAATCTTCTGCGAATGTAAAGGGGTACGACAAACCTGTTGCTTCCATTGAGCCCCTCCGCTCAAGCAACCTCGGCGCCCTAAGTGATTTCCTCATCGGATCTACCCCACCTTTTGCCGGAACAGACAGACCTCGAGCCAGGATCTCATAGGTCAGTTCTTCTGCAGACAGTCGGTTGATTTCTATTTTCGACATAATAGAATTTAAGGAAATTTCTCTCACACTCAGATTTCACACAACCTGTAACACAATAAAGCACCACACACTCAACTAAGGACGTCAGAAAGAAAAGAAACTACATGGATTATCACCAAAATAAATCTCCACACCGCTGACAATTGCTCTGAAAAAAAAGAAAGATGCACCCTCTAAAATCTAAAAAAAATTGACAACAGAGATGACCTATCCCTACAGATATTCAGCGTTTCAACTAGCTGATTGTTACCTAGGCCAATAAGCCGATCGAAAAGAAAAAGAATCAATAGGACGCGGTGGGATCGAAACGAGAACTACTATAATCACAACTGCACTGCACTCCACAGAAAAAACACAATGTATGTATGCATGCAAATACGAGTATGTTTGGACAAAACGAAAAGTAAAAAAACGCTTCAGAGGCAATGTATGTATGTTGTATATGTTTGGATATATGTATGTATATGATTTGGATATGCAAATATGTAATATTTAATACATAATATGTAAAATGTAAATATGTAAATATGTAAAATGTAGATATGTAATATGTAAATATGTAAAATGTAAATATGTACAATGGAAAAAGCATACATATGTAAATGCGTGAAAATGCAATACGTAAATGTGTATGCAAATATGTAATTAATTGTACAATACGTATGAGTATATATATATATGCATATATATCTCACTGACGTTTTTTTTTATTTTTATTTATTTTTAAAGCACAACGAAGAAAACCGACAAATTCAACCTACTTGGATCCCAGGGTACTCACGACCTGGGGTAAATCCAATGCAATCCCTCGTTGATCTATTTCTAGTTTGACCAATTCAACAGGTACCCTTTCCCACGTTGAAATCTTCCTTCTTAATTTTTCTTGCCTGATACTCACTAACCTGTGAAAATAAACAAAAGTAAATGGCACTACGACAAGAACACAGAGCACAAAAAAAACGACGCACTTCCCTGATCACTAAGATTTTTTTTCCACTAGCCCCACTCGTTGGGCGTCAATTGTTGCAAAATTCCTTAGTTACTTTTTTTCCTTTCCCGAATAGAACTCTAAAATCTAAAAATTGGTAGCCGGTAGAAAAAAAACGATCGCGAACGACATGGGTGGTGATAATATCGGTAATGACGGATCGCAACGACAAGGAAACCAAAGGGGAAATTTGCAACAGACAGCAGGTTAAGTGCTGCCAATTTCGGCTGCTCAGCTGGGGGTGGGTTTATGGTAAAAAAAATATCATATAATATAAGGAAGTACCAAATATAGGCGCCACGCAATCTTTTACAAGGAATTGCGAAACCTTAGCAGGAGACTGAAAAGGAAACGGGTGACCAGAAACGTTAAACAAAAGGCTAGAAGTTACGCTATAAACTGAAAATCTATTTATTGCTCAGATCTTAGAATGTACACTTGGGTGTGCGGTATGCGAAGTTAGAGTGAAATTAACAGTAGTTATACTACCGGACAAAACCGCTTAAGACTGGGCCGCTATCTTCCGTCTTCCCGAACGGTCGAGAAGGTCTTTCTTTTGTCTCTACTTTTTTTTTTTCAAAACCTCTTTCGGGCTCTACGGTCAACCAAGAAGTGGTCGCCCTG
Source organism: Volucella inflata (assembly GCA_928272305.1). Lineage (NCBI taxonomy): Eukaryota > Metazoa > Arthropoda > Insecta > Diptera > Syrphidae > Volucella > Volucella inflata. The sequence continues at coordinate 62,605,315 of OV743716.1, forward strand.
GTTTCACATATGTTCACGTGTCCGTGTCATCCAATCGGTTCTAGCGGGCCCAATGATTGGCGTATATGTACCCCTCTCCGCTACTTAGCTGAAACGTGTAACCATGTCCCGGAGCTCCGCTAGATCGCTCTTCCATACTCCAAAGTATGCCACTTTCTCTATCCAGACCCTCGGGGAAATTTCCGAGTTCTGGGAATTTCTTTCGACCTGAGTGAACATTTCCCCTTAATTATCTTGGGTTCAAACCACCCATTTTTTCCCAAAATTTATCCGTTAGACAAGTCAAAATGCCAAAGAGACTAGATTCGTTTTTACATGAGACCAAGAAAGGGGAAACCAAGTCAGGATCTAGGGTCTCAAGTTAAAACTTTTTAAAACTATACGAGTATGTGACGGAAGAAGGAATCATTTCTCTACCGTATTTACTATATAGATGAACCCGGTGGACTTCCGTGCAGATTTGGGGAGGGAAAGGGAGAATATGAGATAGCGTCCCATTCTTTACATTTCTTTTTTTGATTGTTTTACAATTTGTATTTTTTTTTGTGTTTTGGTTGTTGTTTGCTTTCTTTAGTGTTTCCGTCTCGTGTTTTGTTTTCCCCCTGTGTCATCATGTTTGTGTTCTTGCCGACCTATTAGTTGTCCCCTCCGACAAGCATAGAAGCAGAAAGACAGGGTTCAATAACCCACCAATTCTTCCCACTAATGTGCTTCTCCAAAGAGACAACAGACGTAATGGAAACGGACCGGGTCAAATGGTGAAACGGTTGGGAGCTGGAGGGATGGAGCGGATGCCCTGACTCTACTTAAGGCTGGAATGGGTAGGGGAGACAAAACAACATTTGAGGCAAGGGTCGGCTATTTTGTGTTGGACCCTTGCAAAACAGATAGGACCTATAGCGCTTTCCTTGCGCTCTTGTAGCAGACCACCCGCCTGCTCCGCTGGGTACTTCTTGGGGCCTTTGACCGTCTGTCGTACCTATTTGTGTTGTCGTTCCAAGATACTGAGAAAATGCACCGATGGCTGATGCGCCCATGGCTGCCCATCACTCTCTCAGGATTTTGGAAGAACAACTGTAAAGAGGGAAAAGGTTCGAGGGGGTTGAAACGAAGGTTTTCAAGGAAAAAGAGCACAGCTTGTTGTAGTAAATTTTACCACAACAACAGTGTGTCCAGTGTGTCGTCAATCCTTGGCAAGGGGTATCTATCCTTCTTGGTGACATTATTTAGCTGACGATAATCGACGCAGAATCTATTGGTGCCGTCTTTCTTCTTGACTAGTACAACGGGTGATGCCCACGGACTATTAGAGCCTTCAATCAGCCCTTCCTTTTCCATAGTCCAAACCATTTCTCCAACCTCCGTCTGCTTAGCTAATGGTTAACGCCTAGGAGGTTGACGTATTGGTCCCGCATCTCCAGTGTCTATTCGGTGTTGTACCAAATGTGCTCTACCATACTCACCAACCTGCGAGGCAAATACGTCAGAAAATTCGTTGATTACTTCCTCTGCCATCACCAGTGTTGCATAACTTTAGGGTCATACGAACTCTCTACGTTTGAGAGTTCAGTTATTAACCCAGTTTCAAACCAGAAGTTACGAGAAAGAACTAGAACCTGACAAATGTGGTATAAATACAGGATGAGAAACTGCGGACGATAAGTTGATTTTTGCAAAGCGATAGAAAAGGAGCATATAACGCGGCGCTGCTTAGAAAGACCAGAGTTGCTCATGAGCTCTATAAGCGGAAGAGGAGAGACTAACACCGGCTTCTCAGGAGGAAGAAGAAAGAGCATGAAATTGAGAGATGCTTCTCCAGGAATGAGATTCGGAAGTTTTACCAAAAGGTAAAACATGCCGCGGAAACAAACCCCCAACCGAAGCCTGTAGAGATGATCAAGGGAACATCGTAGTAGAATCGCAGTCGATGCTGAGGATTTGGAAAGATCATTTATGCAGACTGTATAACGGCGATGACGGACCAAATACCGCTGTCAGGCAGAATCAACCTTTCAACCTGGACGATGATGACCAACAATTCCGTCCACCCGACCTGGATAAAGTGAAGATAGCCATATCGAAGCTTAAGTCCAACAAAGTTGCTGGAGCAGATGGCCTGACTGCCGAGCTCTTCAAAGCGGCAGGCGATGACATTGGCAAGGTTGGACGAAAGTATGCCGGATGAATGGAACCTCAGCATTGTTTGTCCGGTTCTCAAGAAAGGACACCCTCTGAACTGCGCCAACTACAGAGGCATCAGTCTACTTAACATCGCATATAAGATCTTATCCGCCGTATTGTGTGAACGCCTGAAGCCGAAGCACAAGAGGTGCTATCTTTCAAAAGTCCATCCTACTCGCATACGCCGACGATATTCACATAATCGGGAGAAAGTAGCGTGATGTCAGTGGCGCTTTCGTGAGTATTGAGACGGAAACGGCGAAAATGGGTTTAGCTGTCAATCAGGGCAAAACCAAGTATATGCTGTCAACCAAAAAGGACAACCAACACCGACGTCTCGGACAGAACGTCACCCTCGACAGATATAACTTTGAGGTAGTTAAGAACTTTGTCTACCTAGGCTCCGCTATAAATATAGACAACGACAAAAGCGCTGAGATCAAGCGAAGAATAACCCTTGCCAACCGCTGTTTCTTTGGGTTAAGAAGGCAATTGAGTAGCAAAGCCCTCTCTCGGACAACAAAAGTCACCCTTTCTAAGACTTTAATAATCCCGGTCCTGCTCTATGGCGCAGAGGCAAGGACATTATCAAAAATGGATGAGGGTGTTCTTGTTTGCTTCGAGAGAAAAATTCTTCGGGCGATCTTCGGTCCCGTCTGCATTGACGGTGAGTGGAGGAGGAGATACAATGACGAACTGTATGGACTGTACAGCGACATGGACCTAGCCAGAAGAGTGAAGATCCAAAGACTGAGATGGCTGGGTCATGTAGAGCGCATGGACACCAATGCTCCGGTCCGAAAAGTCTTCGAGTCCGCTCCCGAGGTACAGCGCAGTAGAGGAAGGACAAGACTCAGGTGGCGCACGCAAGTGAAAGAGGACCTCAGCCAACTTAGCGTGCGAAACTGAAGGCAGCTAGCCAGGGATCGAGCTAGCTGGAGAAGCTTGTTGACTGAGGCCCAGGTCCACCCGGACTGTACCACCACCTAAAGTAAGTAAGTAAGATAGAAAAGGAGCTGAATCCTTAAAAGTGAAAGATTTTCGTTTTCAAATCAATTATTTTTTTTTTAAACTTTACAACGAATCTTTCTTATCTCTTCGTGGTGATGATGCAGCTGATACTGGTCATTTCCGTTGAGATCTGTTGCTCTTGGCATTGTTGGTGTTAATGGTTCAGATTAGGTAATGGTAAACTATTATCCACAATAATTAGAACGTGTGAATAAAACACTAATCTCTCAAGAGGGCAATACTACACTTGCAACATCCTAATGATAATTTTTTACGTTTTTTATGACGGCTAGGGTCTTTGTCTCCAACTAAATTACGTGTATCTGTTTTCAATAATTTCTGTATGTCATAAAATGCACTGCATACAACAATTCATCTCTCACAAAGATGTAAAATCCCATGGACTTTTTTAAATTTAATTTAAATTTAAATCCCGAATTACAACCGCACCATTTAGTTAATCGCGAGTGAATAAATTGATAATTGATTCCAGTTTAATTGAGGTTAGTTAACGACGTCAATAGCTTAGTGACGGATTAAGCTAAATCTCAATTACCGACATTTTAATTAAGAATAAATAAATCGGGTCTAAGTGTATTGAATACATTTTGTAATTCAAATATTATTAGTTTACATTTCTCAGAAATAAGCTCGTATGCTGCACAGATTGATAGCATCGAATAGTTTTGAGTTAGTCAAAAATTGTCTGTTATTATTTTTAATCAAATCTTTTATTTTGATTTCAATAGTCAGTCCATCGTTGTGGTTTGGTGAACCAGCGATCCACTTCGAAATGATACGCCATATGGTGTATCAGGGTATACTGTTACATACTTTTTACGTTCTAGTTCTTCTGACTTCTCCTGCTTCTTAGGAATTGGCGCTTCGCCAATTGAGATCTTTATAGGATGCCTGTCGTACTTTTTTATGCTTCAATTCTCTTAATTCTTGGCATATTGGATACTTTCTTCCTTGCAAATTTGGCCAGTTGTATTTGTCAACAACTTCCTTGGCATTTTCTCGATGTGTTTGTTTAATAAAGGAGATTTGATCTTCTTTGTTTTTTATGTCGTTAAAAAAATATTTTGCTCATATGTAAGGGGTTGCGGATCTCAAAGTTTGTAGTTCCATATAGATACTCGTAGCTCCGTAGGTTTATCAATGCAAAAACTATTGTATACTGTCCCTTCTCGCTAGCGGCATATCTACGTTCATATTTACCTAACGTTTTACTAAGGTAAATGACGGGTTTTCCGTCTTGGGAAAGAACTGCTCCTACTGCATCGGTTGTGAATACAAACATCTTGGTGAAATCGGGCTGGGTAAGCTCATTATTCGTAATTTGAAATTAGTAAGGAAAAATAAAAAAGGAATCTAAACCGATAACTTTGGTCGGTTCATTCTCATTTTTGGTCCTTCGAAAAACTCTGTTGTTCTCCCCCACCAGTGGTAAGAGTTACGGAGTCAGTGAACCAGCGAAAAAAGTTTTTTTTAATCAAACACTATCAAGTTGTGAGTCGAGGCAAACTAAGTCAACAACGCGACTTTATTAAAAATACCTCCAACGGTTTAGTTGAAAAGTAAATTAGGCAAAATGTTTATTAACATGGGAAAAATACTGGAAACCCAACTTGACTTTGCGGAGAACATTCTGCTTACTTATAATAAACTAGGTGCTCAACCGCTCACGAGATGTGAAGAGCAGCTCAAAAAATTAAAGAAATGGCAGAAGGAGTTCGATGTCAATCACAACAAACTAATGGGGAATGGCATCGGAAAAGAGGACTACTTCAAAGAAAGTACCTACGATACCTCAATGGGAAAGCTTCAAGATATGATCCAAGAATTACACCAAGGGTTATCCTTAACCCTAAAGTTTGCGCCGAGGGAAAACGCAGCCACTTCAGAAGCAACTGGTGTTGCTCTATCAGAAATAACAAAGAGCCTGCATACAGTAGAAGAGACAGCATGTACTATGCAGGACCGGTCTTTAAGCAATCGTTCACAGACCTTCGCGGAAGTTAGAAGTGTTTCGGTTTTCTGAATATAAATAAAAAGAATGATATCACTTAATAATTTATCTAACAAGTAAACAAAAAGAGTCGAATTACCCTTATAGAAGTGGTGTCCGACTACCATTCAAGTGGTGCGGGTTCGATTCCCGACCGGAACAGAAAATTACAAAAAAAAATAATAAAAATTCAAGGTGAATTAAAGCGCGTTTCTTACGGACGGAAAGGAGACCGCTGCCCCTGTAACGGCCTAACGCACCTCCAATCGTTATGGGTACGTACATGGCGGAGCAAATCCTAAGGGTCCTTGCAGTGAATGTTAATTCACTAATTAGGATCGAGCGAAGAGCCACGCTTTTCAAGTTGCTTAAAGACCAAGCCCCTGATGTTCTTTTGGCTAGCGAAACTAAGCTAACCAAAAGAAACTAAATGAGGCACAGGAGCTATCAGATAGTACGAAGGAATCGACCCAACTCCATTCAAGGATGAGGTGTTACTATCTTCGTTAGAAAAGGTCTGCGTTTTAAAAGAGTATATAGCTATGTAGTACCATGTTTCAGGTGCTTATTAAGTTGACTCGAAGACAAATTGGAAGAGCAATGATCTCGTCGAACAACCTGATCTACGGGGCTTACTACCCCAATTACATGTACCAGGAGAGAGTTCGCTTTGACGGCTTTATTCCTCCAAAAGCGTTCGTCTACCTCGATATGCAAGGTCTGATCCAGGATAGATAAGCGGTACCATTAATCTTCCATGTTGCTCGAACAGCTGCGGACAGGCGAATCAACTACGACAGAGACGTCGCACACGGCAGTGGGGAGTGTCTCCGGTTCAGTGGGCGGTAGGGAGTCGCGACATGAGCGATGTTGCTCGGCAGCACCAACAATTTTGGTGGCTTGTCGGAAGGAGAGGAATCTACGTCGTCGAATTCGGAAACAGAGTGGGTCTGCCTTATTTTTAGTTATGGCTGACTTACATAGGTATACGAGTAGATAGGGTTTAAGTAGCATTACAAATAAAAAAAAAATATAATAATAACTAAGAGACGGCTAGCCTTCGGGTTATTTCTCTTAAAAAAAAAAACAAGAAATAATAACTATGCATAACATAGTTTAGGTAAGCGAAGTAGATTCAGTAGATTAAGATTTATATTTAGGTATTTTTTAAGTTTAAGGCTTTATTATAAGATTTTATAAAAAAAAATTGTCCATTTACTAAGTTTTATATTTAATGAAATTTATTTCTCAATTTTAGTTTGTAGTTTTTAAGATTTAAAATTAAAAAAAAAAAATCTTTATGAAACGTCGAAGGACATAGATTAAGAATGATTAAGAATTAGTTTTAATCTAGAATGACCATGCGGTCCAGTAAGTTATAATAAAATAATTTTAAATTATTTAAGCTAATTTTTAAGCGTTTTTTCTGTATAGCATACAAGAATTATTGAATTGAATCAAATTAAAATGCATTTAAAATGAAAAAAAAAAATTACCGGTTTGTAAGCATAGAATCAAAATTCTAAGGAGAAAGTTTGACGAATTGGAGAAGGGATGTCCCATGGATGTGATAGCGACCAGATAAGGTATTTGGTAATTCTGTTTGAAGAATTAAATAATGTCCATGCCAACCAGCGGGCTTAGCTATATAATGAGGAAGTCAATATGCTGTATATAGAAATATTGCATGAATGTTTCGTAGAGCTTCCAAAATTGAAAAGAAGGCTTAATCAAGCAAGACCCACAAAAAACCTACCGTAACAACTTGAAAAACTGAAACTTCCAACCTTTTGCGGCGACATAAGGGAATGTGCGTTTTTCAGGACTTGGTTCACAATAAAGAACAAATATCAGTAGCAGGAAAAGAGCAATGTTATAAGAGAGAAAGCAGCCAATATACAAGGCTTATCACACGATGGCTAATACGAAGTCAGCAATCAATCAAGTAGTGTGCACCTATTGCAAATATTTGGGTCACACAATCACGGAATGCAGACAATTTAAAGGAATTTTAGTCAAAAATCGAAAAAAATTCGCCAAAGAACAAAAAGTTTGTTTGTTTGGAGATTTGAATTGTGAAATATTAGTGAAATCGGTTGTGAATTAATTGAAAGCTGTTTTTAAATAATATTCAATAGAGTGTTTTGGAACAGAATAACGTTTTATCTTTTCGAACCCTAGCCGAAACATTACAGTAGTATATATCTATAGGAATTTTAGCAATTGTTCAGTTCATTTGTTGTGTGTCCTATTGGAAATTGAGGGTTTTATAACGTTAACTCGTAACTTTCGTCCTAGTTTCTTCTCTTCGGGTATCATGCAGATTGAAAAACGTTCAACGGGTGCGGTACCTAAATCATATCGCTACGGCTTACCAAACCGGTCGGTATTGGATGTCTCTTTATGAAGAAGTAGCTGAAGAACCAGCCTCAATAATGTTAATCTTCAGGACGATACAGCGAGCTTAAATATGGCAAATGTTGGGGAAGCACGAGCTCTCTCCCTACTAACTCCTTCCACAAGTAAAGAAGCTTTACCGGCTCAAGATGGAGAATACCTAGCTGGATATATACACGAAGTAGTAACAGCTACCTTGGTGTTACGGCGAGCGGAAGAATTTGTTCGAGAAGAGTTAGATAAAAGTCAGGGATTTAAACGAGAGGAGATTACGATAATGGTCCGGCAGATACTAGCGGCAACTACCCCACCAATTCAGCAGATGATACCCGATAACTACTAGTTAATCAGCAAGGATTCCGCAATTAATTCTACGTTACGAAGCTATTCGGGAGCGTCTAGAACCAACCCCACCGCTCAACCACGTAATGCACGAGATTCAAACGTAAATGACTTCTTACATAGGCTAATGACTCTAAACATCAATGAGCCACCAAGCGCAATTCATACTAATCCTCATGTCCCGACAAAAACAGAGCAACAGGATTTACATTTTCACAAGTGGGGCTTTTTCAGTGGGGATTTTCTTTTTAGACTTGAGCGACTACGGGTGTGTTACATGGGATGACATACTTTTAAATTCCCATCAATTTGTATCGGGCCAAATAGAAAGCTGGTTCTGGTTCTATTTGAAAGCCAACCCTACAGTTTGTTGAGTTGACCTTTGGTGGGCTCCTATCGAGCAATATCGTAGGCTGAAGTCAGATTCGGAGCTCACGGGCAAAATGGCAGATAGGAAGCAGAATGTGACAGAATCTTTCAATGAATTCTACAATGTCATCCAGATTGTGAATAGTCGGATATGGAGCCCTAAACCGGACTGCGAGGTAATAGAGCTGATAAAGCAGAATGTACATAGACGAATGGGTGAGTTTTTGATCACCTTTCAAATAGCAAGTCTTCCGGAAATGGTTTGTGTATGCCGAAACATTGAAAAGTACCTCAACGAACAATCAGAGAGCTAGACCTCATATAGGACTATCAGCTCGCCGGAACGTCGCCGAAGTCGTTATATGCGGATCTCATGAACAGATGAACGAAGCTCAAAATATTGAAGAACTTCGACCTAGAAGGGGAACGCAAACTCTTTGATGCTGGAACTGCAAAACACTTGACCATTCATTTTATGACTGCCCTATTCCACAGAGAGCACTCTTCTGCTACAAATGAGGCGCAGGGAATACTACCACACATCAATGTGCTAATTGCTCGGGATACGGGAAGTTAAATAATTTAGATCCCGGAACCAGTTGCCCTCGAGGCTACCCTGCTTTTACGAGTGATTGCAACCATGGCTGTCAAATACCCACTTCCATGACGCCAATCAATACCCCCGACCTAGTCTCAATCTTAAGACTTGATAGCCATGTCTTACTCATGTTGTAAGCCTTCGTCCAAGATCCTGGAATGCACTTTCCCATCCTTAAACATCCATTAAAGTTCAACAACTTCGCGATTGGTTTAAACTGAAAAAAATTGTTTAAAGACGTTGCCAGCAGCACAGTTTGTTGTTCCGTAGAAAATCCTCGGGCGTATGCCAATGTTACCATATGCGGTGAACCAATATTAAGACTCCTGGATAGTGGAGCGAGCGTAAGTTGTTAAGGCAAATATGGCTTAGAGTTCCTGAAAAGGAATAAGCTACAAATGAAGAAATTTACTTCGGATGTTAAATCAGCTGATGGTAAGGGACAACCTATGATAGGAAAATGTAATGCTGACGTATTATACAAAGGGAAGGCAGAAACAGTATGTTTTTCATAGTGCCATCCCTTACACAGAGATTGTACTTAGGTGTTGACTTTTGGAAACGGTTTGATACTGTTCCAAAGCTGATTTCCGAAATTTCTCCCAATTCCACATCCTTGGTTGTTGACCCAAACATGCACGAATAACTCAATGGGTACAAAATAGTTACAGACAACATAAGCCTATTTCCATCTTCCGCCACCAATGGCTTAGGGAAAACACAGCTAATAGAACACATCATAGACACCGGGAATGCCGAACCAATCAAACAGCGCCATTACCCTGTTTCTCCTGCGGTTCAGAAATTGCTTTGTGAAGAAATCGATCGCATGTTAGAACTCGGAGTTATTGAAGAGAACACGAGTTCTTGGAATTCTCCTGTTGTCCTAGTTCGAAAAACAGGAAACAAATCGATTTTGTTGCTTAACCGTTTTACTAAGGACGAATTCCTCACCCCACATAGATGGTCTCTTAGAACGTCTACAAGATACAAACTGGTTTTCCAGCGTTGATCTCCAGGATGCCTTCTGGCAGATTCCAGTGTAGAAGTCGTCCAGGGAGAAGACAGCATTAACGGTTCTCGGCAAACCATTGTACCAGTTCAAGGTTATGCCCTTCGGTCTTGGTAATGCGCCGCATCGCATGTGCAGACATATGAACAAGGTTATACCCCATCAACTAAGGGAAAATGTATTTGTGTACCTTGATGACTTGCTCATTAGTTCTAGTAACTTCAAGGAACATATAAAACTTTTGAAGACCGGAGCAGAATTATTGAAAGATGCTGGTTTGACTATCAATGTTACTCAGTTTTTTTTTTAGAAAGCTTCGATATCTAGGTTTCATGTAAGGGGAAGGCGGCTAAGAACGGACGCGACTAAAATTCGTGCGATCAATGACTTTCCAATGGAAAAAACAACGTGGCAGGTTCAAAGATTCTTAGGGTTGATATCGTGGGTTTGTGAAAGACTTTGCTTTGTTAGCAGGACCTCTTACCGATTCATTAAAAAATGGCAAGGCTTTCACTCTGGGCGATAAGGCAGTAGAAGCATTTGATATTATCAAGACCTGCCTTCCAACAGAACTGATACTTGTCAATCCAGACTTCGGCAAAGAATTCATAATTCTTCTAGCTAGATGGAACCTGCAGGAATTTGATTTTACCATAGAACATACCATAGAACAAAGGCCATTTCAGCTGGTCTCCGTAGTTTTTCTTGATCCATATCCTTGATGCAAGGATGGGAACACTCACATATTTATTGCGCTTGATCAACTCACAAAATTCGTCATTATTCAACCGTTAAGGGCAGCTACATCGGTCATAGCAATAAAATTCTTAGAGAAAACATATTTTGCCTATTTGGAGTTCCGGAAATAATTTCGACTGACAATTGCAAACAATTTATAAGTCATGGCTTTGGACAGAGGTTGACGCTGTATGGCGTATCCCATATTTAGACTGCTAACTATTCTCCTCAAGCAAATTACCTACACACACAATACACCCATTCACACATCTAGACATTATACACAATCATATACATGCATTAGTATATACCTTTGTATATACTAATATATATTTATATACATTTCTTAAATGCTATCCTTAACCTACGTAAGCTTGCCATCGCTATTTACTGAGCAAATAGATTGGTCAGCTCTGCCTCAGTAGTGAGTTGGATGGTTGGACCGTAATTGACGGAAAAGACGATGACACATCTTCTCCATCATTCGACCACCAGAAATGCTGGTGCTGCCGAACGACATCCCTCTTATCGCGATTCCCCACCGCTGTACTGAACCTGAGATTGCAAGCAGCATTAAACATTGTTCGTGATGGTATCGGTTACGACGTTGATGAGCGAGATATTGACTCTCTCTGTCTAAAAAAGATAAAAATATAGAAAAATGATGCTACTCCCACTAATGTTCTGTTTCTTAAGCTAACTCACCATGTAACGAAGGAGAATATTGTGGTATATATGTGATTAAATCAATTATCCAGGGTTGCATAGTTTTAGGATCATACAAACTCTCCACGTTGGAGAGTTCAGTTATTACCCCAGTTTCAAACCAGAAGTTACCAGAAAGAACTAGAACCCGACAAATGTAGTATAAATACAGGATGAGAAACTGCGGACGATAAGTTGATTTTTGGAAAGCGATGGAAAAGGACCTAAGTCTTACTAAGTGAAAGATAAGAGATTTGAATTGTGAAATAGAAGTGAAATTGTTTGTGAATTGATTAAAAGTTGTATTTAAATAATAATAAATAGAGTGTTTTGAAACAGAATAACGTTTTATCATTTCGAACCCTAGCCGAAATATTACATTGGTGTCAGAAGTGGGATAAAACTTATTCTGAGTGCTGTGAAATAAAAAAAAAAAATAAAATAAAAATAAAAAAAAATGGCACGTACATTGCTGGAGCTAAGTATACCCCAGCTGAAAATTGAGCTAGAGAAGCGGAATCTCTCCGCAGCTGGAGGGAAAAGTGATTTGATTCTTCGGCTACAAGAAGCGATCGAAAAAGATGGAAAAGATCCTAAATCCATGTCGTTCGACGTAGAAGAGGAGCTCGTAAGCACAGGGGTTGACATGTCTGCCATGATGGAATTACTCCTTGGATTGAATTCTAAATTTGAAGAACAGAAGAATTCTTTAGAAGAACAAAGGAGAAGTATGGATTCTAAGTTTGAAGAACAGAAGAATTCCGCAGAAGAACAAAGGAGAAGTATGGATTCTAAGTTTGAAGAACAGAAGAATTCTCTAGAAGAACAGAAGAATTCTCTAGAAGAACAGAAGAATTCTCTAGAAGAACAGAAGAATTCTCTAGAAGAACAGAAGAATTCCATTATTTCCGCACAAAAAGACACTGTCGAAGAGTTCAAGAATTCTCTAGAAGCGAAATTCGAAATAATCGATCAAAAATTAAATATGCACGAGGCACAATTCGAGAAGGTTGAACACAATATCGAGAATCTTGCGAAAGAACTAGAGAGAGTAAAGAAACAGAAAGTCCGAGAAATTTCTACAGACAGCCCTAGAAGGATGGCCAAACATCGTGGCCAATATATAGAAGACAATTTGAAGCAGCTGCCATGACCAACAACTGGGACGACGGAGAAAAGTCGATTGCACTCACGCTGGCACTGAGAGGTACAGCTGCGGAATTGCTGCAAACCATCTCAGAAGATAAACAACTCAACTACGACGCTTTGGTTAAAGCCATAGAAATGCGCTTCGGAGATGACCATATGCAACAAGTATACAGAGTTCAACTGCGCAGCAGAGTTCAGAAGAGGGGAGAAACACTTCAGCAGTTGCAGGCCGATATCGAACGGTTGGCGCATTTATCTTATCCTAATGCCGGAGAAGACATTATCAGCGAAATGGCTGTAGAGGCGTTTACCCAAGCAATTGAAGATAGGCAGTTGCAAATGGCTGTAAGAATGGCTGGAAAACGAACCCTTCCTGAGGCCCTAGCATTTGCCCTGACGATGAAAGCTGCCGACCAAGCATCTCAAGGAATCCACCGCGTGAGAGAAATGACAGCCGTGGAATGCTCATGCCAACGAACAGATGTCGTGGAGCGGAACAGTGTGCGTGGAGGACAAGTCCGTTGTTGGAACTGCAACAAAATAGGACATCTGCAGCGTGAGTGCAGGTCGCCACTTAAACAACGCAGTTGTCCACAATGCGCTGCTAGGAGACGTAACGAAGAGGCATCTGGCAGGAATGACATCTATCCTGCAAGCAGCGCAACGTCAAGTCAACAGGCGGGAAACGTGTAAGAACCAACTTCGAGGGGCAGAAGTTGGTTTCTGGAATTGACGCCCCCAGGATCAAAATCCAAGTCTCCCAAACAAAACGAAATAACAAGAGTCTTACAGTGGAAGCCCACATTGGCCAGAATAAATGCGTGGCCACCATTGACACCGGTGCCACCGCTTCCATTATAAGAAGGGATATCGCCCATGATTCATGGCTACACAATACCAGTAGCTACTGCTTGAAAACAGCAACAGGAGCGACGGCAAAGGTGTATGGAGAGGTTGTTCTTACGATCAATCTGGCAGGACTAACATTCGCCCACGTATTCCTAGTGGCCGATATATGTGACGAGTGCATCATTGGAGTTGACTTTATGAAGGCGCATAATGTAGTGCTCGACATCGGAACTCAAGTACTTAAGTACAGGAACGTCGAGATTCCAATGGTGTACGGGAATGAGAATGCCGCATGCCTTAGGACAGTAGTCAACAAGGAAGAGATCTTACCACCTTCCGCAGAGACACTAATTTGGGCGAAGCTGGAAGGTGATCTTGGGAGCCATCGATTCTATTTGATTGAGCCGGACTCTAAAAATCATTATCAGAATTACGTCGTGGGAAAGATGCTCGTTGAGCCGAAAGGCAAAATGGTCCCAGTAAGAATCTTGAATGTGGGAAATAAGAGCATCAAACTAAAGCAAGGACATTCGATCGGAGCGTGCGTACCGATAACTGCTATCACCAAGTTGTCGAAGGAGAATGCTGCTATATCTTTGCCATCAAGTAGCACAGCCGAGTTGAAAAGAACTATACTCAGGCAAACCGAGCTGAACCAGGAGCAACGAGCGATGGCAGAGGAATTAATCAACGAATTTGCAGACGTATTTGCCTCGCAGGATGGCGAACATGGCAGCACACATTCGGTACAACACCGAATAGACACTGGAGATGCAAGACCCATACGTCAACCTCCTAGGCGTTTACCATTAGCTAAGCAGACGAAGGTTGCAGAAATGGTTTCGACTATGGAAAATGAAGGGTTGATTGAAGGCTCAAAGAGTCCGTGGGCATCACCCGTTGTACTGGTCAAGAAGAAAGACGGCACCAATAGATTCTGCGTGGATTATCGCCAGCTAAATAATGTCACCAAGAAGGATAGCTACCCCTTGCCAAGGATTGACGACACACTGGACACACTGTCAGGAGCGCAATGGTTCTCCACACTTGATTTGAAGAGTGGCTACTGGCAAGTACAGATCCATCCGGAGGACCGTGAGAAGACAGCCTTCACCGCAGGAAACGGGCTTTGGCAATTCACAGTAATGCCATTCGGATTGTGCAATGCTCCGGCAACCTTTGAGCGTCTAATGGAACGAGTTTTGCTGGGACTAACATGGAAAACCTGTTTGGTCTACCTGGACGATGTCATCGTGGTCGGCAAAACTTTTCAAGAACATCGAGATAACTTAAAGGAAGTGTTCCAAAGACTACGAAGTGCACAGCTAAAGCTAAACCCGAAGAAGTGTCATCTCTTTAGGCCAGATGTCAAATACTTGGGACACATCATCTCATCCGAAGGGGTAAGGACAGACCCAGAAAAGATCGAAGCGGTGAAAAATTGGCCAGTCCCAAGAGACAAACACCAACTGAGAAGCTTTCTGGGACTCGCTACCTACTACAGGCGGTTTGTGAAGGATTTTGCTGGGATCGCAAAGAGTTTGCATCAACTAACAGAAAAGGGAAAACAATTCAAATGGTCAAGTGAATGCGAAAGAAGCTTCAAAACTCTCAAACAACAACTATGTGAGGCCCCTGTACTAGCGTACCCTACTCCAGGAAAAACATTTATTGTGGATGCAGATGCCAGTAACGTCGGAATTGGAGCTGTCCTTTCGCAGATGCATGACGGGCAAGAAACGTAGTTTCCTACTTTAGTAAGGTGCTCTCTAAGCCGGAAAGGAACTACTGTGTTACCAGGCGGGAACTTCTTGCTTTGGTCTTGGCAACAAAGCATTTCCATAAGTACCTGTACGGACGAAAATTCATTCTTCGCACAGACCATGCATCTCTGAAGTGGTTGCTGCAATTTAAAAATCCTGAAGGACAAGTCGCAAGGTGGATTGAACGACTCCAGATGTACGACTACGAGATACAGCATCGAAAGGGAACCCTTCACTCTAATGCGGATGCTCTGTCCCGGCGACCTTGCAAATCTGATTGCAAACATTGCGCACGACAAGAAGAAAAAGATGCGGTATCCACTCAACGACTAAGAGCTGAGCCCACTGACGGTTGGAATGAGAGTGAAATGCGAAACGCCCAAAAAGAGGATCCGGATATCGAGCCAATACTCGCTTGGAAAGAACACGAAGAAAAACCAGATTGGCAGGAAATATCCAGTAAAAGTCCCGAACTAAAGGCATACTGGGCACAGTGGGACTCCCTTCATGTTCAAGATGGTGTTTTGAGGCGAAGGTGGGAAAGCTCGGATGGAAAGTCGTTTGTGATGCAGCTCGTTGTGCCACGGTCGAGAGTCAGTGACGTGCTAGGGGAACTGCACGATGGAGTATCCGGAGGCCACTTGGGAGTGAATAAGACGTTAGAAAAGGTGCGAGAACGTTTTTATTGGGTGCATGCCAAGGACGATGTCGAAAATTGGTGCAGAAAGTGTGTCACCTGCGCCGCCAGTAAAGGCCCGAGGGTTAAAAATCACGGCAAAATGCAGCAATACAACGTTGGGGCGCCATTCGAGAGAATCGCAGTTGACATTGCAGGACCGTTTCCTGAAACCGAAAATGGAAATCGCTACATTCTTGTTGTTATGGATTACTTCAGCAAGTGGCCTGAGGCTTTTGCTATCCCTAACCAAGAAGCCAAAACCGTGATTGAGCAGATCGTTTACAACTGGGTGAGCAGGTTCGGCGTACCGATGGAATTGCACTCGGACCAAGGGCGAAACTTCGAATCCAAGATTTTCCAAGGGGTGTGCGAGCTACTGGGTATCAAAAAGACGAGAACAACACCGCTCCACCCACAATCGGACGGGATGGTAGAACGCTTCAACAGAACCTTGAATGAACACCTATCAAAGGTCGTTGGCGACAAGCAATGCGATTGGGATAGGCAAATTCCAATGTTTCTATTAGCCTATCGGAGTGCAGTACACAACACCACAGGTCACACTCCATCGGAAATCCTTTTCGGTCGAACAATCCGGTTACCTAGTGAATTGATGTTTGGATCACCGCCGTCTGAAGAGAACAGAAATGAAGACGACTATGTCGCAGACCTCAGACGGATTATTAGGGACGTGCACCAAAGAACAAGGGATAAGATCAAGATAGCCAGTGACCGCATGAAGACGAGGTATGATGTCAAGGCGACCACAACGGGATTCCAGGAAGGAGATCTAGTGTGGCTATATAACCCTCATAGACGGAAAGGCATATCACCCAAATTACAGCAAGACTGGGAAGGACCATATAAAGTCGTAAAACGCATCAACGATGTTGTCTATCGCATTCAACGAGGAAGAGGCAAGATGAAAGTGGTTCATGTGGATCGAATACATCGCTATATTGGGCAGAATGTCGAAGAGTTTGTTCGGGACGAACAAGTTTAAGAGGGGGATATTGTGGTATATATGTGATTAAATCAATTATCCAGGGTTGCATAGTTTTAGGATCATACAAACCCTTCACGTTGGAGAGTTCAGTTATTACCCCAGTTTCAAACCAGAAGTTACCAGAAAGAACTAGAACCCGACAAATGTAGTATAAATACAGGATGAGAAACTGCGGACGATAAGTTGATTTTTGGAAAGCGATGGAAAAGGACCTAAGTCTTACTAAGTGAAAGATAAGAGATTTGAATTGTGAAATAGAAGTGAAATTGTTTGTGAATGGATTAAAAGTTGTATTTAAATAATAATAAATAGAGTGTTTTGAAACAGAATAACGTTTTATCATTTCGAACCCTAGCCGAAATATTACAATATCATGAAACTTAAGGGAAAGAAGAAACAAAAACTAACAACGAAGCTGCTAGGCGAAAATCATGATGGTTCACAGATCTACAATACATCGAAATTTTAACTTCCAACATAACAGCATTATTTAATGCAAATAAACAAATTAAAATATTGCCAATCAATTTAATAAATTTTTGCTACTATCGCAACAGAATCGAACCCATATCCGCCGCAATACACTTGCAATTATAACATGTATTCAGATATAGTCGAAGATACTTCTCAAAATAACAGTTTTGTTTTTCAACCTTTCACACCGATAGAAATCCACAAATGTATTGTGGTATATATGTGATTAAATCAAGGTTCCAGTGTTGCATAGTTTTAGGATCATACAAACTTTCCACGTTGGAGAGTTTAGTAATTCCCCAGTTTCAAACCAGAAGTTAAGAGAAAGAACTAGAACCCGACAAATGTGGTATAAATACAGGATGAGAAACTGCGGACGATAAGTTGATTTTTGGAAAGCGATGGAAAAGGACCTAAGTCTTACTAAGTGAAAGATAAGAGATTTGAATTGTGAAATAGAAGTGAAATTGTTTGTGAATTAATTGAAAGTTGTATTTAAATAATAATAAATAGAGTGTTTTTAGAAACAGAATAACGTTTTATCATTTCGAACCCTAGCCGAAATATTACAGTATAATGTCTCTTGATAAGAAAAATTCTTGCACACCCGATGGCATAACCAACTCTCTTTTAAAACGTATTTCTTTATTTATTGTTGATGTCTTAAGTCACTTGTTCAACTTAAGTGTTAATTGTGGTACTTTCTCTGCGTCCTTAAAATGTGCTGAAGTCATTCCTCTATTCAAAAAAGGAAATCGAAATTCAATGACTCAATATAGGTCCATCTCTATACTCCCAACGTTTTGTAAACTTTTTGAAAAAATGATAAAAATACGCACAGTATTGTGGTATATATATTGTAATATTTCGGCTAGGGTTCGAAATGATAAAACGTTATTCTGTTTCTAAAAACACTCTATTTATTACTATTTAAATACAACTTTCAATCAATTCACAAACAATTTCACTTCTATTTCACAATTCAAATCTCTTATCTTTCACTTAGTAAGACTTAGGTCCTTTTCCATCGCTTTCCAAATATCAACTTATCGTCCGCAGTTTCTCATCCTGTATTTATACTACATTTGTCGGGTTCTAGTTCTTTCTGGTAACTTCTGGTTTGAAACTGGGGTAATAACTGAACTCTCCAACGTGGAGAGTTTGTATGATCCTAAAACTATGCAACACTGGATCCTTGATTTAATCACATATATACCACAATATCCCCCTCTTAAACTTGTTCGTCCCGAACAAACTCTTCGCCATTCTGCCCAATATAGCGATGTATTCGATCCACATGAACCACTTTCATCTTGCCTCTTCCTCGTTGAATGCGATAGACAACATCGTTGATGCGTTTTACGACTTTATATGGTCCTTCCCAGTCTTGCTGTAATTTGGGTGATATGCCTTTCCGTCTATGGGGGTTATATAGCCACACTAGATCTCCTTCCTGGAATCCCGTTGTGGTCGCCTTGACATCATACCTCGTCTTCATGCGGTCACTGGCTATCTTGATCTTATCCCTGGTTGTTTGGTGCACGTCCCTAATAGTCCGTCTGAGGTCTGCGACATAGTCGTCTTCATTTCTGTTCTCTTCAGACGGTGGTGATCCAAACATCAGTTCACTAGGTAACCGGACTGTTCGACCGAAAAGGATTTCCGATGGAGTGTGACCTGTGGTGTTGTGTACTGCACTCCGATAGGCTAATAGAAACATTGGAATTTGCCTATCCCAATCGCATTGCTTGTCGCCAACGACCTTTGATAAGTGTTCATTCAAGGTTCTGTTGAAGCGTTCTACCATCCCGTCCGATTGTGGGTGGAGCGGTGTTGTTCTTGTCTTTTTAATCCCCAGTAGCTCGCACACCCCTTGGAAAATCTTAGACTCGAAGTTACGCCCTTGATCCGAGTGCAATTCCATCGGTACGCCGAATCTGCTCACCCAGTTGTAAACGATCTGCTCAACCACGGTTTTGGCTTCTTGGTTAGGGATAGCAAAAGCCTCAGGCCACTTGCTGAAGTAATCCATAACAACAAGAATGTAGCGATTTCCATTTTCGGTTTCAGGAAACGGTCCTGCAATGTCAACTGCGATTCTCTCGAATGGCGCTCCAACGTTGTATTGCTGCATTCTGCCGTGAGTTTTAACCCTCGGGCCTTTACTGGCGGCGCAGGTGACACACTTTCTGCACCAATTTTCTACATCGTCCTTGGCGTGCACCCAATAAAAACGTTCTCGCACCTTTTCTAACGTCTTATTCACTCCCAGATGGCCTCCGGATATTCCATCGTGCAGTTCCCTTAGCACGTCACTGACTCTCGACCTTGGCACAACGAGCTGCATCACAAACGACTTTCCATCCGAGCTTTCCCACCTTCGCCTCAAAACACCATCTTGAACTTGAAGCGAGTCCCACTGTGCCCAGTATGCCTTTAGTTCGGGACTTTTATTGGATATTTCCTGCCAATCTGGTTTTTCTTCATGTTCTTTCCAGGCGAGAATTGGCTCGATATCCGGATCCTCTTTTTGGGCGTTTCGCATTTCACTTTCATTCCAACCATCAGTGGGCTCAGCTCTTAGTCGTTGAGTGGATACCGCATCTTTTTCTTCTTGTCGTGCGCAATGTTTGCAATCAGATTTGCAAGGTCGCCGGGACAGAGCATCCGCATTAGAGTGAAGGCTTCCCTTTCGATGCTGTATCTCGTAGTCGTACATCTGGAGTCGTTCAATCCACCTTGCGACTTGTCCTTCAGGATTTTTAAATTGCAGCAACCACTTCAGAGATGCATGGTCTGTGCGAAGAATGAATTTTTGCCCGTACAGGTACTTATGGAAATGCTTTGTTGCCAAGACCAAAGCAAGAAGTTCCCGCCTGGTAACACAGTAGTTCCTTTCCGGCTTAGAGAGCACCTTACTAAAGTAGGAAACAACTTTCTCTTGCCCGTCATGCATCTGCGAAAGGACAGCTCCAATTCCGACGTTACTAGCATCTGCATCCACAATAAATGTTTTTCCTGGAGTAGAGTACACTAGTACAGGGGCCTCACATAGTTGTTGTTTGAGAGTTTTGAAGCTTCTTTCGCATTCACTTGACCATTTGAATTGTTTTCCCTTTTCTGTAAGTTGATGTAAACTCTTTGCGATTCCAGCAAAATCCTTCACAAACCGCCTGTAGTACGTAGCGAGTCCCAGAAAGCTTCTCAGTTGGTGTTTGTCTCTTGGGACTGGCCAATTTTTCACCGCTTCGATCTTTTCTGGGTCTGTCCGTACCCCTTCGGATGAGATGATGTGTCCCAAGTATTTGACATCTGGCCTAAAAAGATGACACTTCTTCGGGTTTAGCTTTAGCTGTGCACTTCGTAGTCTTTGGAACACTTCCTCTAAGTTATCTCGATGTTCTTGAAAAGTTTTGCCGACCACGATGACATCGTCCAGGTAGACCAAACAGGTTTTCCATGTTAGTCCCAGCAAAACTCGTTCCATTAGACGCTCAAAGGTTGCCGGAGCATTGCACAATCCGAATGGCATTACTGTGAATTGCCAAAGCCCGTTTCCTGCGGTGAAGGCTGTCTTCTCACGGTCCTCCGGATGGATCTGTACTTGCCAGTAGCCACTCTTCAAATCAAGTGTGGAGAACCATTGCGCTCCTGACAGTGTGTCCAGTGTGTCGTCAATCCTTGGCAACGGGTAGCTATCCTTCTTGGTGACATTATTTAGCTGGCGATAATCCACGCAGAATCTATTGGTGCCGTCTTTCTTCTTGACCAGTACAACGGGTGATGCCCACGGACTCTTTGAGCCTTCAATCAACCCTTCATTTTCCATAGTCGAAACCATTTCTGCAACCTCCGTCTGCTTAGCTAATGGTAAACGCCTAGGAGGTTGACGTATGGGTCTTGCATCTCCAGTGTCTATTCGGTGTTGTACCAAATGTGTGCTGCCATATTCGCCATCTTGCGAGGCAAATACGTCTGCAAATTCGTTGATTAGTTCCTCTGCCATAGCTCGTTGCTCCTGGTTCAGCTCGGTTTGCCGGAGTATAGTTCTTTTCAACTCAGCTGTGCTACTTGCTGGCAAAGATATAGCAGCATTCTCCTTCGACAACTTGGTGACAGCAGTTATCGGTACGCACGCTCCGATCGATTGTCCTTGCTTTAGTTTGATGCTCTTATTCCCCACATTCAAGATTCTTACTGGGACCATTTTGCCTTTCGGCTCAACGAGCATCTTTCCCACGACGTAATTCTGATAATGATTTTTAGAGTCCGGCTCAATCAAATAGAATCGATGGCCCCCAAGATCACCTTCCAGCTGCGCCCAAATTAGTGTCTCTGCGGAAGGTGGTAAGATCTCGTCCTTGTTGACTACTGTCCTAAGGCATGCGGCATTCTCATTTCCGTACACCATTGGAATCTCGACGTTCCTGTACTTAAGTACTTGAGTTCCGATGTCGAGCACTACATTATGCGCCTTCATAAAGTCAACTCCAATGATGCACTCGTCGCATATATCGGCCACTAGGAATACGTGGGTGAATGTTAGTCCTGCCAGATTGATCGTAAAAACAACTTCTCCATACACCTTTGCCGTCGCTCCTGTTGCTGTTTTCAAGCAGTAGCTACTGGTATTGTGCAGCCATGAATCATGGGCGATATCCCTTCTTATAATGGAAGCGGTGGCACCGGTGTCAATGGTGGCCACGCATTTATTCTGGCCAATGTTGGCTTCCACTGTAAGACTCTTGTTACTTCGTTTTGTTTGGGAGACTTGGATTTTGATCCTGGGGGCGTCAATTCCAGAAACCGACTTCTGCCCCTCGAAGTTGGTCCTTACACGTATTCCCGCCTGTTGACTTGATGATGCGCTGCTTGCAGTATAGATGTTTTCCCTGCTACATGCTTCTTTGTTATGCCTCCCAGCAGCGCATTGTAAACAACTGCGTTCTTTAAGTGGAGCCCAGCACTGACGCTGCAGATGTCCTATTTTGTTGCAGTTCCAGCAACGGACTTGTCCTCCACGCACACTGTTCCGCTCCACGACGTCTGCTCGTTGGCATGAGCATTCCACGGCTGTCACTTCTCTCACGCGGTGGATTTCTTGGGTTGCTTGGTCGGCAGCTTTCATCGTCAGGGCCAATGCTAGGGCCTCAGGAAGGGTTCGTTTTCCAGCCATTCTTACAGCCATTTGCAACTGCCTATCTTCAATTGCTTGGGTAAACGCCTCTACAGCCATTTCGCTGATAATGTCTTCTCCGGCATTAGGATAAGATAAATGCGCCAACCGTTCGATATCGGCCTGCAACTGCTGAAGTGTTTCGCCCCTCTTCTGGACTCTGCTGCGCAGTTGGACTCTGTATACTTGCTGCATATGGTCATCTCCGAACCGCATTTCTATGGCTTTAACCAAAGCGTCGTAGTTGAGTTGTTTATCTTCTGAGATGGTTTGCAGCAATTCCGCAGCTGTACCTCTCAGTGCCAGCGTGAGTGCAATCGACTTTTCTCCGTCGTCCCAGTTGTTGGTCATGGCAGCTGCTTCAAATTGTCTTCTATATATTGGCCACGATGTTTGGCCATCGAAGACAGGCGGTTGCATCTCTTTCCTTCTAGGGCTGTCTGTAGAAATTTCTCGGACTTTCTGTTTCTTTACTCTCTCTAGTTCTTTCGCAAGATTCTCGATATTGTGTTCAACCTTCTCGAATTGTGCCTCGTGCATATTTAATTTTTGATCGATTATTTCGAATTTCGCTTCTAGAGAATTCTTGAACTCTTCGACAGTGTCTTTTTGTGCGGAAATAATGGAATTCTTCTGTTCTTCTAGAGAATTCTTCTGTTCTTCTAGAGAATTCTTCTGTTCTTCTAGAGAATTCTTCTGTTCTTCTAACTTAGAATCCATACTTCTCCTTTGTTCTTCTAACTTAGAATTCAATCCAAGGAGCAATTCCATCATGGCAGACATGTCAACCCCTGTGCTTACAAGCTCCTCTTCTACGTCGAACGACATGGATTTAGGATCTTTTCCATCTTTTTCGATCGCTTCTTGTAGCCGAAGAATCAAATCACTTTTCCCTCCAGCTGCGGAGAGATTCCGCTTCTCTAGCTCCATTTTCAGCTGGGGTATACTTAGCTCCAGCAATGTACGTGCCATTTTTTTTTTTTTTTTTTTTTATTTTTATTTATTTTTTTTTTATTTCACAGCACTCAGAATAAGTTTTATCCCACTTCTGACACCAATGTAATATTTCGGCTAGGGTTCGAAATGATAAAACGTTATTCTGTTTCTAAAAACACTCTATTTATTACTATTTAAATACAACTTTCAATCAATTCACAAACAATTTCACTTCTATTTCACAATTCAAATCTCTTATCTTTCACTTAGTAAGACTTAGGTCCTTTTCCATCGCTTTCCAAATATCAACTTATCGTCCGCAGTTTCTCATCCTGTATTTATACTACATTTGTCGGGTTCTAGTTCTTTCTGGTAACTTCTGGTTTGAAACTGGGGTAATAACTGAACTCTCCAACGTGGAGAGTTTGTATGATCCTAAAACTATGCAACACTGGATCCTTGATTTAATCACATATATACCACAATATGATTAAATCAATTATCCCGTGTTGCATAACTTTAGGATCGTACAAACTCTCCATGTTGGAGAGTTCAGTTATTACCCCAGTTTCAAACCAGAAGTTACCAGAAAGAACTAGAACCCGACAAATATGGTATAAATACAGGATGAGAAACTACGGACAGTAAGTTGATTTTTGGAAAGCGATGGAAAAGGACCTAAGTCTTACTAAGTGAAAGATAAGTGATTTGAATTGTGAAATAGTAGTGAAATCGTTTGTGAACTAATTGAAAGTTGTTTATAAATAATAATAAATAGAGTGTTTTGAAGCAGAATAACGTTTTATCATTTCGAACCGTAGCTGAAATATTACAGTATGTTAAATTAGTCTATTAACAAACCCTGTGAAAAAAGGTAACATTCGATATTCGACGGTGAGATACATGTTCATTTGTAGTTCGGAACTTAGTTTCACCATATCGCTAGTTGTATTGTCAGATTGTCGACTATAAGGACTTATGTGATTATGAAATAATGTTGTTGTAGAATAAAGCGAAAAAGAAAAAATGTATTTGCACCGAAAGGAATGAAAAAAAAACAAATTTGATTATGTGTATTGTAAATACAATTGAATATTTATTCTAACAAAATAATATTGTAGTATATATGTGATTAAATCAAGAATCCAGTGTTGCATAACTCTAGAATCATACAAACTCTCCGCGTTGGAGAGTTCAGTTACTACCCCAGTTTCAAACCAGAAGTTACCAGAAAGAACTAGAACCCGACAAATGTGCTATAAATACAGGATAAATAGTAGTGAAATTGTTTGTGAATTAATTGAAAGTTGTTTTTAAATAATAATAAATAGAGTGTTTAGAAACAGAATAACGTTTTATCATTTCGAACCCTAGCCGAAATATTACATTGGTATCAAAAGTGGGATAAAACTTATTCTGAGTGCTGTAAAAAAGTAAAAAAAAATATAAAAAAATTGACACGTACATTGCTGCAGCTAGGTATACCCCAGCTGAAAATTGAGCTAGAGAAGCGGAATCTCTCCGCAGCTGGAGGGAAAAGTGATTTGATTCTTCGACTACAAGAAGCGATCGAAAAAGATGGAAAAGATCCTAAATCCATGTCGTTCGAAGTAGAAGAAGAGCTTGTAAGCACAGGGGTTAACATGTCTGCCATGATGGAATTACTCCTTGGATTGAATTCTTAGTTAGAAGAACAAAGGCGAAGTATGGATTTAACGTTAGAAAAACAGAAGAATTCCATTATTTCCGCACAAAAAGACACTGTCGAAGAGTTCAAGAATTCTCTAGAAGCGAAATTCGAAATAATCGATCAAAAATTAAATATGCACGAGGCACAATTCGAGAAGGTTGAACACAATATCGAGAATCTTGCGAAAGAACTAGAGAGAGTAAAGAAACAGAAAGTCCGAGAAATTTCTACAGACTCCCCTAGAAGGAAAGAGATGCAACCAAATGTTTTTGATGGCCAAACATCGTGGCCAATATATAGAAGACAATTTGAAGCAGCTGCCATGACCAACAACTGGGACGACGGAGAAAAGTCGATTGCGCTCACGCTGGCACTGAGAGGTACAGCTGTGGAATTGCTGCAAACCATCTCAGAAGATAAACAACTCAACTACGACGCTTTGGTTAAAGCCATAGAAATGCGGTTCGGAGATGACCATATGCAGCAAGTATACAGAGTCCAACTGCGCAGCAGAGTCCAGAAGAGGGGCGAAACACTTCAGCAGTTGCAGGCCGATATCGAACGGTTGGCGCATCTATCTTATCCTAATGCCGGAGAAGACCTTATCAACGAAATGGCTGTAGAGGCGTTTACCCAAGCGATTGAAGATAGGCAGTTGCAAATGGCTGTAAGAATGGCTGGAAAACGAACCCTTCCTGAGGCTCTAGCATTTGCCCTGACGATGAAAGCTGCCGACCAGGCATCTCAAGAAATCCACCGCGTGAGAGAAGTGACAGCCGTGGAATGCTTCTGCCATCGAGCAGACGTCGTGGAGCGGAACAGTGTGCGTGGAGGACAAGTCCGTTAATGGAACTGCAACAAAATAGGACATCTGCAGCGTGAGTGCAGGTCTCCACTTAAACAACGCAGTTGTCCACAATGCGCCGCTAGGAGACGTAACGAAGAGGCATCTGGCAGGAATGACATCTATCCTGCAAGCAGCGCAACGTCAAGTCAACAGGCGGGAAACGTGTAAGAACCAACTTCGAGGGGCAGAAGTTGGTTTCTGGAATTGACGCCCCCAGGATCAAAATCCAAGTCTCCCACACAAAACGAAGTAACAAGAGTCTTACAGTGGAAGCCCACATTGGCCAGAATAAATGCGTGGCCACCATTGACACCGGTGCCACCGCTTCCATTATAAGAAGGGATATCGGCCACGATTCATGGCTGCACAACACCAGTAGCTACTGCTTGAAAACAGCAACAGGAGCGACGGCAAAGGTGTATGGAGAAGTTGTTCTTACGATCAATCTGGCAGGACTAACATTCACCCACGTATTCCTAGTGGCCGATATGTGCAACGAGTGCATCATTGGAGTTGACTTTATGAAGGCGCATAATGTAGTGCTCGACATCGGAACTCAAGTACTTAAGTACAGGAACGTCGAGATTCCAATGGTGTACGGGAATGAGAATGCCGCATGCCTTAGGACAGTAGTCAACGAGGACGAGATATTACCACCTTCCGCAGAGACACTAATTTGGGCGAAGCTGGAAGGTGATCTTGGGGGCCATCAATTCTATTTGATTGAACCGGACTCTAAAAATCATTATCAGAATTATGTCATGGGAAAGATGCTCGTTGAGCCGAAAGGCAAAATGGTCCCAGTAAGAATCTTGAATGTGGGAAATAAGAGCATCAAACTAAAACAAGGACAATCGATCGGAGCGTGCGTACCGATAACTGCTGTCACCAAGTTGTCGAAGGAGAATGCTGCTATATCTTTGCCATCAAGTAGCACGGCTGAGTTGAAAAGAACTATACTCAGGCACACCGAGCTGAACCAGAAGCAACGAGCGATGGCAGAGGAACTAATCAACGAATTTGCAGACGTATTTGCCTCGCAGGATGGCGAATATGGCAGCACACATTTGGTACAACACCGAATAGACACTGGAGATGCAAGACCCATACGTCAACCCCCTAGGCGTTTACCATTACCTAGGCAGACGGAGGTTGCAGAAATGGTTTCGACTATGGAAAATCAAGGGTTGATTGAAGGCTCTAAGAGTCCGTAGGCATCACCCGTTGTACTGGTCAAGAAGAAAGACGGCACCAATAGATTCTGCGTGGATTATCGCCAGCTAAATAATGTCACCAAGAAGGATAGCTACCCCTTGCCAAGGATTGACGACACACTGGACACACTGTCAGGAGCGCAATGGTTCTCCACACTTGATTTGAAGAGTGGCTACTGGCAAGTACAGATCGATCCGGAGGACCGTGAGAAGACAGCCTTCACCGCAGGAAACGGGCTTTGGCAATTCACAGTAATGCCATTCGGATTGTGCAATGCTCCGGCAACCTTTGAGCGTCTAATGGAACGAGTTTTGCTGGCACTAACATGGAAAACCTGTTTGGTCTACCTGGATGATGTCATCGTGGTCAGCAAAACTTTTCAAGAACATCGAGATAACTTAGAGGAAGTGTTCCAAAGACTACGAAGTGCACAGCTAAAGCTAAACCCGAAGAAGTGTCATCTCTTTAGGCCAGATGTCAAATACTTGGGACACATCATCTCATCCGAAGGGGTAAGGACAGACCCAGAAAAGATCGAAGCGGTGAAAAATTGGCCAGTCCCAAGAGACAAACACCAACTGAGAAGCTTTCTGGGACTCGCTACCTACTACAGGCGGTTTGTGAAGGATTTTGCTGGGATCGCAAAGAGTTTGCATCAACTAACAGAAAAGGGAACACAATTCAAATGGTCAAGTGAATGCGAAAGAAGCTTCAAAACTCTCAAACAACAACTATGTGAGGCCCCTGTACTAGCGTACCCTACTCCAGGAAAAACATTTATTGTGGATGCAGATGCCAGTAACGTCGGAATTGGAGCTATCCTTTCGCAGATGCATGACGGGCAAGAGAAAGTTGTTTCCTACTTTAGTAAGGTGCTCTCTAAGCCGGAAAGGAACTACTGTGTTACCAGGCGGGAACTTCTTGCTTTGGTCTTGGCAACAAAGCATTTCCATAAGTACCTGTACGGACGAAAATTCATTCTTCACACAGACTATGCATCTCTGAAGTGGTTGCTGCAATTTAAAAATCCTGAAGGACAAGTCACAAGGTGGATTGAACGACTCCAGATGTACGACTACGAGATACAGCATCGAAAGGGAAGCCTTCACTCTAATGCGGATACTCTGTCCCGGCGACCTTGCAAATCTGATTGCAAACATTGCGCATGACAAGAAGAAAAAGATGCGGTATCCACTCATTGACTAAGAGCTAAGCCCACTGACGGTTGGAATGAAAGTGAAATGCGAAACTCCCAAAAAGAGGATCCGGATATCGAGCCAATACTCGCCTGGAAAGAACATGAACAAAAACCAGATTGGCAGGAAATATCCAATAAAAGTCCCGAACTAAAGGCATACTGGGCACAGTGGGACTCGCTTCATGTTCAAGATCGTGTTTTGAGGCGAAGGTGGGAAAGCTCGGATAGAAAGACGTTTGTGATGCAGTTCGTTGTGCCAAGGTCGAGAGTCAGTGACGTGCTAAGGGAGCTGCCTGATGGAGTATTCGGAGGTCTCCTGGGAGTGAATAAGACGTTAGAAAAGGTGCGAGAACGTTTTTATTGGGTGCACGCCAAGGACGATGTCGAAAATTGGTGCAGAAAGTGTCTCACCTGCGCCGCCAGTAAAGGCCCGAGGGTTAAAAATCACGGCAAAATGCAGCAATACAACGTTGGAGCGCCATTCGAGAGAATCGCAGTTGACATCGCAGGAACGTTTCCTGAAACCGAAAAGGGAAGTCGCTACAATCTTTTTGTTATGGACGACTTCAGTAAGTGGCCTGAGGCTTTCGCTATCGATCGTTTACAACTTGGTGAGCGGATTCGGCGTACCAATGGAATTGCACTCGGATCAAGGGCGCAACTTCGAGTCCAAGATTTTCCAAGGGGTGTGCGAGCTACTGGGGATTAAAAAGACGAGAACAACACCGCTCCACCCACAATTGAACGGAATGGTGGAACGCTTCAACAGAACCTTGAATGAACACCTATCAAAGGTCGTTGGCGACAAGCAATGCGATTGGGATAGGCAAATTTCAATGTTTCTATTAGCCTATCGGAGTGCAGTACAAAACACCACAGGTCACACTTCATCGGAAATCCTCTTCGGTCGAACCGCCCGGTTACCTAGTGATTTGATGTTTGGAGCACCGCCGTCTGAAGAGAACAGAAAGGAAGACGACTATGTCGCAGACCTCAGACAGATTATTAGGGACATGCACCAAAGAACCAGGGATAAGATCAAGATAGCCAGTGACCTCATGAAGACGAGGTATGATGTCAAGGCGACCACAACGGGATTCCAGGAAGGAGATCTAGTGTGGCTATATAACCCTCATAGATGGAAAGGCGTATCACCCAAATTACAGCAAGACTGGGAAGGACCCTATAAAGTGGTAAAGCGCATCAACGAAGTTGTCTATCACATTCAACGAGGAAGAGGCAAGATGAAAGTGGTTCATGTGGATCGAATTCATCGCTATATTGGGCAGAATGTTGAAGAGTTTGTTCGGGACGAACAAGTTTAAGAGGGGGATATTGTGGTATATATGTGATTAAATCAAGGATCCAGTGTTGCATAGTTTTAGGATCAAACAAACTCTCCACGTTGGAGAGTTCAGTATTTCCCCAGTTTCAAACCAGAAGTTGTGAGAAAGAACTAGAACCCGACAAATGTGGTATAAATACAAGATGAGATACTGCGGACGATAAGTTGATTTTTGGAAAGCGATGGAAAAGGACCTAAGTCTTACTAAGTGAAAGATAAGAGATTTGAATTGTGAAATAGAAGTGAAATTGTTTGTGAATTGATTGAAAGTGGTATTTAAATAATAATAAATAGAGTGTTTTGAAACAGAATAAAGGATTAAACTTTCGAACCCTAGCCGAAATATTACAGTATTATTGATCTTTGGGAATCCTTCCTTAATGCCATTTAAAGTTTTTTTTTTTGATCTGCTCATCTTTAATCTCTTTTATTATAATTTAAATAATATGAACGAGGCTTGCAGAAATCGAACTACCAAGGAATTAAAAACTAAAACACTGTTTTGACCAAATTTTCTAAAGGAGCAGCTTACCCTTCAACGAACTTATTACAAGTGACTCTATTTTCAAATTCACCTACGAGTAATTCTCGCTAAAGACGTCTGTTACATACGTAAAAATAGCTTATGTCGTCCTAAGATAACAGTTTTATACCTATTTAAAGTAGTAAAGCAGCTAATGTGGGCTTAAGCTGTTTTATACAATTGAGTTTGGTTCGAAATTAATTTTTTCAAAATGGCTTATGTTGACATTAGCTGTAAAATAATCGAATATTGCGTAAGTTGAAAATAACTTATGTCGCCTTAAGCGATCATTTTTTTTGATTTCCATGCGTAATAAGGGCTTATATCACAACTTAAGCCGTTGCAAAAAAATATATTCTTTTCTTCGTTTTGATCGATTTGGGGCCAATATAGACATAAGATGTTTTGCAAATGCATTTTTGGACCATTTAAACTTAAGCTCCTTTTGTTTTTTTTTTAAATTTAACGGACATTTTTGTCGTTGGGTAATGGGACCCAGACTAAAAGAAAGATAAATGAAAAGGAAAAATTACGACAGTGAAAAAACGATTTTCGCTTATGTCGACTTAAGTTTTTTTAACTTATTGGCACAGATATAACATAGAGAGTAATAAAATTCAATCGATAGTAAGTAGATGTACGTAACAGTGGTGTTAGGAAGTCATTTATCATTCGATATTTTTTTACAATTTAAATAAAAGAATAATAATATTTAATTAATTTGAAATTCATGAAAATAAGGAGGCGTTCAATTGAACATACCGGCCACCTTGAAATGCACAAGGACCAGCAGCTTCAATGACGATGGTGCAGTTATTGCAAGCATTCATCAGACCAGCGTTTGCAAAAATGTTGATACAGTTGCTGCATTTCACGGAATCTTCCGAGTCGATTATATGCATGTGAAGAAACGTCCGGGTGTGGGATTGACACGAGCGCTTCTCCTATGAGGAAGTGTCTAGGCGTCAGGTCATCCAAGTCGTTTGGGCCAAATGAAAAGGGAGTTATTGGTCGTGAATTGAGAACAGCCTCAATTTTGCTCACCACTGTATGGAGCTCTTCATATGCTTACTTGGAATTCGCGGCTACCTTGTAGAAGTCATGCTTGAACGACTCAACAGCCGCCTCCCAGGAGCCACCAAAATCGGGTGCCCTTGGAGAGATGCGTTTCCACGTGAAGTGGTCCCTCTCGCTAAGGCGGTAAATTGTGTTGTTGTACTCTTGAGATTCATACAATGTTTTTAGCTCCTGAAGTTCAGACCTCGCACCGATGAAATTCGTAGCTTTATTGCAAAAGATTGTTGAACATATACCTCGACGGGAGATAAAACGCTCCAGACATTTTTCAAGGCGTTGCTTGATAGGTCGTTCAGCAGCTCGAGTGAGTGTTGAGTGGCCTTGCCAGCGAAGCAGATAAACAGCGCAACATATACCTTTGTGGGTTGCTCACCTCGAATTTTGAAATGACATATGAATGGCCCGCAGAAGTCCACACCAGTTACAAGAAAGGGGCCAGCTGGTGTAACCCGCTGTGAAGAAAACTCACCCATGATGTGTTCAAAGTTGGATGGTTTTACCCTAAAGCATCTGATGTACCTGCTAATGATCTCACGAGCAGTTTAAAGTCCATCAATTGGCCAATACATCTGACGAGTGATTGCTAAAAGCTATTGTGGGCTGGCGTGCATGTAAGCGAAATGAAAGAAAGTAATTATAATGTTTGTAAGCGTGTAATTTTTTGGGAGAAGAATATTTATATATATTTTGTATTGTATTGAAGGGTGGAATTCCGCAGACTTCCTCCGATCGGAATCAACTTGTTTTTGTCCAAGAATGGAGATAACTGTTCAACAATAGCGCTTCCTTTAGATAGCCAATTCCCCTTTAACAGATCTTGATACTCACTTGCAAAAGAAAGTTGTTCACGTTTCGTAGAAGATAAATTAGTCCACTATCCAATTCCTCCATGGTGAGATAAGGTTCAATGATGCGATCCGTCGCACTGCGACGACTATTGTAACTATTGTAACTTTCAAGGATATCTGACACACCTCTGGAATTGTATGACCTTGAATCGAAATTATCTAAATCCCGTCTCCAACAACACCCAAATCAGAGACGTGTGTAAGACCCCCTAAAAAAATGACCCCTTTCCGCTAATACAACCCCACAGGCACAGGACTCCGTAAGCCTGTTATTAAAAAAAACTACAAAAGGGTAATTTTAATTTGCATGTGTATGGTGATGTTTTTGTTTCCCTGATACAACCTTCAACAAAGAATATTGGAAAAACAGCGTGCGTGAATCTGGTGATAAGCTTAAGATCGAATTCGTTTAGAACTTTTATACGGTCTTATTGGATGGATTTTCCTTTCAAATCCATCTGAACAAATGAAATAAGTTCAGTAATACTAAGTCACGTGTTTCCGTGCATGTTCGACAGCATTTCACCCGGGTTTTTTTCTTACGCATAGACTTTAACGTGTCGGTTTGTTAAGATGAGTGCTCTCAAGCAAAAACGTGGCAATGCAAAGTCTTGCTAAACATGTGCGGTTGATTTTGTTCAGACTATAAATTCGGATACTACAATAGAGATGCTCGAAATTCAATTGAGTAGAATCGTAGAAGCATGGTCCGATAATCAAATTAGAGCTCATCATGCTAATTCGTTTTCAAATAATCAGTGTCCGATATGTACAAATTATCATCTTTCGCCCCAATGTCCTCAATTCCTATCTTCAGACCTTGATTCGCGTCGAAAAATCGGTAAATCCCAGTCCGCCTGTTTTAATTGTCTCCATGCTGGTCACTCGTCTATTAATGTCTCTCAAATTTCCGTTGTCGTATGTGTGAAGCTCATCACAATTCGTTGATGCACAAGGATGACGCCACAAACATTTTCTGGGGCGTTCCATCTACCTCGAATCAAGTTCACAATGTTCGTCATCCACTCCTCATACTGCATCCCCTCTGGTCAGTAACCACTCGCTTAAACCAACCATTCGCAAGCAAACTATTCTGCCAACAATTCTCGCAAAGGTTCAAGATAATCGGGGACAGTTCGTAGATTGTCGCATTTTGTTGGACACGGGCTCAAAATCTTCATTTCTGTCGGAATCATTTGTGCAAAGGATCGGACTTCCTTGCAAACATGCTTGGGTACCGGTTACGGGACTGTCATTGCTAGAAGCGGGTCATACTTAAGGGAGCGTTTTAATCCAAATCCATTCGCGAGTGAGCTCAACCCAGATGTCGGTATATGCGTTTATTCTCGGTCATCTGACTTCAGAGTTACCATCTAAATTCTTCGATGCGTCTACGTGGAAGCATCTTGAAAAACTTGTATTAGCCGATCCGCTTTTTAACGTTTCAAACGTAGATATGCTTCTAGGCGCAGATAGGTAAACCAGAATACTTCATTCGGCTTGGCTATTTCGGTAGAGCTTTCAGATTCAAATCATTTTGGTATGTCGCCTTTTCACTCCGCTATAGACGTAGACATTATTCTACAAAGATTCTGGGAGCTCGAAGAAGTTCCTAGCATTAAACCCAATTCATCTTTTAATGACCCAAGTGAAAAACAGTTTCGCCAAACAGCGTTGGTTTAAAAGCAATCAGGAATTGCATCAGCAATATTCCAAATTTATGAAGGAATACCTAGACCTTGGACATATGTCCCTAATCCCTCGACATGAAATACATCAAGACCCTTCACGACAATTCTATCTACCCCACCTGGTTCTAAAACCCTATAGTTCTCCTACAAAACTGCGCGTCGTGTTTGATGGTTCGACCAAAGATTCGAATGGAACCTTGTGAAATGTTCCGCGACACATTTTTCAATCCTGTGATGACATAGAACTTCACGGCTTCTCGGATGCCTCAATTCTCACCTACGCCGCCGTTGTTTATGCTCGGTCTATATCACCCCAGGGAAATATAACCATCACTTTCGTTGCAGCAAAAACATAAGGGGCCCCTTTAAAACCCGTGTCTTGAACTGTGCTTTGCTCTTGTCTCGTCTTCTTTCGTTGATGAAATCAACGGTAACGGCCAATATTGGAAGAACATTCGCATGGTGCGACTCTGAAATCGTGCTACATTGGCTTTCTTCGAACCCCCGGCGATGGACGACCTTTGTTGCTAATCGTTCAGCATTAATTTAGGAGAAGATCCCAAGATACTCGTGGCGTTATGTACCAACAGACTCAAATCCAGCTGACTGTGTGTCGCGTGACCTTCTGCCCTCTGTATCCCAGGAACATTGGCCCAAATCAAATTTCCATTCCAATATTTCGAAATTTAAATCTGTTACACAGGAAGCAAAGCCCCAAAGTAGATACTGGTAACGCTTTTAAATGATTCTGTCTCCGAGGGACTACTAAAAAAAATTCTCTTCGTGGTAGAAACTGCAAAGAATTGTTTCATTCTGCATTCGGTTTACGCACAATAGCAAATCTGATAGCTCAAATCAAAACATTAATGGTTTAGCCTATTCCGAGATTCGTTCCGCGGAAATTATCATTTTGAAGATGATTCAACTTGGACCATTCGAAAGTGACATTCAGTATCCGCGTACGAGACTCCAAATATCACCAAAATCCAAACTTGTAAGGTACTCAGCATTTTGAGATGAGGATGGACTTCTACGTGTTGGTGGACGCAGCAAACATGAACATGTATCTTTCAACATTAAGCATCCCATAATTTTACCACAAAATAGTCGTTTTTGTTTTTTCATCATTTCAGATATCCATCGACGATATTTGCATGCAGGAGTATCTGAGACCTTTGAATTCGTTCGACAAGAATTCTGGATCATGGGTAGCAGAAATCTAATCAGCAAAATAATTCACCAGTTTAAGCAGTGTTTTATGCAACGTAAGCAAACCAGCCAGCAGATAATGGGTGACATACTATCACATCAGATTCATCAAAGTCGGCCACTTTCAAATACAGGATGTGATTACGCAGGGCGCTTTTCAATTAAATTATCTCGATGTCGCAAAGCAAAAATTTGAAAGGCGTACAATGCTTTATTCATATGCATGTTTACGAAAGCAATTCAGCGATCTTATGATTCGATTTTTGTGTCAAGCTGTGTTAAATTCTTAAGACCTCTAACCCAAGGTCATTTTCTCATAAGTGAACAATTGACAGCTGTACCTGAGCCCAATCACCTTGAAACACCAATAAATCGGCTAGGTCACTGGAATCATATCCAAAATATGATCCAAGGATTTGGAAGAGGTGGCATATAAGTATTTGACAACACTACAGGAGCGAAACAAATGCAAGTACATTTTCGAATCCCTTTTCAACTCTCACACGTAGTGTGCTCTCGCACAGGTTGTCCAACAACATGTCTACTGCCTCTGTGAGATATTGCTTGGAAGAGAGTGCATTAATTGTGCTGTAATTTAACCATTACGCGCATCCTTTGATAACTTTGGATTTGACCGTAGCACACACAACACAATAAGTACCAAATATTTCTTATTATATTGTAATATTGCGGCTAGGGTTCGAAATGATAAAACGTTATTCTGTTTCAAAACACTCTATTTATTATTATTTATAAACAACTTTCAATTAGTTCACAAACGATTTCACTACTATTTCACAATTCAAATCTCTTATCTTTCACTTATTAAGACTTAGCTCCTTTTCTATCGCTTTCCAAAAATCAACTTATCGTCTAATGTTTCTCATCCTGTATTTATACCATATTTGTCGGGTTCTAGTTCTTTCTGGTAACTTCTGGTTTGTAACTGGGTGAACTCTCCAACATGGAATCCATGCAACACTGGATTCTTGATTTAATCACATATATACCACAATATCACCCTCTCAAACTTGTTCGTCCCGAACAAACTCTTCAACATTCTGCCCAATATAGCGATGAATTCGATCCACATGAACCTCTTTCATCTTGCCTCTTCCTCGTTGAATGTGATAGACAACTTCGTTGATGCGCTTTACCACTTTATAGGGTCCTTCCCAGTCTTGCTGTAATTTGGGTGATTCGTCTTTCCGTCTATGAGGGTTATATAGCCACACTAGATCTCCTTCCTGGAATCCCGTTGTGGTCGCCTTGACATCATACCTCGTCTTCACGTGGTCACTAGCTATCTTGATCTTATCCCTGGTTCTTTGGTGCACGTCCCTAATAATCTGTCTGAGGTCTGCGACATAGTCGTCTTCCTTTCTGTTCTCTTCAGACGGCGGTGCTCCAAACATCAAATCACTAGGTAACCGGGCGGTTCGACCGAAGAGGATTTCCGATGGAGTGTGACCTGCGGTGTTTTGTACTGCACTCCGATAGGCTAATAGAAACATTGAAATTTGCCTATCCCAATCGCATTGCTTGTCGCCAACGACCTTTGATAGGTGTTCATTCAAGGTTCTGTTGAAGCGTTCCACCATTCCGTTCAATTGTGGGTGGAGCGGTGTTGTTCTCATCTTTTTAATCCCCAGTAGCTCGCACACCCCTTGGAAAATCTTGGACTCGAAGTTGCGCCCTTGATCCGAGTGCAATTCCATCGGTACGCCGAATCCGCAAACCCAGTTGTAAACGATCTGCTCAATTACGGTTTTGGCTTCCTGGTTAGGGATAGCGAAAGCCTCAGGCCACTTACTGAATTCGTCCATAACAACAAGAATGTAGCGACTTCCCTTTTCGGTTTCAGGAAACTTTCCTGCGATGTCAACTGCGTTCTCTCGAAGGGCGCTTCAACGTTGTATTGCTGCATTCTGCTGTGAATTTTAACCCCCGGGCCTTTACTGGCGGCGCAGGTGACCCACTTTCTGCATCAATTTTCGACATCATCCTTAGAGTGCACCCAATAAAAACGTTCTCGCACCTTTTCTAACGGCTTATTCACTCCCAAGTGGCCTCCGGATACTCCATCGTGCAGTTCCCTTAACACGTCACTGATTCTCGACCTTGGCACAACGAGCTGCATCACAAACGACTTTCCATCCGAGCTTTCCCACCTTCGCCTCAAAACACCATCTTGAACATGAAGCGAGTCCCACTGTGCCCAGTATGCCTTTAGTCCGGGACTTTTATTGGATATTTCCTGCCAATCTGTTTTTTGTTCATGTTCTTTCTAGGTGAGAATTGGCTCGATATCTGGATCCTCTTTTTGGGCGTTTCGCATTTCACTTTCATTCCAACCCTCAGTGGGCTCAGCTCTTAGCCATTGAGTGGATTTCGCATCTTTTTCTTCTTGTCGTGCGCAATGTTTGCAATCAGATTTGCAAGGTCGCCGGGACAAATCATCCGCATTAGAGTGAAGGCTTCCCTTTCGATGCTGTATCTCATAGTCGTACATCTGGAGTCGTTCAATCCACCTTGCGACTTGCCCTTCAGGATTTTTAAATTGCAGCAACCACTTCAGAGACGCATGGTCTGTGCGAAGAATGAATTTTCGTCCATACAGGTACTTATGGAAATGCTTTGTTGCCAAGACCAAGAGAGCACGTTACTAAAGTAGGAAACTACTTTCTCTTGCCCGTCATGCATCTGCGAAAGGACAGCTCCAATTCCGACGTTACTGGAATCTGCATCCACAATAAATGTTTTTCCTGGAGTAGGGTACGCTAGTACAGGGGCCTCACATAGTTGTTATTTGAGAGTTTTGAAGCATCTTTCGCATTCACTTGACCATTTGAATTGTGTTCCCTTTTCTGTTAGTTGATGCAAACTCTTTGCGATCCCAGCAAAATCCTTCACAAACCGCCTGTAGTAGGTAGCGAGTCCCAGAAAGCTTCTCAGTTGGTATTTGTCTCTTGAGACTGGCCAATTTTTCACCGCTTCGATCTTTTCTGGGTCTGTCCTTACTCCTTCGGATGAGATGATGTGTCCCAAGTATTTGACATCTGGCCTAAAGAGATGACACTTCTTCGGGTTTAGCTTTAGCTGTACACTTCGTAGTCTTTGGAACACTTCCTTTAAGTTATCTCGATGTTCTTGAAAAGTTTTGCCGACCATGATAACATCGTCCAGGTAGACCAAACAAGTTTTCCATGTTAGTCCCAGCAAAACGCGTTCCATTAGACGCTCAAAGGTTGCCGGAGCATTTCACAATCCGAATGGCATTACTGTGAATTGCCAAAGCCCGTTTCCTGCGGTGAAGGCTGTCTTCTCACGGTCCTCCGGATGGAACTGTACTTGCCAGTAGCCACTCTTCAGATCAAGTGCGGACAACCGTTGCGCTCCTGACAGTGTGTCCAGTGTGTCGTCAATCCTTGGCAAGGGGTAGCTATCCTTCTTGGTGACATTATTTAGCTGGCGATAATCCACGCAGAATCTATTGGTGCCGTCTTTCTTCTTGACAAGTACAACGGGTGATGCCCACGGACTTAGAGCCTTCAATCAACCCTTCCTTTTCTATAGTCGAAACCATTTCTGCAACCTCCGTCTGCTTAGCTAATGGCAAACGCCTAGGAGGTTGACGCATGGGTCTTGCATCTCCAGTGTCTATTCGGTGTTGTACCAAGTGTGTGCTGCCATATTCGCCGTCCTGCGAGGCAAATATTTCTGCAAATTCGTTGATTAGTTCCTCTGCCATCGCTCGTTGCTCCTGGTTCAGCTCGGTTTGCCTGAGTATAGTTCTTTTACCTCGGCTGTGCTTCTTGATGGCAGAGATATAGCAGCAGTGTCTAATATAAAGCGTGGGCGGAGTAAATACTGGACTTATCATAAACATTATCAGTCCCTTCCCCTCTGATGGTCATAGGTCTTGTTGAGTGGCAAGACCACCAGTAGTCCATACCAGGACTTAAAACACGGTACCGTGGGAGTTAGGAGCCCCCCGGTCCGGACCTAGCTTGTTGAGGTTGGCCCCCTTGTGGGAGCGTCACGGTGGCTGTAGTTTAAACCTAAATCGCAGGGAGGGTGGTCCTGTTAGGGCTCGATACCCGGAGTGGAGTGGCTAAAAGTGCTGGGTGTTGAGACCCTAAGATCAGTAAGAGGTTTTAGGTGGGCCTCGACTCATACCAAGGGTGGATTTGTGCCCTCAACACATTTCCGCATTGGTATTACTTGTTAATGTAGCAAATAAGTGATGGCAAGGCGTATCCTTGCTCCCATGGATGTATGGGCATCCCGTGAGGTTAAGTCTCCATGACAGGTATTCACGTTAAACTCTAGTGACATCTGTCCTTGCTTTGGTTTGATACTCTTATTTCCCACATTCAGACCATTTTGCCTTTCGGCTCAACGGGCATCTTTCCCACGACGTAGTTCTGATAATGATTTTTAGAGTCCGGCTCAATCAAATCGAATCGATGGCTCCCAAGATCACCTTCCAGCTTCGCCCAAATAAGTGTATTAATACTTAAGTACTTGAGTTCCGAAGTCGAGCACTACATTATGTGCCTTCATAAAGTCAACTCTAATGATGCACTCGTCGCATGTATCGGCCAATAGGAATACGTGGGTGAATGTTAGTCCTGGCAGATTGATCGTAAGAAAAACCTCTCCATACACCTTCGCCGTCGTTCCTGTTGCTGTTTTCAGACAGAAGCTACTGGTATTGTGCAGCCATGCGTCATGAGCGATATCCCTTCTTATAATGGAGGCAGTGGCACCGGTGTCAATGGTAGCCAAACACTTATTCTGACCTATGCGGGCTTCCACTGTAAGACTCTTGTTACTTCGTTTTGTTTGGGAGACTTGGATTTTCATCCTGGGGGCGTCAATTCCAGAAACCAACTTCTGCCCCTCAAAGATGGTTCTTACACGTTTCCCGCCTGTTGACTTGACGTTGCGTTGCTTGCAGGATAGATGTTATTCCTACCAGATGCCTCTCCGTTACGCCTCCTAGCAGCGCATTATGGACAACTGCGTTGTTTGAGTGGAGACCTGCACTCACGCTGCAAATGTCCTATTTTGTTGCAGTTCCAACAACGGACTTGTCCTCCACGCACACTGTTCCGCTCCACGACGTCTGTTCGTTAGCATGAGCATTCCACGGCTGTCACTTTTCTCACGCGGTGGATTTCTTGAGAAGCTTGGTCGGCAGCTTTCATCGTCAGGGCAAATGCTAGGGCCTCAGGAAGGGTTCGTTTTCCAGCCATTCTTACAGACATTTGCAACTGCCTGTCTTCAATCGCTTGGGTAAACGCCTCTACAGCCATTTCGTTGATAAAGTCTTCTCTGGCATTAGGATAAGATAGATGCGCCAACCGTTAAATATCGGCCTGCAACTGCTGAAGTGTTTCTCCCCTCTTCTGGACTCTGCTGCGCAGTTGGACTCTGTATACTTGCTGCATATGGTCATCTCCGAAGCGCATTCCTATGGCTTTAACCAAAGCGTGGTAGTTGAGTTGTTTATCTTCTGCGATGGTTTTCAGCAATTCTGCAGCTGTTCCTTTCAGTGCCAGCGTGCGCGCAATCGGCTTTTCTCCGTCGTCCCAGTTGTTGGTCATGGCAGCTGCTTCAAATTGTCTTTTATATATTGGCCACGATGTTTGGCCATCAAAAACAGGCGGTTGCATCTCTTTCCTTCTAGGGCAGTCTGTAGAAATTTCTCTTTCTGTTTCTTCACTTCCTCTAGTTCTTTGGCAAGATTCTCAATATTGTTTTCAACCTTCCCGAACTATTCATCGACTTTCACGAGCTGTTCCAGGAATTCGGTTCCAACATTTGCGAGTTTTGCCTCGTGCATATTTAATTTTTGATCGATTATTTCGAATTTCGCTTCTAGAGAATTCTTGAACTCCTCAACAGTGTATTTCTGCGCGGCAACAATGGAATTCTTCTGTTCTTCTAAAGAGTTCTTTTGTTCTTCTAACTTAGAATCCATACTCCTCCTTTGTTCTTCTAAGGAATTCTTCTGTTCTTCAAACTTAGAATCCATACTTCTCCTTTGTTCTTCTAACTTAGAATTCAATCCAAGGAGTAATTCCGTCATGGCAGACATGTTAACCCCTGTGCTTACAAGCTCTTCTTCTACGTCGAACGACATGGATTTAGGATCTTTTCCATCTTTTTCGATCGCTTCCTGTAGCCGAAGAATCAAATCACTTTTCCCTCCAGCTGCGGAGAGATTCCGCTTCTCTAGCTCAATTTTCAGCTGGGGTATACTTAGCTCCAGCAATGTACGTGGCATTTTTTTATTTTATTTTTTTGTTTTTTTCTTCACAGCACTCAGAATAAGTTTTATCCCACTTCTGCCACCAATGTAATATTTCGGCTAGGGTTCGAAATGATAAAACGTTATTCTGTTTCAAAACACTCTATTTATTATTATTTAAATACCACTTTCAATCAATTCACAAACAATTTCACTTCTATTTCACAATTCAAATCTCTTATCTTTCACTTAGTATGACTTAGGTCCTTTTCTATCGCTTTCCAAAAATCAACTTATCGTCCGCAGTATCTCATCCTGTATTTATACCACATTTGTAGGGTTCTAGTTCTTTCTGGTAACTTCTGGTTTGAAACTGGGGAAATACTGAACTCTCCAACGTGGAGAGTTTGTATGATCCTAAAACTATGCCACACTGGATCCTTCGTTTAATCACATATATACCACAATACTAATAAACAACAAGAGTGAAATTACAATCAGAGATCAAAAAGGTGAGTTCCTCATACAAAATTTACCTGTTGCAAAGCACTATCCAATAAAATGATGATATTTCTCATATTAGCTGACATGCCTTTGACACGGAATGATTTAGAAAATACTGCATTTTTTGAGAGTCCAGTTGTAAATGAAACAGCTTCATCTTATAACCTCGGGATAGAATTTGATGTCAAAGATATATCTCGATATTTTTCAATTATTATGATTATGACTTATGAGGATGATGATGACAGTGTGAAAGATCCTGACTTTTCTCCAAGCTCTCAAAGCAGCAACACTGACGATAATTGAACAATAATAGTTCAAAAATATGCGTTCAACAACTCGACTTAGGAGGGAAAAAAAAAGAAAAAGGGTAAATCTTCTAAAATAATTTTATTTGTGACTATTTGCTCGCTTTGAATATTGATTTCGAAGTGTTGTTTTAATAGGCAAAATTGATTTTTTACGCTTGACATTTGATCTTATTTAGTACTTGACATTTGTTTAGAATTTAAGTTCTTTACACAATTAAAGAATGATAATACAGTGTGTTTATATAATTTTTCATAATCAATATAAGTCATTAACAATTCGA
This sequence comes from Volucella inflata, assembly GCA_928272305.1. Taxonomy (NCBI): domain Eukaryota; kingdom Metazoa; phylum Arthropoda; class Insecta; order Diptera; family Syrphidae; genus Volucella; species Volucella inflata. Next base: position 62,647,709 of record OV743716.1, read on the forward strand.
TAGAATTTTTATGAATAAATTTTGCTTCTCAAACATCTTCCCCGGCCGTGAACAACGCAAGGTGAACTGCTCCTCAATCAGATTCTTTCGATCAGTACTTTCGTCATTTTTAAGTTGTCACCTTGTCAGCAATGGCCGCCCATTGTTTTTCCCTCGGCTGTGCAATGCATCGTTGTTGTTGCCGCTGCCATTGTTGCTTGTGTTGTGCTGTGCCGGGTGCTTTGACCGAGTGCTACTCTTTTTTTTTGTAAATTCGAGTAAAGCTTAACGTACATATTATTCAGTTGTTTTAATTTGAAGAAAATGATTGAGGTGAGTGATATCTCGTAAATTGAATTATACCTATATTTGATTAAATATAATTCACAGATTGGTGTTCTTTTCTGCTTTTTTTTGGTATTTATCGCTCATGTGGTGTTGTTGGTGGATATACGTAGCATTATTTAGTTAATGGAGCTGTGTGCCCATTCACCTTCTTTGTTTTTGTACGTGAATTTCGTGTATAAATAAAATGACAGCAACGCGTTTTGTGTGTGTTATTATATTTCGGTTCGCGACGGTTTGTTAACTATATGCACTGTATCGTTTTTCATTGAGATGCGGTTATTTACGCATGTATATTGAGTGATTGTTTTACGGTTAACGCAAATAAGATTTGTAGTGTTGTCTAGTTTGTACTGCGATATATAGCTTGATATTTGCGTAAATGAGTTGTGTGTGTGTATCTGTTGCATTAGAGCGAATGTGTGTAGGATTCTGTAATGCCATTTGCTGTTTTATTTACATATATTTATTTTGATTAATTTATTTTAGCGATTGTGTGGATTTGTATGTTTGAATGTGTATATCGATTAAATAAATATATGAAATTTAAATTGACATTTTAAATTGTTCCCCTTTTGTCCTTCCATTTGTGGAACCTTCCGGTAAGGTTTGGAGAATTGTTTTTGCCGTCGGCATTTTGCGATTGTGTGGATTTGTGAAAAAGTTGAAAATATAAAATTCTACTTGGATTGTGGCGCGTATATATTATTGGAGAGAAGCACACAAATTTTCATGATAGGTCGCCTGATTTCTCCATTTTGTGGTTTTAGAGTGACGACCAGAATTAAATTGTCTGTCTCCGGATGCACATTGATGATCCTCGCTAAACTCCACTTTACTGGTGATAAGTGATCTCCCTTGATCAAGACTAAATCTCCGACTTTTGGTTGTTCCTTAAATTTCAACTACTTTGGCCGCTGTTGAAGTCTTGTTAAGTACCCTGATTTCCACTTCTTCCAGAAAAGTTATTGCAATTTTTTTAGCCATTGCCATCGTTGCAAATGTCCGATCTTGATGTCCGTTAGATCTAGCTGAGGGATAGTATTAATTGCTCTACCGATGAGGCAGTGTCCAGGGGTAAGGGCTTTGAAGTCATGTGGATCGTCAGCCATTATACATAGAGGCCTCGAATTCAAACATGCTTCCTCTTGATATAAAAGCATGGTGAGTTCTTCAAATCTGTATGTCTCTACACCGATGATCCTCTTAAGATGGTATTTAATTGATTTAACTCCCGCTTCCTAAAGTCCGCCGAAGTGAGGGGAAGCGGGAGGAATAAAGTGCGACTAGATTCCATCTTTGGAGATTGTCTCTTCCTTCCACCTGACTTTGCTGAAGATATGTGAACATAGTCCGTGAATCTGCGTAAGGCTGCATTGAACGCTTGGGTGGTTAAATCGCTTATCAACTCTATGTGTATGGCCTTGGTAGCCAGACACACGAATATGGCGAAGTATGCTTCATGGGTTTTGCCACCTCTACCTTTCCACACTTTAACGTCGATTGGCCCAGCGTAGTCTACACCAGTTTGCGTGAAGGGTTAGGGTATGTGGACCCTTGGAGCTGGTAGATTACCCACGAGTTGGTGTGTCGGTTTTGCTCTATACCGGAAGCAGATGATACAGCTGTGGATGACTCCCTTGAAGCAATTTTTAAACTTCAGGATCCAGAACATGTTTCGCAGATATGCTGTGGTTTGTTGTAGCCCTCCGTGTAACGTTTTCAGATGAGCGTCGGTTATCAATAATTTTGTGAGATGGTTGTTTCCCTTACATACGATCGGATATCGTTGGTCAACTGGAAGCTCTGAGTGTTGCAACCTGCCTCCAACTCGCATGATACCATCGGAGTCAGTGAAAGGACAGAGTGAGGATGGAACTTTGACCTTTCCTTCTGGAGCAAACATTTCTGATTGCACAAGCTTCACGAAAAAAAGAGCGGCAGAATGTAGTTCGGATGGAGAAAGAAATAAAAATTTTGAGAACCAGTTAAATTTCTTGCATTTAATACAAATCTTCGGCAATAAGCAAGTATTCTGATGAGCTTATTCAAGCTTTATTGTTCGATCATTAAAATATAGAAATCATTTTTTACCTGACTGACCGTGTGAACTTTGATTGTACAGTCTGTTTGATAACATCGTAAACGACAAAAATTAAAGAAGAACTTATAATAATAATAAAAAATCAATCGTACTGGTTTATTTTGTTTATTTACTTGAATGCTTTTCTACTAATCTTATAGCATAATCTTGAGACAAGGATCTCCATAAAACTCGTATTTTTCGTGATGATTGTTTGACCATCGAGATCTTCTTTCCTTCCAGCTTTAGCTTCATGAATGCCCAAACATTTTCAATGGGATTTGCATCCGGCGACTGTGATGGCCAATCTAAAACATCGACGTCATTTTCTTATTTTCACGCACTGCACAAACGACTGCGATGTTTCGGGTCATTATCTTCTTGGAGTAACCAATTCTCATTCCTTCTTTCAAACCACCTTTGGGCAGATGGTAATAAAGCCTTCTTATAAATTTTGACCATGTTGGGTGCGTTTAAGTTATTTGTAAACATGAACAAATCGCCAAATCCTTGTTTTGAGAAGCACCCAAGTATGGGTGTAGGCGATGGCGCGATAGTTAGCTCATTGGACTATCACGCAGAGAGTCTAGGTTCGATTCCTGGCTGGGTCACCAACAATTTTTCAAATCGCCATCACCCTTTCGGCGGGCAATGGCAAACTCCCGAAAGTAAAATTGCCTACGAAAAAGCTTTTAAGGAGTGCCGTTCGGACTCGGCGATAAACCGTAGGCCCTGCTCAGATGTGATAAAAATGAAAACATGAGCAACACAAATGAGTGTCAAGACGCTAGGCCATGGCCCATACCGGAGTGCAAGCGCCAGTGTTTTTTTTTTTTAGGAGACCATGCCCAAAAATAAGCTTCATCCGAAAAATAACGTTGTTCCAATCTCTGTCCAAATTCTCCTTGGCCCAACTGAGTCGTTTTTCTACGTGTTTTTTTGACAGTAGTGGTTTCTTTATTGTGCTTCGAAATTTTACATTATTGGCTAGTAAACGTCTTCGTATCGTATCACAACACACACTTAGACCCATTTTATGTAAAATCCCTTGTCCTCCACGTAACGATAGAAGAGGATTTTTTTCAAACACGCGTAGAATCATTTTGTCCTGCTTTTTTGTTGTTTTTGGCGTAGACCCACGATCCGGTAAATCATCCACATTTTTAACTTGGGAATAACGGTGCACCCACTTGCTAAAAAATGCTTTTAATTTTTTATGTATTTAGCAGCTGCTCCGTATGACATTTTCGGTCCTTTTGGATGCATGCACAAGAATACTTCTGCATAACGTGGTGCAAACGCGACACTCATTTTAAAATACTTCCGTCTCTGACAAAAATTGAACACTCTTTAAATTTTTTTATTCAAAGCATCTTAGCAGAAGTATTTTTTTATCTGCTAATTCAAATGCCACTTCCAAACCGGTTTTCATAAACGAGTTTTGCCATATACGATCTTATGAAGCGGACTGTACGTTCTTCTTCTTCTGTTCTTAGATTTGTCGGCTGCTGTGGACCCTGGATATCCCAAGATTTGCGGAGAAAGACTGGACCCTTCCACCAAAGGCTATTGGAATTCAAATCAGAACGGCCCATCCCCCTCGATACTAAATCTGCAGGATTCAACTCGCTGTGAATGTGTTTCCAGCTGTCTGGTTTGAGCAGTCGCTGTATTTCAGCTACCCGGTTGTTAACGAAGGTGGCCCACTTGATTGGAGGAGCTGCGATCCATGATAGAGTGATTGTTGAGTCGGTCCATGCATACTGCTTCACGTCTGGCAATCCTAAAACCCTTGATGTGTAGTCTAGTAGTGTAGCGAGAATTACGGCTCCGCAGAGTTCAAGTCGTGGGAGCGTTTGGGTTTTCACTGGAACAACCCTGGTCCTGGACATAAGCAAATGAACATGGATGTCGTTGTTGGAGTCGAGAATTCGAAAATAAATCGCCGCACCATACGCGTCACTGAACCCGTGTAACTCCAGATCTTTATGTGTGTCGTCAGTATCGCCTTCATTCGAGGATCCAAGCGCTGGTTTGCTCCCATCTTTGAATGGCAACGATACCTCATATCGTCCGCTCCGTAATTTCTTTGTTGTTACCTTGAAGTACTCCTCGCAGGCCTTATCTTCATAGGTTTGATGGGCCTTAAAAGGTGCTTCCTCCACCTCCCAGAATTTTTGCAGTTGACGATTGACGTCTAGCACTTGATGAAAAATCCTCAGACTTCGATTAGGATGTTCAACTTTGCCCATCAAAATCCAGCCAAGCAATGTCTTTTGTGCAATGGGTGTCTTTGGTTCCTCTCCGCGAATGAGTTCCGGGAGTACTATTCCGGAGTAGACGTCATTTCCCAGTAACAGATCGACTTCAGCAGGTTCGCAGAACTTTGGAGCAGCCAGAGTCAAGCCACTGATATGGTTCCAACTCTTTGATGCCAGTTCATTGGCCGGAAGAAAGCCGGTCAGCGAATGAAAAATTAGAGCTCGGGTTTTGGTCTTGTAGCCCGAGTGTAAAGACCTAAGGGTAAAGTCAGCGTAGCTGTGAGACGTTCCGCTGCTGACCTTCCCCAGCCCTAACACCTCGACGAAAGTGCGTTTGCCTTTTAGATCTAAACGTTTGGCTGCTTTGCTTGAAATGAAAGTGGCTTCTGACCCCGGATCTATCAAACCTGAGTTGGAAATCTACTCCCGAAGAGGCTCTTACCCTAACTATGGCTGTTGCTAATAGAATCTGCGTTTCGGGACCTTGAGTCATGAAGAGGCTGTTGACCTGCTGGTTAGGTTGGAAACGTGTAGCATTTATGAGTGTAGACAGGTATGATGATGTGGGGTTATGTGTTTGTTGAGTGGTGGTGAACGCACTAGGCGCTGAATGTGTGGTGTAGTGTTGTATGTTTGGTGTGTGTGTACTAGGGTGTGTATGTAAGGGGGCTTAGAATGCAAAAGGGAATGGTGAAGTTGTTGGCAGAAATAGCAACGAACTCTGCTTGGACATTGCCCTGTTGCGTGACTGTAAGCCAGCGGTTCTCGCAAACGCCGATTTTGTCTACTGCATTTTTACGGGCTGCAATGTCGAGTTTCAAGAACCGGTTGCAGGTTCGAAGCGAATGAGCTCCTTTGTTGCACATTTTGCAACTGAACTGGCTCGGTTGGCTTTTTTTCCAAAAGAAACGTTTTTGTTTTGTTCACAGGAGCCTTAGAAATCTTGTTTAAATTTGTATCCCATTGCTGTTCAACTGCTTCTAACGTTCTAAGCCTAGCCTCTTAAAATTTACAGAAGACCTTGTACTTGGGTAGCTCCTTATTTGAACCTATCTTTTCTTCTGGTTGCTGGTTTACTGAAGGAAGTTTCTTCACTAAGCAGAAAATGAGTATGGTATCCCAGTGCTCTACAGATAAGCTCAGATTTTTCAGTGAGTGTCGACATTCCACTGATGTATCCAGCAACCTCTTCAAACATGCAGCTGTCTCGTGATGAATGGTTTCCTGCTCGAAGAAAATTTTAAGCTGTGCATTTACAAGGACACGTTTGTGGGCGTAACGTGATGTGGAATTTCCCATGCTGGCCTACAACTTCCATTGTCAATGCCCCCTAGACTAGATTTCAAATAATGCAATTTTTCTACCTCGGATAATGCTTTATTTGTATGGATCAAAGAAACAAAAAGATCGTGGAAGGATCTCCAGGACTGATAATCTCCATTAAAAACTGTCAAATTTATTTTTGGGAGGCGAATAATATTTTTATCGCCACAGTAACTTATCATAGCACTTACCGGAGCTTCAGCCGTTACTTTAAGCCTATCCATATTGTCCAATAACGCTGTTTTATAATCCAATTAAGTTTCCTTGATTTTTTCAAAAATTTCTTCTAACTCCTCGTCCTTTCCAGCTTCGATTATGGAGATTCCACCATCATTGTGTTGGGTGCTTACTTTGAAGTTGTCCTCCAGAATGGAAATCCTATTGGTGATATAATTCTTTGTCCTCTCCTTTGGCGATCGTTTGAAAAAATTATCGAAATACTTGGTTATTTGTTTTAGCACATTTTTTTGAGACTTAAAGGCGGAGCTCATGGTGAGAAGAAAATAAAAAAAAATACGCGTAAGAGAAAAAAAAACTAGATGTGTATTTCAACTAACGTTCTCTTATATTAAGAATCCTAAAATTCCGAATAAGTCCAGCAAAAATGCAAATTAAAGAAATCCCTTAACAGAATGTTAATGTTCCGGTATTTAACGAACTCAACAAATAGAAAAAATTGCACGGCGCGAGAAACCGTCTTGCACTTACAAAAAAAACTCACTGCTCTTTTTAAGGTAAAAACCAGTCTATTCTTTTTTTATATATTTTAATGTTTAATTCTCCTTCTTTTATTTTAGCACACACACAGATTAATCGCTATTAATCGTTGAAGGACTCGGAGGACCATGATCAAGGGTAGTTAAATAATATGCGTTCACCAACCTCGACTTAGAAGAGAAAAAAAGAAAAAATGTGGATCTTCTATAATAATTTTATTTGTGGCTATCTTCTCGCTTTGAATATTGACTTCGAAGTGTTTTTTAAATATTCAAAATTGACCTTTTACTCTTGGCATTTGATCTTATTTAGTACCTGATATTTGTTTAGAATTTAAGTTCTTTACACAATTAAAGAATGATAATACAGTGTCTTTATATAATTGTTTATAATCAATAAAAGTCATTAAAATTTCGATAGAATTTTTATGAATATTTTTTGCTTCTCAAACAATAATCATGTCAGCGAAGACAGTAACAGTGTTTGTGAAGGGATTATTATACCCGAAGATCACGACGAACATATGAACGAAAACAGAGCTACAAAGAAAAAAAAACGAAATACCGGAAGAGCCTACACAACAAATTCTGGAAATGCTATTAAGGCTAGAGAATTCAAGCCTCTGAAGAAGACCAACAAAATATTTTTCAAAAGTATTGGGCGCTAGGAAACTAAAATCTGCGACACGCTTATGCATGTGGTCTGATTGTTGTTACTGAAACGAAGACAAAAGGGAACGCAAAACATCAGCGGATCAGCGAGGATGTGGAGTTTCCAAAAAATTAAGTTATAAATAGAAAACGAGATCCAGTAACATATCAATTCTTTTCCAGCCTATGAATCTCACTATATCCGAAGAGTCAGTGGCGGCAAATATTTTCACGGTGATTTGATTTGACTCTTTCATCGATATATAGATTACAAGTACTGTGAAAAATATCAATCAGTAGCTTCAATTTCGACATTTTCAAAAAAAATTTAAAACTATGAATATAAAATTTAAAAAGCCCAAGCTTGAAACCTGTCCCAAAAGTGAAATTCTAAAAACGAAAATAGAAATTGAAGCAAAGGAAGAAGAAGCCACAAGTCAGTTACGAAAAGAGCAGGAGAACCACCATTAACTTGCTGAACTCGCGTACAAAAGCAAGTGTACGCGTAATAATATTGACTTACAACAGTGCCTTCCTATTCCATTTCTAAGCACAAATGTTTCGTTCTACAAAAGACAATTGTGGACGTACAACAGTCCATGACTGTGTAACAAACCAAGCATATTGTTATATGTGGGATAAATCCATTGCAAATCGTGGAGGTAATGAGATAACTTCATGTGTTTTCCAACACCTTAAAACAATCCCAAATATCATTAAACACCTTATCTTCTATAGTGATTGTTATGCGGGTCAAAACAAAATGGATACGTAGCTACAATGTTCGAAATTTTCACCACGAACTCAAGCATTGATGCAATTGACCACACAGTTTTGGTGCCTGGACACACTCATATCCAGTGTGATGTTGTGACGCTGCCATTGAGAGGGAAAAAAAGGTATCTTCAGTGAAAATCCATCATCCAAGGGATTGGAAAAAAAACCATTCATTGTCCATGAAATGACTCGTATTGAATTCCTCGACTTTGTGAAAATGTCAAAGAAAAAGTTTATTTGGCGAAAAACATCCGAAAGCAAGAGAAAATTTGTTTGGCAAGACGTTAAATGGTTGCGCTTTACCAAGGAATTTGGAATTATACAATACAAGCCTTGATGAAAACGAAGAATTCCAACATATAAACATATAAAAGCGAGGAAGTTGATGAAATTGCAATTTGTTACTCCGGTCCTAATATCATCAGCAAGGAAAAGAAGAACTTGTTAGAACTAATTTCTGCTATTTGAATCTTCAATCAGACGAAATTAAAGATATTCATCCTGATTTAACTCATGATGGAACTGAAGATGAAAATTAAATTTAAACATATTGTTTTTACTAATGTTTATTTCAAAACACAAGCTTAAAGCCAGCGTCTTTCCATTTCTTTTGTTTCTAAAAAAATAAAAGTTTTGAAAAACTAAAGACTGAATTACCTTATACATTAATACTAATTTATGTTTTGTTTCTTAAGATGAAAAGGAATTAAAAAAAACTTTTTGTGCTTAAAATACTCCAATAAAAATAAAAAATCGTTTTTAAAAGATTTCTAGTTCGTTGTGTGGTTTTTCACTTACATTTTCAAAACTTTGAGCTTGTGTAGTAACTAAACATTTTTTTGGAAAAGCTCAAGTAGAAAATATATATATATATATATCAAATATATCAAAAAACATTTTTTTAAAACATCTTGTGTCACATAAGCTGTAGTGTCAATCTTAAAGTCTTTTTTTTTAAAAAGCTTAAGTTTAAGTAACACGTTTTTATTAGCTATATGGTTGTTTTCCAACAAAAAAGAAAAATGTGAAATAAGAGCATAACAAGCATGTGTACTGAAAAAAAATTTAAGTCTAGCACCAATACTATTGTAGTAATAACAATAAAATATTAAAAAACAAGTTCGCAAAACTTTATTTGATCATACTGAAAATGAAAAACAATTTACTTAAGCTGTTTTAACTTATTGGCACAGATATACTCCTCTTCAAGCTCTTTTGCGTTCCCACTAATTAATATTCTTTAATATTCATACTTGAATTCAGTCAATCTTAAAACTTCGTGCAAGTCGTTTCGCCTTAAATAAAAATAAGTAATAAATTATATAAAAGTTAAAGATCATTGCCTTTCTTTCATAAAAAGGGAACTCGGTTTGTTTTGTATTCCATATAGAAAATCATTGCGCACGGAAAAATTAGCAACTGCTCTTATCAACGTACCCTCGGTGGTAGGTGAATCAATTTCATTGCGAGCTTTGTTTAATTCAGGATCAGAAGCCAGTTTTATAACAACATTAGCCGTTCAACTACTCTGTCTACGGTCGGAGACAACCTCTGTCGAAATTTCTGGGTTGGGTTTGGTCAGCAACGGCGTCTGCTCAAAGGTGGTGGATATTTCGTTCACTTCTCACCACTCATTTTTTAAAGCGTGAATCCAAGCTGTTGTTTTCAAGTCGCTGTCTGGACATTTTCCGACTCAAACTCTTGAAATAACAGGTTAAAACTCCTGAATGGGTTGACTTTGGCGGATCCTATTTCAATCTTTCAGCCAAAGCTGGTGTATCGCTGGGCAGTGATGTTTTAGCTGATAGTTCTAGCCAGCCATCGTCAGACCGAAGCAAAAAGGATTTACCAATCGCCCAGAAGACCAAATTTGGATGGGTGCTGTTCGGTAAGGCTCCAGCTTTGACTCACAGGATCAACACCTTCATGCAAAAATGCTACGTTGAAGAAGAACTCCGTCGATGGGAATTAGAAGAGATTACTCACCAACAGTATTAAAATCCCGAAGACATGGAATGAGAAACACATTTTGTGAAGAATGTTAAGCGCCTAGCTGACAGTCCTTGTCAAAGAGATGATTCAAAGGAGATATATATCCTATGCTTGGCAGATCAAAATAAGGTGCTCTCGCTCGTTTAAAGGCTCTGGAAAGACGATTACAAACAAACCAGCATTTAAAAGAATGTTATGTTAAATGTCTCGGAGAATACCTCTACGTTAGCCATAGGATTAGGTCGAGGAAGACTCGGTATCAGTCTGCATAATTGTTATGTCCCACATCATGCTGTTCTGAAGAAGGGGAGCTCAACGTCGAGTTTAAGTGTGGTGTTCGACGCATCATTCAAGTCAGCTGCTGACGTTTTCTTAAACGACCAACTGATGGTTGGTTCAGTCCTCAAACGCGACACCACCTCATCATCATCATCCTCGTCATTATGTATTCGCGTTATATTATATAGGTACACCGTCCGATCTGCAGAAATCAACGAAGAGGTTCATACTTTCATCGATAGCCCGTTTATTCGATCTGCTGGGATGGATTGCTCCTTCCATCACCAAGGCTAAACGCATCATGCAGCTACTGTGGGTCCGAAAACCCTAATATTCTGGAAGATTGGAATACCTTTTACAATGCACAATACACAATACGTGTACACAATACTGCACAGACCTTGGAGGGCAGAGGCATTCCCGCATTCGTATCGACAGATTCAATGATTACATCGTGCTGGGTACGCGCAGACCCAGCAAGGTGGGAAACCTTTGTCCAAAACAGAGTCGGCGAAATCCAACGGCTAATGAAGGGCGAGATAAGGAACCATATCCGTATTCATCACAATCTTGCTGGTTGAATCTCTCACGCGGAATACTGCCGTCAGAATTTGTATGGGCTAACTTGTGGTTGAATGGACTTAACTTCCTAAGAGTTGGACGGGACTTCGACTTTCCAGATTAACCTACTAACTTCGACACCGAGGAAGGAAAGAAAAAAATGACGGTTCATCACGCCCAAGTCAACGAAAACAGGATTAGTCAACTCATTCTTCGATTTAGCCTTAGTCGACACATCAGAATAACCATCTACTGCCAAAGATTTGCAGCAAACTGCCAAAATTACATCGCGGAACGAGTACTTGGACTCATAATTCCGTCGGAACACGAAGCAGCGACAAGGTTTCTGGCACACGTAGCGCAACAGGAAATGTTTCCTTAAGGGATAAGCAAGACACAAGGCATGGGGTCCTTAAATCCATTCACAGATGGTGAAGGTATCATCCAAGTTGGGGGAAGACTAAAAAAAAATGCCGACCTCCCCAATGATCAACGGCATGCAATGATCCTAGAACCGAAACATACCTGTACAAAACTCCTCGTAAGTGAAGCACATAGCGGGACCCTGCACGGCGGATGTCAATTAATGATGGGATACGTGAGCAATAATAACTGGATCTCCCGAATAAAAAGCGTAGTAAAGACACACATTCATAAATGCACCAGCCCAAGAGTAAGGATATCGAAGCCCTTCACACACACCCGACTCGACTACGCAGTTCCCATCGATATAAGGTTATGGAGAGGCCGAGGAGCCAGGTGCTATAAGGGTTATCTCGCCATATTCGTTTTCCTGAATACCAAGTTCCTGATGTACCCGCCACAATGTATGCGTCATGAACGTCACGATGTACCCTATTAAAAGATGCCACGAGTTGGGCGTTAAGACCTAGCCCAAAAAACACAAAAAAAAAAGAAGAAGGAGCAAAGAAAAGTGCTGAGCAGACTCAGGCTCAGGAATCATCGTCGAGGAGCCAGCCTGGTCTAAGGTAGCCAGGAAGAAAATAATCGTCGAAAAAACCAATCCCGGCGCAATTGTAATCGAGTCCAAGGGAGAAGCCTCATACGCGGAGATTCTCCGTAACATAAAAGGTGATCCCAAACTAGAAAAAGTTGGTAAATCAGTGTCAAAATTGGGAAGGACACACAAGGAAGAACTCCTAATACAACTCAAGAATACTGCGAATATGGCCGAGGACGTAGAGGCCGCAATAAGCGAAGTTCTAGAAGAAAAGGCAGAAGTCTGAGCCCTCACTCAACGAATTACTATTGAGTGCAAGGACATGGGCGAAGTAACCTCTAAGGAGGAAATCTGTGAAGCAATCAGAAACCACTTCGGATTCGAGCAGATAACGATAACCGACATCAGATCGCTACGACAAATGTACGGACGCACTAATTAGTCTTCCCCTAGGAATTGACAAAAAGATGCTAGAAGCAGGAAGACTAAAGGTAGGCTGGATAAACTACCAGGTCCGTCAAAAAAAGATGCTAAAAAAGTGCTTCAAATGCCTAGAATTTCGGTATGTAGTAGCAGATCTGAATGCCCAGAAGACCGATTCAAATTATACAGGAGATGCAGTACAGAAGGCAACATAGCAAAAAATTTCAGCGAGGAGCCGTCGGGCATGTTCTGTAAGAAAAATGATCCGAAGAACGCAAAACACATGGCGGGCAGCGGAAAGTGATAAAGGTCATACAAATAAACCTAAATCATTAAGAGATAGCTCAGGACATCCTGAAACAAACAGTAAGATTTGAAAAAGCGCATGTGGTCCTGATAAGCGAACCATATAGAACTTAGGACAACAGTATCCAGGTATGCGACAAGACAAAACATGCAGCATGCCGTTCAAGACATTGAGGGTAATGCGGAAAGATTTCTACGAGCAAAAATAAATGGCATTAACTCTACAGCTGCCACGCTCGACCAAGCTGGACACTCAACCAATACCAAGAAATGTTGAACAGGTTAACGAACGATGCATACCACAGAACTGACGTGATTATTCGAGGAGACTTCAATGCCTGGGCTACGGAATGGGGCAGCAGACTCACCAATGAAAGTGGGCGTACACTCGTTGAAGCATTTGTAACTCTTGAAGTAGACATAGCAAATAGAGGAAGGAGTAACACATTTGATAAAGCAAGGATGGGATCAAGCATCAGCCTAATCTTTGCGAGTCTCCATGGCCTACGCAACATGAGCTGGCACCTCAGCAAGGAGTACAGCCATAGTAACCATCAGGCGATCATCTATAAGATCTCAAAGACCGAAATATCTCCACAGCGACAAAAAATTAGGGGTCCACAATGGAAGGACGGCCTTTTCGACAGGGATAAATTCAAGGAGATGCAAAATAGCTCTAACATAGATACAAACGGAACTGCCGAAAGCTTGTCGTATCAACTTACCGAAAATATCGTAGCGGCATGTGATGCGGCAATGCCCAGGAAAACAGCAAATCGAAGAGGCACCTCATGCTACTGGTGGAACGACGATATAAAAGCAATCAGTGCAAAGTGTCTAAAAGATAAACGTAAAGTCCAAAAGTCTAGAGGGAGAGCTGACTTCCAACAACACATAGAAAACTTCAAACAGACAAGACGGGAGTTTACGAAGGCAATCAAAGGAAGCAAATCAAGATGCTTTTAACGTATATGCGAAGAAGGGGATATCAACCCATGGAGAACGGCCTACAGAATGGTCATGACCAAACTGAAGTCCAGCAGATCCTATCAAATGAAGTGTCCAATAATGCTGAAAACCATTGTGGAGCACTTGTTCCCCAAAGGGTTAAGCAATATGGTCACAATCGTCTGGGAAACAGAAGAAGGATATATCCCAGCTGTTACTTCGGAAGAACTGCACACAGCTCTTAATCGAAAAGGACACAAAAAGGCGCCTGGACCGGATAGTATCCCGAACAGAGCATTAAAGGCCGCTGCCAGAAAAAAACCAGAACTTTTCAACCCAACTTTATTGCGGTAAATTTTCCCGCAACAAGGTTTGCTCTCTTTCCCGTTCTTGTCCCTTCGTTCCCTCTTTTCTTTTGAGTGGGAAGACCGAGTTCTGGCGGAGGTGGAGGGCAGTCGTGGTCTCATCAGCAAGTGACTCACCGACCACAGACCTCGGAAAGGACGCACATAGGCTTACGGGCGGTTTTCTCCTCAGAGGAGGACGGGGTCATTCGATCAGTGAAGCCCTTAGGACGGTAGGAGAACTCACGACGAACCGGGAGCCCAGGGTGCGATAGGAGGTCCACCAGTAACACCGTTGTCGGATCCCATAGGCTAGACGGGAGACTCGAAACGGGCAGCATCAGACAGGACGTCTGAAAGTTATCGACGGGTGAGGGAGGATGATCCCTGGAGCTTACACCCCAATGAAAGCCTAAGACACAAAGGCTTGATGAGTTCCATATCCTGCAACCGTAGTGGGTGCAAATGCCAGTATCACATCCCACCACTGATGTGGATGCAACTAGTGTGAGAGCTAGCAGTGGCAAAGCGGTTAACATCTTTCAAAGTCAGGTTCGATGGGTGAAGGGACGACGACCCCTTTGAAGTCAGCACCCCACCGATGGAGCACGAAGAGAGCACCAGAGGCTGAAGGCGGACGTCCAAGTTATGAGATAGCCTCCAACGTCGGAACATAAAAATATAAATAAGAACAACAATGACATCAATACAATAAATAACAATAATTATTAACAATAAATAACAACAATATCAACATATAAACAACAAAAATAACAAAACAACGATAACAAAAAACCAGGCAGGCAGAAAGGCCCACAACATAAATAAACAAACAAAGAAACAAATAAATAATTGTAAAGAGTGACAATCTATTGGCCAGCCAATTCCCCCCAAATATGAACGTCGATCCACCGGAGTAAGTAGTGACCCGGGGTATATTAGCACAGAGGCACATTCACTTAGCTTTGTTCGAGGTAGCGGTCTAAACAATGGCTAGACCGGGGTATAATCAGGTCTCATAAACTCGCTCAGTGGAGTTCCCAGTTAATACTGGAAGTGGGAGAGGACTCAATGAGGAGTTTAGTATGAGAGGCTGCAATTGGAAACAATTGGAATGTATGAGAGGCCAAGTTGGACACGGGAGCACACCCTAGCAAAGTTTGCTGGTCGTTTAGCTGAGAAACGCCGCTAGAGTCAAATGTATGTGTGAGTGAGTGTGGGTGAGAATTAATGCGTGAATCTGGCGGAAGTTTGTGGAATGAAAAAGATCTGGAAGTCACTTTGGTGACGACCAACAACAGCTGGGGTCAACTTTTTTTTTCCGTGCGAAACCTTTTTTTGGATTGCGAGAATCATTTTTTTTTCTCTTCGCAAAATCAAGTAAAGTGGAGTAAAAGAGGTTAAAATCGTAAGGAGGTCGAGCTCGAACGGAGCATTTATAACGTGGTAAATTATTGTTATTATATTCATTCTCGTTGTTGTTTTCTTTTCGGGGAAGATTTTCCGGTTGATTGATTTGGTTTTTTTTTTACAGTTTCCGGGAATTAACAATAACAATCGTCGCCCAACGTGGGGCTTTACTTTGAACTTTCTTTGCCGGTTTTTTAGTTGTTTATATTTCACTTGTGTTTTTTTTTCATTCGTTTCTTTCTCGGTCGATTTTAAGTTTTCGCGAAATTTTTGTATTCTGTTCGCGGTAAATTAGATTAAGTAATTAGAAAAGTACTTGTGTGCTTTCTCCAATAAAAGAAGCAGCAAGAGTCAAGAATTCAGGGAACAGAAGCAGAACCAGTATCTGTGGAGTAGAATAGAAGATGTTTTAGGATCCCTTATACCTGGGCAAGTACCAGGTACCCAAGTAGATGTCATTGGTCTTCTTTTTTTTTTTTGTTGAGAGGGCATCTTTTTATCCACTTCATGGTGGAATCGTGCATGCTTTTTCTGCATTTTGTGACATAAAAATGAAAACAACTTTACATACAAATACTCGTATATACATACATCCGTACGAACATTCCTCTCAAACAATACTTTTGTTTGATTGTGTTATAAATTTTGCTTGCCGTAAAAATCATATGCACAGACATATTAACATATATATACATACTCCTTCATATATATAAAAAATTTGTTTTCTTATTTTCTGTGTGCAATTTTCCTTTTTTCTCTCTCGTTTTGGGGTGATTTTATTTGTCGTTTTTGAGTTTACAGTGTGACTACACACTTTTGATGTGATCTTTTCGTTGTTTTATTACGTTTCGTTATTCTTTGTTTTTGAATTTTGGTTTTGCAGTTTCTTTTTTTTCGGGTTTGCGTTTTTCTTCCATCTGTGTTTGCTTAAAGGTTTTAAAGCTGAACAATGTGGGTTTAACTTCTTTTTACATTTCGTTGGTACTTAGTTCGTTAAAAGTTGCGTTCAATATAAATAATATCTGTGGACGAAATGGCGTACGCGATGGAGTATCGCGGTCTTCCCATTGGCACCTTGGATGCCATGAGGAGTCGTTGAGATTGGCTCGCATGCTGGAACACAGAGGGTCCTTAAATTCAGGCCCGGTCTATAAATTTACATTTGTAGAAGACCGAGATGCCTTATTAGCAAAAATAAAAGTAATAGAAGGGCTCATGGAGGAACCTCCAAGTAATCCTTAGTCGAAGGAATACTTCAAGGTTCTTACCAAAATCGAATTAGCTCTTAGTGTTGTAGATTAGATAGGGCGAGAGATATTTCTCTCGAGGAGATCGAGGAGAAGTGTACTCCCAGACATAGGTTGATCGTACTAGCCGGGGGGTTGGGCGGTGGTACGGAAGAGGACGAGGTAGGCAAAGAGGACGAGCAGGAGCCAACATGCTCGAGGCTCTTCAAGACCCGACCACCACAGTTATCGATGGGTAAACACCAACATGAAGGGAATTCGCATAAAAGGTCAACCCACCAACAGCAACTAGAAACGTACAGAACACCAGTGCGCGCTGTGAGGTCACCAGTTACGCCTGCCGTTGCGAAAGAAACCGATTTCTACTCAACCTCTGGTGAACACAGCGAGCGCTTGCCGATTGCGAAGTGGGGAAACCTAGCTAAATGGGATCTACAGTTCACGGGGAAACGCTGTTGTGCTTCGGTGAACTCATTCACCCCTCTTGCTTGGCTGATCAGATCAGCGGTGGAACTTTTTCAGGGAAGGCGCTCATCTGGTATAGGGCGTTTAGGCTATCGGTCTGTTCATGGCAAGAATGGATGGTGGAATTTAACCTAGAGTTTCTTCCACCCAACTATAATGGTCTACTTCTGCAGGAGATAAGGCATTGTACCCAGGGTAGTAGTGAATCCATAGGGGTATACGTAGCGGTGATTCAAAACATGTTTGGCAAGCTTTCGGAACCGCTAACGGAGTGGCGAAAGCTTGCCATCATTCAGAGAAACCTGGCCCCCTTTTATCAGCAACAACTTGGGCTGGAATAGGTTGCCTGCTGGAGATCGGTCGGGGAACTCAGTAGTTCAGCTAGATTTTAGCTTGGAGGCAAACGGTAGGGATAGGCGTCCATATGTAGGAGTTAGTATTTATGGTATAGGGATGTTAGGTGTTTTGGATAGTGACGCTTCTCGCACTATTATAGGGAGTGAGGGATGGGGAATCATGAAAGACTTAGGGCTTAGTCCAGGAATAAATGAAGTTAGGTCCGTCGCTTTGGCTGACGGAAAGAGCATAAGGTAGGGGGGGTTGTGTCTCTACCAATAGTAGTACAGAGTGTGTCCGTTTTAATAGAATGTCTCGTTATCCCAGCGATACCACACACTGTGATCCTTGGAGCAGATTTTTCGGCACTATCGGGAATCGTCGCGGATTTAAGATCACGTGTGTGGAGCTTCTCGAGCCAACAGTCGGTTGCTTCGATTACCGCCATTCGCGAGATCTCTGAGCTGGACGTCGCCGAAGCTTGGCAATTGGAAGGTTTGGTCGAAGGTGTGTTTAAATCGATGCCCGAGGGATTGGGGTATACTCATTTGGTACAGCATAAGATCAGGATGTAAAACAGCGATATTACCTTGTGTCGCCTGCGATGCAAAAGCATATTGAAAAGGAGCTAAACGAAGTGCTGATCTAGAGCCACACGTATTTGTGTACCTGGACGATATTTTTACCGTCACAAATACATTCAACCAACACCTTAAGATACTGGAAGAGGCCTTTAGGCGATTGTGGGAGGCAGGGCTTAAAGTTAGCCGGGAAAAATGTAACTTTTGTAGGCCGTCTTTAAAATATTTAGGTTATGTAGTAGATAGTAATGGACTGCATGTAGATCCAGAGAAAGTACATAGTATGGTTAGGATTCACGCACGTAAAAGTGTGAAGGAAGTTAGGAGTTTTATAGGGAGAGTTTCTTTGTACAGACGTTTCGTACGAAACTTTGCCGCTTTAGTTAGGCCTTTAACAGACTTGTTAAAGAAAAATAGTACTATCTCAGGAGTTTGACGATGGTGAGAAGGTTATATGTTATCACAGAAGGTCTCTTCAGAGAGTCGAGAGGAAGGAATGCTTGGCTGTCCTGTGGGCGATTGAGAAGTTACTACCATCCATCGAAGGGGTTCAGTTTAGGTAACTGATCATTATTCGCTAGTGTGGCTGAGCAACTTTAAGGGACCTCAAGGGAGACTAGGTCGATGGGCAGTGAGATTGCAGCAGTTTCCACCTAAAGGGGAAGAGCATGTAGTTCCCGACATGCTTTCGCGAGGAGTCCCGGAGTTGGCTGGGATCTCAGAAGCGGATCAGGACCCTTGGATTAGGAAGATGATTGCTGCAGTAGAAGCTAACCCGTTAGCCTACCCTTTGTGGAGAGTAGAGGGGGGCAAACTCTCCAAGTTTGTCAAAGCTAGGCGGGTGGTAATATTTGAAGATAGCAGTAACGAGTGGAAACAAGAAGTAGGAAAGCAAGGTATGTAAGGGATTTTACAGGCATGCCATGATAACCCATTAGCGAGTCACAGGAGCGTCCGCAAATCGTTTGCGAGAGTAGGAGCTTGGTACTCCTGGCCGAACAAAATATGTTAAACATTGTAAAGTTTGGCACAACGTTAAGCCGGTGAATAAGCGACCCGCTGGACTGATTGTTGAGAGGGTAGGAGTGTCAAGGTGTTGGGAAATGGTTTGTGTAGATCTGGTAGGCCCACTTCCCAAGTCCACTCGGAGTTCCACCTACGTTCTTACCGTGGTCGATTACTTTTGCAAATTCCCCTTGTTGTTTCCTCTACGCTCGGCAACTGCGAAAGCAGTTTGTAGGGAACTAGAGGAAAATGTCTTTCTATTGTTCCGCGTATCCAAGGTTGTCGTGTGCGACAACGGTCCTCAGTTTAGGGGGAGGGAACTTAAGGGGCCTTGTGACTCTTATGAGGCACAAATTATGTTCACGGCACATTATCATCCACAGGCAAATTCTGCGGAAAGGGTTAATCAAATTATTAAAATACCGCTCAGAGCGTATGTCCCCGAAAATCATCGTATTTGGGATTCGCAGTTGGCGAAAGTAGGGTGCGCGATTCGCACAGCCCAACGCGAGGTGCTGGGGGTATCCCAATACTACGTAAATTTCGGGAGGGAGATAGTGACTCGCGGCACGGAGTTTGATGCCTCGAAGGATGATCTCCAGAGAAGGATAGGTAGCAAGGATAGTGTGATAGGAAGTAGGGATATAGTACCACGTAGTGAGGTCACAGGTACTATAGGTAGGGATTTAGATACGGAAAGTAGGGAAACACAATTTAGGGAAAGAGATATACCGGAGCTAGGTAGGAGGTTTGAAGCATTGAGGGAGGATATACGTAGGAAATTGGCGGCGGCAGCAAAGAATTCTGCGAAAGCCCACAACCTCATTACAACGCGGCCAAGATAGAGCCCAAATTCGTGGGACCATTCAGGATCCACAAACGTGTGTCAGCGTGGACATACAGTTTGGTGGATTCGAATGGTCAGAACAAAGGTACCTGGTATGCTAAGGACCTTAGGGCCTATAGCGATGAGCCAGAAGAGTCTTAAGCCCCATTAGAGTAGATAAGCTTAAAAGACCGACTTGGGCCATAGTTTTGTTTTGGTTTTGCATAAGACTGGCGGTATTGGCCATGATGGAAATGTCGTTCCAATTGACCTTTGGCCTTTTGAGGAAGGCAAGATCATTTCCTAGTTTGTTGTGGTAAATTTTCCTTTTCTCTTTCCTGTTCTTGTCCCTTCGTTCCATATTTTCTTTGGAGTGGGAAGACCGAGCTCTGGCGGAGGTGGAGGGCAGCCATGGTCCCATCAGCCAGTGGCCCACCGGCCACAGACACCGGAAAGGACCCACATAAGTTTACGGGAGGTTTTCTCCTCAGAGGAGGACGAGGTTATTCGATCGGGGAAGCCCTAAGGACGGTAGGAAGACTCACGACGAACCAGGAGCCCAGGGTGCAACAGGAGGTCCACCAGTAACACCGTTGTCGGAGCCCGTAGGCTAGACGGGAGACTCGCAACAGGCAGCATCAGACAGGACGTCTGAAAGTCATCGACGGGTGGGGACCTACGGTCGCTTATAGCCAGATACCCCAACACAATGATGACGGGTGGCGGAGGACGATCCCTGGAGCTTACACCCCAACGAAAGCCTAAGACACAAAGGCATGAGGAGTTCCACATCCTGCAACCGATGTGGGTACAAATGCTAGCATCACATCCTACCATTGATGTGGATGCAACTAGCGTGAGAGCTAGCAGTGGCAAAGCAGTTAAGGGGAAGAGATGACGATCTCTTTTATAGCTACATCCCCAACGAGGGAGCAACGGAGGAGCAATGGTGATGTGCAGGGGGACACATCCCAACGACGTATCATCTTTCAAAGTCAGGTTCGATAGGTGAAGGGACGACGACTCCTTTGATGCCAGCACCCCACCGATGTAGCAGCAGAGGCTGTTGCGGACGGCTAAGTTATGAGATAGCCTCCAACGTGGGAACATAAAAATATAAATAAGAACAATAATGACATCACTACAATAAATAACAATAAGTATTAACAGTAAACAACAACAATATCAACATATAAAAAACAAAACAACGATAACAAAAATCGTAACAAAATCCAGGCGGGCAGAAAGGCTCACAACATAAACAAACAAAGAAACAAATTAATAATTGTATGGACACGTTATTGGTCAGTCCCCATGCCCCCCATATCTGAACGCCGATCCACCGGAGTAAGTAAGGACCCAGGGTATATTAGCACAGAGGCACATATACTTAGCTTTGTTCGGGGTGGCGGCCTAGAGAATGGCCAGACCGGGGTATAACCGGGATCGGATTATACCCACACAACCTTTCTTCTTCGTCTGAACAGTCCATCGACCTTCGATCAGACTTTCTCTCTTTCGCATTCGTTTTGTTTTGTAATTTTGAGTAGCTCGATGGGGGAAAATTACCCGGAGATCAGCAATAGGACAAACATTGCTTCTTGCAATTTTCCCTTTAGTTCCAATGTCTAGAGCAATAGCTAGGAATAGCTAGGAACCACAAACTCTTATAAACTCGCCCGGTGGAGTTCCCAGTTATTATTGGAAGCGGGAGAGAATTTAGTGACTGAGGAGTTTAGTATAAGAGGCTGCAATTGGAAACAATTGGAATGTATGAGAGGCCTAGTTGGACACGGGAGCACACACTAGCAAAGTTTGCTAGTCATGTAACTGAGAAACGCCGCTAGAGTCAAATGCATGTATGAGTGAGTGTGGCGGAGAATGAGTGCGTTAATCTGGCGCGAGTTTGTGGAATGAAAAAGATCTGGAAGTCACTTTGATGACTATCAGCAACAGCTAGGGTCAACTTAGTTTTTTTTCCGTGCGAAACCTTGTTTTGGGTTGCGAAAAGTCAAGTAAAGTAGAGTAAAATGGGTTAAAATTGTCGCGAGTTTTGTTGGTTTTGGCGGACAAAGAGGACAGAGAGAAAAGGGAAAAGGAGAATGGGTGTTGAAAGAAGGATATAGGAACAGAATAGCAGGAAAGGGAACAACGAGGACTGTGCCAGAAAAGGGCACAGAATCGCCAAAAGCTAAGTATAGTGAGATAAGTGCAGTTTTGTGTAGACATCGGTGGGCCGCACGTGCGAAACAATCTCGAAAAAAGGTGAGACACGTGACCCGTTATTTTATTTTTTTTTGAGTTCGGGACTTTTTAAATATCGGATCACTCCATCGACGAGTGTACCGCTAAGACAATTTAAATAAATCGTCTAGCTCCAACGAAGCATTTATAACGTGGTAAATTATTGTTTTTTTTTTTTCTTTTCTTTCTCGTTGTTTGATTCGTTTGGTTGATTCGTTTTTTTTTCCTTTTTTTTCTCACAGTTGAAGGTTTCGTGATTTCTTAAAGATCACGTGGCGCCTTACAGTTTTGTATTTGGTTTTCCCAGGTTTAGCAGCCATCAAACCGCTACCTGGAGGTTAAGCGAACCCATCCCTGGAATTAACCGGATTTCCAAAAAGTTATTTTTGATTCCGGGAACAGTTTCCGGGAATTAACAATGACAACTCTGGAAAAGTTTCTCTAGGAAGGGGTGTTCTCAGAATCGTGGAAGTTGCAACACTTAGTGCTACTGTACAAGAAAAATAAACCATCAGGAGAATGATCGTCATATCGCCCAATATGTCTTCTAGACAAGATTAGACAGTTTCTTGAGCGTATAATTTACGACAGATTGCTGACTGTAGCAGTGGAGAAGAGAGCCGTTTCAAACCACCAGTTTGGATTCCAAAAGTCTTGCTCCACGGTCTATGCTATCCAATCAGTTTTTGACATTGCGTCTGTACCCATAGAAGGGCACTCTTGGAGATGAGGCACAAAATAGTGCTGTATGGTAGTGACATTGGACGTCAAAAACGGGTTTAACACGGCCGACTGGTTCCAAATAGAGCAATCACTTGGAAACACCCTGCTTCCTGCTAAAGATAATCGCCAGCTATTTCACGAGCAGGATGTTGCGATATGAAACGGATGAGAGGGTTAAATACTACACCATCTCCGCCAGGGTACCGCAAGGGTCGGTGCTAGGTCCCCGCCTAATGTACGACGGAGTGTTTGCGATTAAGGTTGCCAAAAGGA
The DNA here is from genome assembly GCA_928272305.1 of Volucella inflata. Lineage (NCBI taxonomy): Eukaryota > Metazoa > Arthropoda > Insecta > Diptera > Syrphidae > Volucella > Volucella inflata. The sequence goes on from OV743716.1 coordinate 62,670,768, forward strand.
GTCAATATCATCGGTTTCGCAGAGGATATAGCTATCGTGCCCGATTCAAAACAGACACAGCCATTATTAAAATATAGCAGTGTCTCGAATCTGCAGTTCTCGAATCGGCGGGCTACAAAATGGAAGTCCTTCTTATTACAAGCAGGAAAACCGTAGAAGATATCAATTTTCGAGTCGGCAACCAGAACATCCAGTGAAAGGAAGCGGTAAAATACTTAGGAGTGATATTGGACAACCAGCTACGGTTAAACAACATGTGGACTACGTGAGGAAAAAAGCGTCAACACTGCAAGCGGCACTCTCCGGAATACTGCCAAATTTTGGCAGAACTGGATACGCAAAAAGGATCCTTCTAGCTAAAGTGGTCAGCTCGGTCAGTGAGATGAACGGAATTTACCCCAGGAAAACCTCAATGTCAACTGAGACCAGGGCAGGAAGAAGAATGAAACAGGAAGAAAGGATACGTTTCTGCCCACAAAGGGCAGATGGACCTTGATTCCAAAAATCGATGTATGGATGAACAAAGCCCAAGAAAACTGCAACTACCACCTAACGCAGTTCCTTTCTGGTCATGGCGGATACCGAAAGTATCTGTACAGATTTGGACATAACAACTCCCCCTATTGCCCGGAGTGCCCTAACCAAGAGGAATGAAGAGAAAATCTACCAGACCCCCCAGAGGTAATTAGGAGAATGGTGGAGGAGGAATACTGGCTAGATATCTTCGGACTTGTAAAAACTGTGCAGATCGAACTACGGAGAATAGAAGTTGAAAGAAGACCGGCAGAACCAGCCGAACAAACAGGAACACCGGAGTAGACAAATTGTTTGTTTCAGGAGAGGTTTCTCAACAATTGGCCCTCTATAAGCTAGGCGAGCAAATTAGAGAGCTCATCGAAGTGCTAGAAGACGGAAAAAGACGCTCAAGCAAGAAGAGAAAGACTCTTAATCCAGTTCAGTGGCTTAGAGAGCAAATCCAGCTGAATTCAAAGAGGCTGTAGGCGAATCACTTGACGGAAAGGCAGAAGTCAGAGCACTTACCAACCGGATGAGATCACGACGAAGAAATACATCTGCGAGGCCATAAAAGCACAGCTTGACATTATAGAAATTCAACCTGGCGATATAGTTTCACTACGAAAGTCGTACGGTCAAACCCAAACTGCCACAATTATTGTACCGACCAAAGCGCCAAAAAACTCATTAAGGCAGGAAAAATGAAAATTGAATGGGTCGTATGTCACATACGAGAACGAACGCTACCAACGAAGTGCTTTAGATGTCTTGAATTTGGTCATATAGCAAAAAACTGCAAGTGCAAAGAAGACCATTCGAATCTGTGTAGAAGGTGCGGGTCTGAAGGTCATTTGGGAAAACATTGTAACAAGGAGTCAACATGCATGCTGTTTAAGAAAGATTCTCCAGAAGATGCTAATCACGTAGCCGATAGCAGCAAATGCCGAGTAATCAAACAGAGCCAAGACCAGCTTAAAACCATGAAGGCCACACAGATTAACCTAAATCACTGCCAGACTGCACAAGATATTCTAAACGTGATACTGAAAAGCGAGCCATACAAAACCTCTAACAGTGGAACATGGATACGCGACTGAATGAAGTCGGCGGCAATATTGATACCCGGAAACCATGCCTTTCGAGGAACCTTTGACCAAACAAAAGGTTTTGAACGAGCAAGAATAAACGGAATACCCTTCTTCAGCTCTTATGCGCGACCAAGTTAAACGACTGGCGAATACCAAAGGATGCTTGACAACTTAATAAGCGAATCCCGGGCCGAATGCCAATTGTCATAGGCGGTGACTTTAATGCGTGGCCCACAGAATGAAGCAGCTATTCTACAAACAATAGATGTCGCATCCTACTGAAAACGGTTGCACAACTCGATATCGGCTTGGCATATAGAGGAAACTCATACACGAATCGCAAAGCAGGGACTGATCCAATCATTGATATCACCTTTGTAAGCATGACCCCCCTTCGTAACATAAAATGGTGGGTCAGTGAAGAATATACGGATAGTGACCATAATATTATACATGTGAAAATAACCTACTATATTTCTGAAACATGGAGGACCAAAGTGGCAAGACAGGCTCTTTGACAAGGACACATTGGAGAATATGATGGATGTCTTCAACCTAGAGATTGGATCGGCGAATCATAACATCTAGATATTAACAAGGGGACTTAGAGACCTCCTGATTAATCACCGGTCAACCACATTCCGATCGAAGCAAGAAACTCCTCCAATATTACGGATGTCTGAACTTTCCTAGGAGCCAACATCGACTTTGTGTAGCCAAGGTACGGTTTGGGATAACCCGAATAGCCCCATGACAGGCTGATATTGTAAAAAATTTCGACGTCAGATGGCTACAATAGCAACAGATCGCCGAATACTATTCCGATCGAGTCTCTCTTAATCTCATTAGAAATCCCTTTCCGCCTGCATCAAATATCGATGAGAAGTGGCGACACTGCCAAAAAACCATTAGAGATGCCGCTTCTGATGTTCTGGGTTTCACTCGACGTCCACAACGAAACCCTTGGTTTGATGATTCATGCCGGCAAACTCATACAACTAAGTAAGATGGATACAAAACGGAGCTGCATAGAAGGACTGGATTACGATAGAGAATGCACGCTACTCCATCAAGGTCGGTAAAGATCTCACAGAGACCTTTGGTGTCAGAAACGGTTAAAGGCAAGGCGATGCGTTGTCATGCTATTTCTTCAACATCATACGAGGACTTGAGAATAGGGCAAAACTTACAAACAAATACAAGAGATAGAATCTTTTAAAAGTCCCTCCAATTACTCGCATATGCCGATGATATTGACACAATCGGAGGAAAGCAGCTTGATGTCAGTGGCGCTTTTGCAAGTACTAAGATGGAAGCGGTGAGAAGGGATTTAGCGGTAGCCAAATATATGCTGTCAAGTTAAAAAAGCATTGAACACCGACGTCTCCGAGAGATCGTCACCTTGGAGAGGTTTAAGCTTGAGGTAGTTAAGGACTTTGTCTATCTAGGCTCCGCTATAAACTTGGACAACGACACCAGCGCTGAGATCAGACGAAGAATAACTCTTGCCAATCGCTGCTTCTTTGGGCTAAGAAGGCAACTGACTACCAAAGCACTTTCTCTAACTATAAAAGTTGTTTTATATAAGACCATAATAATCCCATTCCTGCTTTATTGCGCAGAGGCGAGGCTAATATCAAAAATGGGTGAGGGTGCTCTTGGCTGCTTTGAGATGTAAATTCTTCAAGTGATTTTCGGTCTCATCTGCATTGACTGTGAATGGAGGAGGAGATACAACAACTAACTGTACGGAATATATATCGACCTAGCCAGAAGAGTAAATATCAAACAACTTAGATGGCTGCGCCATGTAGAGCGGATGTACACCAATACTCCGGTTCTATAAAACCGCAGCGCAGTAGAGAAAGACCGAGACTCAGGTGACGCATGCAAATGGGAAGGAAATTTAGCCAACTTAGCGTGCGAAACTGGAGCCAGCTGAGAAAAGATCGAGCTGGCTGGAGACGGTTATTGACTGAGGCCCAGGTCCACCCCGGACTGCAGCGCCACCTAAAGTAAATAAGTAAGTCATATCAGAAGTTTGGAAGGGATAATTTAATGAGATTTGGACGCCAAAGATTATTGAATTGGTCACACGTCAACAGATCATTGGCTGAAATGGCAAGGCTACGCAAAAAAAACTCTGCAATTTTGGCTGTGTTGATTTTAAAATAATTACTTATAGCCAAAGTGCATCTCTTGACAATTCCAATAAGCTGAAACGTAGGTAAGATACATTGTTTTAATATAAAATTCCAGTGCGTAGCTCCCGGCTTCATCATCAGATCAGTTCGACGGTACCATTTTTATAAGAACCATTTAAATTTGCTTCGTCACAGTTGCGTAACTATGTAAATCGAGATATCGCCATCAGTGAAATACTTAACATTGAGGAGCTCCGTTTGCCATCTGTGGTGATCTTCATCTTAACCAACAGGAATGATATAATACTTCTGAATGCAAATGCTAAATTTTTTTTTCTTTATATACCAAAATCGCTATATGTGTAGCTGTGATATTTGACGAGTTCCCTCAAGTCCTCATGGACCCAACTATCAGAACTGAATTTTGATAAAAAGAAATGGGACCAATCTTTAAGTATATTCTTTTAAATAAAAATGTTTTTTTTCAAATAGGTTTATAAATAACAAATACTAAAAACAAATACAACCGAGAATCTCGTTTTTTTGGAGTCGGTTGAAAATAAATGACATTCAACTTTAGATATTCTAACTTTTCTTGAAAATAAAATCACGAAAAGGCTTGACCCCTATAATATTTCGCACCTTGAAAAAAAAATTTTTATTTATTTTAAAATAAAATTTTGAGTTATTTTCTATGAAAATATACCTATAGTAACCTTCAAACAATCTCATCTTCACATTCACATTTTATTAAAAACAATAATCTACATAAACAAGAAAATAAAAGCTGTACATTGTTCTCGGTTAATCATCGATGCATCCGTGATGCTGCAGAAGTGGACAGCAGTGGAAAGCACGCGCGTGCTCGGCTCTAGCTTATCGGACGGGGTTGGTTCTTAAAACGGGATCAAAACACAGAAGCATTAAAATATCTTCAAGTAATGTAAATTCATCAGATAGTTTCATAAGAGGTCCGGTTAATGATATAAATGTGTCTTCCAAAAGGCGATCAGCACCTGCTTCCTTGAGAAACAGCTCAAGTATATGGTAAATTCCGCATAGAAATCCACCTTGTTAGAATAACCTTGCCTTTGGTGGCTGATGTTAGTGACTAGTGCATCATTGGTACACATTTCATGAACGAGCATAGACTAGTAGACTACTTAAGGACACAATATCTGGAATTCAACAGCATGGAGATACCATTGGTACACCTACGAGTAACTGCAAGATTTCCGTCTTAAAAGTCGTTATCTGGCAAAATCAGGTTCCACTGCCTTAGTCGAAAAGAATTGTTAATGCAGCTATGAACTGCCTCCATTTTGGGTTACCCCATATCCGGAAAAAAGTTAATCGTGGACGCAAGGAATTTTGGAATCGGAGCTGTAATTTCTGAAGTCCATGATGGTTAAGAAAAAGTGGTTCCATATTACAGCAAGGAACTCTCAAGGTCTAAACGAGACTACTGTGTAACTTGGCGAGAGTTTTTGGCTTCAATTCTGCCAACGAGCACTTCCATAAGCACCTCTATGGACAACAGCTTATTTTCCGTTCTGGCCAAGCAGCTCTAAAATCCTACAATTCTTAAGTCCTGAAGGCGGAGGTGCAAAATAAATCGAACAGTTTCACGGCTACGACTTTAGAGTACAACTACACTAAAATAATAATCACTCTTCGACCGTGGGTAGCCAAATGTAAACACTGCAACCTAAGCGGAGGAAGAAACCATGGTACAGCCTGGAGACCAAAATAGTTCCTCCCAAGAGGCATACAATGACAGCGAATCTGCAATACCAGGAGTAACATGTTATGCTCTGATACATAAATCAATCATATCATATCATCACATTCTCATGGCAACAGCGAGAGCAGCATATGTATAAACAAAACACTAAAAACATGACGATGCTGCCCAGTCGCTTGTTGTAAAACAGTTATCGGGAGAAGAAAACATACAAGTTGTTTTCGACTTCTATTCAATAAAAGTGTGGTACAGTCGCCAACTAAATATAATTTGCAGTGCATACTGTATCAGTGCCAAGCCACATGAATGGATAACAAGTAGCTTGTTGCCAAGCACGCTTGGTATACCCAAACCAACAAGATCACTTTGCTACATGTATGGCTCTCTTTCTACTTGTTCTTTTGTTGAGTCTTTCTTTATATTTTGTCGCTTCTCTTTTTTTTATGTTGTATTTGCTTTATTCCGTATGTTTGCTGTTTGTAATACGAAGTTAGCAGAATTGCTATCGGATTAGTTCGAGTTATTCTTAATTCTGGTGTGAAACATTTTCAAAAACTTCGGTGTTTTAATTTGATGAAGAAAAAACATAACTGGCGCAGTTGGTGAAGGCAAGTTATTGGTTTTCATTTACAAAGCACGATAGTGAAAATAGTTCTTCTTTCGTTTAAATAAAGACAAAAAAAATAAAATAATAAGATAATAATAATAAGCAAAACTATAACAAGAAATTCATTGAATTATCTTCAATATAATGGAATAAATTAACATGTAATAAGTCAAATGAAATAAATACTTTTGTTGATAGTTATTAACCTATAAGTGCAACAAAAAAAATTATAAGTGCATAAAACCCGTCACAGTGAGGAAGCAGAACATATTAATCATGGAGCAGCTCATTCTGTTGGATCTCACAAGGAAATCAACGATTTCACAGGTTTTTTGTTTTGTTTTGTTTTTAAATGCATTTTATTTTATTTTTCTTACATTTACTATACTTACATGCTAACAGAAAAAATGCTTAAATATTAGCTTAAAATAACTTAACGAGCTTATACTAACTTAATGGCCCTCCAAACTGGCACTCTAAGCTAAACTATTGTATGTTACTGTTTTATGTCTTTCGACGTCATTACAAATAATACTCGTAATTACTATTCTTATACATCTACTTAAACTAAGAAAATAAGTATTTAGAAAAAACTTAGTGCCCGAACAATTTTTTTTTGTATTTATATAAAACTTATATTTTAACCTTAAACTACTTAGCCTAACTATATCTAACCTAGCCTAATTGTTAGCAAACTTAAAGTTGCTAATCTGATCATTAGCTAACCCAAGGTTGCTAACTTTAAACACTTAAAGCTACCCTAACCTATGTAAGTCGGCCATTCTAAAAGGAAAACTTAAGAAAAAATAAATAAAAATAAAAACAAAATGGCCCACCTTGCCTTTTGACTAGGCTAACTCGGACTTGAAGGAAACGACGAAGGAATCAGATCTTCTTCACTCAACCACCAAATATTTTGGTGTTGCAAAAAAGCATCTTTTTTATCGCGGGTTGAAACCGCCCTACTAAACCTGAGACGTTCGATACTGCCGCGTGCGACGTCTTTGTTGTAGTTGAGTCGCCCCTCACCCACTGCACGAGCTACGTGGAAGATTAGCGGCACCGCAAAGTTATCCTGTATAAGCCCTTTCATGTCAAGATAAATGAACGCTTCAGGGGGACGAAGCCCTTCAAGCGCACACTCTCATGATATAAGTAGTTGGGGTAGTAGGCCCCAGATATCAGGTTATTGGACGAGGTCATTGCTCTTGCAATATGCCTTCGAGTCAACTTAATAGCGAAGTTGTCCACTCTATTTAGATTCGCCCTGTTGTATAGGACCTCATTGGGATAGAATTTTATGTACTCCGATTCTGGCGTTCTGTAAAGGCGAAGGCAGACCCTAAGGCAAGCCCTCTCAAACACCCTAATCTTTTCCATTAAGCTTGCTCTCACATTAAACCAGACGGGACACCCATATACCAGCATGGGCCGGATGAGGGCCATGTAGCAGATAACTTTCACCCTCGCATCGAGTTGGCTGCTATAAAACAGTCTCTTTGTAAGGGCAAAAGCACCTTTGGCTCTGGCCAGAGCAGCATCTACATTCTTGTTAAAATATAGATATTGGTCTAGCCAGATCCCAAGGTATCTAACTACATTTCGACAAGCAAGTGGCTGGCCGTGTTGTCCAATGATCGAGAATTTTCGCCAATTTTTTCTGGTGTCCCTAGAGGCACCAGACAACGGCGTCCTAAACAGAATGGTTTCCGACTTCTGAAAGTTGATTTTCAACTTCCAGTCGTCGCAAAACCGCCTTATTTGTTCGAAGTCACGTTGCAAAAGCATATTAATGACTTCGACTTTTGGACCTGATCTGTACGCTATCAGATCGTCTGCGTACGCTATGCTATGGGGAAGTGAACCTATCAAATCACTTGTGTAAATGTCGAATAAGATCGGCGAGTTAACCGCACCTTGTTGCAGACCGTTTTTAATGTGAAATGTTCCAGCAGAAGTTGCTTCGCCATTTTTCACGATGAACTGTCTGTAGGTAAGCATATTATGAAGAATATACAAAAGTGGCTTACTGATGCCCAGTCTGGTCAGCTTATAGAAAAGTCCCTCTAGCCATACGGTGTCGAAGGCCTTTTCCAGGTCAACCAGACAGGCTCCAGTGCACTGGTTCTTGCTTTTATTCCATTGGATATCTGACACCAGTTTAGACGCGGCCTGTATTACATCATGTCCTGCCTTAAAACCGAATTGATTATCCGGAACTATATTTTTGTCCTCAACCCACTTAGTCAGGACTCTATTGATTACCTTTTCGAACACCTTACTGATATTCGGAAGGAGACTTATCGATCGGAGATGCTGGATAATACGCATTGTTCATTAAATTGTTAAACAAGGTGGTGTAATTGTCTTCCGCTTCTAGAGGGAGATGTCACAGGTCTTCCTGAGGAATTGGACATAAGTATTTATTAAGCAAGTAGATTATATTTATGATTATACAAAAAATTAGACAAAAGGTTAAGGATAGAGCAAATATAATATTAATTAATAACGGTAATCCATTGCATTGGATGGATAAAAATCAAAAATGTCCTAATGTCACATTGTTTAATAGGTGAAAGTGTCGAAACTATTATAAATGAAATAAGAATTCTAAGTTATGAGAATTCGATGGAGAATCTGTTGTGTGTTTGAGTTCTTTAACTAAATTAAATATAAAATCGTTCACTACTTCAAATTTACCCACATGGTTTAATAGTAGTCAAAATAAGGATATGGTTTTGAAGCTATTCATTGGCAAACTGCCATCCTCATTGACACGGATAATTTTTTTCGTCAAAACCACCACACTTTTCATAGAATTAAGACCCGAAGTTATGAAAATAGCTTCAATTTTCCATCCTTTAGACATACAAATCCTCAAACAACAATAATACTTACACACAAAGAAACTATTCTCGAAACAAAAATCCACCCCCAAAATGTATTTTCGAAAATTCCTAGATATTCCGGCAATATTCGTCAGCAGAATTCAATTTATTCAAGAAGTTTTACAAAAAGGATTAACAACATGGAAGTAGATCATGTACAAATAGGCAATTATTCCTCTTTTGGACCTGCAGGAAATGCACAGTGTGAGTGCTCTAAATACCAAAATTTTGCATCAGAGTCTTTAAATCACTTCCCCATATAAGAGTCAGGACAAGCCTAGGCCAAATTAAATTACTTGTTGATTCAGGAGCAAACACATCTCTAATAAGAAAAGGACTTTTCCATAAATCCTGGAAATGGAAAAGCCCGTTAACTTGAAATGTATTAATTCTAATATCAGTTGCAATTCAAAAATTACTATTCCACTCTGCGAAGAGTTTAATAGAATTATAATTGTTGTTGCATAATTGGCTGCAACGTAATTAACTAACTAACTAACTTAAAGTAAGAAAGCAGTAATTAGCTGTAACGTTTTAAGGCCATTACGAGCGAAAACTGATTTTAATACCTCACAACTTATAACAAGAGATGCTTATTTACCCTTAGTTTTTGATGATTCCCCCAGTCAATCAATAGCGGAGGAAATAAGCTATTTAGATAAAGATGCCATAGACATAAGTTTTGTAAGACTAAGACAATATTAAATAAATTGCAATTTGAAAACCTTAATTCCGAAGAAGGTAAGGCTGTAACCTTTACTAGCCAAAAGTTAAAAGACGTGTTTTATCTTGAAGGTGATGACCTGAGATCTGTCAGTACATATGCTCATCAAATACCAACAAAAAACGACATACCCATATATCCCAAACTATATACATATCCCGAAGCACATAAAAACGAACAAACAAATTTCGGATATGCTTAAGTCTGGTATTATTGTAAATTCAACAAGTGCATACAATGCTCCAATTTGGATAGTTCCAGAAAAGATTGACCATTCCAGTGAGCAAAAATGATTATTAAAAATTTAAGGCTATCACGACAGGTGATAGATTTCCCATTCGCAACATTCAAGATATACTATCCAAATTAGGTAACGCCCATTATTTTTCTTTCCTACGAGTTTACAAGAATGCCGTTAGGTTTATAAAATACCCCGGTATCCTTCCAACGAATGATCAACGAATTCCTTCACGATTATATTAATATTGTTTGCGTGGTATATTTGAAGGACATATTCATCTCTTCTATTGTTTCAGGAGCACATTTCAGTTCAAGTCGACAAGTGCAGTTTTTTTAAACGGCAAACTGACTACTTGGGACATATTATTTCTGAGGATGGTATAAAGCCCAATCCCAACAAAATAGAAATTACTCGTATAAAGTAAATAAAAATGCCTCAAACTGTAGGGGAAGTAAAATCATTTTTAGGAAGCACAGGCTTTTACCGAAAGTTTATCAGGGGCTACTCGAAAGTACCCCTTCCGATGACTAAATGCCTGAAGAAAGGTTCAAGAATCAACATCAAAGAAAGACAGTATATTGAGTTCTTTAATAAACTAAAATAACTTATATATACATGTCCAGTCTTAGCATACCCAGACTTCCGAAAGACTTCTACTTTGACAACCGATGCCAGCAATGCAGCTTTAGGAGCTGTTCTTTCCCTAAATCAGCATCCAATTGCATATGCATTTCAGACTTTTAATCGTCATGAATGCAACTATAGTACAATGGAGAAAGAGTTACTTTCCATAGTATGGGCAACGAAGTATTTAAGGCCGTATTTGTTTGGACGTAATCTTAAAGTTCAAACTGATCATCGACCCCTTATATAACTTAACTCAATCAAGGAACCTAACTTTAAGCTGCAGCGCTGGAAAATTAAACTAAATGAGTACGACTTTGACATTGAGTACATTAAAGGCAAGGAAAATTCCGTTGCTGATTTCTTAAATCGTCTAGAAACCAATTACCTAGCAACAATCCATTGTGGTATTGAACATTTTAACGATCATATTTACATCACCGAAAACCCAATAAACATTTATAAAAATCAATTAGTTATGGAAAAGGGAAACGTTCAAAGATGAACAAATAAAATTTTGTTTAAAAAAAATCGAAGATCAATAATAACCTTATTTGATTATAATGAGGATGGCAACGATTAGTATAAGGCCTCGTAGAAGTAGCATCTTCCGACAGGTGCTGGTTCCTTAAATGACAAGAATGAGCCTCTGCAGCCGAACACCTTGCAGCTCTGCTAATAAGTCCTACTTCACGCCTCCCCGTGGCGCCATCTGGGAATCTCACTAGAGGTTGCGAAGTGAAGGGGGCAAATGGCGAGTTTCCTGAGCCATAAACCAGGATTAGTGCCGGGAAAACAAAACAAGACCTTATCCGGGCTACTCCGACATATTTGGAGCTCAGGCCGGAAAGGATTTCCAGGACCTAGTCAGGGTCCTGGAAAAGAGATGGTGGCGGACGAGCCCTATAAGGGCCAACGGCAGCGCTCACATCCCGGAATGGGTTACTGGCTTCGGTGTAACCGACCCCTCGTCCTAGGGGCACTCAAAGTGGAACTGGTCCTCCAGGTTGGGGGTTGTGCCGCCGGGGTAACTGCCCGGCCATTTAAAAAAGATTAAGTTACGAAGCATCAACAAGGCTCGGATATGGACGGATCTACTGTTGACAACCCGATTTAAGGACAATGAGCTTCGGATATGCACGTGGAATGTTAGATCCCTTAAAAGACCACGTGCAGCCGAGCAACTAGCGGAGGCCCTAGACTGCTGCAAAGCAGACATAACCGCCATCCAAGAAATGCGATGGGATGGGCCGGACAAAAAGAAGATGAAAAACTGCGACATCTACTACGGCAATTGCTATCGACGGCAAAAGCAGCGCTTATTTGGATGCGGATTTGTTGTCGGAGGCAGACTAAGACGAGAAGTCCTCAGCTTCCGGCATGTGAGCGAGCGCCTCGTAGCAATCCGCATCAAGGCTAAATTCGCCAACATAAGCCTCATATGCGCGCATGCCCCCACAGAGGAGAAAGATGACGACACCAAGGATGCCTTCTACGAGCTCCTCAACAAGACCTACGAGCAATGCCCTAGCAATGACATTAAAATTGTCCTCGGTGATTTTAATGCAAAGCTAGGAAGAGAAGGTATCTTTGGTGGAACAATCGGAAAATATAGCCTGCACAACACCACCTCCGATAACGGATTCAGGCTAATCGACTCTGCGGCGGGGCGAAACATTGTCGTGGCTAGCACGCGGTTCCCACATCTCGACATACACAAGGGGACTTGGAGAACTCCTGATCAATCAACAGTCAACCAGATTGATCACATTGCGAACGACGCAAGACACTCCTACAGCATTATGGATGTCCGTACGTTCCGAGGAGCCAACATCGACTCGGACCATTACCTTGTTGTAGCCAAGGTACGGTTGCAGATATCCCAAACAGATATTCACACTACGGCAGATCTAGGAGAAGACCCATGAGCTTCAGATCGATACTCACCACCCATTCATCGATTTTAAGGCCGCGTATGACAGCATCTATAGAGACGAGCTATACAGAGCAATGTCTAGTTTTGGCATCCCTGCCAAACTCGTCCGTCTGTCCAGGATGACGATGGAGAATGCACGCTCACGGTATGCACGGTAAAGATCTCACCGAGACCTTTGATGTCCAGAAAGGATTTAGACAAGGCGATGCGCTGTCATGCGATTTTTTCAACATCGTACTTGAAAGAATAGTGCAAAACCCACGAGCAAACACAAGAGGCACTATCTTTCAAAAGTCCGTCCAACTACTCGCATACGCCGACGATATTGACATAATCGGGAGAAAGCAGCGTGATGTCAGTGGCGCTTTCGCGAGTATTGAGACGGAAGCGGCGAAAATGGGTTTAGCGGTCAATGAGGGCAAGACCAAGTATATGCTGTCAAGCAAAAAGGACAACCAACACCGACGTCTCGGACAGAACGTCACCCTCGACAGATATAACTTTGAGGTAGTTAAAGACTTTGTCTACCTAGGCTCCGCTATAAATACAGACAACGACACCAGCGCTGAGATCAAGCGAAGAATAACTCTTGCCAACCGCTGTTTCTTTGGGTTAAGAAGGCAATTGAATAGCAAAGCCCTCTCTCGGACAACAAAAGTCACCCTTTATAAGACTTTAATAATCCCGGTCCTGCTCTATGGCGCAGAGGCATGGACATTATCAAAAATGGATGAGGGTGTTCTTGGTTGCTTCGAGAGAAAAATTCTTCAGGTGATCTTCTGTCCCGTCTGCATTGACGGTGAGTGGAGGAGGAGATACAACGACGAACTGTATGGACTTTACAGCGACATGGACCTAGCCAGAAGAGTGAAGATCCAAAGACTGAGATGGCTGGGTCATGTAGAGCGCATGGACACCAATTCTCCGGTCCGAAAAGTCTTCGAATCCGCCCCCGAGGGACAGCGCAGTAGAGGAAGGCCAAGACTCAGGTGGCGCACGCAAGTGGAAGAGGACCTCAGCCAACTTAGCGTGGAAACTGGAGACAGCTAGCCAGGGATCGAGCTAGCTGGAGAAGCTTGTTGACTGAGGCCCAGGTCCACCCCGGACTGTAGCGCCACCTAAAGTAAGTAAGTAAGATTATAATGAGGATGACGTTTTGAATATTCTTAAGTCAATTTTCCCAATTAAAGGAACTGTAAAACTATATTGCTAGGACGATGAGACTTTTATACGAGTACCATTTCAACAAACCGTAGTCAAATATTTTTCAAACACACCATAAATGAAAATTCTGAAATCAACGTAATTTCTTAGATATATGATTTTCAAACAAGAATAGTCGTGTTTTTTTGCGAATCCGCCATCCGCTTAAAAAGTAATTTGCATGTTAATTACAACAATAACATAGCGATCAACGCTAAGTCAATTTATCCCCGCTATCTATTAAGCGGATATAAAAAAGTGCTTCCGAATCATATTTTCTTCGTTTCGGATGAATTTTTCCGATGAATTAGCAAAAATGTCAACCATTCGCCTACAATTTTTTTTGAAAACAATTTAAGTTTGTTCACCAATCGACAAATGAGCCACCGCTAAATGCCATAGAGATGTCTTTGCTACAAAGTTTTTATGATGAACTCTTAAGCGGGAATGGATCGTTTTTTTTGCAAAAATAGCTAAAATACGTGCAAAAGAACACACCTAATAATATCTGTGGCCACAAGCAAAAATAGCATAAGTCACGTTTTCCAATTTTCCAGGAGAGCAGTTTAAATATTTTTTGTGCGATCGCAAAAAAGAATAGAACTTGTGGAAGAAGTGTGTGTGCAAACTGGATAGCAAATTACTTCATTGTTTTTCTTTGTGCTATAATTCAAAAACCGTAAGAGATAAAAATATGGAAAATAGAATCGAATATTGCGCATCCGGTGGTGTAAAAAACTCAATTTCGACCTAAGTCGACTTATGCTCTTTTTCCTTTTTGGAACATATTATATTCCTTACATGCACAGGAAAGAGAATTTGTAAAGAACTTAGGCTTTCACAATGTCAAATACTTTGCCAAGGTGAGTCTTTTAACTTGAGACATCCAAATAACTCGAAAAATACGCGATATCGCGAAAAATGTTTTAGACAAAAGTCACAAGGTTCTGAAGGGGACATAAGATGGTGACCACGAGTTTGGCCTTGAGCCCCATTATCAAGGTCAAACGAAGGTAACTTTTGATTTTTTAATGGGAACCCCTATTTTTTTGACAGATTCGTAATCTGCGTGAAAAATTACAATTCTTTTACATGAAACACTTTTTTCAAAAATGCGTTCTTTTCCCGTCAGAGGGCGCCTTAAAACTTAAGACATCAAATTTACTCGAAAAGTACGAAATATCGCAAAAATTGTTTCCGACAAAAGTCACAAGGTTCTGAAGGGGACATAAGATGATGACCACGAGTTTGATCTTGAGACCCATTTTCAAGGTCAAACGAAGGTCGCTTTTGATTTTTCAAATGATAATTCCTGATTTTCATTACTCAGTCGTATTGCTCAATGGGGCACACGACTTTGTCTCAAAGGTCTTATTCATTCAGTGCTAGATACCACTGCACTTGCACGCCTAAATCATTAATCGGTTTCCACCGTTGTTAGGGTGTTAGAAGTTCGATATTTGTTTTGAGGAACTGATTATTATTAGTAACGTTTTCCAGATTAATAATGCAGGCTATTTCAATTCAAGAGAAAATTGAAATGATATTGACTTATGGAGAAAGTGGAAGGAACATCATTGGTGCTGTTCCTCTTTACACCCAACGTTTCCCAGACCAGATACGGTCGCGCGCTTCCTTTTATCGGGTCATCCAACAATTCACTGGTGAAATAAGTGTGCAACCAAAAAAAAGGGATCGGTCAGATAGGGTGGCTGTTGAGGACAATGAAATAGCAGTGTTAGCTGCCGTTGCATACGATCCTAACATTAGCACTCGCCAAATAACTCGTGAATCAGGAATTTCTCAAACGATTGTCTGTAAGATATTTCAGCAAATTGAACGAGACCCCCTTTTCTTCGCCAAGGTGTTATTCTCTGATGAGTCGACATTCACCAATCACGGTACTGTCAATCGACATAATATGCATTACTAGGCTACCGAAAACTAGGCTGGTTGCGACCAGTTGAACGCCAGCACCCTTGGAATATCAATGTTTGGGCGGGAAATTTTGGGGATAAATTAATAGGTCCATATTTTATTGAAGGCAACTTGAATGACGAAAGGTATGCAAACTTCTTGTGGGACCATCTTCCAGTATTACTAGAAGAACTGCCATTGGAGTTGCGACAAACAATGTGGTTTCAACATGATGGTTGTCCAGCCCATTATTCCCAAGTAGCCCGGGGCGTATTAAACAATGTTTACCATCAACGATGGATCGGACGAGGGGGTCCGAGGCAATGGCCTGCTAGCTCACCTGATCTTACGTCACTTGATTTCTTCTTGTGAGGCTACTTAAAAAGTGAGGTTTACAGAAAAAAGCCAACAACACGTGAGGACATGAAAAGACGAATAACAGAAGCTTGCCGGAAGATTACGCCAGAAATACTTCTCAGTTCTGTTGGTTCATTTAGAGCGCGGATAGACAAGTGTATTGAAGTGAATGGTAACATTTTCGAGCATTTGTTGAAATAGCCTCGTGAAATAAACGTCGAAATGGGAAGAATTCAATGACTCAACAGTGGGAGGCAAGGGGACCCACTCTAATTAATCACCCCGAAGGAAACAAAATACTGCTACGTCCACGTCGTTGTTTTGGGGTTATGCTAAACGCAGTATGTAAAAACAAATGACAAGCCTACGAGCAATACGACTGAGCAATGAAAATCAGGAATTATCATTTGAAAAATCAAAAGTGACCTTCGTTTGACCTTGAAAATGTGTCTCAAGATCAAACTCGTGGTCACCATCTTATGTCCCCTTCAGAACCTTGCGATTTTTGTCTGAAACATTTTCGCGATATTTCGTACTTTTCGAGTAATTTTGATGTCTTACGTTTTAAGGCGCCCTCTGACGGGAAAAGAACGCATTTTTGAAAAAAGTGTTTCATGTAAAAGAATTGAAATTTTTCATGCAGGTTACGAATCTGTCAAATAAAATAGGGGTTCCCATTAAAAAATCAAAAGTGACCTTCGTTTGACCTTGAAAATATGGCTCAAGGTCAAACTCGTGGACACCATCTTATGTCCCCTTCAGAACCTTGTGACTTTTGTCTGAAATATTTTTCGCGATATCGCGTATTTTTAGAGTAATTTGGATGTCTCAAGTTAAAAAACTCACCCTGTATAATTAAAGACGCAAAAGAAAAATCCAAAACGTATTTTAAGGATAATAAAGGTCTTAGACGAGGCAGACATATAATAAAGAGAACATATAAGTACCAAACCTCAGTAAAAAGTATGAAATTTGATAGAAAACTGACAGGTAGGGAATATTCGACCAGAAATAAAAGAAATCAATTTAAAAACAAAAACATTAAACAAAAGCTCTATCCTTAACCTAGTGTTTATCGGTATATTATATTCTTTGCTTTAAATATGTAATTGTATTCCTAGTAACTTAAACCGATATTCAAATGAAAAAAAAGAAAGATGCTGTCGTTTTCGTATATTGCTATAAAGTTATATGTAAGAAAAAAAAAAATTATATATACATATATAGGTTTATGCTATCCCTAAAAAAGCTTATTCCCATAAACAATAAACACGAACCCATCACATGCTTCAAATCTGATTCCCAGCATGTGCAGTTACATCCACAGTATGCACCTGAATGCAACGGATACCGTGCGCACAGTTTACAGACACAGTTCCAAGAATCGAACCAGCAAAACAGTAAAACATTTTCCCATACCTAAGCTGCCCCATTCATCATTTCACTGGTCACAACTTAGGTTATAAATAATCGTTTGGGTTTTAAACGTTCAACAAACGAATAAAAAGGATATACGGTCCACTAAAATTTAATCGTGCGTTTTTTTCTTTACACAAGCTCCCGAGCAAAATAAAAGTTAACCCGAGTAACATAAAAGTTAACAATAGCTGCATTTTATTGGTAGGTCAGTAACCAGCACAGTAAAATTTAACATTACAAACAACAACAAGTCGAATGCTGGCTTATTGATAGCATTCATTGCTGCCGATAAAGTTTTAAAAATTGATATTCAGATGGCGCAATGTATGCTATAGGAAATGATTTTGTTTTATGAAAGATGCGTTCGTTAATTACATGTTTGTTTTTACACGAACTAAAAAATAATAGAGAGAAAAATACTTTTCATGTTAAATTTGTACGTGTTTAAGTTTTACTTTTTTGTGAAATTTAAACAAATTTGTTGCTTTTGTTGATTTATTCTTAAGTTTCAGCACAAAAAGAATTTCGCGCATGCCTTTTACGAAGCGAATTCTATTTGCTCATGCCTATAAACTAAATGCGAGTTAAAAAAAACATTCGCAACTTTGCGAACCCACCCGCAAGCTTATTAACCAAGTCAAATGACATTTGGAGTGAGTTGATTTGTTTTATTGGCAATTCGCTACTCGGCTGTGCAAGAGGATGGTCGGTCTTCTACCGAACTCAACTCAACTTTAAGTAATTATACTTTCTAGACTAGTGAATATATATATATATATATAAATCAATCGTACGAAATTTATAGTAAAGTGCAGTTTTTAATAAATTCATAGAAAAGAAATCGTTTTCTTACCAATCGTTTCTTTGACTAATGATTGGTGTTGTGCAGTTACCCAACGGAACATTCGGATATACTGCATACAAGCCAATTAGTAGATGGCTACAAAAAAAAAGAAAGCAGATAAACAATTGACAACATCAAACCACAATCCTAGGGCCATAAGAGCAGCTAAATTGCTCTCGGAGATGAAAAATAAAGGTCGCCCTATCTCAATGGCGCCGAAACCAAAAGATGATGCTACTAATTTGAAGATGGCAAGTACCGCAATGGAAATCATACCACTCGATAGAACCGTTAATGTTAACGGCATAAATTCAGCTACTGCGCAGCAACCATCCGTTACCTTAGCAAATAACAGATTTGCTATCTTAAATGAAATACCATTTGAAAATTACAATTTTAAAATAAACAATAAAAAGAAATCTTCAATAATCCCGGCTCAAGACACTGACGCTTCAACAAGTCATGGAAATAACACCAAGTCAAACAGCGATGTTGCATCAACTGTACGAAGAACAACACCTACGTGACGAACAGCAATCAACAGCAAGACAAAAGAAATCCAATTATCGTATTTGACGCTAATATTCGCGAGATCATTGTTACCCTTAAGAAAAACCAAAAAAGATTTTAAATTTAAAGTGGTCAACTGTGGTGGTCATTTTGATAAAATTAGCAATACCTACATATTTAAGTCAAAAATACGAGGGCGGGTCAATAAGTCCGTGACTTTTTGAATTTCTGACCTCTTTACTGCTCCTGTCAACAGGCATCTGTCAGTTGACTCCTGTCAAAATTTAAACTTGCTGCGTCAGTTAGTTTGTGTTTGACAGCTATTTTTATCAGACTACTCACTAATTTGAGGAGAAAATGGAAAAAAGTGAATTTCGTGTGCTTACTAAGCATTATTTCTTGCGAAAAAAAACCATTACCGAGACCAAGGCTAAGCTTGATAAATACTATGGGGCCTCTGCACCATCGATTTCAATGGTAAAAAAGTGGTTTACTGAATTTCGTTGTGGCCGTACAAGCACTGAAGATGCCGAACGTCCTGGACGCCCAGTTGAGGTCTCTACACCCGAAACAATCGAAAAAATTCACGATATGGTGTTGGCCGACCGAAGATTGAAAGTGCGAGAGATTGTGGAAGCCGTAGGGATCTCGCATGGCTCAGTGGTTTCAATTTTGAATGATCACTTGGGCATGAGAAAGCTTTCCGCAAGATGGGTGCCGCGTTTGCTCACAGTCGACCACAAACGCAATCGTGTAACAACTTCACAGGAAGGTTTGGCGTTGTTTAATCGCAATATGGAGGAGTTTTTGCGCCGTTTTGTAACCGTGGACGAAACATGGATCCATCACAACACACCAGAGAACAAACAACAGTCAAAACAGTGGGTTTCTAAGGGTGAATCGGCGCCAAAGAAGGCCAAGGTGGGTTTGTCAGCCAATAAAGTTATGGCGACTGTTTTTTGGGATGCATGCGGAATAATCCACATTGACTACCTTCAAAAGGGAAGAACAATCAATGGGGAATATTATGCCAACTTATTGGACCGATTCAATGACGATTTGAAAAAAACGACCTCATTTGGCCAAGAAAAAAGTTCTTTTCCACCAAGACAATGCAAGGGTGCACACATGTGCAGTTGCCATGGCAAAAATCCATGAATTGGGCTATGAATTGCTCCCTCATCCACCATATTCTCCAGATTTGGCTCCGAGCGACTACTTCTTGTTCCCAAACCTGAAGAAATGGCTTAGTGGAAAAAGATTTGACTCCAGTGATGAAGTCATCTCGCAAACAAAGACCTATTTTGAGGACCTCGACAAATCATTTTTTTTGGAAGGGATAAAAAAATTGGAGAAGCGTTGGACAAAGTGTATAGAGCTCAAGGGAGACTACGTTGAAAAATAAAATTATTTTTTTATCAAAAAATCTGTGTTTTAATCCAAAAGTCACGGACTTATTGACCTGCCCTCGTATATATCGACAATCCTGACGTCCATCAGGAATTTTTAAATATGGTTAAGGGAAGTCGGATCGAAGGGTATTTTTATACGTTAAAGCAGAATCGTTCATATAATCTTATTCTAAGGGGTCTAACTTCGGATTTTTCAACCAATGAAATCCTAGATGAGTTGAATTCGACGGTCAATACGACATCCGGGTATCTCAAGTAGAAACTTTCGAAGCACCTAAGTCCAAAAATAATCCCAACCTCAATTATAACTTATTCCTAGTTCGTCTCTCCCCAGGGACGATGGTGAGTGATATAATCGGCTTAAACTATATCTTCAATTCGAAAGTAAAGTGGGAAAAACCCGAATCGGTGGGGGGCGTTGTACAGTGTGAGAAGTGCCAATGCTTTGGCCATTTAGCAAAAAACTGTGGCAAAAATTATAAATGTGTTAAGTGCCTCGACGAACATCTTCCAGGGAAATGTTCAGTCAAATTAGAAGAACGTGCTAAAGCATCTTGCATTAACTGTCGAGGTGACCATCCAGCTAATTGGCGTGGTTGCGCGGATTACAAAAAGTGTTTGGAATTCAGGAAAAGACCGGCAAGGGAAGATAGGGAGAATAGAGGGGAATCTAACTCCCTCACTAAACAACTTAACCAAAGTTCAAAGGTTTGCCCTAGTATTAGCTATGCTAGCCACTTCAAATCGTCCCCTAACTAACCAGCCGTTTTGACGGCTCAAGATCCCGTAGGCTTATCTTCAGCGAACAAAAACCGCAATTTCGTGGGTCAATTTTTAAGTCTGGCTAACGAACTCTTCGGAGTCGGAGTTGAACAGCTGTTCCTTAAAATCGAGAGCTTTGTTAAAAACATAAATAACTCAGCTAGCATCCAACAAAAAAGACTGGAGTATTTAATACTCCTTAATCAACTCACATCTAATATATAATGAAGCTAAACTTTCTTGCAATTAATACTCAAACCTTGATAGTTTCCTATCCAATAGAAGCCTTTTTTACAAAAGTTCAAATATCACCCCCCTTTTTGAATATACCCTACAAGTCATGGTAAGACTCATTGATATAACGAAATTTTCAGAAAATGACCTCATTAAAGAATTGTCCTTACGCCATAACGGTACTCATTAGTCTGCCACCCCTTATCCATCACCATCCGGAATCTCGAGTAATATTTTCCAATCTTCCCCATATGGCAAAATTGCATTCCATCAAAAACCGCTTCACGGGCAAAATCGTGGCTAACTGAAG
This sequence comes from Volucella inflata, assembly GCA_928272305.1. Taxonomy (NCBI): domain Eukaryota; kingdom Metazoa; phylum Arthropoda; class Insecta; order Diptera; family Syrphidae; genus Volucella; species Volucella inflata. The sequence continues at coordinate 62,692,248 of OV743716.1, forward strand.
ACACCAACACCTTTGACCTAATTTTAAATACTTAACCTTTGTAAATTCTAATTTTATATTCCGCTTGTTAAAACTTTGTCCTGGAGGGCAAAACTTCCTTTTAATATCAAAAAAAAAAAAAAAACAATACAAACAACTCAAATGTAGTAAATTTTACAAAACAAGACTATTTAAAAAAAAAATGTATATATTAGTAATAATTAAAAAAAAAAACAAGACTGTAAATCAAAGTTAAAATAAAATATTTCTTATGTATATATTGTACAAACAATAACTTTAAGTAAAACAAAAACATCTATTGTATAAAACAAATCTTTATGTATCCAAATGTACACAATTAATTAATTAAATCAACTTGCTCAAAAATAAAACAAAACTTGTAAAAAGAATAATAAAAAAAAAGTAAAGAGATATCAACTATCACTATGTTAAGATCTCAAAGTTAACATCTCATAATTTTGAAATAAATGTAAGTCGATCTAATGTCATTAAAAAGCAACAACCTTAATGTAACATGAAACAAGAGGTACTTTTTCAAATACAAGTATCTCACATAGAAACCAGAGAATTCTGGTTTCGCTAATAAATGAGATGTGTAGTTCGATTATATTTCATCCTTCTCTTTTTTGTATAGTACTCGTATTTTAAGTAGGTTAAGTTAGGTTAAGTTAGGTTAAGCCATTTAATAAGATAATAAGTCAAAAGTAATTCGTATAGCTCTGTGAGAGAGAGCCAAAGTCACATCCATGTAAGGACACGCCATGTTGGCATTCACTATAACAAAAAGAAATCGAAAAGCGACACACATACATACATTACAGCCTCCGCATGTACTGCACTTTCGTATAGAAAAAGTCTACTATATGTATTAAGAAAGAAGCAATCGATGTATTTAAAAGACTCAATAAATTCATTCATTCATTCATTGTTTTATTGGCATTGAATGATGAGCTGGCTACTGACCTGCCAATAAAACGCGGCTAAAGTAAAAAGTTAACAGTATATAATTTAAAAGTAAAAATTTAACAAAATAAAAAAGTTAACACAATTAAAGTGAACAAATATAATGCGGTTCGAGAAAGTATAACGCGATACGTTTTCACAGTGCACGAGTGTAAGAAAACCCCTTGTAGAAATTTTAAGGCCCCCGAGTAACTTCAACATAAGACGATAGGAGATAGATAACCACGTCGGAAAGCGATCAAGAAGTTCGTCAACGCAAGCTGACATGCCTACAAAATATCAAACGAACTTTCACATAGATGCGAGCAACCCTCCACAAATCTATGCAATAGGACCAACAGCTTACATATCTCCAAACGATATGAATGCCTTCTATCAACAAAGAAATGTTGAAGAAGCCAAGTACGATCCCGTTCTGAAGGAATACATGATGCAACAAGCAGGATATTACCCACAAAAATTTGAAACCTTTGCGCAACAAGCTGAGTCTTTCTCGCAGCAAGCCGAATCCTTCCCGCGACAATTTTAAAATTGGTTTATAATGGAATTTTAATATCAAAACTGCAGTTTGGAATTTCTTGCCAGGGAGGAACTTATTTTAATACAATATAACCACTGCTGATTAAACAGAAGCATGCCATAATACTTTTGTGTAGAGTTTATCGCAGAAATCCCACTTTTGAGTTATTCAAATGTCTCGAACTTCTTCCCTTAAGGCACCTGTACTGCTACAAAGTTTTGAGGATATTTTTTGAAAATTGCGGGTACTACGAGTATTATGTTAGAGTTCATGATAATCATAACTTGCGAGTCAATATAAGAAAGTTCGCAAATATTCCAACAATCCACAAAACACATTTTTCACGCTTTTACTCAGCCCTATTCTGATAAACGGCGGATCGGACATTCGATTCACTTTCACTCAACTTTGCTATGCTGCTAGACGGGTGATCACTACCTTGCCGACATTAATTCGAAATTATTTCGAAAACGACTATCCTGTGAAGTTTTACTTCAAGTATTTGTTTTGAGGAGATTTTGTGGGGAGAATAAAATAATTAGATTTAAATATTAAAAAATGGATAGTGTAGCTTTTTATTTCCCGTTTTTAAATCAAACGCGGAACGATACAAAAAGGGTACGAAGAAACATCCGTAAAAAACAACAAGATATAATGGATATACCAGATGAAATATAAGAAACCCCTGAAAAATTTTATAAAATATGAATACAAATAGATTGTTTTTCAAAGATTTATCAAAAACTTTCGGCTAAATAAAAGGGCTTTTCAATATGTCTTGAACATTTTGGAGTCTGATCTCCCGCCCGTTGTTAGAACCGACTCAATTACGGCAAAACAAAAATTAACGGCCTGCTTAAGGTTTTTTGCCGAAGGAAGTTTGCAGCATGGAGTTGGAAAAGATTTTGACATCAGTGTAGCTCAATCAACTTTTTCAAAAATTTTGAAGCAAGTTTTGGAGTCTTAAGAGACAATTGTGCCCAGAATGGATCAATCTACAGATGACGGCAAATAAGAAACAAGAGGCAAAAGAATACTTTTTTCAAAAATCTGGTATACCTGGTGTTGCGATGTGTGTCGATGGAACCAATGTGGCTATTAAAGGGCCACGTACAAATCCACGACGGCGATGGCGTGATAGCTAGCTCATTGGACGTAGAGAGTCTGGGTTCGGTTCCAGGCTGGGTCACCAACAATTTTTCAAATCGCCATCACCCTTTCGGCGGGCAATGGCAAACCCCCGTAAGTAAAATTGCCTACGAAAAAGCTTCTAAGGTGTGCCGTTCGGACTCGGCGATAAACCGTAGGCCCCGCTCAGATGGGACAAAAATGACAACATGAGCAACACAAATGAGTGTCAAGAAGCTAGGCTATGGCCCATACCGGGCTGCCAGCGCCACAGTGTTTTTTTTTTTTGTACAAATCCACAGCTGTATTATAACAGAAAAGAATTTTGTAGCCTTAATGTAAGTACTTCATAAAACTATATTCATTCTTTATTTATGTACGAGTATATTTTTGTTTTTAGATATGCGATCATAATCAAGTGGTTCGGTATGTAGATGCCCATTTTCCCGGATGCAATCACGATTCCATAATTTGGAACAATACATACTTCTCAAACCTGTACCAGCATAATTTCAGGATATTACGTAAGGGATGTTATTTTTTTCAATGGGTAATATTCGACTTTAATATGTACATATTATAGGTGATGCGGGATATGCGCACTGTCCTTGGCTCTTGACACCGTTTCGACCGGTTGAAGTACACTCCTCCGAATCAACACAGCATTGGACGGAATATTGTTGAAAGAACGATTGAAGTACTTAAAAACCGATTTTCATGCTTACATCAAACACGATCCTTGCTATATGAGCCAGAAAGAGCTGCACAAATTGTAAATGTATGCTGTGCTTTGCATAATGTCTGCATGTACAACGCATAGTGAATTTTATGAAACAACTCCATCCCAACTCATGACCGAAGCGATAAGAATTAGAAATTAAATAATGTTGTCATTAATGTAAATTATCCATATACTCGTATGTATATATTTTGAAATACAGGAACAAAAGTTAAAAAAAGGCAGTTGAATTCATTTATAAAGATAAAATATAGTTTTTTAAAGCAATAATAAAACATCAAATATATATATATAAACAAAAAACACATAATTCAGTCTAAGCACAACAAATATTTAGATAATAATCTATTTAATATATGATTTACATGATTTTAAGGAAATTAACATTAATTCAGTCTTTTAAAATAAATATTTACATGCTTCTGTAAATTAGATGCGCGGCGTTCTAATTCCAACTCTAGTATTCGCTGTTTTACTTTTAATTTTTCCAATATGAAATTCTCCATTACACCATTATGCCGCTTTATTTCTTTGAGCACTTCTCTGTTTGTTTTCTCCATACTTTCTAGTGCCTTGTAAATTCTACTGATATTCTGCTCACTTTGTGTATTCTCGTTATTTTGTTCTATCCCTTTTTTAACGGTGTTGCAAAGATCTCGCTGAATTTCGATTTGTGATTTTAGCAAATCTGTCGGATTCTACAGAGATGCCTCCTTCATTCGTGGTTGCTCTTTATGAATTTTTGAACAGCTTGCTTTCGGTGCTAAAAAAGAAGAGTGAATTAAGAATAATGTCATCATAAATAAATAATAATCAGGTCATCGAACTCATTGAATGGAAGTTCTGAACTTGCGGTACGTCTTCCTACAATAAAACAATTCACCAATAGCATTTTCAGAAACACCTTTATTAAATATTTTTTACTTACATTTTTTTACTCCCAAACTTTCGACCGTAAATCACAAACGCAACAAAATACTTGCGGATGATTCGATGATCGACCGATCGTTTAGTGTGATAGCAAACTGACTTACCGACGGGGAATGATACCCTTCGAATGTTTCGTGGAATAGAAGTTTTCGATTTTTGAACGACCATTCCCCCCGACGTTTAGCAGAATAGGGCTGATTATGTTACTGGTTCTCGTTTGTTTAATAATTTACCAGAAAAACTTAGGTGTGAGAGAGTGAAAACAGTATTCTTAAATATTGGGTCTATTCGTGCGGTTTGCTAACAGATGGCGTAACTTGTATTATTCCATTGGAACATGCGTTGGAAAGCTACTGTCATTGTACGTCATTTCAGTATATGCCATTTATTTGAAGCGTAAACAACAATAAATTTTTTTCACTCAAATATGTCGAACTTTGTGCCTGAAAAAGTGTTTTTGCGGGGAGTTCTTCTTCATTACTTTAATATGAAGAAAACTGCTGCCGAAAGTCATCGTATTTTGGTGGAAGTTTATGGTGAACATGCACTAGCTGAGCGAACGTGCCAAAAGTGGTTTGGGTGTCACTCAAGCAGCCATTTCAAAACGTTTAAAAGCAGCTGGATATATTCAAAAGCAAGGAAATTGGGTTCCACATGAACTCAAGCCGAGAGACGTCGAAAAGCGGTTTTGCATGTCCGAAATGCTGCTGGAACGCCACAAAAGGAAGTCGTTTTTGCATCGGATTGTTACTGGTGATGAAAAATGGATCGATTACGACAACACCAAGTGCAAAAAATCATATGTGAAACCCCGCCAACCAGCCAAATCAACGGCAAAGCCGAATATCCATGGCGCGAAGGTATTGCTCTGTATTTGGTGGGATCAGATGGGTGTGCTATATGAGCTGCTAAAACCGGGTGAAAGCATCAATGATCATCAGCATCATCATGACAACGCTAGGCCCCACGTTGCTATTCCGATTAAGAACTATTTGGAAAACAGTGGATGGGAAGTCTTACCCTACCCGCATTATAGCCCAGACCTTGCCCCTTGTGACTACCATTTGTTCCGGTCTATGCAGAACGCCCTCACTGAAATACGGTTCACATCAGAGCAGAATATCAAAAATTGGCTTGATTCATTCTTGGTTGCCAAGCCGGCGCAGTACTTTTGGGATGGGATCCAAAAATTGCCAAAAAGATGGGAAAAAGTCATAGCTTCAGATGGGCAATACTTTTTATAATACTATTGTACATGTTTTTCTTAAATAAACGTTCAAATTTTGAAAAAACCGCACGAGTTAAGTTATATACCCAATAGTATAAAAAAATGGCTTTTCTCGTTTAACCCTTCTGAAATAGATGTTTTTTTAACACCAATGATGTTATATATTTTATGTTTCTTTTCTCTTTTTTAAAATTGTATGTAATTTATTTTTAATCTTTTTTTAAAATGTATGTAATTGAATCTTTTATTTCCATTTTTTGTTTTCCCCATCAATAGATTTATGAATTTCATTTTATATAACTAATAGGTACATTCGGCTCTTGTCTTTTATTAGACAACAGATTGTACAAAGCTATTTCATTCAAAAACTCAATATTAACATGAATTACATTATACTTTATATTTAAGTTTCTTGATATGAAATAAAGAAATAAAAAAAAAACAAGTTGAATGCTTCCCACAGCAAACTGAATCTTTCCCGATACAAGATATTCAAAACCAATCTAGCCAATCCCTGGAATGCAGCGACATTCATATTTTAGGCTTGCCGACTCTTCGTTAGCCGACTTCACATGTAAGGCGGCGAAGAACGGTGAGACCCTAAAATTTTTACTCGACAGTAAGTTCCTGTAAAAAATATATGCAGCCACAGTTAGCAAAAAAACAATTTCCAAATGAGTAATTCTTTCTGGCAAAATCAATAGCAGGTGACGATTAAGTAACTCACCACACGTCACTGAATCTTTATGGTCTTAATGATATAAAATTAAAATTTTTTATACTACTCTCTCTTAAATCTTTTCATGGCATTCTTGGGTATAATAGTTAAAAAGAACTGTGGTATTTATCGACCTCGAGAAAGCATTCAATCGAGTCCCTAGGGGTCTCATATGGGCAGCACTGAAGTCTCAAAGGTACCGGAAACGTATACTAGATTAGTCCTTAGCCCTTTCCTCTCTAACATAGTATTCGACTTTCTTTTAAATACTGCGTGCGCGAAGCAAATGTAACGCCAATTCTCTTCGCTGACGGTGCAGTTATAATAAGCGATAACGTCGAAGATTTGCAGAACGCCTTTGATTAATGGAAAAATGCGCTAGAGAAAAACGGGTTTAAAATAAGTTTTTCAAAGACGGAGCATTTGGCGTGCCAATTTGCGCATCCGTTGCGACCTGTTCCAGATATAATGTAAGACGGAATAGTTCTTCCGAAAAGCACTATATTTAAGTATTTAGGGTCAATCGTTAACATGGACGTGAAATATGACGACTCACACTGTTCCATTTCACTCCAATAAGTGGACAAAATTAAAAAAAATTCGTGACAAAATTTGCTGATGCAGTTTTGATAACGGATAACTCTCTTCTCTTTGTTTGAACGCTAAGAAATGATTTTACAGCAAGTCAAAGTGGAATGTGTTAAATCAAACGTCAAGTGCACAATTAGTGATCAGCTTAGTTTAATTCATTTTTAATTCTTTTGTGTGGAAAATCAAACTAAATTGTTATGGATTCAAATAATCAGAATTAGTAGATAATTTTAACAAGTTTTGGATGTCAATTTACCTGTTTTTTTAAATAGATTTTTAATTATAAAGTTGTATCGTTTTTTTGAACCATTTTTTTTTGCAAAGACTTTTAACTATGAGCCCCACCCTGCCCTGGGTCAAGTTTTTTTTTAATATAAAGCTTGACTTCTTAGTTATAGACTGTGCAAAAATCAGAGTGCGCAAACGTGCGCAAAAAAAGTAATGCTTTTTTTATAGGGCAACGGAATTGCATAACGAAGGGGGAGTTTTTTTTAAATTTGGAAAGCTGTTTCGAAAAATAATGTCGTCGATGAAATAGTCGAAAAAATGTATTCAATATTGAATATAGAGTGCGCTGAATTTGAAAAAAATTAAATGCGCAGAAATGTTTCCAAGCTTTCTTCAAAGATGAAGATAAAGTGGAATAGTGCTTGTAGACGGCTAGATCGCTTTTTGAAAATCAACAGCTCTTGGTTAGAGGAAAATTTCCAATTGTACAAGGCTAAAGAATATTCCTTGGAAAACAACGACGAAGGTAAAAAAAAGCAGCAACCTAGAAATAATATCTTCTCATTCAGAATCAAAAATCTTGTTTGCGGCTGAACAAACCAAGCGACTATCAGGACAAAGATCTATTGCTCGTATCATGAATGAAGTTTGCAGCGGTAGAGCTACCCTTGTAACTTATACACAAAAGAAAAATTCAGAACAATGCCAATTCACTGCTTTAGAAACATTAGCACAAAATGTTGACTGTAAAATGACAGTTCATTCATACAAGTTGATAGGAAAACAGACAGAATGAATCGGTCATCATATTTATCCATCCTACCATGACTTGTTTGGATTAATCCAAGGCTAAGTTATTTGCTAAAGAAACAGATTGATTCCCTTATTCTACTACACATTAATCTTACAGAAAGACAAGTTGTGGTAAAATATGAATTTCACTTGACTATGATTGATGGTAAGGTCAGCAACTGTTTGACAGAGACCAAATCTGGTCGACGCTGCTACATTCGCAATGCTACACCCAAAGATATGAATTTGCCTTATATATTTAGGCAACCAAACTCTAATATTAACGCCTTTGGTATATCTACACTTCATGCCTGAATAAGAACTTTTGAGTGTTTACTTGACATAAGTTATAGAATAAGTTTTAAAACAAAACGAAACATACAAACACGTTTAAAAATGAATTGGGTCTACTAGTAGACATCCCAAAACCCGGATTTGGGACGGACAGAGCTCGTAAATTTTTTAAGGAACCTGTTAAGAGTGCCTCTATAACTGGTAATGACCAAAAATTATGGGCTTTGTCTAGTGGGTACCAAATCAACATAATACAGTTTGAAAAATAAGATAAAGAAACGCGAGTTCTTTATTTGGATCTGTATCCATGGTATAACATGCCCGTTACGGTTCATAAAATATTATGTCATAGCGTGGATATAATAAGACATTGCTGCCTTCCTATTGGCCAACTTTCGGAAGAAGCTCAAGAGCTCAAGGATTGCCGGAGGTTCAGGGAAAGGCATACGAGAAAAACCAGTCGCATTTCTACTAACAAAGACTTATTGACCATGCTTCTTATTACTTCGGATCCATTATTAAATAGTTTTAGAGAAGTACCGAAGAAACAAACACCCAATATTTCCGAGGAAGCTATGGCCTTCATCACCTCCTCCGGAATGTATTCATTCCTGAATTCAATTACAGAATCTTATAAAATCTTTGGCTCTGAAGCTTCATTCCATAACAAGAGTGATGATGATGAATGAGTTATAAACAATTCAAAAAAAATATATAAATAATTAATAAAAAAATATCAATGAAATATATATTTTTTATTTTTTTTAATTTCTTTACCTACAAAATAGTAACAAAACGTAAATAAAGTATTAAGAACACAAGTTTTTTACTACAATATACTTAACTCATAAGAATAACACGAAGTAGTCGAAAAAATAATTTTGTCCACTTAATATGTACTACGTGGAACACTGTGCTTCACCCTGCTTCACTTATATATGAAAATCATCAAAATGATCAAAAACTTTTAGAAGACAGTCTGGATTGTACCAAAAAAAAGCCGATTCAAAAGGAAATAAGCAGTATAGGCTTGTAATTTATTACAGGAAACATAATACTGTAACCAACTCCGATCGTTATCCGATTTCCGAAGTCCTATCACAATTGGGAAGAAGTAAATACTTCACAGTCGTTGACCTAAAGAGTGAATTCCATCAAATTCCACTTAAAAAACCGACATGGAACAAACTGCTTTTTCGCTCAACAAAAAATCCCCATGTCCCTTAAAACTAATGCACTTGAAGCTTCAAAAAACGAAATAATTCATTACTTTCGAAATACTTACTCCCCATATATCGAAACTACAAAAAAAGTTTTGAATTGAATACCGACGCTTCAAACAACTCTATCAGAGCTGTGCTGTCACAAAGTAATAGACCCATAACTTTCATCTCAAGATCTCTGAGTAAGACCAAAGAACATTACGCTATAAATGAGAAGGAGATGTTAGCTTTTATTTAGGCATTGTGAAAATACGTGTAAGATACAGCGCACGTAAATATTTTCACTTATCACCAACCCTTAGCATACGCTTTAAGCAACAAGAACAATAACTCCAAAATGAAACGCTGGAAAGCAATTCTAGAGGAGTACATTATGAGTTACATTACAAACCTGGAGTGAGTAATGTAGTCGAAGACGCTCTTTCACGTTCTCCAAAACTATCCCAAGTAAATTCTCTGAAAGCTTCTCAGCATAGCGGTCAAAGCTCATCCCATTATCTTTTCCCATAAGTCGAATGTCTCATCAATGTCTTTCAAAATCAAATTATGTTACTCGTATTTACAAGAAATAACCAGTCATACGAGTTCAAAATCCCCTTCCCTACATTACACAGACACATATTCATTCAACCTCATTATAGTGAAGAAAACGTTATTGAAATTTTTAAAAGATATCTGAATCCTAGCGTTATAAATGGTCTTTACACCAGCGAAGCAACCAGTGGAAAAATCCAAACACTTTATCCTCACCATTTTAAAACCTATAAAGTTCGATTCACCCAATCTCAAGTAAAAGATTTAGTACAATAAACAAAACAGAACAGAAAGCGAAAATTATCAATGAACATAACAGAGCACATAGAAACGCCAATGAAAACCAAATTCAGCTGCTTCAGTATTTCTATTTTTCAAAAATGAAATCCTGTATCTCTGATATAGTAAAACAAAGTTGCGCATGCAAAGAACAAAAATATGAGCTCCATTTTTTAGTCCATTTCGATATATATTCGACATATAGAAATTTGGTCTTAACAGGAATAGATAAATTTTATAAATATGCTGAAACTAGGGTCATTAAATCAAAAGCTATCGAACATATTCGGAAACTTATTTTTGTTTTCGGTGTCCCTTAATTGGTAATATTTGACAACGAAAAAACATTTAGCTCGTGCGTTATTTTGCACGACAGTTTAGGAATTAAAATATACAAGACTCCTCCATACAGCAACTCTGTAAATGGACAAATAGAACGATTCCATTCCACTCTTTCAGATGTAATCAGATGCTTAAAAGCTCAGAAAACTCATAAATCCTTCACGGAACTACTGGATCTTGCAGTTTACGAATACAATTACTATATTCATTCGGTCACAAATAAGAGACCAGTAGAGGTCTTTTTTGGCAGAAATGTCAGCACAGACCCGGAGCAATACGAAAAAGCAAGACAGGACAATATTGAAAGAATTAAGGAAAAACAAACGAAAGATAGACTATATCATAATAAAGAGAAACATCCCATTCAAACTTATTCCCCCCGTGAAGAAATCTATGTTAAAACGAATTAGCGACACGGATCAAAATTCTCACCAAGATTTAGAAAAGGAGTAGTTAAGGAAGACAAGTCAACAAATAATAAATATACTAACCGAAATATGCAAGATAATACATAAAAATAATATAAGAAATTAATTCCCCATTTCAGATCCCTCTTCACCTCAACTCTCTCGGAAGTTCAAATTTTGGATTGTTCAAACTCTAAAATTGTGTCATTAAACATAGGAACAGCAAAACTTCAAACCGGCACATTTAAATTAATCCATGTAATCGATCGAATTACTTATAAAAGGTTAATCGAGGACATCACAAACAAAATCCAAAATCATCCTAATAAATATATATATATATATATATACATATTATAAATAATATTTATAAGTTACTCAATAAAAATAACTAACAAGTAATAATAAACAAATCATATGCAGAAAGAATAAATAAACAAACAATTATAACAAATGAAATTATAAAACTAACAAAAACAAGCGAACATTTAGAGAGCAATTATTGTTTATCAACAATTCTTTATATTATCAGTATCTATACTTTTGAAAATTTATTGTATGAAAAATTATATATTAAACCAATAAATTACAATAAAAACATAAAATTAAATTTTGAAAATCATTATTTTTACGAATGACGTCATTTAAATTGCAATTCAGCAACAGGCAGGAAAATAGTGGGGAGGGCTGGGCTATTCATTCGTCAGTATGCGTTTACCCTTTGACTAGGACGGTGAATTTGGATACAATCTAAAAGCACAGATAATAAATCTATACAGATGTCTCATTCATATGGGAAGTTGTGTCCTATGAAAATGAAATCAAGCCAAAAAAAAGCTTTTTAAAAAGCTGCATGTTCTCACAAAGAGCAGAAAGATCTTTTTATTTCTTTTCGAGGTTTTGAGGTTTGAGAAAATACTGAGGTTTTGTATTTTTGTGGACCGAAGAGGTTTTACACGTTCACACAGTACACTGAATAGAATCATATAGCCGACATAAGGCAAACAGACGGACGAGTTTGGCAGGGATGTCAAGACTAAGCATCGCTCTATATACTCGTAGCTCGTCTCTATAAATGCTGTCATAGGCAGCCTTAAAATCGATAAGCAGGTGGTGGGTATCGATCTTGACTTCTGGGTTTTCTCCAGGATCTGCCGGAGTGTGGAAATCTGATCGATTGTGGACTTTCCTGGCGTGAAACCGCACTGAGAGGGTCCAATCAGGTTGTTTACGGCGGGTTCAATCAAATCAATCCCAGAAGAAACATGTTTTTATCAGTGGTTTTGTCAAATGAGTCCGGGCTTGGCCCCATGCGACTTTTTTTGTTGCCCAAACTCAAAACGTACCTTAAGAGTAAGGGTTCGGCACGGTAGAAAATTTGGGACATACCACGTATATATTCTTATATATGTACATAGTATTATCTGTATATATACCTGTATAACAATTGATCACTGCTCTTGGCCTACTTAAGTAAAGGCGGCTTAAGTACAAAATTGAAAAACTAATTCTAAGAAATCACATGTTTTGACAAATTATATTGTATTTAAAGCACCCTTACTTAAGTAGTTTCCAGAGGACACGAGCGAGGAAGTGGCAGGACATCGACCCCCACCTTCCCAACCCTCCAATAATCGTTATCAATTTATCATGTCGGCTTACTTACATTTTTAAGCGTTCATTACATTTTGCAATTTTTCTATTTTATTTCTGGGAATCGTGTTTTTATTTCTTTTCTTAATTTACAATTTTTCCAGAGCAATACAATTATTAGGAAATTTATTAAATTAATCTTGTGCTCGTAACATACACTAGAGGTATCAAACCATTTCGGAAAATTCATATTTATTGCCTTTATACATTATTTGATTATGTTTTCTCTTAAATTAAATGCAAAAGGCATTTTTTCAAAGTATGCAGAGAACATTTGTGTATATCACAAAATATTTTTCGGACGGCCACAAGAGAACTGTATTTTCTTTCGAATTCTCATCTTCTTTTAATTTTATCATTATTTCTGTTAGATTGAAATCGTGCTTGTCTTTTAACATTTCTCCCGCACAATTTTCACAGATTTTATTCATCTTTTTTATTGTTTTGAAATAGCAGTATCCTGCAAAATATCTAATAGCAAGGTCGTAGACTTGCGGTACCTTAACTGATACTGCGTTTTCATCTAATGGGTTATATATATACTATATACTATATTGTGAGTATTCATGTTATTTTCAAAACAGTATTCATTCTGAAGAATATTCTCTTTAAGCACAGTTTGCTCCTCTGTATCATTCTGCAAAACGGCAATCCAATCCACCTGCAAGTATTCCGAATCGTCTCGCAATTGGATCATTCCAATTTAAATCGAAATTTCATCGATATAACTTTGGCTATCAATGAGCTAAATTCAGCAACACTGGGGTTACTTTTATTTATGTTCCGCGCTCTTGTTTTTCCAAATAAGTTTTCTAATGGATTTTGATAAAATTTATTTACATAAATGTTATATGAATCATTATTCTTAAAACGCTCTCTATAGTTAGAGCCAAGCCTTTGAAACAGAATGATCTATTTGTTGTGTTAATGGGTTAAATATTTAATATATAATCCTTCATTTCTATTTTTTTTTAATAAATTCAGCTGTCGATTTCGCAAATTGGGCTATATGTCCTGGGAATTTGTTCAGTTTTATTAAAGCTGCAATTCCACAGGATACAGTTCTGCTTAGAATCTGTGCGGCCAGCTTCACGTTCATCTTTTGAAATTGATCGCAGCAAATAGCTCTTACATTTAATTTCAAATCTGCGCATATATCAAGGCAGTTATATTATTCAACTTCAAGTTCTTTGGTGGGTACATTGCTCGGACAAACGACGTGATATAAAACTTGCTTAAAATTTCAACATAAAATTTATTATAGGTTAGATCCGTCTGAAGGCTCATCTCGCCAAATACAACCACAATTTATTTTTCTTTTGGTGGTAATTTCGCGGTTATTTCCTTAATTTCCTGAATAACATTTCTATTTAAGCCAGGTGACAGACTTTTAATTTTAATCCATCTGTGCAGTGAAGATGGATGCGGCAAGTGCATCTCAAGTTGATCCCGCAAAAAGTTGTATCCGGCAGCTGAACGAAAAAAGATGCACTGCGAAATCCATTTCTCCTCTTTGGTGTATTCATTTTTACCCTATGATAAGATGAGCTTCGAAAATGTCATAGCATTTTGATGAACATCAAGCAATGAATCGATTTTCTATTGAATGTTTTGCTTTTCAAGCGCCTGTAGCCTTTTCTTGTCCTCTTTCAAACGACAAATTTTCTTTAATATATTTAGTTTCGATTTTCTATTTTCTTTAACATTTATTCTAAAGACAGTGTTCAATTTCTTGAGCTTTTTAATTCTCCTAATGTAAAAAGATTGCCTTTTTACATGAGCCTCACAATTGGCGCAAGCAAATTCAATGTGATCATTGAATTTTGACCTTGATAAATTTTTAGAAGCAAAGTTTAGTTCTCCTATTGCAGCTCTATTCGAACTCAGTTTCAAATCTTTGTAATTTTCATACGTAATCTTAGCTTTGACTGGATCAAAACAAACAGAATCGTCTTCAGAGTTAGGAACACTCTCGCTTCGTTTTAAAAAGAGAGAGGGATAAGCATTTATTTTTAAATATTTTTTTCTCAATAAGCCATTTTCAAAATGTTTGCTGCAAATGTAAAGTTTCTTAAGGCATTTTATATGTTCACGAGACTCGTCCGTCAAAGCTAACCATTCATCATATTTAAGAGTGCCTTTTTTTAGGGAAACGAAATAATTTCCTATCCGAAAACTCATTTTCGGTTGCACAGCCATTCAATTCAATTACTATTCAATTATGTACATAATTATTATTATTTATATGCACTGCAGAGTAATAACACGATTAATATTTTGCTTGTCAAACTTCAATTACAAAATGTAACAAAACATTCCACTTTTCTCGCTTTTTAATTGTTCTTTCTTACATACGAGTACATACCCATACACTCAAACAAAATACCAATTCATGAAAAATTATGTTATTTCCTGTTGCAGTTGAATGCAAATAAACAGCCAAGTCTTCATACCCTTTCCCGCAAGCCCGTTGCACACGATTGCCACTGCCCACAACTTGTGGTGAGAGAAAAAAATCTTTCAGCAAACAAAGCAAAAAAGAGAGAAAATAAAAAAGCTTTATATTACTCCGAAAGCTCGTGTCGGCTAGACGAGTGTCGGCCAGCCGACGAAAAGTGAACCATTTTTTTCTACAGGCATGAGACATCTGTA
This sequence comes from Volucella inflata, assembly GCA_928272305.1. NCBI lineage: Eukaryota > Metazoa > Arthropoda > Insecta > Diptera > Syrphidae > Volucella > Volucella inflata. The sequence goes on from OV743716.1 coordinate 62,707,469, forward strand.
TAGATTTATTATCTGTGCTAAAAGTTTTTATTTTATTTTTTTATAAAAAGTTGCTCGTAATTTTTACGTAGTTGTAATACCATAGGTGTTCGTATTTGCGACTATAAAAAACGGAGGATGACAAAAACAAAGTGCATTTCGTGTAGTACTCCAGGAAGATATGTTTGCAGTGTGCTCAATAAACTACAATATGTATAATTAACTTTTTTTAAGTAACAATAAAATGTATGCCTTTATCAAACTAAAAGCACAAATAATTTTATTTATTTCGCCCCTTTTAAAGCAGAAAAGCTTAAGAAGAAAATAGGTACGAGTAGTACCATTCTAGGGCTAATTAAGGAAGGAGTTGATACGTTATATTATGTACATACTCGTATGTATGTGCTCCACTCGCTCTTTAGTAGATGTTCTCTTAAGTACAACATTAAAGGAACAAAGAGTTGATTCCCTGTTTAACCGTCAGTGAGGTTTGTATTAGGAATTTGAGCACACTTAGTTTTAAGCAAACGCGTCTAATTTAATGTAATAACTTTTTTAAATAAAACCAACAATAAATACTTATCAGATCCAACTCTGTCGTAGTTGAGTCGCCGCTCCGCAGCTGTTCGAGCGACATGAAAGATTAACGGCATCGCAATCTGTCCTGGATCAGACTTTTCATATCGAGGTAGAGAAACGCTTCTGGAGGAATAAAGCCGTCAAAGCGAACTCTCTTATGATACAGATGATTGGGGTAGTGATCCCCCGAGATCAGGTTGTTCGACGAGGTCATTGCTCTTGTAATGTGCCTTCGAGTCAACTTAATAACAAAATTGTCCACCCTTATTAGGTTCGCCTTATTGTACAAGACCTCATTAGGATAGAATTTTATGTACTCAGACTGCTTTTCTAGTCTTGCCATTTGTTTTTCTTTTATGGCAAGCACTTTTTGCTGAAGCTGTCTTATGCTCTTATTAAGCGCTTCAACCTCGTCCTCTTCGTCATCTGACTCAAAGCTCGCCAAAGATGCGAAGCTATTTTCATCTCCCATATAGCGACCTTCTTCGCCATCAGACACATATGGGAACCCGTCGTTGGGTTTTTGTCTTCGCTGTGCTGCTGCTCTTGCTGTTGTCGTGGGCGCCTCTTCCTCTCAGTCTTCCAGGCAGCATTTCTGATGAAGCTGATAGGGAAGGGCGCTTAACTTAATTGGAAGTTGGTTTTTGCTTCCTTCTCCTCTTCGAAGTTCGACGAACTGCCTGTTCATCGGATGACATCGTGCCATGGATTGGTTCCGCTATTGAGATAGCGGACCGCTCGCTTCCACTCATCGTCGAACTCACTTTACTCACACTTCAATGTTGTTTGTATTTGAATTTAAATTGAAACTCGCACTGGGCTGACAAAGCACTTGCCAGAATAGTCTTTAATTGTGTTTTTTTTCTATTATTTTTTTCTTTTTAATTTACTCTAGAAGAGAAGGCGAATCACGTCTTAATACCACGGAGGTCTATGAACGACTCAACTCAATTGTTGGTTGTACTGCCCTTATGCAATTGGATCAATGCAAATCTCTTTTGCTAATTTCGCTGAGGTAAGCATTGCTTTCATTTTATTGCCAAAAGTAACGATTGTAATCGCTAAAAACCGATCGAGATTCATTGTGATGCCTCAAGCTGGTATTAAAATGACTGGAGCTAGTTAAGAATTCTATGAGTTTGCTCGATCTCCGCAAACGATTGGTGCTATTGATTATGCTCATATAAAAATGTAATCTCCTGGTGGGGAGTATGCAGAAAATTATCGCAACCGAAAGGGTTGGTATTCTTCAAACGTATAAGCAGTATGTTCCGCTAACATGAAACTTAAAAATATTGTCACACGCTGGCATGGCGCATCATACAATCAAACTATTTTCAACAACTCGAAGCCCAAAATGAAATTGGAACGTGGCGATTTCGGGAATTTCATAATCGTTGGCGACTTGGTTTATCGTAGCAGTCGTTATTTGGCCACTCCATTCGTGTCCTGATAGTGATTTGAAAAATCTATTCAACAAGAGCCAGATTCGAACGCGAAATGTCAAAGAGCGGACATTTGGTGTAATAAAGCGAAGATTCCCAGTGGTATCTATAGATATGCGATTTTAATCGAACACAATCAAATTAGTCATCATTGCGTGCGCTATGCTATTGTACATAATATTGCAGTTGACGAAAAGGAAAATGTACTACCAACAGAATTAGAAGGATACGACTGATGGTTGCTATAGAGATCCTAAGTACAAACACAACTGAAGAAAAGGTAGAAATACTGCACGTGATCTCTTATTTAATTACCCCCATACTTTATAAATACGAAAATAATAAAAAGCAAAAGCCGTTTTGAATCTAAAAATATAAGAATTCAAGAAAAAAAATAGGTACCCCTGCGGGTAGGGGTTAGAATATACCCGCGGTAGGAATGCCTATCGTAAGAGGCGACTAAAATCCATCTGGGCCGGATTCACAGATCCGTGAGGGGGCGCTGCCACTCAAATAAGTATCCCATCCTCAAGGCAAGGTGTTATGCGACCCGTGCCAACCCCTGAATGGTGCTCGGGATGTAAAATCAATAGAGCACCGCGAACGGAGCCCTCCGGATACCTGGCGTCCTCTGGTTGTAACGTAGCCTTACCGCATTACAGGAGTCTCTGATGCGGTGGACCTCACTTCCCCCATACTCGTGGGATCTAAATATGAACCTAGACAAAAACAAAACAAATAAAACAAATAATACAAACAACGCAAATAACGCAGTAAATTCAACGAATTTGCCGCAGTCGTTTTATCCCTTCTCTAAAAGTTCAAGGGTATCACGATCTCCACCACCAAGATCGAATTTCTCCGGGAAAAGAAGTCCGTCCGAAGCGCCTACGCGCGAAAAAACGGACTCAGTGACAAATAAAAGCTTGGAGGACGAAAACAACGCACTCCGTACGAAGCTTAAGCAAATGGAGCTACTTTTTCAAGAGCTTAAAAAAGAAGTAGACATACTCCGAGAGGAAAACAAGGCTCTGAAAACAAAGCATATAAACGAAGCCCAAGAAAGCAGTCCACTCCGCTCAACTAGTCGCGAATACCATACGGACGAAGAAGAGCTTACGCGCGAAACAAATTGGACCCTAAAGAAAAGACCGTCTAAGGAACGTAAAGCTGGTTCCTCACCTGAAGTCGTTCCAGAAAAGAGCCAGGAGTCACAAAAAAAGCAACTCCCAACAAAATTACGTCTTCCACCTCCAATCAACGTTGTTGGGGTCTCAGACTATAGCAAGTTGCATTGCTTTCTCAAGGATACGCTTAAATGTAAGTATAAGGTTACATCACTGCGCAACAATGTGTGGAAAGTTAACGTCGACAACTCCGATGACTACCGAGAATTATCCGAAAAATTAAACACCGAGAAGATCCAATGGTAAACTTTCGAAAACAAGTCAGAAAGACCATTACGTGTAGTAGCGAGAGGACTTCACCCTTCGTGTACTAAAAACGATATTGTAAGCGACCTCCATGCAAAGGGCTTTAAAGTTCTAGACGTCGTAAATATTATTAAAAAAGAAAAGAGAAAAACAGAGGAAAACGAGGAAATCCTGGTTAAGCGGGGACTTCCACTGTTTATGCTTAGTTTCGATAAGACCGAAAATAAAGCAGATATCTATGGTATCAAAACTATTTTAAATATCGTAGTCAAAATCGAACCTGTGCGAAGGAATACAAGATCGATCCCGCAATGTAAGCGTTGCCAAGGCTTCAATCATACGCAGACTTACTGCCAAAAAGAACAGCGTTGCGTAAAATGTGCCGGTAAACATCTCTCAGAAGAGTGCAACTTAAATAAAGAACTTCCACCGACTTGCATAAATTGCCAAGGAAAGCACCCAGCAAACTATCGCGGATGTGAAGTGGCGAAAGAACTCCAAAAAAGGCGCGATACGCTTAAAAAAAACCTTACGTCCAAACCCAAACGCAACCACAAATAAACCTAATATTGCTAAAGAACAGGCAGTGAAAGAAAGAAAATCCGTCGCGGTAAAGTCGAAGGATATACAAAAAAAAGATCGCAAAGGAAAATCCGCCGTCGATTGATGCGCTAACGTATGCGCAAGCTGCGTTGCAAGGAAATAAAAGAAGCGGTGTTACGCCAGATCCAGTGGCTCGCGTTTTCTCCCTAATTCTCACGACTCTTGAGGAGCAAGGCAGAACAAATAAACTTCTAGTTGAAAAATTGTGCAATCTCGAGAAAGAAATACGTAAAACTCAATTCCAAGCACGAATATGAAACAAGTGCTTAAAATATTGACGTGGAACGCAAACGGCCTTATTAAAAAACTCGACGAACTGGAAGTGTTCTTACAAAAAGCCAATATTGACATTTGCTTGATTTCTGAAAGGACGTCGTGTGGAAATGAAGGTATACTGCGCTTATCATTCATACCACTCATCAAAAAATGCCAGAGGCGGATCCTCATTGCTCATTCAAGATAGTATTGAGCACTCTATAAATATGAAGATTGAATGCGATGCAATGCAGTTAAGTTCGGTTCGCGTAAAATATAAGCACCTGCACTAGAACATTGGATCCATTTATTGTCCTCCGCGATGCAAGCTAAAAAAGAATGACTTAAAAGGTATCTTTGATTCACTCGGACCGAATTTTATAATTGGTTGTGATTTTAATTCGAAACATACCTTCTGGGGCTCAAGATGTAATTCAACGAAAGGCAGACAACTCTATGAAGCCGAAATGCAATGTAAAGTTGACTTTTTCTCGACAGGAAAACCAACATATTGGCCTTCGGATATAACAAAGACCCCTAATCTTGTAGACTTCTTTGTCACAAAGGGAGCAGCCAAAATTTCTACAAACATCGAGGAAAGTTACGAGTATGATCTCTCCTCAGATCAATCACCAGTCATTTTGTCACTAAGCATGCTCTTAATTAAGAAAGGAGTGGCGCCTAGATTAACTAACAACAAAACTAACTGGGACGGTTTTAGAAATTACTGCAATGAACATATTGTTCTAAACGTGTCGCTAAAAACACAAAACGAAATAGAAGACGAAGTCGACAGATTCATCAAAGTCCTGCAGAACGCTGCCTGGAACAACACTCCAACTCCAAAAAGAAAAGAGAAAGCAAGTAATGAAATAAAATATCCGCCAGAAATAAAAGAACTGGTGAGAGAAAAGAGGAGAGCGCGCAAAAGATGGCAACAATCCCGTGCTCCCCAGCATAAAACATACTTAAACCACTTATGCAACAAGTTGAAGGAAGCAATACGAGATTACAAAAATCGGAATATCTCTACATATCTCGAAGGTCTGACTGCCGAAAGAAGTTCAAATTACTCCATCTGGAAAGCCATGAAGGGAGTCAAAAAGCCTCAAATGCAATTTCCTCCCATAAGAAAAAATAATGGCGAATGGGAAAAAGGAGATAAAGAGAAGGCGGATCTATTTGCCGAGCACCTAGAAGAAACGTTTAAGCCTTTTGATGGGCAGGCGTTAACAGGTGGTTCTAATTATATAATTACGGCACCGGACAATTTTAGAATAAAAACAGTATCCCTACGAGAACTTAACCAAGCAATTAAAAAATTTAAAAATAACAAAGCCCCTGGTTATGATTTGATAACAGGTCAAATTCTCAATGAGTTGCCAAAGAAAGCCCTGATCAAACTGCTCCAACTTACAAATGCCGCGCTAAGATTATTAAACGTTCCAAACCAATGGAAAGTTGCCGAAATTATAATGGTCCCGAAACCAGGCAAATCTCTAAATGAAAAAAAGTCCTACAGACCGATATCACTTCTGCCGATAATATCTAAAATATTTGAAAAACTCCTATTGAAGCGCTTGCAACCGATCATTGAAGAAAGGCGTCTAATTCCTGATCATCAATTCGGTTTTAGAACTAAGCACTGCACAATTGACCAGTTCTTTAGAATTACGAATGAAATTGAGAAAGCCCTAGAGGGGAAAAAGATATGTTCTAGCGTGTTTCTTGACGTGTCTCAAGCCTTCGATAAGGTATGGCATGAAGGCTTAAATTTTAAGCTAAGTCAGGTTCTTCCGAGAGAGCTGCATACGATTCTGAAATCGTACCTGGAAAACAGAATTTTTCGTGTTCAACATGGCACCGAATACACGGAATTTAAAGAGATCGCTGCTGGAGTTCCGCAAGGAAGTGTACTTGGTCCGGTATTGTTTTTACTCTATACTCGAGACATACCGGAAGAATCAGGTACCATAGTAGCCACGTTCGCAGACGACACGGCGATACTAGCTACAGATACTTCAGTCGAGCTAGCTACTGGAAAGCTACAAACGGCTTTGGATAAAATCTATGAATGGACAAAGATATGGCGAATTGTTCTCAACGAGACCAAATCTACTCATGTTAATTTTACTTACCGGAAAATAAACAACCTTCCCATTTTCATTAACTCGGTACAAATACTATATGCAAATGAAGCAAAGTATCTAGGAATGACACTAGATGTAAAACTGAAATGGAAGCCGCATGTTAAGAAGAAACGTGATGAACTTGAAAATAAATTCAGACAAATGTACTGGCTACTAGGAAGACATTCCAACTTAAGCATACAACAAACTGCTCATCTATAAGCAAGTGCTTAAACCCGTTTGGACGTACGATATACAACTTTGGGGTTGTACTAAACCAAGCAACCGAAATATTCTCCAAGGCTATCAAAACAAAGTTCTAAGACAAATCGTGTACGCCCCATGGTATATCAGAAACAGTGATATCCACAGAGACTTAGGAATAGTTACCGTGGAGGACGAAATAATGAACTTTGCTCGCAAACTCCGTATTCGTCTTCATGGTCATTGTAATAATAAAATACTCCAAATTCTGGACGAGACAAACTTAGTGCGTCGATTGCAAAGAATGAGACCATTCGATCTGGCATAAATAGCGGTACTAGCAGGTGCTTTTGCTGGAAAGCTACCTGCGCACGCGAACGTTATTTGAAACGGAAACTACTTGATAAGGTAACTTAGTTGTAGCCGTTAAGAAGGGAGGCGTGTTTTTAGTGAGTAAGAATCTCGCACTACTATGAGCAACGGGTTCATAGTGTCTATGAAGATTTTCACACCTACCCACCAAAAAAAAAAAAAAACCTTGATTATTTAGAATCTGATGCTTCTTTTTCAGGATGTTGGTTCATTTAAAATTCGCTATTTTTAAATTACGCAACTCAATTTTCGTTTTCAAATCAATTATTTTTTTTTTAAACTTTACAACGAATCTTTCTTATCTCTTCGTGGTGATGATGCAGCTGATACTGGTCATTTCCGTTGAAATCTGTTGCTCTTGGCATTGTTGGTGTTAATGGTTCAGATTAGGTAATGGTAAACTATTATCCACAATAATTAGAACGTGTGAATAAAACACTAATCTCTCAAGAGATCAATACTACACTTGCAATACCCTAATGATAATTTTTTACGTTTTTATGACGGCTAGGGTCTTTGTCTCCAACTAAATTACATTAACTGTTTTCAATAATTTCTGTATGTCATAAAATGCACTGCATGCAACAATTCATCTCTCACAAAGATGTAAAATCCCATGGACTTTTTTAAATTTAATTTAAATTTAAATCCCGAATTACAACCGCACCATTTAGTTAATCGCGAGTGAATAAATTGATAATTGATTCCAGTTTAATTGAGGTTAGTTAACGACGTCAATAGCTTAGTGACGGATTAAGCTAAATCTCAATTACCGACATTTTAATTAAGAATAAATAAATCGGGTCTAAGTGTATTGAATACATTTTGTAATTCAAATATTATTAGTTTACATTTCTCAGAAATAAGCTCGTATGCTGCACAGATTGATAGCATCGAATAGTTTTGAGTTAGTCAAAAATTGTCTGTTATTATTTTTAATCAAATCTTTTATTTTGATTTCAATAGTCAGTCCATCGTTGTGGTTTGGTGAACCAGCGATCCACTTCGAAATGATACGCCATATGGTGTATCAGGGTATACTGTTACATACTTTTTACGTTCTAGTTCTTCTGACTTCTCCTGCTTCTTAGGAATTGGCGCTTCGCCAATTGAGATCTTTATAGGATGCCTGTCGTACTTTTTTATGCTTCAATTCTCTTAATTCTTGGCATATTGGATACTTTCTTCCTTGCAAATTTGGCCAGTTGTATTTGTCAACAACTTCCTTGGCATTTTCTCGATGTGTTTGTTTAATAAAGGAGATTTGATCTTCTTTGTTTTTTATGTCGTTAAAAAAATATTTTGCTCATATGTAAGGGGTTGCGGATCTCAAAGTTTGTAGTTCCATATAGATACTCGTAGCTCCGTAGGTTTATCAATGCAAAAACTATTGTATACTGTCCCTTCTCGCTAGCGGCATATCTACGTTCATATTTACCTAACGTTTTACTAAGGTAAATGACGGGTTTTCCGTCTTGGGAAAGAACTGCTCCTACTGCATCGGTTGTGAATACAAACATCTTGGTGAAATCGGGCTGGGTAAGCTCATTATTCGTAATTTGAAATTAGTAAGGAAAAATAAAAAAGGAATCTAAACCGATAACTTTGGTCGGTTCATTCTCATTTTTGGTCCTTCGAAAAACTCTGTTGTTCTCCCCCACCAGTGGTAAGAGTTACGGAGTCAGTGAACCAGCGAAAAAAGTTTTTTTTAATCAAACACTATCAAGTTGTGAGTCGAGGCAAACTAAGTCAACAACGCGACTTTATTAAAAATACCTCCAACGGTTTAGTTGAAAAGTAAATTAGGCAAAATGTTTATTAACATGGGAAAAATACTGGAAACCCAACTTGACTTTGCGGAGAACATTCTGCTTACTTATAATAAACTAGGTGCTCAACCGCTCACGAGATGTGAAGAGCAGCTCAAAAAATTAAAGAAATGGCAGAAGGAGTTCGATGTCAATCACAACAAACTAATGGGGAATGGCATCGGAAAAGAGGACTACTTCAAAGAAAGTACCTACGATACCTCAATGGGAAAGCTTCAAGATATGATCCAAGAATTACACCAAGGGTTATCCTTAACCCTAAAGTTTGCGCCGAGGGAAAACGCAGCCACTTCAGAAGCAACTGGTGTTGCTCTATCAGAAATAACAAAGAGCCTGCATACAGTAGAAGAGACAGCATGTACTATGCAGGACCGGTCTTTAAGCAATCGTTCACAGACCTTCGCGGAAGTTAGAAGTGTTTCGGTTTTCTGAATATAAATAAAAAGAATGATATCACTTAATAATTTATCTAACAAGTAAACAAAAAGAGGCGAATTACCCTAATAGAAGTGGTGTCCGACTACCATTCAAGTGGTGCGGGTTCGATTCCCGACCGGAACAGAAAATTACAAAAAAAATAATAAAAATTCAAGGTGAATTAAAGCGCGTTTCTTACGGACGGAAAGGAGACCGCTGCACCTGTAACGGGGTTAGCGGATGGCGTGATACTAGATGACGTAGCAATAAAATCAGACTACCTAATATAGGGGACCATAGAAGGAACTGGTAAGACGAGGCGAAACCCTAAGCAAACTCCCAAATCAGTGAATCTGCAACTGACATGATGGCTATCTTGCTCTCTACCCAGGGGCAGATGGCTCAGCTCCAAAGTCAGGTTACTGAACAGGCTGTAGATCAATCTACGCCGGGCCTAACGCACCTCCAGTCGTAATGGGTACGTACATGGCGGAGCAAATCCTAAGGGTCCTTGCAGTGAATGTTAATTCACTAATTAGGATCGAGCGAAGAGCCACGATTTTCAAGTTGCTTAAAGACCAAGCCCCTGATGTGCTTTTGGCTAGCGAAACTAAGCTAACCAAAAGAAACTAAATGAGGCACAGGAGCTATCAGATAGTACGAAGGAATCGACCCAACTCCATTCAAGGAGGAGGTGTTACTATCTTCGTTAGAAAAGGTCTGCGTTTTAAAAGAGTATATAGCTATGTAGTACCATGTTTCAGGTGCTAGAAGCTTGCATCGTGTATATTCCTCTCCGTAGTGGAAAGCGTTTATACATGGTGTCTGCTTATGCACCTAAGGCTACTCAATCCACCCTATTCATCTCAGAGTTCGAGACACTTTTTCGTTTTCTGAGATTAGAATTGGAAGAGAACTTCTTTATTAGCGGCGAAGATTTCAACGCCAAACAAAGAGATTGGGGAAAAGATCAAAATGACCTTTCAATTCTGTTGGAAAGATTCGGGTGTTTGAGAGAGCTTGCCTTAGAGCTTGTCTTCGCCTATAAGAACACCAGAGTCTGAGTACATAAAATACTATCCCAATGAGGTCTTTTACAATAGGGCGAACCTGACTAGAGTGGACAATTTTGTTATTAAGTTGACTCGAAGACAAATTGGAACAGCAATGATCTCGTCGAACAACCTGATCTACGGGGCTTACTACCCCAATTACATGTACCAGGAGAGAGTTCGCTTTGACGGCTTTATTCCTCCAAAAGCGTTCGTCTACCTCGATATGCAAGGTCTGATCCAGGATAGATAAGCGGTACCATTAATCTTCCACGTTGCTCGAACAGCTGCGGACAGGCGAATCAACTACGACAGAGACGTCGCACACGGCAGTGGGGAGGGTCTCCGGTTCAGTGGGCGGTAGGGAGTCGCGACATGAGCGATGTTGCTCGGCAGCACCAACAATTTTGGTGGCTTGTCTGAAGGAATCTACGTCGTCGAATTCGGAAGCAGAGTGGGTCTGCCTTATTTTTAGTTATGGCTGACTTACATAGGTATACGAGTAGATAGGGTTTAAGTAGCATTACAAATAAAAAGAAAAATATAATAATAACTAAAAGACGGCTAGCCTTCGGGTTATTTCTCTTAAAAAAAAAACAATAAATAATACCTTTGCATAACATAGTTTAGGTAAGCGAAGTAGATTCAGTAGATTAAGATTTATATTTAGGTATTTTTTAAGTTTAAGGCTTTATTATAAGATTTTATAAAAAAAAATTGTCCATTTACTAAGTTTTATATTTAATGAAATTTATTTCTCAATTTTAGTTTGTAGTTTTTAAGATTTAAAATTAAAAAAAAAAAATCTTTATGAAACGTCGAAGGACATAGATTAAGAATGATTAAGAATTAGTTTTAATCTAGAATGACCATGCGGTCCAGTAAGTTATAATAAAATAATTTTAAATTATTTAAGCTAATTTTTAAGCGTTTTTTCTGTATAGCATACAAGAATTATTGAATTGAATCAAATTAAAATGCATTTAAAATGAAAAAAAAAAATTACCGGTTTGTAAGCATAGAATCAAAATTCTAAGGAGAAAGTTTGACGAATTGGAGAAGGGATGTCCCATGGATGTGATAGCGACCAGATAAGGTATTTGGTAATTCTGTTTGAAGAATTAAATAATGTCCATGCCAACGAGCGGGCTTAGCTATATAATGAGGAAGTCAATATGCTGTATATAGAAATATTGCATGAATGTTTCGTAGAGCTTCCAAAATTGAAAAAAAGGCTTAATCAAGCAAGACCCACAAAAAACCTACCGTAACAACTTGAAAAACTGAAACTAAGGGAATGTGCGTTTTTCAGGACTTGGTTCACAATAAAGAACAAATATCAGTAGCAGGAAAAGAGCAATGTTATAAGAGAGAAAGCAGCCAATATACAAGGCTTATCACACGATGGCTAATACGAAGTCAGCAATCAATCAAGTAGTGTGCACCTATTGCAAATATTTGGGTCACAATCACGGAATGCAGACAATTTAAAGGAATTTTAGTCAAAAATCGAAAAAAATTCGCCAAAGAACAAAAAGTTTGCTCGAGTGTCTTGACCACAAATTTGGAGCAGAATCATGTAAGAACTTAAACGTAAAACGCAACCATTGCAAAGGACATCATCATGTGCTTCAAGCAAAGAAAAAAAGACGCCAATGGCTACAAAAACATTGGTGACAACCATAATTCTTGCTACAGCACAAGTGAGAGTAAAAACAGCAAATTGTGAATTAAGGACGCTTATCGATCAAGGCTCGCTGTTGGAGTGTGTAGGGTTTAGCTTTACTTTTTTCAACAGGGAAAAATGCGGTTTTAAATGAAACTCGTCTTATCTTATGGCACAGCAAAAAGCGAGTTTATTTTCAGGAAATTGCATCCATGACTTTAAGAATATTTGAAAAGTGTCATACAATTAATATGCAATTACATATGTTAGGACCGTGACGTTACGTTTCTCTGTTTTCATTTGAATACATTTAAGAAGTAGAGTTATTACAATATAATGAGATGAATTAAGATAAATGTATAAATGTATCAAAATATATACCGACATGATTGCATTCCCGAACATGCTTCCGCCCTGTGGACGATTTTCCTCCGCAATTGTACTCCATCATTCTTCGTCCTTAATGTACCCAATTGTAGGTGGAATATGTTGTACTTCTTTTTGCATAGTTCTGTGAATGATTGACTATATCTACATGTAAATAAACAAAAGTAATTCGTGTGGAACATTACATGTAGATCACGAAAAGGACGACGAAATCTTAATAAGAGTACCAGAGAGAGATGAGATGTGTGGCATTTGACTTTGGTGTTGCTATGCTCAGTTTGTGTTGATCATTTACCAAATCGAGTCATAATGCTTCGCGAATCGGGTTTCTGTTGTTTGTTTACTTTTCCCCTTCTTTTTCATTAGACTGTTGTTTTTTCTGTTTGGTACAACAGTGTAAGTGTCTTTTCTGTAAAATTTCATTTATTTATTTTTATTAAAATATTCCTCCCTTGACGTTTGAATTTGCTGTTATGTACACAGGCCCGGGTACACAATCGTAATAATGTAAGTATGTACGTGCGTATGTACTTATTAATATACATCGCTTTCGCGAGAGTAATAATTAGTGCAAGAAAGTGCTTAAAAAAAGTAAGAAAACGAGAAAAATACGAAAAGTTTATTGAATAAGTTTTTCCCAAAAAAATTTGTGGTACGATTTGTGGTGTTATTTTGTACAATAACTGATTTCCGCGTACTCATTTTTTGGTTGTGCAGTGCGACAACATGCAGCGAAAGTTTCGCAAACGGTTACGTTATTTCAATGACGGCTAAATTTCAAAGTGTGTGTGATGTTTACATTTTTTGTGAACATGTTGTTTTTTTTTTTGAATCCGCCTCTTATGGACTTGGTGCACTTTGTTTGAAAGTAAACAATTCATTTGATGTAAGTTTTGCTATTTTATTATACTGTACAATAAATTATACGAGCTCTGTACCTTAAATGTTTTAAATTAGTTTCAGATATACATATTTTATTTTTATATTATATTTTGTGTTGATACCTGTTGTGAATTCAAAATATGTGTTGTGTTTGTAGTGGAAACGTTGAATGGGTATTGAAAATTTCGGCTGTCGTGTTTTCCCGTCAGTGTTTTGAAATTTCGGAACTCTACAACGTTCTCCGGAATGAAAGGCTTTATGAGATTGAGTGGACTGTATGTATGTTGTGTTGTATAGGGAACCTAGGTTAAACAAAATGTATTATTTGTATTATATTTGTATATAATAAAAGTACTCTTAATTTAAAAAAAAAAGTGGTTTTAATTTTTCTTAAGTTTATTGATAGTGCGTTTGTCTACAAATTTTGTGTTGTGAAGTCTAAAATGTGTTGCGTTTATTTGAGCTATTTAACGAGAATTTTTTCAAGTGGTCGTTTGAGTTCTCCGCTCGAACAATTCCATCTATACTGGGATACGTGTCGATGAGCCGCCCGAATTCGCCTTTGTAAAGGCAGGAGCCTTTCACCTTTAATGAGGACTAAGTCTCCGTGTTTTGGCCCCGGCTCCCGTTTCATCTATTTCAGGAGCTGTTGCACACGTGACAGATGTTCGTCGCTCCACTTGCGCCCGAAGTAGTTGGTCATCGCTTGAACTCGCTTTTATCGCTCACGGTAACTTACCTCTCCACGGAAGTGTCTCCGTGAGGTATTGTGCTTATTCTTTCGCCGATTAAAAAATGTGCTTTATGCGTTTAGTCGAGCAAAGTGGCTACGATAACCGCACCACAAATCTTTAGTCTTGGTAGACAAACGATCATGAGTGGTGTCATTGTATATGAAACTAATAGTACTATCATCAAGCAATGTTTTTTGGTATCCACTTTGACCGCCGAGGTGGCGAGCCCTCATTTTTCGCGAGCAAAGAAAGATGTTATTACTCTCTGAGAATGGAGTCAAAATGACAGGATGAGTGAGTGATGAGTGCAAACAAAGTAAACAAAACCTGTTTTGGGTTTCCATTCCACTCTGAATTTTAATCCACATGTTACGCAACTGAGTGAATGACTTCGCCAAGGTAATGAGAAAAGAATATGATTAAACGACAAGAACTGTGTCTTAGAATATATGTATATGAAATGACAGCCTTTGTCAGAAATTAATATTTGGAACCCTTTCCGCAAATTTATAGTAAGTAACAAATGATTAATTTTACAGGATACGCAAAAGGGCGATTTCTGGTTTTAATCATCTTTTGACCAATAGAATTCGATGACATTAATTGAAATATTTTTCTCAAGGAATGAAAGCAGTCTTTGTCGTTTGCGATATTTTCGCTGTCATGCTCTCAAATTTGTGAAAAAGTTTGCGGCGCTTACGATAAAATTAAAGACCAATAAAGATTTTACTAGGAAACAGAATAAAATTTCATTTATTTCTTTATGGAATAGAATAACACGGGACGATCGTCGAAAACCGTATGTACCTTTATACAGTATTGTGCAAAACAAAAGCAACTATTCAACACCTGCGTTAGGAAGCGTTTTCGTTACTATATTATTTTTTTTAGGAAGAAACAAATTATTTGCAGTTATATTTTATTTTAACACTAAATTATATTTATGAACTTTAAAAAAAATAAAAATCCGCTTATTACAAAAAAAATAATAAAATAATAAGAACCTTACAATATGGCTGTGCAAAACTATAGCAACTATTTCAATATTTTGTGTAGTGCCCCTTATTTTTAACAACCGCGGCACATCTGCGAGGCATGGATGAAATAAAATTATCAATTATGTTTTGGGGTATATTTCCCCACTCCTCTTTTAATGATTGAAGCAGCTCCAGTTTGTTCCAGTTCGTTGCCCTTTAACTCGCCCCTTGAGTATCCCAAACAGATTTTCAATGGGATTCATGTCAGGGGATTGAGCCGCTTAATCAAGAACTTGAATCCCCTTCTTAGTAATCCACTCCCTTACCAGTTTCGATGTGTGTTTCGGGTCGATTTCATGTTGAAACACCCATCGAAGAGGCATATCCCACTCCGCATAAGGTAACATTTACGTTTCTAAAATGTCCCTATACACAAAGCGATCCATTATGCCAGTATTTTCATAGAAAGGACATGCATAACCAGAAAAACAAGTCCAAATCATGACACAGCCCCCTTCGTGCTTAGCTGTGACGGTGCAGTAACGGGGATTGAGTCGCTGACCTTTACCTCGCCGGACAGTACAAATTCCATCGGAGTTTATAAGGTTAAATTTAGATTCGTCACTGAATAGCACAATTTTTCACTTTTCAGTGGAAAAGTGAAGATGTGCTGTTGCACACTGTAACCTGTTTATTTAAATAAAAGTTTCAATTTACCGTATTTTGTCAATAACTTGTATTGACTTGTATTTCATTGAAAAATGAAAAAATGAATAAGTTGCTTTAGTTTTGCACAATACTGTATCTACAAATATAATTCAAATATTTTTTTCCACGTCACCCAATCAGGTGGAATACAAAACACGTTTTTTTTTTTAAGGTGTCCCCTATAGGCATAGTCCTTGCTCTTTAGTAAGTACTAAAGAAATAAAAATATTTATAAAATAAATATGAACCATCCATTATTAAAAAAAAAATTAATAACTAACTAAACAAACAAGAGTTAAAACAGAAAATAAATAAAAATTCACAAAAAAAATTAACAAAACAAATAAAGGATTAATAGTGAAGTTCTCATTTGCTCACATTTCACAGATATCTTTGTTGGTTTTCTTAACCGAAAATTTGACTAGAACAATTAAAATGATTTTATAAATGGAGTGTCTGTGCTCATCATCGTCACATTTCATGCTCTCGGAAGCTGTCATTTTCAGTTCGGATTTGAGCAAAGCTTCAATCAAGTGTTCTTCGTGTCGTATATTTGGAAATTTGCACACTTTTGACATAAGCTTCAAATGCTAGAAAAGGAACAGTTAACTTTCCAAATTCGGATGATGTGTGATAAGTGTTATAAATTCGTAATTTTATTAACAGAGCTTGTTCTCAAAATTTGTCTGTTTTTTCTATCATGAACAGAATGCAGTTGTCACAACTAAGTTTCTTATGCAACTTATGCAGCTGCAAGCCCGGCATAAAATGTAAGTGCCACTTCTGTGAACATCCTTTTGATACAACTATTTCTGTTTCATTGGCATTATCATCAAACTCATCATCGCAACTATTAGTATGGTATTCGATAGTGCTCAGAATATGTTTTTTGTCGAAAAGATCATTCATTTTGCTTAAAAAAGTTGCCGTTGAGGCAACAATCGTCTTATCGGCTTCAGTTTTAAAACAATTTGCTAACATTGCATTGAAGACTCCAGCAGTAACATATCATCAAACTCATCATCGCAACTATTAGTATGGTATTCGATAGTGCTCAGAATATGTTTTTTGTCGAAAAGATCATTCATTTTGCTTAAAAAAGTTGCCGTTGAGGCAACAATCGTCTTATCGGCTTCAGTTTTAAAACAATTTGCTAACATTGCATTGAAGACTCCAGCAGCAACATAGGCACTAATAACTTGGGAAGCCAATTTCAGTGATGGAAAATTAGGAAGGAAGGAAAAAGAGGTACCGATCTACGTTGGTTTTCAATGTTTGGAGGCTATGAGAACTAGGAAAAAAAGAGCTCGGCAGGGCATTCCATGAGCGAGTTATTCAGCTTAGGAAAGAATCACGATATTTCAGGGTACGACCGAAAGTGGGCAGGAGGGTGTACTGATGAGCATTCATAGCGCGATAGGTGTTACGGTTGGAGGAGCTGAGGAGCACTGGTGGTAAAAATAGCCCTAGAACAGGGTGAGACAGGAGACATTACGTAGATGGTCGAGGGTGTTAATCGACTGTATAATATTGGCATCACCTAAAAGTTTTAACGTACAGTTTTGAATTTTATCTAGCAAGTGCAAAGAAGTCTTGGGATCACCTGACCAGATGTGAGCATTGTACTCTAATTTCGGGCGGTTGAAAGCCTTGTATATTGAAGCCAGCTCATGGGGGGTGAAAAATTTCTTACATCGCTTAAGGAAACCTAGACATTTCGCAGCATTTTTGGCGAATATGTGGTTATTCCAACGTAAGTTGTCATTGACACTCATACTCATACCATACTCAACGATGCAAGTGCCTTTCATGGATAATGGCTTGATATTTGAATTTCGCTAAAGCGGCAGCAGTTTTGAAAGCATTAAATTCCACTCTATTGGTAAAGTTGAATTTTTCACACTTTGAATAGAGGTTAGTCATATAGAAGAAAAATTCATTGATTTTCAATATCAAAATTAGGCTTCCATTATTGCTGCCTTGGTCACAACAAACAGCAATAACTTGCAGACCATACTCTAAAGTTTTTGATATTGTTAATTTCAATATGTCGGCAATTTCATCACCTTTCGGGCATCCTATATAATAAGATGTGTTTTGATTCCAATTTTTATTTAATTCAGTAAGAGTAAAAACGATGACTTTGGAGCTCCAGTGGCGCGTCTACCCAGCTCCCCGAAGTCAGAAAAGCCATATACCGTGTCATTTTGAATGTTGTAATCAACTTCAGGTTTGATTGCCATTTCATAAAAAAATAATACGCACCTTTTCTCTATGCTTCACATCGTTTCTACCTTGCTCTTTTAAAGATTAATCATGTGGTTTGAAAAACCGGGCGGTAAACTTATGGAAGAATGCCATCGATAGATTGTGCGTATAGATGGTATACTAAATCCCGAGCTTACCACATGGGAATATAATTAGGGAGACTTATAAAAAAACTTCTAATAAAAATCTTTTTCGCCACTGCAAGGAAGAGAAAAACACATAGCAAACATGATGAGCGCAATTTCAGCATTCATGAACAAAATCGATTTATGTAAGAGGAAGTTAGAGAAGAACAATTTTCAACATTTTCCTTCGTTCTTCTTGCCGAGTATAATCCAACTCACCATTTGGAGCTATTCCATCAGCTAAAATCAGAATTCGAAAGGCGTTTTGACAACATGTTTGTATGAACCTCTCCATATTTTTGTCAAAAATCCATTCATAAATATCCATGTTTCAAAACTAGCTTGATTTATGAAAACTCATTGTTTATCAAGTAACAAAGCGGAAGCTGAATGAGTAATTGTTACACTTCGCAGTGATATCATTCTATAAGAGCGCAGAAAATAAAAGCGACGAGGTTTTTAAGCTAATGGATTCTGTTAAATACAAAAACATACGACACTGTGAACTCATAATTAAAGCCTTTTTCGGGTCAACATATCTATGTGCCTTTTCTCAAAGCGTGGATTAAACTAAGTACAGAAGTGTGTTAACAAACGACCACGTCAAAAATTGTATGATTTTGGGTTGCACAGAAGATAAAAACGTAAGCAGCAAAGTATCACATTAAATTTGTGCGGTTGCAGTCTATTTTTTTTGTATGTCAATATAACAAATAAAAATATTCTTTTTATCTCAATTTTTTCTTTTTTTTAAAAACTTGGTGGTGCCGGCGTTGCATGTCGGGGTTTTCAAAATAGTGCTTGGAGGAATACCAGTTGGGCACCACTGCTTTAACCAAACACCCCTTCTACGATCTTTAGTAATTCTAAGAAATGACAAGGAAAATGTTCTTTTGATATTGTCACAACTTTGTATGAACATTTAGAGTTAAGACATTCTGAAAATCAAAAATGACGGCGATGCACTGCCAATGGCTCAGGCCGAAGAGGTATTCGCAATGAAATAAATACACACACACATATATTCCCCCCATACCCCACACCACAGGCATAGGTGAAAAAGAAATATTATGTTTGTGTAAAATAAGCAAAAAGGAATGTGCTATATGTGTGTGTATTTTTTTTGAGTGCATTTCTTTCGCTTCATTTTCATTATCATTCAGATTCACGTGCAGAGGGATCATACACCTAACAAAGCAACTGACAGTGTGGCACTGCGTTGGGTTAGGCCGACGAGTATTCACATTGCAAAGTATCTAGCTTACTCAACAAAGCACGATGTTTGAGTGGAGTGGGTTTGTGTATAGAGAGTTACTGGCATGGGATTGGTTAGATTATAGCGGAATTGTGTTATGCAATGCCTGCAATGAGTGCATTTGCATATGGAGATTGTTGAGGCAAAAGAGCGTAAGATTTTTGTGGTACTCAGCGAAGGATATCTACTTGGGCCGATAGAGGCACCACCATCGATTTCCTCAAGTGATAGTACTATTAGTTTCATATACAATGGTGGTGCCGATTTCGTTTTGACAAACATTACAAACTTTTTGACCCATTGAGCTGGAACTCCAATTTGGCGATACGTTCTTTCCACGTCCGCTTTAAATATAATTTTGTTTAATCGCCATTTAAAAATGTCTGTTTGAGTTTTGAATTTAACGAAGAATCATCTGTGCATTTTGCAGCAGAATCAAAAACCACGCGAAATTTCATAGTTGTGCTTGATGCTTGAATACAGCATGGTGAGGAATATATAAATGGTGTGGATCCAGTATGGTATCCTTCTCATCAATTTATGTCATTTTACCGAGCTCCAGTTGAGGCAACTAATGTAAGGCACCTAACTTCGCGGAACCCAACACGGGCTTGCATCCATTTTTAAATGACAGCGATACCTCATATCGCCCATCAGACAATATTTTTGTTGTGTTGGTATAATGCTCTCCACAAGCTTTGTCTTCTGCAGTTGCCTTACTATCGAAAGACAAGTGTTCGCTCCTAAAATGTGCCAAAGTAGCACCCTTTTCCGCATTCATGTATATACGAAATGTGATTTGAATAATTGCCAATTGAGCATAATAAAGAAACCAATAGAGCTAAACGTACGTATTTTTAATCCCTCTCTGGAAGTCAGCCTCAACCGGTTTTGCTTGTCCTAGGTGCTGGACAAAGGAAAGGAGCAGGAGCGATAAGGGTCCTAGGTGTTGGACAAGGCGCAACATAGTGGTCCTTCGAGCCGGATTCATTAATAAAAATCAGTGAAAACAAAAAAAGTGGATTTTACAAAAGCACAGTACATATGTATATGAACATAAGGTACATGCGCAAGCACATAGGTCTGAAACCAGTGGAAAGCGAACGAGAACACGTCATCTAAATACATACATACGTACAAATATAAATACATACATAAGTATATATCTTATTAATTTTAAAAAATAAATATACGAGTATACCATACACATCATACGAATTGGGGAATATCTACACATCATACGATTTAGGGAAATTTATATACATACCTACATTACACATGACACATGGAGGCTCTAAGAAAAAAAAGGGGAGTTATTAAAAGGATTATAACACGTGTAGAAAAATATGTCAGGGAAAATGAAACGGAAAGGTTGTCATCAACGGAGGTTCAGTCTAGGTTAGAGAAGCTGGTTTTTGAAAGAACATGTTTTTTTACTTGATATAAATTACCTTCATCAAAATATCTAAAATTAATGGAATGACTTCCGCCCCTCATTCGGGAGTTTTCCTACCCTCCGTTTCTTTATTATCGTTCGACTCGTATTCAAAAACATTTACTCGATTTCTGTTGCTTGACTTCCGACGAAATTTGCTTTTGCATACTACTGCGAAATGACCAGCTTTACCGCAAACTCTGAACTTTCGCCCACCTACCAATGCCTTCGGGTAGGGGTTAGAATATACCCGAGGTATGCATGCCTGTCGTAAGAGGCGACTAAAATGCACCCTCCGTATACCGAGCGCGAAGTGTATACTAATTATGCAATGAGTAAAACAAATGGAATTATTACCCCAGGTGGCAGACCAGCTATGCTGGAAAATCCACCCTCTACGGAGGTCGGCTCGATGGATTCTGGGGCGAGCCAATTATTGCATCTTATCAACCCGTTCGGAAAAAGTTCACGGGTTTCGAGATCTCCACCACCTAGATCTCCAAAACAAGAAGATAACAACAGAAGTCCAACGACATCAAAAACGTCGTCTTGTGAAGAATGGACCTGAGCGAAAATAAATAGCCTGAAAGACGAAAATACCGAACTTTGCACTAGGCTAACCAAAATGGAAGCGACATGCGAAGATCTTAAAAAAGAACTGGAAAAACTGAAAACCAAGGAAAAGTCAAACAGCGACGTTATGTCTATTGAATCTGTGAAAAATATCTACGAAACAGATGAAGAAGAGCTAGGTCGAGAAACCGACTGGATCTTGCAAAAACGCCCCGGAAAAAAGCGTAAAGCTGCGTCTTCTCCCAAAATCGTCTCTCAACGTGAAGCAAAGGGAGATGAATCGAAGAAAAATGTCAACATGAGTCCTGAAAAAATCAAAGCGGAAAAACAACGAACACCCCCGCCAATCAATGTCACTGGAGTTTCAGATTACAAGAAACTCCAAAACATATTGATGACCCTGCCGAGATCGGACTATATAGTAACATCGCGCAATAATAATGTATGGAAAGTCAACGTCAAGGACGCTGACAACTATCGCATTCTTTCTCGCAAGTTAAGCGTCGAAAAAATCCAATGGTTCACATACGAGAACAAGTGCGAAAGACCTATTCGTGTCGTCGCCAGAGGACTGCATCCGTCTTGCCCAAAAGAAGATATCGTAAGTGATTTAAAAAACAAGGGTTTTAAAATCATTGATGTCGTCAACATCGAAAAGCGAGAGAAACAAAAAATTGAAGGAAAGGATATGACAGTTAAACGTAGCCTTCCCCTCTTTATGCTAACCTTTGAGAACCCTGAACATACCCAAAAAATATACGATATTAAGTCAATCCTCAACATTATTGTTAAAATTGAGCCTCGACGCAAAAACTCGAAACTGATCCCGCAGTGTAAGCGATGCCAGGAATTTAACCATACGCAAGCTTACTGCCAAAAAGAGCCTCGGTGCGTAAAATGCGCAGGTAAACACCTGTCCAAAGAATGCAACGTAAGCAAACAAACCCCTCCGACTTGTGTCAACTGCAGGGGTAAACACGTAGCAAATTTCCGTGGCTGTGAAGTAGCAAAGGAGTTGCAAAACAGACGTGACAAGTTGTTTAAGCCACAAAAAGAGAATCCCAAAACTAAAGAAAAAACATCGGGATCTGCTCAAAATATCGTTAAAAACGCCAAGGCGAAAGTGATTGATTCCAGTGTTGAAAAGAAAGCATCGGAAAAACTTACATACGCTGAAGCTACCAAGCTAAGATTCTAAATACATACATACGTACAAATATAAATACATACATAAGTATATATCTTATTAATTTTAAAAAATAAATATACGAGTATACCATACACATCATACGAATTGGGGAATATCTACACATCATACGATTTAGGGAAATTTATATACATACCTACATTACACATGACACATGGAGGCTCTAAGAAAAAAAAAGGGAGTTATTAAAAGGATTATAACACGTGTAGAAAAATATGTCAGGGAAAATGAAACGGAAAGGTTGTCATCAACGGAGGTTCAGTCTAGGTTAGAGAAGCTGGAAGAGGCTATGCGACATTTTGAACAGGTTCAACTAGAAATAGAGCTGCAATTGACTGAAGAAGAAATCGCGAGGGAAACAGCGTTGCGCGAAGAGATCGAGAACAAATATTACGCGGTGAAAAGTTGGTATCTGGATAGAATAACGAGCAGCAGTTCGGAATCAACAACTTTCCTAGGAGCAGGTCGTTCTCCAGGGTCAGGCGAGCTAGACGAAACTATTACGCAGTTGGCAGGAAATCAAGCAAGTATTGCTGCGGCTCTTACAAGTTTGTCTGAAACCAGTAGGGTATTAAGGACTCCACGTGGACCAACAGAAACGCCACTATCGCCATGCACCGTACCAATTTTCACAGGGGACTTCAAGGAATGGCTGACATTTAAGGGCGTGTACACTGCGCTTGTTCCTCAGTCCAGCAGGCTTTCTGAAGCTCAGAAACTTCACTATTTGAAGTCATCACTCACGGGGGAAGCAGCCATCATTTTTAAAAATACTTCGATTTCAGATGCAAGCTACGAGCAAGCATGGATGGATGTAAAGGATGCATATGACAAGGAACGGTTTATTTTCGACGCGTATATAAAAACGATAGTGGAGCATCCAAGTTTAGGGAATATGCCAACAGTATCCTACATTCGCAAGCTTTAGAGTGCTTTCAAGGAAGCGGTATCTGCGCTTAAATCGTTAGGTGCTCCTGTGCAATATTGGGACTTATGGCTGGTGTTTTTGTTGTCATCCAAGCTTGACTAAGAATCCAAGCAGCTGTGGGCGCGGAGGTCTGCAACGAACGACAAACCAACGTTAAAAGATATTTTGGATTTTCTTAGCATTAGACAATTTGAATTGGAAGCAGTGGTGCCGGGTAAAAGGGTTCAGAACCTAGGTCATAAAGCCGGTCGTGGCTCGGTTTGCTCTCTTACGTCGCTGAGATGCTCTATGTGCAAGGATGACCATTTTGTAAGCGCGTGCAATCAGTTCAATAATTTAGATGTTGGCGGAAGGAGACACTTTATATCCCAGGCTGGGCTTTGCTATAATTGCTTAAACGCCGGACATTCTATTAAGTTCTGTAAATCGTCGACTTGTAGGAAATGCAAGGCCAAGCATCACACCCTTATTCATACTGAAATGAAACAGGAAGCCAGGGATTCGACATCTAAAAGGCACGAGGCATGTGAGGAAGCCACAGGTCAAAGGCAGCAGACTTATAGGAGAAATGAGTGCCAGGGAGGGTTTTCTGCACCCCAATCGTCTGCGACAGGTAAGGAATCAAGTGCTACAGTTTTAACGACTAGAATAGCCAGTCCTCACAAATGGTACAACTTGCTCCCCACTGCAGTAGTGATGGTCAAGAATAGGTGGGGTGAGTTCAGACCATGTAGGGTGTTGTTAGACTCCGAATCTCAGGTATCTCTAATCACAGAATCGTGTGCTCAGAGCTTGGGGCTGACCAGAACAAAACATAAAATGGCCATCGACGCAGTAGGGAATGTAGAAACCAAGGCCAGAGGTTCGGTTTACACGAGAAAGTAGGCTTCTAATTCCAAAATTTTTTTAGAAGCAATACCTGCGGAGCGGAGAGAACCTTCTTGGATATGGTCAGTAAAAGCAAACCAGGCTGTGAGGACGCCGGGACTGCGATGGCACCCCATAACGGATTGTCTTAGTTTCCAGGTTGAAATAAGAGATATATCTTGCTACACATAACGTAATCTGCTCTCTCAAACTGCAAGAATATTTCATCCCTTAGGGTTTCTCTGCCCTTATTTGATAAATTTCCGAATATTATTTCAACAGCTGTGGCAGAAAAGGATCGATTGGGATGAGCAGATTCCAATCAGGTTTATGAGAAGGTGGGATGGCATTCGAAGCGGACTACGGGAAATTGGAAAACTGGAAATTCCAAGGTACCAAATCATAACAAATCCACTTTGGCGATGCATGGGTTTGCAGATGCATCTGAGGAAGCGTACGCCGCCGTCGTGTATTTGTGGAGCCTTACTGGAGCAGGGAAGGTTCTTGTAAGTTTCGTTACAGCAAAGGCCAGGGTCACGCCTCTCAAGCCCTCAATGGTTATACCCAGACTCGAGTTATGTCCTCCGCATCTCCTCTCCAAATTAGTTGCCAGTTTAAGAGAGTTTTCGGAGTATAGGAACATACCTGTCTTTGGATTGACGAACTCTAACATTCTTCTCCACTGGATCGATGGTCATCCTAAAAAATTCGCTCAATTTATTGGCAACCGCGTATCAGCCATCACAGCAGTTATATCGGCAAAGGATTAGCATCATGTAGGAGGGGAGTTGAATCCAGCGGACTGTGCATTTCGAGGGATAAGTGTAAGTCAGCTCCTAGTTCATCAGCTTTGGTGGTAAGGCCCGAAATTTATACAAAAGCAACCTATTAGGTTTGGTTCATTACCTTCTTTCGATGGCGACGAAAGGGACTGGAGAAGAGAAAGGTCGTAGGGGTGACAGCTGTCACTGTATCGTGCAATGATGAACTGCCTGACTCATTGGATATTTTGTATGGATTTTCATCTCTTACAAATTCTAATTCTGCGATTTAAGAGGAATTGTATTTCAGAAGCCAAGCGGGGATTGGATCTCACTGAGAGGTGTGGGTGGATTACAACAGCGGAATTACGGGACGCTCTGATGATCTTGGTAGGCGCTGTTCAGAAATTGTACTTCAAGGAAGACATAGATATGTTGGAGGCCGGAGGGCATTTATCTACATTAAATCAGCTAGCGCGGCTTAATCCTTTTCTGGGTCAGGATAAAATCTAACTATTTGTCGTCTGGTTTAATTCTTCCCGCTGATATTGACTGCCCCATGAATTTTACCTGTGTCTGTCTGTACTGTAATTAATCCCTATTAAATTTGATATTGTTCGCCCTCGCTCTTTGTATGACCTTTGTAAGTGCTCGATCGTGATCTTCGTAATCTACGCCTGAAATAGATAAATCATCAAAATAGATCTCAAAGCCTGGTTTATCCCAAAATAATTGAACCATTTTTCTCATGAATATCTCAGGCGCACTACTGATACCAAACGGCACCCAATGCCACCTTAATCGACCAAAAGGAGTGATAAAAGTCGTCAAATCTGAACTCACATCATCCAATTCCAGCTGCCAGAATCCATTTTTGAGATCCATCACGGTGAAAACTGATTTATTTGCAAGTCGACTAGTAATGGATTCAGCTGTCGGAATTGACCCTGCGAATGGATTCGTTCAATGGTTTCGGATCCAAGCACAGGCGTAGCGACCCATCAGATTTCTCTACAATCTGTAAATTGTTCATCCATTCTGTTGGGTGCTCTACTGGACTGATAACATCGTCATCGACCATAACCTTCAACTTGGCCTTAAGCCTATCGTGCAAACTAAATGGTATTTTCTTTTTGAACGCGAGTACAGGTTTGGACCCGCCTTTTAATTGGATGTTGCATTTACCGGGGATGCGCCCTAGGCCTTCCAAAATATCGTTAAACGGACTATAAAAATTCTCTTTAGAATTAGGCACTCTACTATCTTTCAACTTTAGAACTTCACAATCAACACGACCCAAAATGGGTTGAAATTTACTAGCAACTACTTCGAAATCAATTGGCACCGTTTCTTTTTTTAAATTCACAACACACGGCAATGTTACTCGTATCTTTCCAAAAGAACTGATTTCATTATTATTATATGCAAACAAATACCTTTTAGATTTTTGTAAAGAATCCAGATAATTCATTTTTTTGTATATATTTCCAAGGTATGCAACTAACATCTGCACCCGTATCCAATTTGAAATCGATCTTGACATTATTGAACTTCATTTGTTTATATCAACCAACTTGCCCTACATGTCTGCAATCACTAATGTTTTTTGAAAGAACATGTTTTTTTACTTGATATAAATTACCTTCATCAAAATATCTAAAATTAATGGAATGACTTCCGCCCCTCATTCGGGAGTTTTCCTACCCTCCGTTTCTTTATTATCGTTCGACTCGTATTCAAAAACATTTACTCGATTTCTGTTGCTTGACTTCCGACGAAATTTGCTTTTGCATACTACTGCGAAGTGACCAGCTTTACCGCAAACTCTGAACTTTCGCCCACCTACCAATGCCTTCGGGTAGGGGTTAGAATATACCCGAGGTATGCATGCCTGTCGTAAGAGGCGACTAAAATGCACCCTCCGTATACCGAGCGCGAAGTGTATACTAATTATGCAATGAGTAAAACAAATGGAATTATTACCCCAGGTGGCAGACCAGCTATGCTGGAAAATCCACCCTCTACGGAGGTCGGCTCGATGGATTCTGGGGCGAGCCAATTATTGCATCTTATCAACCCGTTCGGAAAAAGTTCACGGGTTTCGAGATCTCCACCACCTAGATCTCCAAAACAAGAAGATAACAACAGAAGTCCAACGACATCAAAAACGTCGTCTTGTGAAGAATGGACCTGAGCGAAAATAAATAGCCTGAAAGACGAAAATACCGAACTTTGCACTAGGCTAACCAAAATGGAAGCGACATGCGAAGATCTTAAAAAAGAACTGGAAAAACTGAAAACCAAGGAAAAGTCAAACAGCGACGTTATGTCTATTGAATCTGTGAAAAATATCTACGAAACAGATGAAGAAGAGCTAGGTCGAGAAACCGACTGGATCTTGCAAAAACGCCCCGGAAAAAAGCGTAAAGCTGCGTCTTCTCCCAAAATCGTCTCTCAACGTGAAGCAAAGGGAGATGAATCGAAGAAAAATGTCAACATGAGTCCTGAAAAAATCAAAGCGGAAAAACAACGAACACCCCCGCCAATCAATGTCACTGGAGTTTCAGATTACAAGAAACTCCAAAACATATTGATGACCCTGCCGAGATCGGACTATATAGTAACATCGCGCAATAATAATGTATGGAAAGTCAACGTCAAGGACGCTGACAACTATCGCATTCTTTCTCGCAAGTTAAGCGTCGAAAAAATCCAATGGTTCACATACGAGAACAAGTGCGAAAGACCTATTCGTGTCGTCGCCAGAGGACTGCATCCGTCTTGCCCAAAAGAAGATATCGTAAGTGATTTAAAAAACAAGGGTTTTAAAATCATTGATGTCGTCAACATCGAAAAGCGAGAGAAACAAAAAATTGAAGGAAAGGATATGACAGTTAAACGTAGCCTTCCCCTCTTTATGCTAACCTTTGAGAACCCTGAACATACCCAAAAAATATACGATATTAAGTCAATCCTCAACATTATTGTTAAAATTGAGCCTCGACGCAAAAACTCGAAACTGATCCCGCAGTGTAAGCGATGCCAGGAATTTAACCATACGCAAGCTTACTGCCAAAAAGAGCCTCGGTGCGTAAAATGCGCAGGTAAACACCTGTCCAAAGAATGCAACGTAAGCAAACAAACCCCTCCGACTTGTGTCAACTGCAGGGGTAAACACGTAGCAAATTTCCGTGGCTGTGAAGTAGCAAAGGAGTTGCAAAACAGACGTGACAAGTTGTTTAAGCCACAAAAAGAGAATCCCAAAACTAAAGAAAAAACATCGGGATCTGCTCAAAATATCGTTAAAAACGCCAAGGCGAAAGTGATTGATTCCAGTGTTGAAAAGAAAGCATCGGAAAAACTTACATACGCTGAAGCTACCAAGCTAAGATTCTAAATACATACATACGTACAAATATAAATACATACATAAGTATATATCTTATTAATTTTAAAAAATAAATATACGAGTATACCATACACATCATACGAATTGGGGAATATCTACACATCATACGATTTAGGGAAATTTATATACATACCTACATTACACATGACACATGGAGGCTCTAAGAAAAAAAAAGGGAGTTATTAAAAGGATTATAACACGTGTAGAAAAATATGTCAGGGAAAATGAAACGGAAAGGTTGTCATCAACGGAGGTTCAGTCTAGGTTAGAGAAGCTGGAAGAGGCTATGCGACATTTTGAACAGGTTCAACTAGAAATAGAGCTGCAATTGACTGAAGAAGAAATCGCGAGGGAAACAGCGTTGCGCGAAGAGATCGAGAACAAATATTACGCGGTGAAAAGTTGGTATCTGGATAGAATAACGAGCAGCAGTTCGGAATCAACAACTTTCCTAGGAGCAGGTCGTTCTCCAGGGTCAGGCGAGCTAGACGAAACTATTACGCAGTTGGCAGGAAATCAAGCAAGTATTGCTGCGGCTCTTACAAGTTTGTCTGAAACCAGTAGGGTATTAAGGACTCCACGTGGACCAACAGAAACGCCACTATCGCCATGCACCGTACCAATTTTCACAGGGGACTTCAAGGAATGGCTGACATTTAAGGGCGTGTACACTGCGCTTGTTCCTCAGTCCAGCAGGCTTTCTGAAGCTCAGAAACTTCACTATTTGAAGTCATCACTCACGGGGGAAGCAGCCATCATTTTTAAAAATACTTCGATTTCAGATGCAAGCTACGAGCAAGCATGGATGGATGTAAAGGATGCATATGACAAGGAACGGTTTATTTTCGACGCGTATATAAAAACGATAGTGGAGCATCCAAGTTTAGGGAATATGCCAACAGTATCCTACA
The DNA here is from genome assembly GCA_928272305.1 of Volucella inflata. NCBI lineage: Eukaryota > Metazoa > Arthropoda > Insecta > Diptera > Syrphidae > Volucella > Volucella inflata. The sequence goes on from OV743716.1 coordinate 62,736,859, forward strand.
TTCGCAAGCTTTAGAGTGCTTTCAAGGAAGCGGTATCTGCGCTTAAATCGTTAGGTGCTCCTGTGCAATATTGGGACTTATGGCTGGTGTTTTTGTTGTCATCCAAGCTTGACTAAGAATCCAAGCAGCTGTGGGCGCGGAGGTCTGCAACGAACGACAAACCAACGTTAAAAGATATTTTGGATTTTCTTAGCATTAGACAATTTGAATTGGAAGCAGTGGTGCCGGGTAAAAGGGTTCAGAACCTAGGTCATAAAGCCGGTCGTGGCTCGGTTTGCTCTCTTACGTCGCTGAGATGCTCTATGTGCAAGGATGACCATTTTGTAAGCGCGTGCAATCAGTTCAATAATTTAGATGTTGGCGGAAGGAGACACTTTATATCCCAGGCTGGGCTTTGCTATAATTGCTTAAACGCCGGACATTCTATTAAGTTCTGTAAATCGTCGACTTGTAGGAAATGCAAGGCCAAGCATCACACCCTTATTCATACTGAAATGAAACAGGAAGCCAGGGATTCGACATCTAAAAGGCACGAGGCATGTGAGGAAGCCACAGGTCAAAGGCAGCAGACTTATAGGAGAAATGAGTGCCAGGGAGGGTTTTCTGCACCCCAATCGTCTGCGACAGGTAAGGAATCAAGTGCTACAGTTTTAACGACTAGAATAGCCAGTCCTCACAAATGGTACAACTTGCTCCCCACTGCAGTAGTGATGGTCAAGAATAGGTGGGGTGAGTTCAGACCATGTAGGGTGTTGTTAGACTCCGAATCTCAGGTATCTCTAATCACAGAATCGTGTGCTCAGAGCTTGGGGCTGACCAGAACAAAACATAAAATGGCCATCGACGCAGTAGGGAATGTAGAAACCAAGGCCAGAGGTTCGGTTTACACGAGAAAGTAGGCTTCTAATTCCAAAATTTTTTTAGAAGCAATACCTGCGGAGCGGAGAGAACCTTCTTGGATATGGTCAGTAAAAGCAAACCAGGCTGTGAGGACGCCGGGACTGCGATGGCACCCCATAACGGATTGTCTTAGTTTCCAGGTTGAAATAAGAGATATATCTTGCTACACATAACGTAATCTGCTCTCTCAAACTGCAAGAATATTTCATCCCTTAGGGTTTCTCTGCCCTTATTTGATAAATTTCCGAATATTATTTCAACAGCTGTGGCAGAAAAGGATCGATTGGGATGAGCAGATTCCAATCAGGTTTATGAGAAGGTGGGATGGCATTCGAAGCGGACTACGGGAAATTGGAAAACTGGAAATTCCAAGGTACCAAATCATAACAAATCCACTTTGGCGATGCATGGGTTTGCAGATGCATCTGAGGAAGCGTACGCCGCCGTCGTGTATTTGTGGAGCCTTACTGGAGCAGGGAAGGTTCTTGTAAGTTTCGTTACAGCAAAGGCCAGGGTCACGCCTCTCAAGCCCTCAATGGTTATACCCAGACTCGAGTTATGTCCTCCGCATCTCCTCTCCAAATTAGTTGCCAGTTTAAGAGAGTTTTCGGAGTATAGGAACATACCTGTCTTTGGATTGACGAACTCTAACATTCTTCTCCACTGGATCGATGGTCATCCTAAAAAATTCGCTCAATTTATTGGCAACCGCGTATCAGCCATCACAGCAGTTATATCGGCAAAGGATTAGCATCATGTAGGAGGGGAGTTGAATCCAGCGGACTGTGCATTTCGAGGGATAAGTGTAAGTCAGCTCCTAGTTCATCAGCTTTGGTGGTAAGGCCCGAAATTTATACAAAAGCAACCTATTAGGTTTGGTTCATTACCTTCTTTCGATGGCGACGAAAGGGACTGGAGAAGAGAAAGGTCGTAGGGGTGACAGCTGTCACTGTATCGTGCAATGATGAACTGCCTGACTCATTGGATATTTTGTATGGATTTTCATCTCTTACAAATTCTAATTCTGCGATTTAAGAGGAATTGTATTTCAGAAGCCAAGCGGGGATTGGATCTCACTGAGAGGTGTGGGTGGATTACAACAGCGGAATTACGGGACGCTCTGATGATCTTGGTAGGCGCTGTTCAGAAATTGTACTTCAAGGAAGACATAGATATGTTGGAGGCCGGAGGGCATTTATCTACATTAAATCAGCTAGCGCGGCTTAATCCTTTTCTGGGTCAGGATAAAATCTAACTATTTGTCGTCTGGTTTAATTCTTCCCGCTGATATTGACTGCCCCATGAATTTTACCTGTGTCTGTCTGTACTGTAATTAATCCCTATTAAATTTGATATTGTTCGCCCTCGCTCTTTGTATGACCTTTGTAAGTGCTCGATCGTGATCTTCGTAATCTACGCCTGAAATAGATAAATCATCAAAATAGATCTCAAAGCCTGGTTTATCCCAAAATAATTGAACCATTTTTCTCATGAATATCTCAGGCGCACTACTGATACCAAACGGCACCCAATGCCACCTTAATCGACCAAAAGGAGTGATAAAAGTCGTCAAATCTGAACTCACATCATCCAATTCCAGCTGCCAGAATCCATTTTTGAGATCCATCACGGTGAAAACTGATTTATTTGCAAGTCGACTAGTAATGGATTCAGCTGTCGGAATTGACCCTGCGAATGGATTCGTTCAATGGTTTCGGATCCAAGCACAGGCGTAGCGACCCATCAGATTTCTCTACAATCTGTAAATTGTTCATCCATTCTGTTGGGTGCTCTACTGGACTGATAACATCGTCATCGACCATAACCTTCAACTTGGCCTTAAGCCTATCGTGCAAACTAAATGGTATTTTCTTTTTGAACGCGAGTACAGGTTTGGACCCGCCTTTTAATTGGATGTTGCATTTACCGGGGATGCGCCCTAGGCCTTCCAAAATATCGTTAAACGGACTATAAAAATTCTCTTTAGAATTAGGCACTCTACTATCTTTCAACTTTAGAACTTCACAATCAACACGACCCAAAATGGGTTGAAATTTACTAGCAACTACTTCGAAATCAATTGGCACCGTTTCTTTTTTTAAATTCACAACACACGGCAATGTTACTCGTATCTTTCCAAAAGAACTGATTTCATTATTATTATATGCAAACAAATACCTTTTAGATTTTTGTAAAGAATCCAGATAATTCATTTTTTTGTATATATTTCCAAGGTATGCAACTAACATCTGCACCCGTATCCAATTTGAAATCGATCTTGACATTATTGAACTTCATTTGTTTATATCAACCAACTTGCCCTACATGTCTGCAATCACTAATGTTTTTTGAAAGAACATGTTTTTTTACTTGATATAAATTACCTTCATCAAAATATCTAAAATTAATGGAATGACTTCCGCCCCTCATTCGGGAGTTTTCCTACCCTCCGTTTCTTTATTATCGTTCGACTCGTATTCAAAAACATTTACTCGATTTCTGTTGCTTGACTTCCGACGAAATTTGCTTTTGCATACTACTGCGAAGTGACCAGCTTTACCGCAAACTCTGAACTTTCGCCCACCTACCAATGCCTTCGGGTAGGGGTTAGAATATACCCGAGGTATGCATGCCTGTCGTAAGAGGCGACTAAAATGCACCCTCCGTATACCGAGCGCGAAGTGTATACTAATTATGCAATGAGTAAAACAAATGGAATTATTACCCCAGGTGGCAGACCAGCTATGCTGGAAAATCCACCCTCTACGGAGGTCGGCTCGATGGATTCTGGGGCGAGCCAATTATTGCATCTTATCAACCCGTTCGGAAAAAGTTCACGGGTTTCGAGATCTCCACCACCTAGATCTCCAAAACAAGAAGATAACAACAGAAGTCCAACGACATCAAAAACGTCGTCTTGTGAAGAATGGACCTGAGCGAAAATAAATAGCCTGAAAGACGAAAATACCGAACTTTGCACTAGGCTAACCAAAATGGAAGCGACATGCGAAGATCTTAAAAAAGAACTGGAAAAACTGAAAACCAAGGAAAAGTCAAACAGCGACGTTATGTCTATTGAATCTGTGAAAAATATCTACGAAACAGATGAAGAAGAGCTAGGTCGAGAAACCGACTGGATCTTGCAAAAACGCCCCGGAAAAAAGCGTAAAGCTGCGTCTTCTCCCAAAATCGTCTCTCAACGTGAAGCAAAGGGAGATGAATCGAAGAAAAATGTCAACATGAGTCCTGAAAAAATCAAAGCGGAAAAACAACGAACACCCCCGCCAATCAATGTCACTGGAGTTTCAGATTACAAGAAACTCCAAAACATATTGATGACCCTGCCGAGATCGGACTATATAGTAACATCGCGCAATAATAATGTATGGAAAGTCAACGTCAAGGACGCTGACAACTATCGCATTCTTTCTCGCAAGTTAAGCGTCGAAAAAATCCAATGGTTCACATACGAGAACAAGTGCGAAAGACCTATTCGTGTCGTCGCCAGAGGACTGCATCCGTCTTGCCCAAAAGAAGATATCGTAAGTGATTTAAAAAACAAGGGTTTTAAAATCATTGATGTCGTCAACATCGAAAAGCGAGAGAAACAAAAAATTGAAGGAAAGGATATGACAGTTAAACGTAGCCTTCCCCTCTTTATGCTAACCTTTGAGAACCCTGAACATACCCAAAAAATATACGATATTAAGTCAATCCTCAACATTATTGTTAAAATTGAGCCTCGACGCAAAAACTCGAAACTGATCCCGCAGTGTAAGCGATGCCAGGAATTTAACCATACGCAAGCTTACTGCCAAAAAGAGCCTCGGTGCGTAAAATGCGCAGGTAAACACCTGTCCAAAGAATGCAACGTAAGCAAACAAACCCCTCCGACTTGTGTCAACTGCAGGGGTAAACACGTAGCAAATTTCCGTGGCTGTGAAGTAGCAAAGGAGTTGCAAAACAGACGTGACAAGTTGTTTAAGCCACAAAAAGAGAATCCCAAAACTAAAGAAAAAACATCGGGATCTGCTCAAAATATCGTTAAAAACGCCAAGGCGAAAGTGATTGATTCCAGTGTTGAAAAGAAAGCATCGGAAAAACTTACATACGCTGAAGCTACCAAGCTAAGATTCTAAATACATACATACGTACAAATATAAATACATACATAAGTATATATCTTATTAATTTTAAAAAATAAATATACGAGTATACCATACACATCATACGAATTGGGGAATATCTACACATCATACGATTTAGGGAAATTTATATACATACCTACATTACACATGACACATGGAGGCTCTAAGAAAAAAAAAGGGAGTTATTAAAAGGATTATAACACGTGTAGAAAAATATGTCAGGGAAAATGAAACGGAAAGGTTGTCATCAACGGAGGTTCAGTCTAGGTTAGAGAAGCTGGAAGAGGCTATGCGACATTTTGAACAGGTTCAACTAGAAATAGAGCTGCAATTGACTGAAGAAGAAATCGCGAGGGAAACAGCGTTGCGCGAAGAGATCGAGAACAAATATTACGCGGTGAAAAGTTGGTATCTGGATAGAATAACGAGCAGCAGTTCGGAATCAACAACTTTCCTAGGAGCAGGTCGTTCTCCAGGGTCAGGCGAGCTAGACGAAACTATTACGCAGTTGGCAGGAAATCAAGCAAGTATTGCTGCGGCTCTTACAAGTTTGTCTGAAACCAGTAGGGTATTAAGGACTCCACGTGGACCAACAGAAACGCCACTATCGCCATGCACCGTACCAATTTTCACAGGGGACTTCAAGGAATGGCTGACATTTAAGGGCGTGTACACTGCGCTTGTTCCTCAGTCCAGCAGGCTTTCTGAAGCTCAGAAACTTCACTATTTGAAGTCATCACTCACGGGGGAAGCAGCCATCATTTTTAAAAATACTTCGATTTCAGATGCAAGCTACGAGCAAGCATGGATGGATGTAAAGGATGCATATGACAAGGAACGGTTTATTTTCGACGCGTATATAAAAACGATAGTGGAGCATCCAAGTTTAGGGAATATGCCAACAGTATCCTACATTCGCAAGCTTTAGAGTGCTTTCAAGGAAGCGGTATCTGCGCTTAAATCGTTAGGTGCTCCTGTGCAATATTGGGACTTATGGCTGGTGTTTTTGTTGTCATCCAAGCTTGACTAAGAATCCAAGCAGCTGTGGGCGCGGAGGTCTGCAACGAACGACAAACCAACGTTAAAAGATATTTTGGATTTTCTTAGCATTAGACAATTTGAATTGGAAGCAGTGGTGCCGGGTAAAAGGGTTCAGAACCTAGGTCATAAAGCCGGTCGTGGCTCGGTTTGCTCTCTTACGTCGCTGAGATGCTCTATGTGCAAGGATGACCATTTTGTAAGCGCGTGCAATCAGTTCAATAATTTAGATGTTGGCGGAAGGAGACACTTTATATCCCAGGCTGGGCTTTGCTATAATTGCTTAAACGCCGGACATTCTATTAAGTTCTGTAAATCGTCGACTTGTAGGAAATGCAAGGCCAAGCATCACACCCTTATTCATACTGAAATGAAACAGGAAGCCAGGGATTCGACATCTAAAAGGCACGAGGCATGTGAGGAAGCCACAGGTCAAAGGCAGCAGACTTATAGGAGAAATGAGTGCCAGGGAGGGTTTTCTGCACCCCAATCGTCTGCGACAGGTAAGGAATCAAGTGCTACAGTTTTAACGACTAGAATAGCCAGTCCTCACAAATGGTACAACTTGCTCCCCACTGCAGTAGTGATGGTCAAGAATAGGTGGGGTGAGTTCAGACCATGTAGGGTGTTGTTAGACTCCGAATCTCAGGTATCTCTAATCACAGAATCGTGTGCTCAGAGCTTGGGGCTGACCAGAACAAAACATAAAATGGCCATCGACGCAGTAGGGAATGTAGAAACCAAGGCCAGAGGTTCGGTTTACACGAGAAAGTAGGCTTCTAATTCCAAAATTTTTTTAGAAGCAATACCTGCGGAGCGGAGAGAACCTTCTTGGATATGGTCAGTAAAAGCAAACCAGGCTGTGAGGACGCCGGGACTGCGATGGCACCCCATAACGGATTGTCTTAGTTTCCAGGTTGAAATAAGAGATATATCTTGCTACACATAACGTAATCTGCTCTCTCAAACTGCAAGAATATTTCATCCCTTAGGGTTTCTCTGCCCTTATTTGATAAATTTCCGAATATTATTTCAACAGCTGTGGCAGAAAAGGATCGATTGGGATGAGCAGATTCCAATCAGGTTTATGAGAAGGTGGGATGGCATTCGAAGCGGACTACGGGAAATTGGAAAACTGGAAATTCCAAGGTACCAAATCATAACAAATCCACTTTGGCGATGCATGGGTTTGCAGATGCATCTGAGGAAGCGTACGCCGCCGTCGTGTATTTGTGGAGCCTTACTGGAGCAGGGAAGGTTCTTGTAAGTTTCGTTACAGCAAAGGCCAGGGTCACGCCTCTCAAGCCCTCAATGGTTATACCCAGACTCGAGTTATGTCCTCCGCATCTCCTCTCCAAATTAGTTGCCAGTTTAAGAGAGTTTTCGGAGTATAGGAACATACCTGTCTTTGGATTGACGAACTCTAACATTCTTCTCCACTGGATCGATGGTCATCCTAAAAAATTCGCTCAATTTATTGGCAACCGCGTATCAGCCATCACAGCAGTTATATCGGCAAAGGATTAGCATCATGTAGGAGGGGAGTTGAATCCAGCGGACTGTGCATTTCGAGGGATAAGTGTAAGTCAGCTCCTAGTTCATCAGCTTTGGTGGTAAGGCCCGAAATTTATACAAAAGCAACCTATTAGGTTTGGTTCATTACCTTCTTTCGATGGCGACGAAAGGGACTGGAGAAGAGAAAGGTCGTAGGGGTGACAGCTGTCACTGTATCGTGCAATGATGAACTGCCTGACTCATTGGATATTTTGTATGGATTTTCATCTCTTACAAATTCTAATTCTGCGATTTAAGAGGAATTGTATTTCAGAAGCCAAGCGGGGATTGGATCTCACTGAGAGGTGTGGGTGGATTACAACAGCGGAATTACGGGACGCTCTGATGATCTTGGTAGGCGCTGTTCAGAAATTGTACTTCAAGGAAGACATAGATATGTTGGAGGCCGGAGGGCATTTATCTACATTAAATCAGCTAGCGCGGCTTAATCCTTTTCTGGGTCAGGATAAAATCTAACTATTTGTCGTCTGGTTTAATTCTTCCCGCTGATATTGACTGCCCCATGAATTTTACCTGTGTCTGTCTGTACTGTAATTAATCCCTATTAAATTTGATATTGTTCGCCCTCGCTCTTTGTATGACCTTTGTAAGTGCTCGATCGTGATCTTCGTAATCTACGCCTGAAATAGATAAATCATCAAAATAGATCTCAAAGCCTGGTTTATCCCAAAATAATTGAACCATTTTTCTCATGAATATCTCAGGCGCACTACTGATACCAAACGGCACCCAATGCCACCTTAATCGACCAAAAGGAGTGATAAAAGTCGTCAAATCTGAACTCACATCATCCAATTCCAGCTGCCAGAATCCATTTTTGAGATCCATCACGGTGAAAACTGATTTATTTGCAAGTCGACTAGTAATGGATTCAGCTGTCGGAATTGACCCTGCGAATGGATTCGTTCAATGGTTTCGGATCCAAGCACAGGCGTAGCGACCCATCAGATTTCTCTACAATCTGTAAATTGTTCATCCATTCTGTTGGGTGCTCTACTGGACTGATAACATCGTCATCGACCATAACCTTCAACTTGGCCTTAAGCCTATCGTGCAAACTAAATGGTATTTTCTTTTTGAACGCGAGTACAGGTTTGGACCCGCCTTTTAATTGGATGTTGCATTTACCGGGGATGCGCCCTAGGCCTTCCAAAATATCGTTAAACGGACTATAAAAATTCTCTTTAGAATTAGGCACTCTACTATCTTTCAACTTTAGAACTTCACAATCAACACGACCCAAAATCGGTTGAAATTTACTAGCAACTACTTCGAAATCAATTGGCACCGTTTCTTTTTTTAAATTCACAACACACGGCAATGTTACTCGTATCTTTCCAAAAGAACTGATTTCATTATTATTATATGCAAACAAATACCTTTTAGATTTTTGTAAAGAATCCAGATAATTCATTTTTTTGTATATATTTCCAAGGTATGCAACTAACATCTGCACCCGTATCCAATTTGAAATCGATCTTGACATTATTGAACTTCATTTGTTTATATCAACCAACTTGCCCTACATGTCTGCAATCACTAATGTTTTTTGAAAGAACATGTTTTTTTACTTGATATAAATTACCTTCATCAAAATATCTAAAATTAATGGAATGACTTCCGCCCCTCATTCGGGAGTTTTCCTACCCTCCGTTTCTTTATTATCGTTCGACTCGTATTCAAAAACATTTACTCGATTTCTGTTGCTTGACTTCCGACGAAATTTGCTTTTGCATACTACTGCGAAGTGACCAGCTTTACCGCAAACTCTGAACTTTCGCCCACCTACCAATGCCTTCGGGTAGGGGTTAGAATATACCCGAGGTATGCATGCCTGTCGTAAGAGGCGACTAAAATGCACCCTCCGTATACCGAGCGCGAAGTGTATACTAATTATGCAATGAGTAAAACAAATGGAATTATTACCCCAGGTGGCAGACCAGCTATGCTGGAAAATCCACCCTCTACGGAGGTCGGCTCGATGGATTCTGGGGCGAGCCAATTATTGCATCTTATCAACCCGTTCGGAAAAAGTTCACGGGTTTCGAGATCTCCACCACCTAGATCTCCAAAACAAGAAGATAACAACAGAAGTCCAACGACATCAAAAACGTCGTCTTGTGAAGAATGGACCTCAGCGAAAATAAATAGCCTGAAAGACGAAAATACCGAACTTTGCACTAGGCTAACCAAAATGGAAGCGACATGCGAAGATCTTAAAAAAGAACTGGAAAAACTGAAAACCAAGGAAAAGTCAAACAGCGACGTTATGTCTATTGAATCTGTGAAAAATATCTACGAAACAGATGAAGAAGAGCTAGGTCGAGAAACCGACTGGATCTTGCAAAAACGCCCCGGAAAAAAGCGTAAAGCTGCGTCTTCTCCCAAAATCGTCTCTCAACGTGAAGCAAAGGGAGATGAATCGAAGAAAAATGTCAACAATAACATGAGTCCTGAAAAAATCAAAGCGGAAAAACAACGAACACCCCCGCCAATCAATGTCACTGGAGTTTCAGATTACAAGAAACTCCAAAACATATTGATGACCCTGCCGAGATCGGACTATATAGTAACATCGCGCAATAATAATGTATGGAAAGTCAACGTCAAGGACGCTGACAACTATCGCATTCTTTCTCGCAAGTTAAGCGTCGAAAAAATCCAATGGTTCACATACGAGAACAAGTGCGAAAGACCTATTCGTGTCGTCGCCAGAGGACTGCATCCGTCTTGCCCAAAAGAAGATATCGTAAGTGATTTAAAAAACAAGGGTTTTAAAATCATTGATGTCGTCAACATCGAAAAGCGAGAGAAACAAAAAATTGAAGGAAAGGATATGACAGTTAAACGTAGCCTTCCCCTCTTTATGCTAATTTTTGAGAACACTGAACATACCCAAAAAATATACGATATTAAGTCAATCCTCAACATTATTGTTAAAATTGAGCTTCGACGCAAAAACTCGAAACTGATCCCGCAGTGTAAGCGATGCCAGGAATTTAACCATACGCAAGCTTACTGCCAAAAAGAGCCTCGGTGCGTAAAATGCGCAGGTAAACACCTGTCCAAAGAATGCAACGTAAGCAAACAAACCCCTCCGACTTGTGTCAACTGCAGGGGTAAACACGTAGCAAATTTCCGTGGCTGTGAAGTAGCAAAGGAGTTGCAAAACAGACGTGACAAGTTGTTTAAGCCACAAAAAGAGAATCCCAAAACTAAAGAAAAAACATCGGGATCTGCTCAAAATATCGTTAAAAACGCCAAGGCGAAAGTGATTGATTCCAGTGTTGAAAAGAAAGCATCGGAAAAACTTACATACGCTGAAGCTACCAAGCTAAGATTCTAAATACATACATACGTACAAATATAAATACATACATAAGTATATATCTTATTAATTTTAAAAAGTAAATATACGAGTATACCATACACATCATACGAATTGGGGAATATCTACACATCATACGATTTAGGGAAATTTATATACATACCTACATTACACATGACACATGGAGGCTCTAAGAAAAAAAAAGGGAGTTATTAAAAGGATTATAACACGTGTAGAAAAATATGTCAGGGAAAATGAAACGGAAAGGTTGTCATCAACGGAGGTTCAGTCTAGGTTAGAGAAGCTGGAAGAGGCTATGCGACATTTTGAACAGGTTCAACTAGAAATAGAGCTGCAATTGACTGAAGAAGAAATCGCGAGGGAAACAGCGTTGCGCGAAGAGATCGAGAACAAATATTACGCGGTGAAAAGTTGGTATCTGGATAGAATAACGAGCAGCAGTTCGGAATCAACAACTTTCCTAGGAGCAGGTCGTTCTCCAGGGTCAGGCGAGCTAGACGAAACTATTACGCAGTTGGCAGGAAATCAAGCAAGTATTGCTGCGGCTCTTACAAGTTTGTCTGAAACCAGTAGGGTATTAAGGACTCCACGTGGACCAACAGAAACGCCACTATCGCCATGCACCGTACCAATTTTCACAGGGGACTTCAAGGAATGGCTGACATTTAAGGGCGTGTACACTGCGCTTGTTCCTCAGTCCAGCAGGCTTTCTGAAGCTCAGAAACTTCACTATTTGAAGTCATCACTCACGGGGGAAGCAGCCATCATTTTTAAAAATACTTCGATTTCAGATGCAAGCTACGAGCAAGCATGGATGGATGTAAAGGATGCATATGACAAGGAACGGTTTATTTTCGACGCGTATATAAAAACGATAGTGGAGCATCCAAGTTTAGGGAATATGCCAACAGTATCCTACATTCGCAAGCTTTAGAGTGCTTTCAAGGAAGCGGTATCTGCGCTTAAATCGTTAGGTGCTCCTGTGCAATATTGGGACTTATGGCTGGTGTTTTTGTTGTCATCCAAGCTTGACTAAGAATCCAAGCAGCTGTGGGCGCGGAGGTCTGCAACGAACGACAAACCAACGTTAAAAGATATTTTGGATTTTCTTAGCATTAGACAATTTGAATTGGAAGCAGTGGTGCCGGGTAAAAGGGTTCAGAACCTAGGTCATAAAGCCGGTCGTGGCTCGGTTTGCTCTCTTACGTCGCTGAGATGCTCTATGTGCAAGGATGACCATTTTGTAAGCGCGTGCAATCAGTTCAATAATTTAGATGTTGGCGGAAGGAGACACTTTATATCCCAGGCTGGGCTTTGCTATAATTGCCTAAACGCCGGACATTCTATTAAGTTCTGTAAATCGTCGACTTGTAGGAAATGCAAGGCCAAGCATCACACCCTTATTCATACTGAAATGAAACAGGAAGCCAGGGATTCGACATCTAAAAGGCACGAGGCATGTGAGGAAGCCACAGGTCAAAGGCAGCAGACTTATAGGAGAAATGAGTGCCAGGGAGGGTTTTCTGCACCCCAATCGTCTGCGACAGGTAAGGAATCAAGTGCTACAGTTTTAACGACTAGAATAGCCAGTCCTCACAAATGGTACAACTTGCTCCCCACTGCAGTAGTGATGGTCAAGAATAGGTGGGGTGAGTTCAGACCATGTAGGGTGTTGTTAGACTCCGAATCTCAGGTATCTCTAATCACAGAATCGTGTGCTCAGAGCTTGGGGCTGACCAGAACAAAACATAAAATGGCCATCGACGCAGTAGGGAATGTAGAAACCAAGGCCAGAGGTTCGGTTTACACGAGAAAGTAGGCTTCTAATTCCAAAATTTTTTTAGAAGCAATACCTGCGGAGCGGAGAGAACCTTCTTGGATATGGTCAGTAAAAGCAAACCAGGCTGTGAGGACGCCGGGACTGCGATGGCACCCCATAACGGATTGTCTTAGTTTCCAGGTTGAAATAAGAGATATATCTTGCTACACATAACGTAATCTGCTCTCTCAAACTGCAAGAATATTTCATCCCTTAGGGTTTCTCTGCCCTTATTTGATAAATTTCCGAATATTATTTCAACAGCTGTGGCAGAAAAGGATCGATTGGGATGAGCAGATTCCAATCAGGTTTATGAGAAGGTGGGATGGCATTCGAAGCGGACTACGGGAAATTGGAAAACTGGAAATTCCAAGGTACCAAATCATAACAAATCCACTTTGGCGATGCATGGGTTTGCAGATGCATCTGAGGAAGCGTACGCCGCCGTCGTGTATTTGTGGAGCCTTACTGGAGCAGGGAAGGTTCTTGTAAGTTTCGTTACAGCAAAGGCCAGGGTCACGCCTCTCAAGCCCTCAATGGTTATACCCAGACTCGAGTTATGTCCTCCGCATCTCCTCTCCAAATTAGTTGCCAGTTTAAGAGAGTTTTCGGAGTATAGGAACATACCTATCTTTGGATTGACGAACTCTAACATTCTTCTCCACTGGATCGATGGTCATCCTAAAAAATTCGCTCAATTTATTGGCAACCGCGTATCAGCCATCACAGCAGTTATATCGGCAAAGGATTAGCATCATGTAGGAGGGGAGTTGAATCCAGCGGACTGTGCATTTCGAGGGATAAGTGTAAGTCAGCTCCTAGTTCATCAGCTTTGGTGGTAAGGCCCGAAATTTATACAAAAGCAACCTATTAGGTTTGGTTCATTACCTTCTTTCGATGGCGACGAAAGGGACTGGAGAAGAGAAAGGTCGTAGGGGTGACAGCTGTCACTGTATCGTGCAATGATGAACTGCCTGACTCATTGGATATTTTGTATGGATTTTCATCTCTTACAAATTCTAATTCTGCGATTTAAGAGGAATTGTATTTCAGAAGCCAAGCGGGGATTGGATCTCACTGAGAGGTGTGGGTGGATTACAACAGCGGAATTACGGGACGCTCTGATGATCTTGGTAGGCGCTGTTCAGAAATTGTACTTCAAGGAAGACATAGATATGTTGGAGGCCGGAGGGCATTTATCTACATTAAATCAGCTAGCGCGGCTTAATCCTTTTCTGGGTCAGGATAAAATCTAACTATTTGTCGTCTGGTTTAATTCTTCCCGCTGATATTGACTGCCCCATGAATTTTACCTGTGTCTGTCTGTACTGTAATTAATCCCTATTAAATTTGATATTGTTCGCCCTCGCTCTTTGTATGACCTTTGTAAGTGCTCGATCGTGATCTTCGTAATCTACGCCTGAAATAGATAAATCATCAAAATAGATCTCAAAGCCTGGTTTATCCCAAAATAATTGAACCATTTTTCTCATGAATATCTCAGGCGCACTACTGATACCAAACGGCACCCAATGCCACCTTAATCGACCAAAAGGAGTGATAAAAGTCGTCAAATCTGAACTCACATCATCCAATTCCAGCTGCCAGAATCCATTTTTGAGATCCATCACGGTGAAAACTGATTTATTTGCAAGTCGACTAGTAATGGATTCAGCTGTCGGAATTGACCCTGCGAATGGATTCGTTCAATGGTTTCGGATCCAAGCACAGGCGTAGCGACCCATCAGATTTCTCTACAATCTGTAAATTGTTCATCCATTCTGTTGGGTGCTCTACTGGACTGATAACATCGTCATCGACCATAACCTTCAACTTGGCCTTAAGCCTATAGTGCAAACTAAATGGTATTTTCTTTTTGAACGCGAGTACAGGTTTGGACCCGCCTTTTAATTGGATGTTGCATTTACCGGGGATGCGCCCTAGGCCTTCCAAAATATCGTTAAACGGACTATAAAAATTCTCTTTAGAATTAGGCACTCTACTATCTTTCAACTTTAGAACTTCACAATCAACACGACCCAAAATCGGTTGAAATTTACTAGCAACTACTTCGAAATCAATTGGCACCGTTTCTTTTTTTAAATTCACAACACACGGCAATGTTACTCGTATCTTTCCAAAAGAACTGATTTCATTATTATTATATGCAAACAAATACCTTTTAGATTTTTGTTAAGAATCCAGATAATTCATTTTTTTGTATATATTTCCAAGGTATGCAACTAACATCTGCACCCGTATCCAATTTGAAATCGATCTTGACATTATTGAACTTCATTTGTTTATACCAACCAACTTGCCCTACATGTCTGCAATCACTAATGTTTTTTGAAAGAACATGTTTTTTTACTTGATATAAATTACCTTCATCAAAATATCTAAAATTAATGGAATGACTTCCGCCCCTCATTCGGGAGTTTTCCTACCCTCCGTTTCTTTATTATCGTTCGACTCGTATTCAAAAACATTTACTCGATTTCTGTTGCTTGACTTCCGACGAAATTTGCTTTTGCATACTACTGCGAAGTGACCAGCTTTACCGCAAACTCTGAACTTTCGCCCACCTACCAATGCCTTCGGGTAGGGGTTAGAATATACCCGAGGTATGCATGCCTGTCGTAAGAGGCGACTAAAATGCACCCTCCGTATACCGAGCGCGAAGTGTATACTAATTATGCAATGAGTAAAACAAATGGAATTATTACCCCAGGTGGCAGACCAGCTATGCTGGAAAATCCACCCTCTACGGAGGTCGGCTCGATGGATTCTGGGGCGAGCCAATTATTGCATCTTATCAACCCGTTCGGAAAAAGTTCACGGGTTTCGAGATCTCCACCACCTAGATCTCCAAAACAAGAAGATAACAACAGAAGTCCAACGACATCAAAAACGTCGTCTTGTGAAGAATGGACCTCAGCGAAAATAAATAGCCTGAAAGACGAAAATACCGAACTTTGCACTAGGCTAACCAAAATGGAAGCGACATGCGAAGATCTTAAAAAAGAACTGGAAAAACTGAAAACCAAGGAAAAGTCAAACAGCGACGTTATGTCTATTGAATCTGTGAAAAATATCTACGAAACAGATGAAGAAGAGCTAGGTCGAGAAACCGACTGGATCTTGCAAAAACGCCCCGGAAAAAAGCGTAAAGCTGCGTCTTCTCCCAAAATCGTCTCTCAACGTGAAGCAAAGGGAGATGAATCGAAGAAAAATGTCAACAATAACATGAGTCCTGAAAAAATCAAAGCGGAAAAACAACGAACACCCCCGCCAATCAATGTCACTGGAGTTTCAGATTACAAGAAACTCCAAAACATATTGATGACCCTGCCGAGATCGGACTATATAGTAACATCGCGCAATAATAATGTATGGAAAGTCAACGTCAAGGACGCTGACAACTATCGCATTCTTTCTCGCAAGTTAAGCGTCGAAAAAATCCAATGGTTCACATACGAGAACAAGTGCGAAAGACCTATTCGTGTCGTCGCCAGAGGACTGCATCCGTCTTGCCCAAAAGAAGATATCGTAAGTGATTTAAAAAACAAGGGTTTTAAAATCATTGATGTCGTCAACATCGAAAAGCGAGAGAAACAAAAAATTGAAGGAAAGGATATGACAGTTAAACGTAGCCTTCCCCTCTTTATGCTAATTTTTGAGAACACTGAACATACCCAAAAAATATACGATATTAAGTCAATCCTCAACATTATTGTTAAAATTGAGCCTCGACGCAAAAACTCGAAACTGATCCCGCAGTGTAAGCGATGCCAGGAATTTAACCATACGCAAGCTTACTGCCAAAAAGAGCCTCGGTGCGTAAAATGCGCAGGTAAACACCTGTCCAAAGAATGCAACGTAAGCAAACAAACCCCTCCGACTTGTGTCAACTGCAGGGGTAAACACGTAGCAAATTTCCGTGGCTGTGAAGTAGCAAAGGAGTTGCAAAACAGACGTGACAAGTTGTTTAAGCCACAAAAAGAGAATCCCAAAACTAAAGAAAAAACATCGGGATCTGCTCAAAATATCGTTAAAAACGCCAAGGCGAAAGTGATTGATTCCAGTGTTGAAAAGAAAGCATCGGAAAAACTTACATACGCTGAAGCTACCAAGCTAAGATTCTAAATACATACATACGTACAAATATAAATACATACATAAGTATATATCTTATTAATTTTAAAAAGTAAATATACGAGTATACCATACACATCATACGAATTGGGGAATATCTACACATCATACGATTTAGGGAAATTTATATACATACCTACATTACACATGACACATGGAGGCTCTAAGAAAAAAAAAGGGAGTTATTAAAAGGATTATAACACGTGTAGAAAAATATGTCAGGGAAAATGAAACGGAAAGGTTGTCATCAACGGAGGTTCAGTCTAGGTTAGAGAAGCTGGAAGAGGCTATGCGACATTTTGAACAGGTTCAACTAGAAATAGAGCTGCAATTGACTGAAGAAGAAATCGCGAGGGAAACAGCGTTGCGCGAAGAGATCGAGAACAAATATTACGCGGTGAAAAGTTGGTATCTGGATAGAATAACGAGCAGCAGTTCGGAATCAACAACTTTCCTAGGAGCAGGTCGTTCTCCAGGGTCAGGCGAGCTAGACGAAACTATTACGCAGTTGGCAGGAAATCAAGCAAGTATTGCTGCGGCTCTTACAAGTTTGTCTGAAACCAGTAGGGTATTAAGGACTCCACGTGGACCAACAGGAACGCCACTATCGCCATGCACCGTACCAATTTTCACAGGGGACTTCAAGGAATGGCTGACATTTAAGGGCGTGTACACTGCGCTTGTTCCTCAGTCCAGCAGGCTTTCTGAAGCTCAGAAACTTCACTATTTGAAGTCATCACTCACGGGGGAAGCAGCCATCATTTTTAAAAATACTTCGATTTCAGATGGAAGCTACGAGCAAGCATGGATGGATGTAAAGGATGCATATGACAAGGAACGGTTTATTTTCGACGCGTATATAAAAACGATAGTGGAGCATCCAAGTTTAGGGAATATGCCAACAGTATCCTACATTCGCAAGCTTTAGAGTGCTTTCAAGGAAGCGGTATCTGCGCTTAAATCGTTAGGTGCTCCTGTGCAATATTGGGACTTATGGCTGGTGTTTTTGTTGTCATCCAAGCTTGACTAAGAATCCAAGCAGCTGTGGGCGCGGAGGTCTGCAACGAACGACAAACCAACGTTAAAAGATATTTTGGATTTTCTTAGCATTAGACAATTTGAATTGGAAGCAGTGGTGCCGGGTAAAAGGGTTCAGAACCTAGGTCATAAAGCCGGTCGTGGCTCGGTTTGCTCTCTTACGTCGCTGAGATGCTCTATGTGCAAGGATGACCATTTTGTAAGCGCGTGCAATCAGTTCAATAATTTAGATGTTGGCGGAAGGAGACACTTTATATCCCAGGCTGGGCTTTGCTATAATTGCTTAAACGCCGGACATTCTATTAAGTTCTGTAAATCGTCGACTTGTAGGAAATGCAAGGCCAAGCATCACACCCTTATTCATACTGAAATGAAACAGGAAGCCAGGGATTCGACATCTAAAAGGCACGAGGCATGTGAGGAAGCCACAGGTCAAAGGCAGCAGACTTATAGGAGAAATGAGTGTCAGGGAGGGTTTTCTGCACCCCAATCGTCTGCGACAGGTAAGGAATCAAGTGCTACAGTTTTAACGACTAGAATAGCCAGTCCTCACAAATGGTACAACTTGCTCCCCACTGCAGTAGTGATGGTCAAGAATAGGTGGGGTGAGTTCAGACCATGTAGGGTGTTGTTAGACTCCGAATCTCAGGTATCTCTAATCACAGAATCGTGTGCTCAGAGCTTGGGGCTGACCAGAACAAAACATAAAATGGCCATCGACGCAGTAGGGAATGTAGAAACCAAGGCCAGAGGTTCGGTTTACACGAGAAAGTAGGCTTCTAATTCCAAAATTTTTTTAGAAGCAATACCTGCGGAGCGGAGAGAACCTTCTTGGATATGGTCAGTAAAAGCAAACCAGGCTGTGAGGACGCCGGGACTGCGATGGCACCCCATAACGGATTGTCTTAGTTTCCAGGTTGAAATAAGAGATATATCTTGCTACACATAACGTAATCTGCTCTCTCAAACTGCAAGAATATTTCATCCCTTAGGGTTTCTCTGCCCTTATTTGATAAATTTCCGAATATTATTTCAACAGCTGTGGCAGAAAAGGATCGATTGGGATGAGCAGATTCCAATCAGGTTTATGAGAAGGTGGGATGGCATTCGAAGCGGACTACGGGAAATTGGAAAACTGGAAATTCCAAGGTACCAAATCATAACAAATCCACTTTGGCGATGCATGGGTTTGCAGATGCATCTGAGGAAGCGTACGCCGCCGTCGTGTATTTGTGGAGCCTTACTGGAGCAGGGAAGGTTCTTGTAAGTTTCGTTACAGCAAAGGCCAGGGTCACGCCTCTCAAGCCCTCAATGGTTATACCCAGACTCGAGTTATGTCCTCCGCATCTCCTCTCCAAATTAGTTGCCAGTTTAAGAGAGTTTTCGGAGTATAGGAACATACCTGTCTTTGGATTGACGAACTCTAACATTCTTCTCCACTGGATCGATGGTCATCCTAAAAAATTCGCTCAATTTATTGGCAACCGCGTATCAGCCATCACAGCAGTTATATCGGCAAAGGATTAGCATCATGTAGGAGGGGAGTTGAATCCAGCGGACTGTGCATTTCGAGGGATAAGTGTAAGTCAGCTCCTAGTTCATCAGCTTTGGTGGTAAGGCCCGAAATTTATACAAAAGCAACCTATTAGGTTTGGTTCATTACCTTCTTTCGATGGCGACGAAAGGGACTGGAGAAGAGAAAGGTCGTAGGGGTGACAGCTGTCACTGTATCGTGCAATGATGAACTGCCTGACTCATTGGATATTTTGTATGGATTTTCATCTCTTACAAATTCTAATTCTGCGATTTAAGAGGAATTGTATTTCAGAAGCCAAGCGGGGATTGGATCTCACTGAGAGGTGTGGGTGGATTACAACAGCGGAATTACGGGACGCTCTGATGATCTTGGTAGGCGCTGTTCAGAAATTGTACTTCAAGGAAGACATAGATATGTTGGAGGCCGGAGGGCATTTATCTACATTAAATCAGCTAGCGCGGCTTAATCCTTTTCTGGGTCAGGATAAAATCTAACTATTTGTCGTCTGGTTTAATTCTTCCCGCTGATATTGACTGCCCCATGAATTTTACCTGTGTCTGTCTGTACTGTAATTAATCCCTATTAAATTTGATATTGTTCGCCCTCGCTCTTTGTATGACCTTTGTAAGTGCTCGATCGTGATCTTCGTAATCTACGCCTGAAATAGATAAATCATCAAAATAGATCTCAAAGCCTGGTTTATCCCAAAATAATTGAACCATTTTTCTCATGAATATCTCAGGCGCACTACTGATACCAAACGGCACCCAATGCCACCTTAATCGACCAAAAGGAGTGATAAAAGTCGTCAAATCTGAACTCACATCATCCAATTCCAGCTGCCAGAATCCATTTTTGAGATCCATCACGGTGAAAACTGATTTATTTGCAAGTCGACTAGTAATGGATTCAGCTGTCGGAATTGACCCTGCGAATGGATTCGTTCAATGGTTTCGGATCCAAGCACAGGCGTAGCGACCCATCAGATTTCTCTACAATCTGTAAATTGTTCATCCATTCTGTTGGGTGCTCTACTGGACTGATAACATCGTCATCGACCATAACCTTCAACTTGGCCTTAAGCCTATCGTGCAAACTAAATGGTATTTTCTTTTTGAACGCGAGTACAGGTTTGGACCCGCCTTTTAATTGGATGTTGCATTTACCGGGGATGCGCCCTAGGCCTTCCAAAATATCGTTAAACGGACTATAAAAATTCTCTTTAGAATTAGGCACTCTACTATCTTTCAACTTTAGAACTTCACAATCAACACGACCCAAAATCGGTTGAAATTTACTAGCAACTACTTCGAAATCAATTGGCACCGTTTCTTTTTTTAAATTCACAACACACGGCAATGTTACTCGTATCTTTCCAAAAGAACTGATTTCATTATTATTATATGCAAACAAATACCTTTTAGATTTTTGTTAAGAATCCAGATAATTCATTTTTTTGTATATATTTCCAAGGTATGCAACTAACATCTGCACCCGTATCCAATTTGAAATCGATCTTGACATTATTGAACTTCATTTGTTTATACCAACCAACTTGCCCTACATGTCTGCAATCACTAATGTTTTTTGAAAGAACATGTTTTTTTACTTGATATAAATTACCTTCATCAAAATATCTAAAATTAATGGAATGACTTCCGCCCCTCATTCGGGAGTTTTCCTACCCTCCGTTTCTTTATTATCGTTCGACTCGTATTCAAAAACATTTACTCGATTTCTGTTGCTTGACTTCCGACGAAATTTGCTTTTGCATACTACTGCGAAGTGACCAGCTTTACCGCAAACTCTGAACTTTCGCCCACCTACCAATGCCTTCGGGTAGGGGTTAGAATATACCCGAGGTATGCATGCCTGTCGTAAGAGGCGACTAAAATGCACCCTCCGTATACCGAGCGCGAAGTGTATACTAATTATGCAATGAGTAAAACAAATGGAATTATTACCCCAGGTGGCAGACCAGCTATGCTGGAAAATCCACCCTCTACGGAGGTCGGCTCGATGGATTCTGGGGCGAGCCAATTATTGCATCTTATCAACCCGTTCGGAAAAAGTTCACGGGTTTCGAGATCTCCACCACCTAGATCTCCAAAACAAGAAGATAACAACAGAAGTCCAACGACATCAAAAACGTCGTCTTGTGAAGAATGGACCTGAGCGAAAATAAATAACCTGAAAGACGAAAATACCGAACTTTGCACTAGGCTAACCAAAATGGAAGCGACATGCGAAGATCTTAAAAAAGAACTGGAAAAACTGAAAACCAAGGAAAAGTCAAACAGCGACGTTATGTCTATTGAATCTGTGAAAAATATCTACGAAACAGATGAAGAAGAGCTAGGTCGAGAAACCGACTGGATCTTGCAAAAACGCCCCGGAAAAAAGCGTAAAGCTGCGTCTTCTCCCAAAATCGTCTCTCAACGTGAAGCAAAGGGAGATGAATCGAAGAAAAATGTCAACAATAACATGAGTCCTGAAAAAATCAAAGCGGAAAAACAACGAACACCCCCGCCAATCAATGTCACTGGAGTTTCAGATTACAAGAAACTCCAAAACATATTGATGACCCTGCCGAGATCGGACTATATAGTAACATCGCGCAATAATAATGTATGGAAAGTCAACGTCAAGGACGCTGACAACTATCGCATTCTTTCTCGCAAGTTAAGCGTCGAAAAAATCCAATGGTTCACATACGAGAACAAGTGCGAAAGACCTATTCGTGTCGTCGCCAGAGGACTGCATCCGTCTTGCCCAAAAGAAGATATCGTAAGTGATTTAAAAAACAAGGGTTTTAAAATCATTGATGTCGTCAACATCGAAAAGCGAGAGAAACAAAAAATTGAAGGAAAGGATATGACAGTTAAACGTAGCCTTCCCCTCTTTATGCTAACCTTTGAGAACACTGAACATACCCAAAAAATATACGATATTAAGTCAATCCTCAACATTATTGTTAAAATTGAGCCTCGACGCAAAAACTCGAAACTGATCCCGCAGTGTAAGCGATGCCAGGAATTTAACCATACGCAAGCTTACTGCCAAAAAGAGCCTCGGTGCGTAAAATGCGCAGGTAAACACCTGTCCAAAGAATGCAACGTAAGCAAACAAACCCCTCCGACTTGTGTCAACTGCAGGGGTAAACACGTAGCAAATTTCCGTGGCTGTGAAGTAGCAAAGGAGTTGCAAAACAGACGTGACAAGTTGTTTAAGCCACAAAAAGAGAATCCCAAAACTAAAGAAAAAACATCGGGATCTGCTCAAAATATCGTTAAAAACGCCAAGGCGAAAGTGATTGATTCCAGTGTTGAAAAGAAAGCATCGGAAAAACTTACATACGCTGAAGCTACCAAGCTAAAGGCAAAAGATTCCGGAGATCCTGCTTCCCAAGTATTTTCCGTTATTCTCGCGCAGCTTGAGCAGCAAAACAAAATCAATGAACTTATTTTAGATAAGCTAAAGAAGTTTGAAAATAGGTTCAATAAAAAACGTCCTTCGCCTAAAAAATGAAAAGGGAAAAATTAAACGTACTCACCTGGAATGCAAACGGAATCTTAGAAAAACTTTATGAACTTGAGTTATTCCTAAGGAAAAACGACATTGACGTTTGTTTGGTTTCCGAAACCCACTTGAAAAATGGGTCATCTGCAAAAATTAGAGTTTTTAAGGACTACTACGCGTATCACCCTTCGGGAAACGCGAGAGGCGGATCCTCTGTATACATTAAAGAGTCTCTTGAGCACAACGAAGATATAAAAGTAGAGCTCGAGTCTGTACAACTAATTGCGGTGCGCGTAAAATTGGTACGGAACTCCTTTACTATTTCAGCCATCTACTGTCCTCCACGATTTACGCCTTCAAAACATATATTTAAAAATATATTCAATTCTCTTGGATCGGCTTTTATGATTGGCGGTGATTTCAATGCCAAGCACACTTTTTGGGGATCAAGATGTGTCTCCCAAAAGGGTAAAATACTCTATAAAGCATGTATGGAACACAATTGTGACTTCTTTTCAACGGGCAAGCCGACTTATTGGCCAACAGACACAACGAAAATACCCGATCTTGTCGATTTCTTCGTTGTTAAAGGAATTCGTAACTCGGATATAAACGTTGATGAAAGCTTCGATCTTTCCTCCGATCATTCTCCAGTCATACTGACAATGAACGACACGTTTATTAAAAAACAAGGACCATTAAGACTAACTGGACGAAATACTAATTGGGAAGGATTCAGAAATGAGATTAATAATAACCTAGAACTAGACGTTTCACTTAAAGCAGCACTTGAACTTGAAATCGAAGTGGATTCTTTCGTTGAAATAGTCTAATGTGCTGCGTGGAACAATACACCTTGTCAACGAAAAAACACGGCTTAACGTAACTTAAACTACCCGCCTGAGGTAAAAGATATGATAAGAGAAAAAAGAAAAGCTCGCAAAAGATGGCAAACAACTCGAGCGCCGCAGGATAAAACACGCTTAAACAGGCTCTGTAGTCTGCTCAAGGAGACTCTTAAAAGTTACAGAAATTCCGAAGTAAATACATATGTTCAAAACCTGACGGCAGGAAAAGAAACAAATTACTCGCTTTGGAAAGCTTTAAAATGCTTAAAAAGGCCCAAAATCCCCGCGCCACCAATCAAGGTCGGCAATAACGAATGGGCTAAGGGGGATAAGGAAAAAGCGGAGGTTTTTGCCGACTATCTTGAAGAAATTTTCAAGCCCTCCGACGGCCCGACACTGGCACCCGGCACCAATTCTTTAGAAATAGCATATAGTAATTTTGTAATGACAAATGCAACTCTTGCTGAAATCAAAACTGTAATAAGGAAATTAAAACCAAAGAAGGCTCCGGGGTATGAACTTATTACCGGAGAAGTTCTGAAAATGCTACCCCAAAAAGCACTTATAAAGCTCTTACACATTATTAACGCGGCTCTGAGGCTTGAATACGTGCCAAGCCAGTGGAAAGTTGCAGAAGTCATTATGGTACTAAAACCAGGAAAACCTCCAAACGATAAAAAATCATACAGACCCATTTCTCTTCTACCGATCCTGTCGAAAATCTTTGAGAGGATTTTGCTAAAACGTCTTCTCCCAATTATCAAAAACCAAAATCTTATTCCCAGCCATCAATTTGGATTTCGGACTAAGCATTCAACAATTGATCAGGTGCATCGAATTACTGATGTAATTGAAAGATCCCTGGAAGAAAAAAAGATTTGTTCGAGCGTATTTCTTGACGTCTCACAAGCTTTTGACAAAGTATGGCATGAAGGTTTGAATTTCAAACTGCGACGAATTTTGCCATTAAAGCTTGATAATATATTGACAAGCTATTTTGAAAATAGAATTTTTCGCGTTCGATACGGAAATGATGTTTCGAAATTTAAAGATATCTTAGCCGGAGTACCGCAGGGAAGCGTACTGGGCCCACTTTTGTACCTTTTATATACAAGAGATATACCACACGTCGAGGATACTGTTCTCGCTACTTTTGCTGACGACACCGCTATCTTAGCGGTTGGAGAATCAATAGAAGACTCAACGGCGAAACTCCAGACTGCTTTAAATAAAGTCTACGAGTGGACAAAGATCTGGCGAATTACCCTTAATGAGACAAAATCTGTACATGTTGACTTCACCTACAGAAAGATAAATCACTTGCCCATTTCTATAAACTCGGTGTGTATCCCCTTTGCAAACGAGGCTAAGTATTTGGGAATGACACTTGACGCGAAGCTTAAATGGAAAACGCATGTTAGAAAGAAACGAAAAGAACTAGAGGCCAAATACAGAGAAATGTACTGGCTACTTGGTAAACATTCCAAGCTAAGCTTAGAAAACAAGCTGCTTCTCTATAAGCAAGTGCTAAAGCCGGTGTGGACCTATGGTATACAACTCTGGGGTTGTACTAAGAAATCAAATGTAAATATAATACAAACTTTTGAAAATAAAGTGCTACGACAATCTGTGCGTGCCCCATGGTTTATAAGAAATAATGACCTGCATCGAGACCTCGGAGTTCCTTTCGTGGAAGATGAAGTCAGGAACTGCGCACGAAAACATAAAGTCCGGTTAAGCGGCCATATCAACAATACAGTCCTCGAAGTCTTGGACGAACGAAACATACTACGCCGTCTTCAACGAACTAAACCGTTGGACCTTGCGCGATAAATTGAAACCGCATTAAGAAAGCGGAATATGTAGGGTCTTCCATTGGAAAGTGTCCTACCAATCGTGACTAACTTATGAAATAAAAACTGCTTGATAAGTTCTACTTAGTTGCGGTATTAAAATCAACAATGAAGGGAGGTGTTTTTAGTGAGTAAGAATCTCACACTACTATGAGCACGCGCTTCTGATCCTCATAGTGTCTGATGGAAGATTTTCACCTGCCCTCGCCGGAAAAAAAAAAAAAAAAAAAACCTACCAATGCCGGGCAGTACTTTTCATGTTGTTCCGTTGCTGTCATTCCACAGCGATCACATGCTGACATATTCCCAGATCGATTATCGTATGACTGCTTAACTGTTCTTGTTGCCAATGTGTTGATTACCTCAACCTTCGGCTCGTGTTCTTCCGCAGACAGCAGCTTTATGTTTTGCGCAGACAATTCAGCGATTTTACATTTTGAGATCACTTGATCGAGCGTGTCCTCGCTTGATTCTAGAAGTTTCGACTGTAATTTCTTGTTATCCAACCCAAGAACTATTTTGTCCCTAATCATACGATCGACGAACGATTGCCCGCAACCATTGGCTGTGAATTGAAACTTACAGAACTCTGCTTGGGTTCGTATTTCAGTTTCGAATTCGATAAACGATTGGTCGTTTTTCTGTGCTATGCACCCAGACTTATATGTTTCCATTACCACGTTGCGACGCTGGATACAGTATTCTTCAACCACGTCATAACTACCGCTAAGCTTCTTTGAGCTTCTGGGAGTGCAAGCGCATTGAATATTTCAATGCCCCTCTCTCGAATATGGTGCAAAAACAAGGCCACCTTGACTGATTCTTCGGCGCGATTCTTGTCTGCTACAACAAAAAATATCTCAAATTTTTGCTTCAACATCGGCCAATTTTTTGC
This sequence comes from Volucella inflata, assembly GCA_928272305.1. Taxonomy (NCBI): domain Eukaryota; kingdom Metazoa; phylum Arthropoda; class Insecta; order Diptera; family Syrphidae; genus Volucella; species Volucella inflata. The sequence goes on from OV743716.1 coordinate 62,763,533, forward strand.
TGGCTCATCAAAATCCATTACACTTAGCCCTTTTATACCTCCTTCGGCCATTTTGCACTACACTCTTAATGTTTTCCTTATTTATTAGATTTTTTTTTTTAATCTATATGTACACCTGACACCATGTAATAATTGATATATGCACTACGTTTTTAATATTTCTTTTATTTTATTTATTGCGTTGCATTGGACTTCTCTGTTTGAATGTTCTATCTCTACAGACGCATAGTCGTTCATACCGCCGTAAATGATGAGGCGGTGTTACCTAACTATGTCACACAGTTTAATGACATACATACATTGGTAGCTAAATTACTTTTACAGTCAGGTTCCGCAGATGACTACGAGGTCCTGACCCCAGCTCATTTTCTGATTGGGGGTCCATTGCACACTATCTGGGAGCCAAATTATATGTATGGAAGCATAAATCGGTTGTCGGTCGGGGTTTCGTCAGCCGACTACAGCAGTCATTTTGGAAACGGTGGCAGATTGAGTATGTCACTACTCTGCAGGAGAGGGGAAAGTGGAAGACAAAGCGAGAAAATCTCAAAAAGGATGATTTGGCCTTAATACGTGACGAGAAGCAACCGCCAGCAAGATGGCTGATTGGCCGCGTGGAGGAGTTGCATCGTGGTTCAAAGTTGTTACACTTTCAAAAAAAAGGATATATTAAAAGAACTATTTCGAAGCTGTGCCCTCTCAACCTAAATTAACTATTTTTGCAAAGCTCTTTTCGATTTGAATTTTTTATTTAACTTAACTTAAACTCGAAAACTAGAATTCATTTACTTTAATTGCTTTGAATAATTTTCTTTAATTGCATCTAGGAGTTAACTTTGCTTTTGGATTTTTTAAAATAACTTGTTTTGTATTGAAATTAATTAAAGTATTTCAAGGTCGGCGGTATGTACGCTCCTAAAATGTGCTAAAGTAGTACCCTTTTCCGCATTCATGTATATACGAAATGTGATTTGAATAATTGCCAATTAAGCATAATAAAGAAACCAATAGAGCTAAATGGACGTATTTTTAATCCCTCTCTGGAAGTCAGCCTCAACAGGTTTTGCTTGTCCTAGGTGCTGGACAAAGGAAAGGAGCAGGAATGATAAGTGTCCTAGGCGTTGGACAACACGCAACAGAAAGTCCTCCAGTTCCCTGAATCTTCGCAGCTGAGTGCCGATATCGAGAACCTGTAGAAAACTGTGAACAGTTTCTTTATTAAGAGAAATCGTCTTCCCAAGGAGAAGCCAACCTAACTTTGACTCCTGTGCAATTGGTGATCTTTCATCATCACTGCGGATAGTAGAACCCAAAATAAATTTACAGTAAACGTCGCTTCCCAAACGCATATGATCCGTCGCTATCTCATGGAATTTGGGATCAGCTTACTTTAAGCCTTTGATGTGTTCCCAACTTCGCAGGGCTACAGGCTTGGATTGTAAAAGACCAGTCAGCGACTTGAAGACATAAGCTTGAGAATTTGTCTCTAACGTTGAACCACTACTTATTTTTCTCAATCCAGATACCTCAATGAATGTTTGCCGCTAATGATGCCCTAATAGTTGTACCTGATCCGGGATCGACTCACGCTCTCAGATTAATATAGCTTCAATTTGAAGACCTGACCTTAAAAACTGCTGTTGCCAAAGAACACTTGGTTTAACTATCGCACAGACAACTTTTGTTTGATTAATATTTGATTTTAAATGAAAAGCTTGTGCTATGACTGTACGCCAAACAGTTCCGACAAACGCCGATTTTGTCCACGGTCTTGGATCATTCGCTTATTTCCATGTCAAAACACCTTTGGAACACCCGAAGGGAGTGTTGACATTATAGCTGCTTCTTCCCGACGTGCAACACCGTTTTCTTTTCCGCAGCATGCGTTTCGTGTGAAGAAGAAGTGCTGCCCTTTATGCCACTAGTTCCGGCTACTGCTTCCAAGGTTCGAAAATGCATTTCCAGAAAGACGTCTTTCCTATCTTTTTGTACAGCTTGTTGACTGAGACCCAGGTCCACCCCGGACTGTAGCGCCACTTAAAGTAAGTAAGTAAAGTACAGCAAAAAGCGAGTTTTTTTCAGGAAATTGCATCCATGATTTTTAGTTCATTTGAAAAACTTCATACTATAAATATGCAATTACATAGGTTAGGATCATGTCGTAACGTTTCTCTGTTTACATTTGAATTCATTTATGATTTAAAGTTGTTACAATATAATGAGATGAACTCAGATAAATGTATAACTGTATTAAACTATATAAAGATATGATTGCATTTCCGAACATTCGCAGATAATATCAATATCGGAAGAAGAAGCGGCAAAAATACTGGGTATTTCCCACATCTAAACTAAAACTACATGGACTTAGAGCAGCGGTAGTTGGAGAATCTAGTCACAAAGTAAAGGTAGAATTAAAGTCAAGATTCCTGAGCAATCATATTAAAAAAGTAGAAGCTGTAGTACTACAGTCGTTAACCAGTGCGCAGCCTGATCAATCGTTCAAATACAATTTAAAAGAATGGGACAACCACATACTAGTCGCCCTTTATTTAACAAAGCAGATCAGATAGCCATGGTAATTGGAGGAGATGAATTTAGCAGAATTATTGACGATGGCATCAAAAAGTAAATGGAATCGTCGTGCAACCAACTAAATCCGGGTGGATCCTGTCTGGATTAGTAAAGTACAAAAAGGCCAACAAAATAATCTCAGCAATAACAAACCTTGGCCATTTTTGGGAACTGGAGGAAATTAACTGCAAATATGATGAACCCAACAAAGAAGATGTTATTTGCCTCAGAAAGTTTGAAGAAATTACCAAAAAGGATTTTGACGGAAGATACTTCGTTGGAATTGCCTTCAAAGAAGATATGGAACTTGGCGAATCACGAAAACAAGAAGTTGCGCCAGTTTTAGCCAATGAAGAGATTATTTGCCATCATATCCCCCGTCAGGCCCACATTTTTGTGGAATATGTGGAGCTGATGTCAAAGCAATGAAACACCATTTAAAAGGAGTAATGGGCGGCACTAAGCTAAGCTTCGAAGAAATGTCAACAGTTTTGGCGTGGATCTAGTCATCACTGAATTCACGTCCACTTTACGCAATTAGCAATGACAACGGCGTAGACGCCCTGGCACCAGGCCATTTTCTGATTGCTAGACCTTTGGTGTCAATTCCGACATCTGAAGAAAGCATTAACACATCAAACCTCAACAAATGGAAGTTAGTGTAAAAACAGCGTGACTTTGGAAAAATTAGTACTTACAGAATATTAAAGAACTCAACATTGTTATTTAAAAGGATGAAAATACTCGGACGTATCCAATAATATGGCCTCCCGTGAAAGTTACAGGAACAGATTCAGCAAATGACTGTCGAGTTCGAGTAGTTTCCTTGAACGTGCAGAAAAACACCTTGAAACCACCAAGTCTTAAAATATATCCTCTTAAGTCAACTGCTCAAAACTCATAAGAAGAGAAGTTCAATCAGACAATCTTTGCGAAAACGGAAATAGCCAATGAACTAACCAAATATGAATCTACTCCGACTTATGCTTCTTGTGCTAATTTCAATAACACCTAGTCACCTGGCCACTCCTCAGTTCAGTGATAGCAGTGTGACAGTAAACCAACTCTCAGGTAAAACTGCAATTTATTTGGATTCGTTGGCGAAAATGGATGCAATAGCTGCTACTTGGAACTTGATTGCTTGGTTGATCTACAAGCATACTTCGAACAGATCAATACATTAGCAAACTAGGTAAACCAAATAAGAGATCAGTGTCACCTGCTATCTAACGTTGAAGAGGAATGCATCGTGATAACACAGTCACTAGAAAGACGTTATCAGAATATCAACTTTACCACAACCTACTGGTGTACAACAAGAGGCAAAGGCGAGCACCACTGAAATGGGTTAGCTCTATTTACAGCTTGATGTTTGGACTGATGAATGCAAATGACAAAGACTTAATTGTTTGGATTGATGAATGCAAATGACAAAGACCAAATTGTTTGGATTGATGAATGCAAATGACAAAGACCAAATGGAATAAGACTTTGAACTAATATAAATACCAGCGCAAAACATATTAGCTCTCAAAGACTTAGAATTATTTTTAACCTAGAGTGTCCGCATGGGGCCAGTAAGTTCAAAAAAAATAATTTTAAGTTAATTAAGCCTATTTTTAAGCGTCTTTTTGTCTAGCATGTAAGAGTTACTGAATTAAATTAAATAAAAAGGCATGAAAATGCAAAAGAGCAGTCCTCTTTTTGGAACTATGTAATATAACAATTTAATAGGCAAATATCAATAAATTACCAATCAGCAAATCGCAAACCTAACATTACTTTACAACGAACAAAATCAAATAATTGTTAGACAAATGACGCTAGGACAAAAATTTCATCCCTTCAGATTAGAAACCAAATACAATTACAGATTAGCTACATTTTAAAACACAGTGAAAAAATAGTCGAAAAAACTAGAGAATTAATATTAAGGTCAGAACTACATAGATATCGTTACGGACTTAGAAATCAAAAAACTTTATATCACTCTTAAAAAATTTGAATTTACCGAATGGATCTAGCTACATCAGAAAATAAAAGTATTGTAATATTTCGGCTAGGGTTCGAAATGATAAAACGTTATTCTGTTTCTAAAAACACTCTATTTATTATTATTTAAATACAACTTTCAATCAATTCACAAACAATTTCACTTCTATTTCACAATTCAAATCTCTTATTTTTCACTTAGTAAGACTTAGGTCCTTTTCCATCGCTTTCCAAATATCAACTTATCGTCCGCAGTTTCTCATCCTGTATTTATACTACATTTGTCGGGTTCTAGTTCTTTCTGGTAACTTCTGGTTTGAAACTGGGGTAATAACTGAACTCTCCAACGTGGAGAGTTTGTATGATCCTAAAACTATGCAACACTGGATCCTTGATTTAATCACATATATACCACAATATCCCCCTCTTAAACTTGTTCGTCCCGAACAAACTCTTCGCCATTCTGCCCAATATAGCGATGTATTCGATCCACATGAACCACTTTCATCTTGCCTCTTCCTCGTTGAATGCGATAGACAACATCGTTGATGCGTTTTACGACTTTATATGGTCCTTCCCAGTCTTGCTGTAATTTGGGTGATACGCCTTTCCGTCTATGGGGGTTATATAGCCACACTAGATCTCCTTCCTGGAATCCCGTTGTGGTCGCCTTGACATCATACCTCGTCTTCATGCGGTCACTGGCTATCTTGATCTTATCCCTGGTTGTTTGGTGCACGTCCCTAATAGTCCGTCTGAGGTCTGCGACATAGTCGTCTTCATTTCTGTTCTCTTCAGACGGTGGTGATCCAAACATCAATTCACTAGGTAACCGGACTGTTCGACCGAAAAGGATTTCCGATGGAGTGTGACCTGTGGTGTTGTGTACTGCACTCCGATAGGCTAATAGAAACATTGGAATTTGCCTATCCCAATCGCATTGCTTGTCGCCAACGACCTTTGATAAGTGTTCATTCAAGGTTCTGTTGAAGCGTTCTACCATCCCGTCCGATTGTGGGTGGAGCGGTGTTGTTCTTGTCTTTTTAATCCCCAGTAGCTCGCACACCCCTTGGAAAATCTTAGACTCGAAGTTACGCCCTTGATCCGAATGCAATTCCATCGGTACGCCGAATCTGCTCACCCAGTTGTAAACGATCTGCTCAACCACGGTTTTGGCTTCTTGGTTAGGGATAGCAAAAGCCTCAGGCCACTTGCTGAAGTAATCCATAACAACAAGAATGTAGCGATTTCCATTTTCGGTTTCAGGAAACGGTCCTGCAATGTCAACTGCGATTCTCTCGAATGGCGCTTCAACGTTGTATTGCTGCATTCTGCCGTGAGTTTTAACCCTCGGGCCTTTACTGGCGGCGCAGGTGACACACTTTCTGCACCAATTTTCTACATCGTCCTTGGCGTGCACCCAATAAAAACGTTCTCGCACCTTTTCTAACGTCTTATTCACTCCCAGATGGCCTCCGGATATTCCATCGTGCAGTTCCCTTAGCACGTCACTGACTCTCGACCTTGGCACAACGAGCTGCATCACAAACGACTTTCCATCCGAGCTTTCCCACCTTCGCCTCAAAACACCATCTTGAACTTGAAGCGAGTCCCACTGTGCCCAGTATGCCTTTAGTTCGGGACTTTTATTGGATATTTCCTGCCAATCTGGTTTTTCTTCATGTTCTTTCCAGGCGAGAATTGGCTCGATATCCGGATCCTCTTTTTGGGCGTTTCGCATTTCACTTTCATTCCAACCATCAGTGGGCTCAGCTCTTAGTCGTTGAGTGGATACCGCATCTTTTTCTTCTTGTCGTGCGCAATGTTTGCAATCAGATTTGCAAGGTCGCCGGGACAGAGCATCCGCATTAGAGTGAAGGCTTCCCTTTCGATGCTGTATCTCGTAGTCGTACATCTGGAGTCGTTCAATCCACCTTGCGACTTGTCCTTCAGGATTTTTAAATTGCAGCAACCACTTCAGAGATGCATGGTCTGTGCGAAGAATGAATTTTTGCCCGTACAGGTACTTATGGAAATGCTTTGTTGCCAAGACCAAAGCAAGAAGTTCCCGCCTGGTAACACAGTAGTTCCTTTCCGGCTTAGAGAGCACCTTACTAAAGTAGGAAACAACTTTCTCTTGCCCGTCATGCATCTGCGAAAGGACAGCTCCAATTCCGACGTTACTAGCATCTGCATCCACAATAAATGTTTTTCCTGGAGTAGGGTACACTAGTACAGGGGCCTCACATAGTTGTTGTTTGAGAGATTTGAAGCTTCTTTCGCATTCACTTGACCATTTGAATTGTTTTCCCTTTTCTGTAAGTTGATGTAAACTCTTTGCGATTCCAGCAAAATCCTTCACAAACCGCCTGTAGTACGTAGCGAGTCCCAGAAAGCTTCTCAGTTGGTGTTTGTCTCTTGGGACTGGCCAATTTTTCACCGCTTCGATCTTTTCTGGGTCTGTCCGTACCCCTTCGGATGAGATGATGTGTCCCAAGTATTTGACATCTGGCCTAAAAAGATGACACTTCTTCGGGTTTAGCTTTAGCTGTGCACTTCGTAGTCTTTGGAACACTTCCTTTAAGTTATCTCGATGTTCTTGAAAAGTTTTGCCGACCACGATGACATCGTCCAGGTAGACCAAACAGGTTTTCCATGTTAGTCCCAGCAAAACGCGTTCCATTAGACGCTCAAAGGTTGCCGGAGCATTGCACAATCCGAATGGCATTACTGCGAACTGCCAAAGCCCGTTTCCTGCGGTGAAGGCTGTCTTCTCACGGTCCTCCGGATGGATCTGTACTTGCCAATAGCCACTTTTCAAATCAAGTGTGGAGAACCATTGCGCTCCTGACAGTGTGTCCAGTGTGTCCAGTGTGTCGTCAATCCTTGGCAACGGGTAGCTATCCTTCTTGGTGACATTATTTAGCTGGCGATAATCCACGCAGAATCTATTGGTGCCGTCTTTCTTCTTGACCAGTACAACGGGTGATGCCCATGGACTCTTAGAGCATTCAATCAACCCTTGATCTCCCATAGTCGAAACCATTTCTGCAACCTCCGTCTGCTTAGCTAATGGTAAACGCCTAGGAGGTTGACGTATGGGTCTTGCATCTCCAGTGTCTATTCGGTGTTGTACCAAATGTGTGCTGCCATATTCGCCATCCTGCGAGGCAAATACGTCTGCAAATTCGTTGATTAGTTCCTCTGCCATAGCTCGTTGCTCCTGGTTCAGCTCGGTTTGCCGGAGTATAGTTCTTTTCAACTCAGCTGTGCTACTTGATGGCAAAGATATAGCAGCATTCTCCTTCGACAACTTGGTGACAGCAGTTATCGGTACGCACGCTCCGATCGATTGTCCTTGCTTTAGTTTGATGCTCTTATTTCCCACATTCAAGATTCTTACTGGGACCATTTTGCCTTTCGGCTCAACGAGCATCTTTCCCACGACGTAATTCTGATAATGATTTTTAGAGTCCGGCTCAATCAAATAGAATCGATGGCCCCCAAGATCACCTTCCAGCTGCGCCCAAATTAGTGTCTCTGCGGAAGGTGGTAAGATCTCGTCCTTGTTGACTACTGTCCTAAGGCATGCGGCATTCTCATTCCCGTACACCATTGGAATCTCGACGTTCCTGTACTTAAGTACTTGAGTTCCGATGTCGAGCACTACATTATGCGCCTTCATAAAGTCAACTCCAATGATGCACTCGTCGCATATATCGGCCACTAGGAATACGTGGGTGAATGTTAGTCCTGCCAGATTGATCGTAAGAACAACTTCTCCATACACCTTTGCCGTCGCTCCTGTTGCTGTTTTCAAGCAGTAGCTACTGGTATTGTGCAGCCATGAATCATGGGCGATATCCCTTCTTATAATGGAAGCGGTGGCACCGGTGTCAATGGTGGCCACGCATTTATTCTGGCCAATGTGGGCTTCCACTGTAAGACTCTTGTTACTTCGTTTTGTTTGGGAGACTTGGATTTTGATCCTGGGGGCGTCAATTCCAGAAACCAACTTCTGCCCCTCGAAGTTGGTTCTTACACGTTTCCCGCCTGGTAACTTGACGTTGCGCTGCTGGCAGGATAGATGTCATTCCTGCCAGATGCCTCTTCGTTACGTCTCCTAGCAGCGCATTGTGGACAACTGCGTTGTTTAAGTGGAGACCTGCACTCACGCTGCAGATGTCCTATTTTGTTGCAGTTCCAACAACGGACTTGTCCTCCACGCACACTGTTCCGCTCCACGACGTCTGCTCGTTGGCAGGAGCATTCCACGGCTGTCACTTCTCTCACGCGGTGGATTCCTTGAGATGCTTGGTCGGCAGCTTTCATCGTCAGGGCAAATGCTAGGGCCTCAGGAAGGGTTCGTTTTCCAGCCATTCTTACAGCCATTTGCAACTGCCTATCTTCAATCGCTTGGGTAAAGGCCTCTACAGCCATTTCGTTGATAAGGTCTTCTCCGGCATTAGGATAAGATAGATGCGCCAACCGTTCGATATCGGCCTGCAACTGCTGAAGTGTTTCGCCCCTCTTCTGGACTCTGCTGCGCAGTTGGACTCTGTATACTTGCTGCATATGGTCATCTCCGAACCGCATTTCTATGGCTTTAACCAAAGCGTCGTAGTTGAGTTGTTTATCTTCTGAGATGGTTTGCAGCAATTCCGCAGCTGTACCTCTCAGTGCCAGCGTGAGTGCAATCGACTTTTTTCCGTCGTCCCAGTTGTTGGTCATGGCAGCTGCTTCAAATTGTCTTCTATATATTGGCCACGATGTTTGGCCATCGAAGACAGGCGGTTGCATCTCTTTCCTTCTAGGGCTGTCTGTAGAAATTTCTCGGACTTTCTGTTTCTTTACTCTCTCTAGTTCTTTCGCAAGATTCTCGATATTGTGTTCAACCTTCTCGAATTGTGCCTCGTGCATATTTAATTTTTGATCGATTATTTCGAATTTCGCTTCTAGAGAATTCTTGAACTCTTCGACAGTGTCTTTTTGTGCGGAAATAATGGAATTCTTCTGTTCTTCTAGAGAATTCTTCTGTTCTTCTAGAGAATTCTTCTGTTCTTCAAACTTAGAATCCATACTTCTCCTTTGTTCTTCTAACTTAGAATTCAATCCAAGGAGCAATTCCATCATGGCAGACATGTCAACCCCTGTGCTTACAAGCTCCTCTTCTACGTCGAACGACATGGATTTAGGATCTTTTCCATCTTTTTCGATCGCTTCTTGTAGTCGAAGAATCAAATCACTTTTCCCTCCAGCTGCGGAGAGATTCCGCTTCTCTAGCTCCATTTTCAGCTGGGGTATACTTAGCTCCAGCAATGTACGTGGCATTTTTATTTTTTTATTTTATTATTTTTTTTTTATTATTTTCTTTTTTTTTTGTCACAGCACTCAGAATAAGTTTTATCCCACTTCTGACACCAATGTAATATTTCGGCTAGGGTTCGAAATGATAAAACGTTATTCTGTTTCTAAAAACACTCTATTTATTATTATTTAAATACAACTTTCAATCAATTCACAAACAATTTCACTTCTATTTCACAATTCAAATCTCTTATTTTTCACTTAGTAAGACTTAGGTCCTTTTCCATCGCTTTCCAAATATCAACTTATCGTCCGCAGTTTCTCATCCTGTATTTATACTACATTTGTCGGGTTCTAGTTCTTTCTGGTAACTTCTGGTTTGAAACTGGGGTAATAACTGAACTCTCCAACGTGGAGAGTTTGTATGATCCTAAAACTATGCAACACTGGATCCTTGATTTAATCACATATATACCACAGTATATTTATTACAAAACAGCCAAATTTCGCCGAAAGAACATGTTATACGAGTAAAGTAGAAATGATTTCCATAACGAACAGAAAAAACAAATTAATCATTATATCATAAGGGAAAACTTCATAAGCACAAACCAAACCCTTTAAGCTTAGATATAATCGTATGAAAATAAAAGAAAATACAACAACCAATCGTTAGCACTTTTTATTTGATCTATCTGCTTGGACTACTTTTTCACAACTGACAACTTATAACCTAGCCGACAGTCTTCTCTTTTGATTTTAAATAAACTACTACTCCTGTAAATAATATATCAGACTCAAGACCTACTAAAGACAAATGTACCAAAAACATCCTAAACCATCACCTAATTATATGTAACTATGAAACAAATACCCTACCAGAAATTTTAGAAATATGAACTAACAAACTGTGGTATATATGTGATTAAATCAAGCATCCAGGTTGCATAACTTTAGGATCATACAAACTCTCCACATTGGAGAATTCAGTTAATACTCCAGTATCAAACCACAAGTTACGAGAAAGAACTAGAACCCAACAAATGTGGTATAAATACAGGATGAGAAACAGCAGAAGTTAAGTTGATTTTTGGAAGGCGATAGAAAAGGAGCTAAGTCTTAATCAGTGAAAGATAAGAGATTTGAATTGTGAAATAGAAGTGAAATCGTTAGTGAACTAATTGAAAGTACTCGTAGTTTTAAATAATAATAAATAGAGTGTTTTGAAGCAGAAAAACGTTTTATCATTTCGAACCCTAACCGAATTATTACATTGGTGTCAGAAGTGGAATAAAACTTATACTGAGTGCCGTGCAAAAAAAAAAACAAAAAAAAACAAACGTACATTGCTAAGTTTACCCCATCTGAAAATTGAGCTGGAGAAGCGGAATCTCTCCGCAGCTGGAGGCCACAGTGATTTGATTCTTTAGAAGAACAGAAGAATTCTCTAGAAGAACAAAAGAATTCCACTGTTGCCGCGCAGAAAGACACTGTTGAAGAGTTCAAGAATTCTCTAGAAGCGAAATTCGAAATAATCGATCAAAAGTTAAACATTCATGAGCCAAAACTCGCAAAGGTTGGAACCGAATTCCAGGAACAGCTCGTGAAAGTCGGGGAACAGTTCGGGAAGGTTGAAAAAAATATTGAGAATCTAGAAAACTAGAGAGAGTGAAGAAATAGAAGGCCCGAGAAATTTCTACAGACTGCCCTAAAGGAAAGAGATGCAACCGCCTGTTATTGATAGCAAATATATAGAAGACAATTTGAAGGAGAAAAGTCGATTGCGCTAAAGCTGGCACTGAGAGGTACAGCTGCGGAGTTGCTGCAAACCATCTCAGAAGATAAACAACTCAACTACGACGCTTTGGTTAAGGCCACAGAAATGCGCTTCGGAGATGACCATATGCAGCAAGTATACAGAGTCTAACTGCGCAGCAGAGTCCAGAAGAGGGGAGAAACAATTCAGCAGTTGCAGGTCGACATCGAACGGTTGGCGCATTTATCTTATGCTAATGCCGGAGAAGACCTTATCAAGGAAATGGTTGTAGAGGCGTTTACCCAAGCGATTGAAGATAGGCAGTTGCAAATGGCTGTAAGAATGGCTGGAAAACGAACCCTCCCTGAGGCTCCAGCATTTGCCCTGACGATGAATGTCGCCGACCAAGTATCTCAAGGAATCCACCGCGTGAGAGAAGTGACAGCCGTGGAATGCTCATGCCAACGAACAGACGTCGTGGAGCGGAACAGTGTGCGTGGAGGACAAGTCCGTTGTTGGAACTGTAACAAAATAGGACATCTGCAGCGTGGGTGCAGGTCTCCACTTAAACAACGTAGTTGTCCACAATGCGCTGCTAGGAGGCGTAACGAAGAGGCATCTGGCAGGAATAACATCTATCCTGCAAGCAACGCAACGTCAAGTCAACAAGCGGGAATCGTGTAAGAAACATCTTTGAGGGGCAGAAGTTGGTTTCTGGAATTGACGCCCCCAGGGTCAAAATCCAAGTCTCCCAAACAAAACGAAGTAACAAGAGTCTTACAGTGGAAGCCTGCATAGGTCAGAATAAGTGTGTGGCTACCATTGACACCGGTGTCACTGCCTTTATTATAATAAGGGATATCGCTCATGACTCATGGCTGCACAATACCAGACGGCGAATGTGTATGGAGAGGTTGTTCTTACGATCAATCTGCCAGGATAAACATTCACCCACGTATGCCTAGTGGCCGATATATGCGACGAGTGAATCATTGGAGTTGACTTTATGAAGGCACATAATGTAGTGTTCGACTTCGGAACTCAAGTACTTAAGTACAGGAACGTTGAGATTCCGATGGTGTACGGGAATGAGAATGCCGCATGCCTTAGGACAGTAATCAAGGACGAGACCTTACCACCTTCCGCAGAGACACTTGTTTTGGGCGAAGCTGGAAGGTGATCTTGGGAGCCATCGATTCTATTTGATTGAGCCGGACTCTAAAAATCATTATCAGAATTACGTCGTGGGAAATATGCCCGTTGAGCCGAAAGGCAAAATGGTCTTAGTAAGAATCTTAAATGTGGGAAATAAGAGTATCAAACTAAAGCAAGGACAGATGTCACTAGAGCTGAACGTGAATACCTGTCATGGAGACTTAACCTCACGGGATGCCCATACATCCATGGGAGCAAGGATTCGCCTTGCCATCGCTTATTTGCTACATTAACAATTAATACCAATGCGGAAATGTGTTGAGGGCACAAATCCACCCTTGGTATGAGTCGAGGCCCACCTAAAACCTCTTACTGATCTTAGGGTCTCAGCACCTAGCACTTATAGCCACTCCACTCCGGGTATCGAGCCCTAGCAGGGCCACCGTCCCTGCGATTTAGGTTTAAACTACAGCCACCGTGACGCTTCCACAAGGGGGCCAACCTCAACAAGCTAGGCCCGGACCGGGGGGCTCCTAACTCCCACGGTACCGTGTTTTAAGTCCTGGTATGGACTACTGGTGGTCTTGCCACTCAACAAGACCTATGACCGGCAGCTTGTTACTGGACAAATCATAGCAACCATCAGAGGGGAAGGGACTGATAATGTTTATGATAAGTCCAGTATTTACTCCGCCCACGCTTTTTATTTGACAACGTCACTGATGGGCGAAGCCTTGATAATGGGGCGGGGGCCCACTAAAGCAAGGACAATCGATCGTAGCGTGCGTACCGATAACTGCTGTCACCAAGTTGTCGAAGGAAACTGCTCCTATATCTCTGCCATCAAGAAGCACAGCCGAGTTAAAAGAACTATACTCAGGCAAACCGAGCTGAACCAGGAGCAACGAGCGATTGCAGAGGAACTAATCAACGAATTTGCAGACATATTTGCCTCGCAGGACGGCGAATATGGCAGCACACACTTAGTACAACACCGACTCACTTGGTACAATACCGAATAGACACTGGAGACGCAAGACCCATACGTCAACCTCCTAGGCGTTTACCATTAGTTAAGCAGACGGAGGTTGCAGAAATGGTTTCGACTGTGGAAAAGGAAGGGTTGATTGAAGGCTCTAAGAGTCCGTGGGCATCCGCCGTTGTACTAGTCAAGAAGAAAGACGGCACCAATAGATTCTGCGTGGATTATCGCCAGCTAAATAATGTCACCAAAAAGGATAGCTAACCCTTGCCAAGGATTGATGACATACTGGACAAACTGTCAGGAGCGCAATGGTTCTCACCTATCAAAGGTCATTGGCGACAAGCAATGCGATTGGGATAGGCAAGTTCCAATGTTTCTATTAGCCTATCGGAGTGCAGTACACAACACCACAGGTCACACTCCATCGGAAATCCTTTTCGGTCGAACAGTCCGGTTCCCTAGTGAATTGATGTTTGGATCACCGCCGTCTGAAGAGAACAGAAATGAAGACGACTATGTCGCAGACCTCAGACAGATTATAAGGGGCGTGCACCAAAGAACCAGGGATAAGATCAAGATAGCCAGTGACCGCATGAAGACGAGGTATGATGTCAAGGCGACCACAACGGGATTCCAGGAAGGAGATCTAGTGTGGCTATATAACCCTCATAGACGGAAAGGCGTATCACCCAAATTACAGCAAGACTGGGAAGGACCATATAAAGTCGGAAAACGCATCAACGATGTTGTCTATCGCATTCAACGAGGAAGAGGCAAGATGACAGTGGTTCATGTGGATCGAATACATCGCTATATTGGGCAGAATGTCGAAGAGTTTGTTCGGGACGAACAAGTTTAAGAGGGGGATATTGTGGAATATATGTGATTAAATCAAGGATCCAGTGTTGCATAGTTTTAGGATCATACAAACTCTCCACGTTGGAGAGTTCAGTATTTCCCCAGTTTCAAACCAGAAGTTACTAGAAAGAACTAGAACCCGACAAATGTGGTATAAATACAGGATGAGATACTGCGGACGATAAGTTGATTTTTGGAAAGCGATGGAAAAGGACCTAAGTCTTACTAAGTGAAAGATAAGAGATTTGAATTGTGAAATAGAAGTGAAATTGTTTGTGAATTGATTGAAAGTAGTTTTTAAATAATAATAAATAGAGTGTTTTGAAACAGAATAACGTTTAATCATTTCGAACCCTGCCCGAAATATTACAATACTAATGCTTAAGAATATGCATATATATAAATGCAACAAATTTTTGCAACGACTACTCTTCAAAATTAAGAGGAAATTATATTAATAATATTCAAAATTGTAAAATAACCATACTTATATAAAAAAAAAATGTAAATATCACGCAACATTATAAAAGAAGTCCAAGAAAAAAATTACAAGGAAATTATTCTGGAAAACCTAGAAATTTATATAAACTCAAAGAATTACATTTCCAATATGAATTTTGTCAGGGAACAACATTCTTTGTAATAACCGTTATCGTAAGGATTACTTTAATCTATTTTTTTAAAAAAGGAAAAATAAGACAAATCTTACCAAGGTAAAGGTTGATATTCCACTATTATTATATTATTATATCAGAGATATCTCCTCGCCTAATACCACAAGAATCACATGAACCCAACAACTCCCTTTCGCTTTAGTAACAGATAACAACCTTGATGAAACTGTTACCATTTTACAAGGAAAAATCATAAGTAAACAAGGGATCAAATAACCTTTGGATTCCTTATCAAGCAAACACCATTTATAGAATTATCAAAAATTATACTATTCATCGAATTAGATAAAGGACATGTACGAGTTTAAATAGGAAGGAAACATTTTAACAACATTTTAAGCGTTTTTATTATAATTCTCAAAGGAAAGTCTGGGATGGGAAATTTTCCTTTTCAATATTCCTAAGACGAAATTGGAGTGCTGACTCCGTTATTAAGGGTGCTTCTGAACCAGAGTTCAACAATACCCTAAGTGAAACAACCTCCCCTGGTGAACCACTGACCTCGACAATAGCAGTGGCCATCATCACTTGGGTGTTCATGTGTTAAAATGAATAGTACATGCGTTCGGATTTGCTGCAACAAGCTTCTTCATTCGGCACGTTGAAACACGTAACTTGGAGATTAATTGACGAGTTTAAACAATTTCTGGTTTGCTGTTGGTGGTTTTGACTACAAGTTAACATCTCACAGGGCTGAAGATGCGATTTATAATTGGCTTTCGAAGCGGTTGGCTGAGGAGTATTTTACAGAGAATGATGGGGCTGCTAACAATAAAACACCTGCGAGCACTTGGTCAGCTTTCCGACAAATGACTATACGATAAACTGTTCTTACATTGTCCTTAATGCTCATCTTTAGAAAGCGGTCGCATTTGCGGATTGAGTGTTGATACCTATTACAAAGTTTACAAACAAACTTATATGTGGTGGCTTGCACGTGAATCGAATTTTGTGCCTTTTTGATGGTTTTGATGTCATCTTTTCCTGGTGGTAACATACTGCCTTCAAAGTACTTAACCTCGATTTGAGAAATTTGTTAAATATCGATAGCTGCTTGTTGTTCTCCTAAGATCCCAATTTCTCCTTTCACAGTTGCTTCATTTTTATTGGTAAAACGTTAATAATTATCACATCCCAATGTTCGGCCGGCATCTTCAAGTTGTTGAGACTATTTTCCGTGACATATCCATTAGTTTCTTAATGGATTTAGATCGCTCCTTGGTTACTGTCCCGTGCCCAGATTCGTCGTCTGAATAAACGCTCTTGAATAATGCGTATTCATTTGTGTAGTGTGTGTGTATTTATTCTCTAAGAAATTTTTAAATTATAACATAATTCAGTTGTTTTAATATTTTGATACTCACTTTTTGGCGACGTACGTTCACAAACGTCGGACGTAATCACATAAGCCAGCGATTACATTATTCGAATCTAAAACATTAATTTATATTTTTAACATCTCACCTCGCGTGAGGCGCACGAGTCTCAATCGAAAGGCTCACCAATCTTAAGCATCGCGAACTTTACCGCAGAGTTTTGGAGGTCGTTTGCATCTCGGCTAAGCGGACCTGTCCATCAGGCTCTGGGTAAACATTCGGTATTCTACCTCGCACACAGACGAGGATTAAATCCCCAATCTGCAATGGCTTTACACTGTCAAACCACCTACACCTATTTACCAAGGCGGGAAGAGACTCCCTTACCCAATTTTCGCAAAAACGATCATTGAGCTGCTCCGACACCCAGTAATCCAGTGAAGAATACGAAAACAGTCTTATTTTCTGAGTAAGACGATTTTTTAATGAGCACACGTGTGAAAAGTGAAGTGAACAGTAATTCGGAAAGTGGTTGTACACAAGAAAAAGTGGAATTAAATAATGTCGAACTTTATTGGTAGAATTGAATTCTATAATATCGGCGATGACTTTAGTTCGTACGTGGAGCGTATGCAGTATTTTCTGAAACTAAATAAAGTGTCTACAGACGAGGATAACGTGTCATTTCTTATTGGTGTTGGTGGTGGCGAGTTATATAAAATTGCAAAAACATTGCTTGCGCCACAAAAAAGTGAAAGTTTGAAGTTCGATGAACTCGTTAAAAGGCTTGAAGCACATTTCAGCCCTTAGAGGAATGTTATAGCGGAAGGATTCAAATTTTCGAATCGAAACTAGGGAGCTGAGGAAACCATCTCCGATTTTATAGTAGCAATCAAAAGTTTATCGGAATCCTGCGACTATGATTCATTTTTGTCAGAAGCATTGAAGAACATATTGCTAATGGAAGGAAAACTGTCATTTGAGAAAGCATGTGAAAAAGCTTTAAATATGGAGATGATTCAAGCAGAGATGATGGTAATTGGAGGTAACTGTTCGAGTTCAGCTTTAAATACCGCAAGCCGAAGGGAGAAGGAGAAAGTTACACCATATCACTAAACAAAAGATGGACGGCAGAGGACAGGAAGACGATAAATGGCAGCGGAGAAGCAGAAGTGCAAAAAGGAAAAACATACAGTGCAATTAATGAAAAAAGTGGGGCCATATTCAAAGGTACTGTTATGAGTTAAGATCTGAATGAAAAAATAAATCAAAAAAAATATAGAACAAAATCTCCAGGAAACATAAATTATAATAACCAAAATAGAATCCCTTAACAAATGTGAAATTAACGAATTAGCTGAAGTTGTATCAAATTTGAAATTAGAATATGGATTAGATAGCATACATAATGTAAAGTCAGGTAATAGGCCCCTATATTTACTTATAAAATGTAATGGATACGTATAATTGCATGTTTAGTAATATTGAACTTTTAAAATCTAAAAGAAAGTTACATGTGATTTCGGGAGAAACGGTGAACGTGGTTGGATATATGAGAGTTGATATAGAAACGATAAAACAAAAGGAAGTGTTTGAGGTAGAAATAGTGGTGGTTGATAGCCCGAAGGGGTTTATAGCTTTGCTAGGTACATCGGAATTAGATAAACTATTTCCTAATTGGAAAAAAACGGGTTTATTCCAATTAATAGTAGGCATGGTAATTTACTTTCGGACCTAAATGAAACAGATGAGATAATACAAAAGTTTTCGGCTGTTTTTAAAGGCAATAAATCTACGTGCATTGATAGATTCAAAGCTAATATTGTATGCGAAAAGGGAAGCACACCAATATTCTGCAAGCCTTATAATGTGCCGTACGGTTTAAAGAAACAAGTGGAAGGTGAATTAGATCGTCTGGTTGCAGAAGACGTCATTTATCCCGTAAGGTATAGCGATCGGGCATCTCCTATTGTAGTGGTTGAAAAACCTAACGGTCAGATTAGCCTTTGCGTGGATTGTAAGGTGAAAATCAATAAGTACATTCGAACGGATGTTTGTTCGAATGATATAAAACCTAGTAAAAAGAATTTAGAAGCTTTTATAAGTGCACCATTACCTTAAGATTTGACGCAACTTAAAGCTTACCTAGGTCTTTTTAATTATTATTCTAGGTTTATACCGAAATTGTTTTCAGAATTGCACGAATTATATAACTTGACAAAGAAAAATACAAAATTTTTTTGGTCTGAGACGTGTGAGAATGTTTTTAAGAAAAGTAAAGACTTAATTTTGTCGAATAATGTTTTGGCACTCCATGATCCGAGCAAGAATATTGTTCTACACTGCGATGCAAGCCCGTAGGAGTTTTGTCGCAGATAATTAATGGATTTGAGCGACCAGTACTGTTTGCGTCAAGTTCACTCAGTTACATCGAGATGCTTATGCGATCATTTTTTCAGTAAAAAAGTTTCACAAATACATACATATATGGCAAGCACTTTACAATATCCTGGCTGGGTCACCAACAATTTTTCAAATCGCCATCATCCTTTCGGCGGGCAATGGCAAAGTCCCGAAAGTAAAAAATTGCCTACGAAAAAGCTTCTAAGGAGTGCCGTTCGGACTCGGCGATAAACTGTAGGCCCCGCTCAGATGTGGCAAAAATGAAAACATGAGCAACACAAATGAGTGTCAAGAAGCTAGGCCATGGCCCATACCGGGCTGCCAGCGCCACAGTTTTTTTTTTTTTTTTGTATAGTTATAACATCGTTTACAAAAAGGGTTCAGAAATGTCAATTGCGGATGCTCTATCTCGAGTTCTTTTGCCAGGATATTAAGTCTAAAAAAGAAGGCATTTGTTGTAAGATAGATATAAATGACGTCGAAAATGAAACGAATAAGGGTTGAGTTTTAAAAAATGTTCTTAATATGATACAAGGAGGCTGGCCAAATGTCGTAAATGATCAGTTTAAAATATATTTGTACAAAAGGTTTTACTTAACCGCCGAAGATAACTGCATTCTTTATGGGAATCGACTTGTTATTCCAGAAGCGTTAAAGGGTCAAGTTTTAAAGATACTAGATGAAGCACAAATTGGTATTGTCCGCATGAACGTTTTAGCTCGCTCCTATTTTTGGTGGCCAGAAGTAGATACCGATGTTGAGAGCTATATTCAGGAATGTGATGTTTGCAGTTCATCACATAACAGACCAATGTCCAATATTCACAAAATTCACAATTCACAATTCAAACAAATTGGCCTGAAGCAAAAGAATTTTTCGAGAGGATTCATATTGATTTCTTTCATTTTAAAGGATACAATTATTTAGTATTGGTGGATGCGTTTAGCAATTGGTTGGATGTCAAACTAATGAAGTTTACAAAAGTAGAAACTGTGGTTACAACTCTTCGTTAAATTTTTTCATACTTCGGTCCGCCAAAAGTGCTAGTGTCGGACAATGGACCTCCGTTCAATTCGGAAAATTTTATTAGTTTTTGGACGTCTAATCATATTAAGTGTATGAAAAGTCCACCATACCATCCCCAATCAAATGGAACAGCGAAAAGAGCTGTTCAGACTGTGAAAGCAGGACTTTTCATTGACATTACGAAAGCTTTTGATACTGTCGATCATAATATTCTTTTAGTAAAATTATACAATTGTGGTTTTAGGTGTAATATACATAATTGATTCAGGTCGTATTTATCAAACAGGAAACAGAGGGTAAAAATTAATGGACAAATGAGTTCTTTAGGAACATCTCCATAGGAGTTCCTCAAGGTTCTGTGCTACGACCGATACTTTTCTTAATCTTTATTAACTCACTCTTTTCTCAGAACTTTCGCAGTAAAATTAATGCGTTTGCTGATGACATGGCATGTGCTTTTCAATGTAACTCTCCTTTAAATTTAATTGCTGACATGAATCATGACCTGGAAGTTCTAGGTCATTGGTTCCAACAGCATAATCTGGTGATTAGTGATAAAACGAAGATTATGTTTTTTAATCTAGGTGGAAGGGAGTTGGACTTTGGTACGTTTTATTTCCACTGTGCAAAATGCAGGAAATTTCTACATAGTAAAAATATTTGTATATCAGGAATAACAGCACAAACATATTTTGAGTCCCTTACATGTTCTGAGAGCTGCTTCGTAATAGAAAATGTTAAATCGTATAAGTATCTTGGTGTTACACTTGACTGGAGGATGAGTTGGTCCGATCATACGAGTGCGCTTAAAAAGTATCTTATAGCTGCCACAAGACAGTTATACCTTTTAAAATCATTCTGTTCCCGAGATCTTCTTAAGTGCATCTATTATGGGTTAGTGCATTCTAGGCTCGAATATGGTTTAGTTTCCTGGGGTGAAACACATTTCAACAAAATGAACCCCCTTCTAGTTTCCCAAAAACACATTATTCGTCTTATCTGTAACAAAAATCGTCGTTTTAATAGTCTATTACTTTTCAGAGGCCTTAAAATTCTTCCCTTAAAACATTTATACTGTTATAAGGTCTTAAAGATATTTTTTTCCAGATCAGGTTATGAACTGGATAGAAGCCCCGATTACTATAACCTAAGAACCAACAATTTGAATCTAGTTACTATACCATATCATAATCTGCAAATTTTCTTCAACTTTTTTAAGGTTTTGGCTCCCAGACTCTATAATAACTTACCACATAATATTAGAATCGTTAGAATTAAATCCGTATTTCTAAAGATGGTAAAACGTTGGCTCTTGGATAAAAACTATGATGACATTGCTAACCTGCTTTGTGTTATCATCTGAATAATTCTCTTCTTATATTATATTAATATTAGTTCCTTGCTGTGTTTTCATTCCTATTACGCACATACTTATCTTTTTCTATATTTTTTGTTGTCAACTTACTAGTAAATATCTCAATATATTTTGCGACCCCACTATCTTTCTTTCTATCTTTATTTCTTTTTGTTATTAATTTTTTACATAGCTCCCTGCTTCTTTTTTAATTTATATATTAAATTCCATTATGTAACTTTTAATAACTCTTGTATTATCATAATTTGAATTTTTTAAAGAATAAACTAAATACTTCAAAAGAACATTTTGGATTTGAGAGATGAGTCTATTCCACATCAAACACTTTTGGATAAGTTTCTGCTAAATTATCGTTCAACACCCACGTCCAGTTCACACATTTCTCCAAACAAAATCATATTCAAAAGTAAACCAAAAACATTGATTGACTTGATAAATCCTTACCGGCATAGAAAGAGCACCAACTGTGCTTGGGAAACAAATACATAAAAATAAAATAAACTTCCATCAAAATCCAAAGCGCTCATTTGCAATTGCTAACCAATTTAATTTTAATCTTGAAAAGGGGGATATGATACTCTATAAGTCAACAAGTAAACTAAACTAGAAGCTACTACTTTTTCTAAGTGGAGAGGAGTGTAATGTATGATCGAATACTTTTGAGGTACGCTGTACCCTATAGTACTCTCATCTCTCATATTATTTCATAAGTATCTTGTTTGTATATCGTTCAATAAAGATTAATCGTAAACTGGACTTCCATCGTTTGACTTCGTTTTTCATTTTGAGATTTCCCCAGATAGCTACACACATACTTAAAACAGGAAGTTGGCCAATCAATGGCGGAGACGGTTTGGCATTACGAATGCGGCATAGCTGACATTGGCTCCTTTTCCTTTTTACATCATTTCCAAGTCCCATTATCCAAAATCGCTGGCGGATCTCGTTCACCACCGTATCGTCATTTTGGTGGCAATAACGTCGGTAAAAATGGTTAATGATCAAGTCTGTCACGCGATGGTTTTTAGGGAGTATAATGGGAGGTCTTGTAAAAATTTTGTATTTTTTTTTAATAAACAACCGAGTTCAATTAAATGTGTGATTTTTTGGATTCTTGGTTTTCTTACAATGATATACAGTAAAACCCGGCTAACTACCTCTCAACGGTTTCAGCTTTTTTCGTTCGTTTAACCACCTCACCCGCTTAAGTACCCTCATGAGGCAGATATCCGAATTCGGTTATCTACCTCAAGCATTAAAATTTAAGTAAAAAAATGATCTTTTTTTTTACTATTTTATTAAAAAAAAAATGTAAAAATAAAGTTCAACATTTTGCATTATGTATGTTAATAATAAAGCTTCGCATTCATTTATATATGTACTATACATAACGTAAAGCCTACAGTTGTGCATGCATTCTTATTGCATCTTGTATTATTGCGGTTATAAAAGTTCAAAGTATCATCATTAACGCAGAAAATATCTACGATTCGATCTAGTTAAAATAATCAGTAATTTTCATCTGATTATGTGACGCACTTCAAGGTTGATAATTTTCTCCTCAAAATTTTCGATATCATGCGTGCTAACATCTTTATAGAAAGCAAAATTTCTAAGAACATCTAATACATACGAGTATAATGCTTCTTTTATATTAGGAGGGTAAAGCTATTCTTCATCGTCACACATATCTTCTGAATTTTCGTCTTCTTCTGCTTCACGTAAATGCTTCTGAACTTCATCAACAATTTCATCATCTGTGGGAAGGCCATAGCAATTCAGGTCATTATAACAATCAAAAAAACTTGCAAATTTATCAGAAGTTATTGCAACGTCGATAAAAGTATTTTGTTCAGATATTGTTATTTCTTTATTTTCCAAAAGTTCTTGACCACAATAGAATTCCGCCTGAAAAAAAAAAACGAAACCTTTATTTCAGCACTTACTTGTCTGGAATACATACAACCTTTCTAAAACAATTCTTATTCGTTTCTTTTGTGACCAGCCACCAACCCCTCTTCACAAAAAACAGTGCATCCAAAACAAATATTGTTTTGACGAATTGTTTTAGATTCAAACTTTTTTCTAAGGCAACCAGTTGCTTTCTTATAATTATCTGCCTATAGTGAGATTTGAAACTGTGAATAATTCCCTGATCAAGTAGCTGAATCAAGGCGGTGGTGTTTGGTGGAAGATATTGGACACAAATATTTCCTAGCTTAACTGTTGTTTTGTGGCAGGATGCATTGTCCAAGAATAACAGCATGTGTCTCCTTTCCTTTTTCATCTCACCATCAATTTTGGATAGTATAGAGTTCCATAAAGAAGTTGTCATCCAAGCTTTTTGATTGGAAAAATAGGGAACAGGTAAACTTTTCTTGTTAAAACATCGAGGATTTTTCGAGTTTCCAATAACGAAGACCTTTTTATAGGTTCCAGCAGCGTTGCATAAAAATAGTAAAGTTATTCGGACTTTCTGCGATTTACTGCCTTTTATTGTTCCTCCATGTCGAGCAAGAGTGCCATTCGGCAGTGCTCGGTACATCAGACCACTTTCGTCGGCGTTAAACACATTTTTAGGCAAATAGTTTTTTAAATGGACTCACTATGTATTTTAATAAATTGGATATTCTCTCGATGTTTCTATCTCCATAACAACCCATCGGGCTCAAAATCGGAGTTAAGCTTAAGGGCTGACTCTTTTGTCTTATTAAGAATGAAAGGGACAGATATCACTGCGTTCTCAGCTCGAACTTGATCAAAAAATTTTGTTAACACTTTGACTGCCAAGCCATATTAACATCATGGTTTACGCCAGACCAAAGCATTTTTTTTTTATTTTTCTGTAGGCACTAAGCTAAAAAGAAGTTTCCAACCAATTCCTACTTTTTTGTCATCATAACTGTGTATTTTAACGGTATTTGTGTGTCGCACGTTTTCGTACGACGTGGCGCCATAAAATAAAAAATACTCGTTGAAGCCACGTCGCACAAAAACGTACGTAGTAGTATCCTCGTGTTATCACCTGTGTTTTTAGTAAGTGTTACATAAGTGATTGCGCAAGTTGTCAGTTTGGACGGTAAAGTCCGGTTTCCTAATAGACGTGCCTTTAACTATAAGCTGTCTTGAAGCCTTTTACCTTTTTGCTGATAAGGAGCTTATACAATTTATAGTTTTGGAAACAAGTAGGGATGCAGAGCAGCAATACGTTCCAATAACTCGTGCATCAAGAAAAAAGAAATGAGTTCGCACAAACGCCACAGAGATAAGAAAATTACTATGGATGGGTCTTGTAAAGGTGGGATTGTTGGAAGAATATTGGTCGATATTTACAATTTTGGCATTCCTGCTAATAATATGTCAAGAAATCGTTTCCAACTTCTTCTGAACTTCATTCATTTTTCTGACAACACCTCCATAGCGGCAGGAGATAGAATTGGAAAAGTTAAACCTCTTCTAGACATGCTGCAGACGAAGTTTCAGAGAGTGCTTATACCCGGAGAAAATATGGTCATAAATGAAACGGTAATTCCTTGGAGAGGCAGGCTTGTTTTCCGACAATATAAACCAAACAAAGCTCATCCTTATGGTGTAAAGTTATTCAAACTTTGCTCGACAGAAGGTTTCACTTGGTCTACCAAAATTTACTCCGGCAAAAGCTCAACAGGTGTTCGAGAAGTTGGGCTGGCAAAAAATGTTTGTGAAGAACTAAGTTCTTTATTTAAAGGAGAAGGTCGCACTCTTTCTTGCACGGGCTTGCGTTTTGTGTTATGCCCAAACAAAAAAATCCTCCGAAGGGAAAACTGTTAGGAACAGCATAAAAAGAACAACAACATTCTGTCCAGAGTACCCCAACAAACCCCAGCTATACGTTACTTGCTTTTCAAAATATGCACATTCAAAAAAGTAATTTACATAAACTATCTTTTCAAATTAGTTTATTCCAACTGATTTCTTTTTAGACAGTAAACCTGAATTTTTGGAATTTTTGCCCTTTGCTAAAAACAAATTTTAGAATAAGTAATAGTGAAATAATGTATTTTTATTTTTAATTTAATTTTTTGAATGAAATAATATTGTTTTTTTTTTATTTTGTTTTTTCTGAATAATAAAAAGTTATAAAAATGAAGTATAATAAAAAAAAACGAACAAGAAATTTCACTCTTATTTATTTTCCTCAAAAGTTATCCTACAGCCACATAAGTTAGACCAAAATGTTCACCAGAAGCCACACATTCCGAAACCCATTCCAAAAATCCCATATATTGTAGCACAAAAATGTACGACATGGCCTGAACTAAAGTACTAGATGCCGCACGAAAATGTGCGACGCGGCTTCTGGGGAATTATGACATGGCAGGCAAAGTGTTAAAGCATTTTCCACATCTTCATGCGTACCTTTGCGCTGGCGGTTTGATTTCAAGTTTTTATTTCCCGCAACCTCACGAATTTGATCTTTTTTTTCACCGTTGATATGTCACATTTGAAATGTGAATCTAGTTCTTTTTTCGTTTTAACTTTGCTTTCGAATTGTGGATAAGCGCCTATTCATTTCTGTGGAGATTTATGAAAACTTTCGCTATATTACTTTTTATATATTTTTTTTTTTTGCAAATTTCACCGACAAATCCAAGTCAGCAAGGACAAATGGCAATTGAAATAGATCTCAACCAAAAAGAGACAAAGCGAATATGTAATTTTTTGCGACGGAGTGAAGTTTGGTTCGATGGAATTTTAGGATTTGAATGAGGTATTTACACGAGTTTTATATGAGCAAACGAGCGAAAAAATAGAGAACACTAAACCGAGTAAGGCACTTACGCTTATCTGTGTATATTTGCTACAAAAAGTGTAGAATAATTATAAGTCTAAAATATTTTGGGCACTTAAACGCGTTGGGTACTTAAGCGTGAAGCATTTATCCTAGAACCCTAGACTATTCAGATAACCCTAATATTCCCAGTCGCCGTAACGCGCAGGCGGGCGAGGGACGCGTGAGCTACGTCCTGGCTGAATACTTACAGGACCATCTTCGGCACCTGTTTCTGAATTTGCATCAGATTCGTCCATGGCGAGGCTATCTCCGCTGGCTTCAGCATCGCCACCAGTAGATTCGGCGGGTTCGCTGCACAACTCTTAGCGGCTAGGGATTCATTACCACCCCCATGTGCATTCGGGATAGCATCGCTATTTCTGGAGTCCTCAAATTCTTGTTTATTATTTAAAGTAACCACTAGATGACGGCGGTTACGTCTGAATATCTGACTAGTTGACATGTCCAATACCAAAAACGAGTGGTAATTGACTCTACCAACTACTTCACCATAACACCATTTCGTATTTTTCATAAAAATAACATTTTGGTCAATTTAAGCTTAGACAAGAGGCGGGTCTGACGATCATAATACAGCTTTTGGCGTTCGTGTTTTTTAATTAACTTATCTTTAATAACATGTTCCGAAACCCTCTCCCGTAGAAGAGGTTTGTTACAAATTGGTGCCTTTGTTTTGATTCTCCGCTCAACGAACAATTGGGCTGGTGACATCAACATATAGGTAGAAGCCAGTGGGGAGACATTCATGTCGATTATTGCATCCGACGGAAGAACTACATTATCCATTTGCAGTCTACATCATCGAAATCAGCTGATTATTGTCAAATAGAAGGAATTCTGATTTTTTGTTTACTTATTTATAAAAAAAACAAGTGCATTAGTTTGTGAAATGGATAGTGTCAGATTTTTTTTTGTTCCCTTAGAAATATTGTACAATAATTGAAAGTGATTCCAGAGGAGCGTGAAGAAAAGCGAGAGCTATGGCAAGTGACATTTTTCTTTTGCCCGAATTTCAGTGAGTTAAACAATAAGCAATAGATAAAATGTTCAGCACTTATTTTTCTGTAGGTTTGTAGAACAATTTCGGCTTAATAAAAAATCCTTCTAATATGTGTTAGATGTGATAAGTAGTCAACTACCACCAGTAGCACTCAAAAGTCAAAGTTTATATGGAGTGTGGATGGGGTACGTTTTCAATCATGGCAACATTTTACCGGCATTTATTCACTTGTCTACCGACGTTTTCAATAATGGCAAATAACTCAAAATTGGAATACATTCCCTCCGCAGTGCATCCATCGGATTCAATAATCGACACGATTATACTCCAGTATCCGGTTCTCAAATTCTTGTGGACAACCTTCATTTAAGCATCTCTTCAGCAAGTTCCTTGCAATTGCTACATTTTTTTCGGCTATTCCATTACTCTGGGGATAACCCGGACTTGAGAATGTCAATGTGATATTAGCCCTATCAGCGAACTGATGAAACTGTCGACAATTAAAGGGAGAGTTATCAGACCGGCTACCGAAAGGTAGCCACACCGGACAAAGACACTTTCCATAAAGCTGATAACCGTCGTCATCGATTTGTCCTTTACTTTGTCAGCTACTAGCCAGTTTGAATATGTGTCCATCATTGCTAGGTAATACCTACAGCCCAATTCAAACATATCAATTCCAAGCACCTGCGATGGATATGCGGGAATCTCCTGCTGTGTAAGTGTTTCTCTTAGGTTAGCTCGAGTATATTTTTACAAATGAGACACTTTTTAACGGTCAGCTCTATATTCTCTGCCATTTTTTGACAGTAGAATAGTTGTCGAGCTGTCGACAACGATTTTTGAATATCTTAGTGCGGCTCATGAATCATTCACATAATATTTTTCTGAAGCAATTGAGGAACGACTAAAACAGTAAACTTTCTTCATATTAAGTTCATCTTTTATCTTATGATACTGTTCAGCCTTACAGCTCAGCTTTTTTAACTTCGGCCAACCCGCTTGCAAGTACGTAGCAACTGACCTCAAAATACCATCTCTGTGTGTAACCCGCGCGTATATGGCCTGATTATGATCCGACATACACACTCACCATCGAACTGAATGAATGACTGCCTGCTGCTGTGACAAGTTTGACAAATTCTGACTTATATATTTCAATATCCCGAGGAATCGAGACACATCTGATTTATTTTCAGGCAATGGCATGTTGACGATTGCCTCAAGATATGTTTGAATGGGCATGACTTGCGATGCTGATGTCTGTTTTAGCTGTAGCTTCTCCTTATTGAATCGGACGCCGTTGTCACGCGCAATCTGTAATACCTTCCTTAGAACTGTATTATGCTCTTCCAATGTCCAACCGGCTATAAAAATATCGCCGAAATATAACTCTACGCCGGGTATGTCCCCGAAAAGTTGCACCATTTTAAGCATGAACAGATCCAGTGCATTGTTTAATCCAAACGGAACTCGATTCAAACGATAACGGCCAAGTGGAGTCATAAATGTTGTCAAGTCAGCACTTTGGTCATCCAGTTCCAGATGGCAGAACCCCATTTTTAAGATCCATGACTGTAAATACAGTCATGCCGGTTAATCGGCCAATAATAGACTTCGCTGTTGGAATTAAAAAATGTTCTCGCCTAATACAATTACTTAATGGCTTTGGATCCAGGCATAATCTGAGAGCCATTTTCCTTTTCCAGATTGTTGACCGAATTCGTTGGATAGTGAACCAAGGAGATGAATTTTGATTTCTCCATCTCCTGCAACGCTGACTTAAGGCGCTGGTGATGGCTTTCTGGAATTCGCTTACGATTCGCTTCAGATTTATGTGGCACTTTCCAGGTACCTTACCTAACCCATCAAATACATCCACAAGCTCGCCAATCAGTTCTTTAGCTGCTGATTTACAACATCCGATATCAAGCTAACCGCCACCTTTCGCTCGATCAAACCTATGCTGGAGCATGCACCCTGACTAAATATCGGCTGTAAGCCCCTGTCCACCACTTCAAACAAAATGTTCGTCTTACTCTCCCGAGCCAAATCAAAACAAGGCAACGTTATTTGACCAAATGTCCTAAGCTTTTCATAAGTATATGTTAATAACTGTGTATTAGAATTACAAATTAAGTGATCAAAATTCATTTTCTTGACAGAGTACAATGGAATGCAATCGTTATCCGCCCCCGTGTCCAATTGAAGTTGACCTTGACATCGTTAAAAATGAGGTCGTGAACCCATGATCTATCTATACTGTTAAAAGAGTCAATACATACAACATGACTAACTGCTAAACTGCAATTCATTCTCCCGCATTTCCGTCGAAGCGCGCCTTCTCGGAGCTCCCTGGTTTGACGATTGTTCCTTCGCTTTTGCTTCATGGATCGAATCAATCTCTGTTGAGCAACAAACATTGGCAAAATGACCAAAGCGTTGGCATTTGTAACACTTCGCTCCTTCCTTCCTTCCTACACCGTCTCCACAACGTCGACACTGCCTCTCGAACCCACTTTTCTTCATGGCTGGACGCTTCTTCTGGTTCTGCATTAAGCCCAATTTCTTTTGCGGTACATCCAACAACTGCCTGTTAGTAGCTGCCAGCTCTGCCCCCTTTCATCGGTTGATAGTTGGCTCTAGAGTGTCCTCACGATTTTCCAGTAACTTTGCTTTTAATCGTTTATAAGCCAAACTCAATACTATGCGATCGCGAAGCATTCGGTCTGTGTAAGACCGTTGACACCCAGTGCACGTAAATTCACAGTGACGCATCTGAAGCCTCAACCCTGTTTCAAACTCTGTAAATGGCTGGAGTTCTTTTTGGAAGATGGAATTAAATTTGAATGACTCCATACCAGTATTCCTTTGTGGCAAGCGAAACTCTTCAAATCGACGTAAAACTTCTGTCATTGAAACTGCAGGGGGAACCTCCCTGCCCCTGGTTCACCATTAAACTGTTCATTAAATAGCGTCTTGTATACATCTATTCCCTTCTCTCCAATCACGTGAAGAAAAACTGCAATCTTAATATTGTCCGCTTCATTATTTCGACCAGACGCAAGCATATAAATGCTGAACTTCTGCTTCCACAAAGGCCATTCTTTTCCAGCCTCTTCGAAATTCATCGGCCATGGTCCCTGCAAAATTGTTTGCGCAGCCATGCTATTGATTGCAGCTAACGTACAGAACAATCGAGAACAAATGAGAAGAAATACCGTTACTCTTAATGTGCCGTTACGTACAGATTATTGCGTATTAAGTTTATCAATTTGTGTCCTCTTTCCACTTCTATTTCACTTCTGTCTCCTGCTTTTGCACGTAGTTGTTCTGTAATTTACACCTGACACCATGTAATTATATTGTATTTTTTTTAAATCGTTTTCAACCGAGTTCAATTTGATGTGTGATTT
Organism: Volucella inflata; assembly: GCA_928272305.1. Lineage (NCBI taxonomy): Eukaryota > Metazoa > Arthropoda > Insecta > Diptera > Syrphidae > Volucella > Volucella inflata. The sequence goes on from OV743716.1 coordinate 62,794,204, forward strand.
ATTGGATTCTTCGTTTTCTTACAATGATGTACTCGTATATCAATGATATATACCCGTTGGCTGCTCTAATAATACTGCCTATTGTACTGTTTAATTCAGATCCACCATTGCATTCATTGGTGCCACAGTGTTGCATAAGTTTAGTGGTGCCACTCTTAGCATGTATGCTAAACGTCTCAAAGGGTACCGTTGTAGCGGAGATTATTCGACCCGAAACACGAACGAGTCCACAGTCATCGAGGTATGGCGAAAGCTTGTAGATCTGGCTGGAAGCATCACTTGACGGCATATTAAACCTTCTGAGTTAGGAGCTCGGGTGCAGTGAGCTCACCTTGCTCATCTCTTTTTCCCGGCAAAAGGAAAAACAAAACATAGCAGCCATACGATGGTCCTTTGAAGCCCAGGGTACTGGCAAAACCTCGTTGTGTCGAATAGAGTTCGACGGTTGCGACGTTGATGCGCAGTTCATCCTGGCACTCACCGTTGGAGATGTCATCCGTGAATTTTTGCCATTCGGCTGCAGACAATTCCAGAGAGGAAGGCCCTTTATCCATTTGTTGTACGCCAGGAATAGGGGGCGGTACTTCGTTCTTGTGGCTTCGTCCGCGGGGTTTTCCTTCGGTGGAACCCAGCGCCACAGATTGACAGGACAGCTCTCAAGTATCTCTGCAATTCTGAAGCCCCCGAATTCTTTATGGCGGCGGGAATCCAACCGAAGCTTGTGGAGCACCGTCTTGGATTCAGTCCAAAATACCCGGGTGACAAAGGACAACTTGTAGCTATCGACGATAGAATTGCATAGCCTCACGCTATGTAGTAGAAAATTCGATGCGAGATATAGACAAAGGTTTCTCGGGATCCCTCTCGTTTTGCCTCAGACAATGGAAACGCAAATTCTTCAATTATGGTCCATCCTAATGTATTTGACTGCACTGAAGGCTTCCTCTTTAGCGTCGACGATGGTATGGAAATCTAGCCGGTCGGAATGTGATGGTTACTCATTGTGACATCTGGAAATAGTTGAGCCAATGATGGCAGTTCCGCCTTCCATTGCTTCTACTTCTTGAATGATTCGTTGGGAATTGGCTCGTCTCACGCGTTTCCGAAACTCCAGATTGAATGAAGCAGCAATTTAAGATAGAGTGTGAAATTGGAAATCATTCCGAAGGGGTCAAATATTGACATTGTGATGCTAAGGAATTCCCGTTTCGTCGGGCATCTATCTTTCTCCATGATACTCGTAGCTTGCCTGATACGGGGAAACTTAAGTTGAGCTTCCGCACAGTTTTTTGACGTAGTCCGCGTTAGTCTTCTTGGACGCAGCAGCACACTCAGGATCCTTTCGCATTTTCGCATCGAGTCTAAGAAGTCTCCTTTTGGCCAGCTGGTAACTTTTTGGGGACTATCAGTCTTCCATTACAGACCCGTACTATATCGGTTTCCCGATCGATTAAGGCAGGTAGTCAAAGTCTGTATCGGCCTCTGGTTTTCTTCGGATATAAACTTCTCTGCCGACCTTTTCACCCCAAAGTCTTCGAACCTAAAATTTTTGAGTTCCTGTAGTCGGCAAGAGGAATACCAAAGTCGGCAAGTGACTTGACGTCCAAGGCAGCAAGGGTCTGAGAAGGCAAATATAACTCCACTACTGTCTGCATATTTCGCATCCGATATCGCTCCGTGTCTTTTCGATCGGCACTTATAAAAACGTCAACTGCAAGCGACTTCTTCGCTAGCGTTTCACGCATTATACATCGCAGGTTCAGATTCTTTGGTTTTCCTTCGAGTCGTAAGCGTTTGGCCAAGTCCTTGCTCATGATGGTAACGGATAAGCCTTCGTCTCACAAAGCATTGGCTGAATTCGTAAACGCCAAAAAACATGCGCATCGCGTAAGCATCACTGCTTTTGTGATGCGATGTAATGATTTTTTTTATGTTGCGATGCATCAAGTTGCTTAAATTTTGTTGACGTTCTTGAACGGCTTATTGTTTTGTTTTTATAAAAAAAACCTTCAAAGAAATAAGCAGCGACGATTTTTCTAAATGCTTTTCTTAATAATATTGGCAATTACAATGGCAACATATTTAAATATATTTTAAACATAAAAAAACATAATGTTAATTTCTTCGTCCTTAAAAGAAAGAATATATATAGATAGCGCAAAGTTTTTTTGAAGTTATAAAAACTTATCCTGATGATGTGCTTTGTTCCCATTTTCGCATGAAAAGAAAAACATTTTTGGTGAACAAACAATACTTTGAACAAATTAAAGAAATATTAAGCTTTCTTTTTCTAGGAACTCAAGAAATTTCAAATTTCATAGCATCACGATAATCTCTGATGCGCTGGTTGATTTTTTTTTGCGCAGCGGTTGCTTTCCGGTGTTTGGACCTCTGCTCTCTGGTTGGTGGCTGGTGTTGACTGCTGGAAGTTTTCCACTCCGTGTGTCTTCTGTATCCTGCATGGTCTGTTCGAAAAAAGTGAAAAACTTAGGTACTCGTATTTGGCTAAATTCGACACTTACATGGAACCAACATATTCAAATAATTATTGGCAAAATATATGGATGTTCATGTGCCCTTAACAAAGCACTTTATACCTCAGTATACAAAGCTTACCTTACCAAAAAGTTTAATTTAACCAATCGCCTCCTATGGATGTCCAATTTTTTGTTGTCACAACTCAGAAACATGAAGGAATCTTACATTTTAACAACATAACGCGGTATGTTTATAACCTTAATCGATTTGATTATGGTTGTAGTCTGCGCACCAATTTCAAGTATTGCGCCATAAAAACATTAAAAAACACATTTTGATTTGGAAAGAGCCTCAGTCTCTGTACGAAAAGCTTCAGTTTCCAACTTCATCTCGTTCTTTTGTTTTTATTCAACCAAGGTTTACATGGAGAAACTCTGAGAACCAATACATTGTTTATGTTGTCAGAGAATGAAAAGTTCTACCATTGGACATTAGAAAACTTCGTGATACCAAGTCATTTGAAAAAGTCCTTTTTAAATATTTGACCGAGGGCACTTAAAAGCATTTTTGTACAAAGAGAGGTAGTTTGTCTGTTCCTTTTTTATTATCCTATTTCTTTGTTTTTTCTTATACTCTATTTTTTTATACATTTTATTTTTGAAACTAGTTCATTTTAATTTAGAATAAGCAAGGCCAGTTTACGAGTTGTTTAAACTTAACTAACTTTTACTTTTATAGACTCTAACTTATGTCCAACGTAAAAGATTCTGTAAACAAAAATATAAATGAAATGAAGTGAAACGAAATGCATACCGCTTGCTTCAAGAAAAACCGTTTGATTTGGCACACTTTTAGTAAATCGTATGATGAGTTTAAGTTGGATCTCAGGAATATGTGCAGTTTCTCTCATTTTATTCAACTGACTCCGCGCAAGGCATTCGGGACGTCCGTAATAAAGCTCTTACGTTATAATTACTTGATCGACATTGTCTGGATGTATCAGTAGTGACTCGACCACCTAAGACGCTTTTCTGTCCATGTCCAAATGAAGATGAAGACGGTGGAGTCAGTGGGGCTTGCGGGAAGGGGGCTGGGCAGAGACTGACTATAGATCGACAAAGCAGGGATCGGTGGCCAGGCAGCACGTGCTTTTCGGCGGCATTAATGTCGGAAGTACCTGTTGTGACTGCTTCTGTCAAATCGGCTGAGTAACGATGGACGAGACTGCTTATGATTATTGCTTGTTAAGGAGTTCTTGTCTTTCTGTTGCAGCAGATGAAGTGATGGCTTTTAGTTATTTGGGTAGTTCCTGTAGCTCCCCGTGGCTAGCTCGGCATCACCTAGCGCGATAACTGTTTAGTCGACTTCCTCGTACGACCTGGCATCGGTTGAATCTTATTGTTTGGCTTTTTCGGTTTCTCTCAAGGTACTTCTGGTAACTTGTGTGCGAGCCGGATCGGGCGATCGTTGTAGGTTCGGCAGTAACATATGCTTGTAGTTTTCGCTTGTGGTAGAAAGGAAAAGGCTTTTAATTATAGCTACAAAGATTTTATCTGATCGATGTTAAAGTCGCTAAGGGAATGTTTTTGCATTGATCATACACCTTTGTCACTTAATATTTTATTTGAAATTCAATTTATTAAATATATTTTCCATATTGCTTGAATATTATCGCTATTGGGTTGTGTTCTATCCCCGTTACTTTGACCAATACGTAAATGGAATGCAAATTGCGATGCCCGAGTAAAACAGTTATATATATATACTTATATGTATAATATAATCTGAGCGCTTACCTGTGTAGCTGCTTGGATTTTTGGGACTCACTTGGTGACGACTTTTAGCTCCGCCGGCGAGGTGTTGATTGTTGAATTGCAATTCTAGACTGTGGTGGCAATCTGTTGAATGAAGCGTAAATAATCTGGCTGTGGCGGCAATGTGCTGGTTGTGGTGCCACAGCCAGCACGGCTGCCGCAGCAACTTTTTATTGCTTGTTTTCTGGCTTGTTTCGTGCAAAATTATTTGTAGTAATGGGAATTCAGCTTGAGCCAAAAATGAGCTTCGTCGCTGAAGATGATTTTGCGATTAAATTCACCATCTTGGCGCATCTTCTCCAGAACCCAATCGGAGATCGTACGTCGCCTCAAATGGTCCATCGGCTTCAATTCTTAAGTCAGCTTGATCTTGTATGGGTGTAAACCAAGATCCTTACGCAAAATACGCCATAATGTGGTCTGAGCGATGCCCAATTCTTGAGAACGCTGTAGAATTGACTGATTTGGATCGTTTGCCACGGACGCATGAACGGCAGCGATATTTTCGACACTTCGACCAACCCGTTGTCTCACTGACACGGCAACATCACAAAGCGAATATGTAGACTCAAATTATTGCACTAAACTTGTTATGGCCTGTCTACGAGGGCGAGAATTACGACCGAAAATTGGAATTAACGCTCTTAAAGTTGCAGTCACCGACTCCGAATTTCGGTAGAAAATTTTTATAATTTGCAGACGTTGCTCGTTCGTCTACTTTACCATGATGAAAATGTTGAGTTTACTGAATAAATTTACAGTGACAGTTTGATGATTAGTGAAAGAGTGCGTTCACAAATTAAATTCAAAGTTGTCAAGTCCCTATTGGAAAACCCGATATAATAATATTATTTGGTTACCAAAGCGCCTTAGGGGGCGCTGCATTAATACAAATTAGTCTTTAAGCAAGCGTCTTAGCAGATGTCGTAGTGATTCATCCATTTTTTTCTTTAAAAAAAAATCGGTCGCTTTTGATAGAAGCACTATGAATATGGCAAAAAAAAAAAAAACGATATATGTGTATTGTACGTATTCTATTAGGTGACGCTACAAAAAAAGACACTTCAACAAGACATAACTCGCTGTGCTCCTTAAGAACGATTTTATTTGCAGAATAATTCGACTTTGGTGTTGGCGCAGCGTGAATTTCGGCGCAGATTTACCGGTCGTCCGAAACTAAGTGGGCAAACACTACGACGTCTAGCCGCCCGCCTAGAAAAGTAAGGGACAACACTAGATGTTTCCGGGCCTGGAAACCCTGTATCGCAGGGTTCTGAATCCTATCTAGTAGGTGCAAGGAAGTCTTAGGAGCACCTGACCAGATGTGAGCATTGTACTCCAATTTTGGGCAGATGAAAACTTTATATATTGAAGTCAGATCATGGGGGTAAACAATTTCTTACATCGCTTGAGGAAACCTAGCGACATTTTTGTCGACTTCAAGTATGTGGTCATTCCATAGTAAGTTGTAATGATTCACATACCGAGAATGCAAAGTTTTTCGATTTCAACACGATGCAAATGCCATTCATGGATAACGGCTGGGTAATTGGATTACGCTTTAGCGACAGCAGACAGCATTGTGTTTTAGAAGCATTAAATTCCACTCTGTTTATAGTTCCCCAATTGGTTATGCTGTCAATATAGGAATTGAATGAGCTTAACATACGCTGCCGTTCCTGTCCTGCAGCCGAAGAGCAGGGCCGTGAGGTCGGAAATGAATATGAAAAGCAGAGAGTACTGTCCTACGCGAAGGAATATATTGGATTATAAGTAGCAGACAAGAGATCATTGATGAATAATAAAAAGAGTGTCGGAGACAGAACGGAGCCCTGGGGAACACCAGCATTCATTTTGTGAATATCAGACTTGAATCCATCCAAGACAACATGAATTTAACGTTCTGAAAGGTACAAGTAATTTCTAATCCACTGAAGAAGAGGGTAGTCGATTCCAGATGCACGCATTTTCGAAAAAAGAGCCTGATGCCAAACTCTGTCAAATGCCTTAGAAATATCAAGTGCAACTATCTTGCTTTCGCCAGATTGATGTAAACATTGGTTCCACTTTTCGGTGGGATATGCCATCAAATCACCAGTGGACCTGTTGCTACGAAAACCGTACTGCCGCTCATTAAGAAGTTTTCGTGTTTCGAGATACGAGGGCGGGTCAATAAGTCCGTGACTTTTGGATTAAAACACAGATTTTTTGATAAAAAAATAATTTTATTTTTCAACGTAGTCTCCCTTGAGCTCTATAAACTTTGTCCAACGCTTCTCCAATTTTTTTATCCCTTCCAAAAAAAAATGATTTGTCGAGGTCCTCAAAATAGGCCTTTGTTTGCGAGATGACTTCATCATTGGAGTCAAATCTTTTTCCACCAAGCCATTTCTTCAGGTTTGGGAACAAGAAGTAGTCGCTCGGAGCCAAATCTGGAGAATAGGGTGGATGAGGGAGCAATTCATAGCCCAATTCATGGATTTTTGCCATGGAAACTGCACATGTGTGCACCCTTGCATTGTCTTGGTGGAAAAGAACTTTTTTCTTGGCCAAATGAGGTCGTTTTTTTTTCAAATCGTCATTGAATCGGTCCAATAAGTTGGCATAATATTCCCCATTGATTGTTCTCCCTTTTGAAGGTAGTCAATGTGGATTATCCCGCGTGCATCCCAAAAAACAGTCGCCATAACTTTATTGGCTCACAAACCCACCTTGGCCTTCTTTGGCGCCGATTCACCCTTAGAAACCCACTGTTTTGACTGTTGTTTGTTCTCTGGTGTGTTGTGACGGATCCATGTTTCGTCCACGGTTACAAAACGGCGCAAAAACTCCTCCATATTGCGATTAAACAACGCCAAACCTTCCTGTGAAGTTGTTACACGATTGCGTTTGTGGTCGACTGTGAGCAAACGCGGCACCCATCTTGCGGAAAGCTTTCTCATGCCCAAGTGATCATTCAAAATTGAAACCACTGAGCCATGCGAGATCCCTACGGCTTCAACAATCTCTCGCACTTTCAATCTTCGGTCGGCCAACACCATATCGTGAATTTTTTCGATTGTTTCAGGTGTAGAGACCTCAACTGGGCGTCCAGGACGTTCGGCATCTTCAGTGCTTGTACAGCCACAACGAAATTCAGTAAACCACTTTTTTACCATTGAAATCGATGGTGCAGAGTCCCCATAGTATTTATCAAGCTTAGCCTTGGTCTCGGTAATGGTTTTTTTTCGCAAGAAATAATGCTTAATAAGCACACGAAATTCACTTGTTTCCATTTTCTCCTCAAATTAGTGAGTAGTCTGATAAAAATAGCTGTCAAACACAAACTAACTGACGCAGCAAGTTTAAATTTTGACATGAGTCAACTGACAGATGCCTGTTGACAGGAGCAGTGTTGCTGTTTCAGTAAAGAGGTCAGAAATTCAAAAAGTCACGGACTTATTGACCCGCCCTCGTATCTCATGAGCTGACGGTTTATCAGCGTTTCCATGACCTTGGAAAGAAGAGACGTAAGTGCAATGGGTCTGTAAGAGGAGAGAGAAGATTCGCCTTTTTTAGGAAATAGTCCTAAAGAGTAGGATTGATGAAAAAACTCACGCAGTGGTTTTGTCAGCGTAGAAGAACACCTCTTCAGGAGAAGGGGAGATATACCACCGCAAATTTGTGAATGTTATGATCTTTAAGAACTCTTGCTACTACACGAGTACGAAAGTGGATTTGTCCCATTGCTGATTCGACGCACTCAAGTGTAGGTGGAGACATAGCACAGTCTTGGAGTGTTGGTTTTATAGAAATTGATCATATAGAAATTTCACACGCTTAAGAGGGACGATGCAGACATTCCTGGCTTGTTTGAATTTTTCTCGGTTTTCCTCTGTCGAGTTGGTCTTATAGGACCGAAAAAACACTTTTCTCAACCTGACAGTCTCTTTTATCTCTCTTTATCCCGTGAGGGATAAAGGATCTCATTCCAAGGAGAATAGTGTTTGTGATCATATCAGCAACGGCAGTGACCGGATGCAAGCAACAGCACAACGAGCGGGGGTCGACCAGGATGGAGGATGCCCGCACTTTTTTTTTACTCTATTATTAGAGGCGATGGCGATGGCGCGATAGTTAGCTCATTGGGCTATCACGCAGACAGTCTGGGTTCGATTCCAGGCTGGGTCACCAACAGTGGCCCATACCGGGCTGCCAGCGCCACAGTGTTTTTTGTTTTTATTAGAGAGCACACGCGCGTGGATTAAATGGAAATGGGAGGTAGATTGTTTTTTTTGTCACTGCAGACGGCGATTGAAATATCGTGCTTACTCGACGGAGGTCAGCTCGGTACTAAAATCAAGTACATTTATTTTATGTTACAAGTTTAAATATGAGACTTGCTTCTCAGAACGCAAAAAAAAAGGAAAAGGAATGAACAATAATTTTATTTTAGACAGTGATGTTTGCTATGATTATACTGCGTTATCAACGTGATCATTTCCAATACATGTCTTATGTGTACGTGAAACCTGGTTCGATCTCAATGTAACACCATGGAAACTGTACAGATCAAATGCAGATCCGAATGTTTTCATTTCAATAAATTGTATTAAATCTATGATGAATATGTGTCCACGAAGGTTGTGTAAATTCGAAATAAAATATTACCATGGTTTACGTCAGATGTGGCTGAATCAATTAAAAATAGTAATAGACTTTATGGAAATATTAAGACCAACTGACAAACGATGGGTTGAATATAAAGCAGCTCGAAACTATGCAACACGTATCTTGCGAAAATTTAAGAAAAATACTACGCTTCCATTAAATACCACTCTCCCACCAAAAAAAATTGTGGGGTAATTTACGAAGTGTTGGCATCACCACCCCTGACAAAATGGTAAATCAACATTGATCCTAACCAAATAAATGATTACTTAGCGCAGAACCTAATAGAGTGAATTTTTCCCTCCTTTCTCGTCATCATAGTCAATTCGAACAATATTCGACGACTTTAAGTTTGTCTCAGATTGCTCTCTGCGTAACTAAACTCAAATATTACTCTGTGGGTATGGAATCCTATCCAGTATTTTTTACACACACATACATAAACTTTACTACAGTTTATCTTTTGCAGTTTTGTGAGATATTTCCGTTTGTCTAAATAGAAACTAAGCAGAAGTCAACTGTAAGAAACTCCACTATTCCAAATATTTTGAAACTGGATATGTTGTATTGGTCGCTTACTTCACCCTAAATTCAAAAAATTGTTTTTTTTTACATAAACTTTTTTTAATAAAAAAAATCCTCACATTTCAATTCATTTTTCTGCAAGCCACAGACCAACTATCCGGAAATTTCGATCGACTAAAAACAGCTGTCAAATCGACAATAGTCGATCACTATCGACACTCACAATAACAAAATTAAAAATCGAGGATCTTCAATCGACAATGGACACTGAACACCGACGTCTCCGACAGAGCGTCAACGTCAAAGTTACCCTATATAAATACTTAATAATCGCAATCCTGCACTATGTTGCAGAGGAATGGGCTATTAAGGTAATTGACTAGGAAAGACCTCTCTCGAACAACAAAAGTGTGGGAGGAGATACAACGACGAACTTCATTACAAAAGAGTAAAGATCCATCGAATGAGATGGCTGCGTCATGTACAGCTGATAGACAAAAACACATCGGCCCAACACATTATCTTCTTGCAGTAACCAATTCTCATTTATTCTTTTAAACCACCTTTGGGCAGATGGTAATAAAGCCTTCTTATAAATTTTGACCATGTTGGGTGCGTTTAAGTTATTTGTAAACATGAACAAATCGCCAAATCCTTGTTTTGAGAAGCATCCCCAAACGTGCACCTTTGACGGGTGCTTGACGGTCCGCTGTATTAATTTATTGGATTGTGTACACCAGGTATGGGTGTAGGCGATGGCGCGATAGTTAGCTCATTGGACTATCACGCAGAGAGTCTAGGTTCGATTCCTGGCTGGGTCACCAACAATTTTTCAAATCGCCATCACCCTTTCGGCGGGCAATGGCAAACTCCCGAAAGTAAAATTGCCTACGAAAAAGCTTTTAAGGAGTGCCGTTCGGACTCGGCGATAAACCGTAGGCCCCGCTCAGATGTGATAAAAATGAAAACATGAGCAACACAAATGAGTGTCAAGAAGCTAGGCCATGGCCCATACCGGGGTGCAAGCGCCAGTGTTTTTTTTTTAGGAGACCATGCCCAAAAATAAGCTTCATCCGAAAAAATAACGTTGTTCCAATCTCTGTCCAAATTCTCCTTGGCCCAACTGAGTCGTTTTTATACGTGTTTTTTTTGACAGTAGTGGTTTCTTTATTGTGCTTCGAAATTTTACATTATTGGCAAGTAAACGTCTTCGTATCGTATCACAACACACATTTAGACCCATTTTATGTAAAATCCCTTGTCCTCCACGTAACGATAGAAGAGGATTTTTTTCAAACACGCGTAGAATCATTTTGTCCTGCTTTTTTGTTGTTTTTGGCGTAGACCCACGATCCGGCAAATCATCCACATTTTTAACTTGGGAATAACGGTGCACCCACTTGTTAACAAATGCTTTTGATTTTTTATGTATTTAGCAGCTGCTCCGTATCACATTTTCGGTCCTTTTGGATGCATGCACAAGAATACTTCTTCATAACGTGGTGCAAACGCGACACTCATTTTAAAATACTTCCGTCTCTGACAAAAATCGAACACTTTAAATTTTTTTATTCAAAGCATCTTAGCAGAAATATTTTTTTATCTGCTAATGCAAATGCCACTTCCAAACCGGTTTTCATAAGCGAGTTTTGCCGTATACGATCTTATCAAACGGACTGTACATAAAATAATAAATATATAAAAAAAAAATCAGTTAGGTTACGTCGAAAGACATAGTTAAGTTTTATGTTTAGCTTAGAGCGCTCTTATAGGGCCAGTTAGTAAAAATAAGATGAATTGAAGTTAGTTGTAAAGCGTTTTTTTGTTTAGCACTTAAGTATTAACAAATGAATCTCAATAAAAATGCATGGACAAAAAAAAAACATTTTCTTGAGTTGGTTGAAGCTATAACGCCAATACAATAAGCCGCTTAGCATTATAAATGCGCTCAGTGAACATTTTCTAAAACTGCCAAGCGTCGGTTCGGAGAATGATATTCGATTGCGCTAGATTGTTGACGAACGACGTTATTCATGGCATAGGAGCGGTAAAGGCAGTAGGTTAAGATCCGTGGCTCGTTACATGCACCGTAATGAGTGTGATATGCCCAAAATGTCTTCATTTTAAGCAAAATAACCTCCCAAACAACATTGGTCTTCGTTCAAATGCAGCAACTTAAATTTTCTCCAAGATGTTCAATTAGCATATGCAAGATTCAATAATTCAGATCGCATTGGCATTCTATTGTGGGCTGACAACAGTAAAAAAAACAGGAGTATTGTAAGAGGCGAAGACTTTAAATTGGAATATCATAAGTTTATAAAAGCTTATTTTGATTTCCGACATAACATACATATGGGGTGTATTCCAAATGAAGAAATAAAAAATACCTCGTGAAGTATTTTCTATTTGCCCCATCACGCTGTCAAATAAACCAAATTTGCGCCGTCTTCGATGGTTCGCATAAAGATACCACTTTAGCCTTAATGAAGTGCTTCCAATAGGAACCCATCTTCAACGAAATTTTTTAAACGCTCTTGTATACGGTTTCGCTCGAATCGTTGCGTTTTGAGTGCTGAAATTATTAAAATTTTCGGCAGTTTTGAGTCAGAGTTGTAAAACAATGCAATCATTTGCAGCCTTTAAAATATTTATAAATGGGTTTTTTTTTTATTGCAATGCAATGACTCACAAAGTTCTTCAGCTTAAACAGATAAACCTATTAATCAGTTTGAAGACACTGAACCAAGCAATCATTTTATGAAATCAGTGAATTAAAGCCATTCCTTGAATTTATCTTCGAATCATTTGCAGTTATCAAGTCCGCATCTCGAATTTTATGAAACTTTTCTCTTGTGTCGAGTGGTTGAGTTTATGCGGTCGTCGTTAGATGGAATACTAGTTGAAGTTTTGATTTTTGTGACCCTCAAAGTCTTTTCCTTGCTCTTTTTCCCCCCGAGAAGATGAAATACCTTCGTTGCGAATCGTACCTCCGAAATATTATCGTTCTTTTCTCGTTCTTCTTGGAATCAAGTGGGTTTTTCTTAAAATAATCAGGAGGATTGCTTCCAGGAATCTTGTAGCAAAAGATTTAATGGAACTCGAAATGGTTCAGCTTGGTTGTTGCAGGAGTTAGATTACTGGTCAATTGCGAAGTTGGGACTCGAGAAATTTCTGAAGAGAGAAAGAAGAATGTTGCGGTTGGATATTTTTCAAAATCATTTCACTGAAATTCCCTGCTTGGAGAAAGTACGTAAAAACCATTCTAGCATTATGTGTTTTCGTTATCGGCAGTCACAACTTATGGGGAGCTTACCATCATCACATGAAAACCCGTCATTTACTCTTGCTCATAGAGGCTGTGACTATGCTGGGCCCATAATTCTTCGTTTGTCTTTTATAAAAGGATAAATTTCGTTGTGTCTGATCTTCGAATGCTTTTTTTGCTGCATTCATGAAATATATCGTGACGGGTGGAAAATGTTACTAATGTACTCGGATAGTGGAGCGAACTTCCAAGGAGCAGCTCATATTTTGTCGAAGATGAACAAATTGATGCCATGGCCGTAGAACCATCAGAAGTTTGCTAAAATATTCACTGAAGGAACACCGTTTGGTAATTTATCCTGACACACAAGACGTGTTTTAATTGTTGAACCAATTTCTCCTCCTAATATTTGATGAAATGTATACATCATTAAACCAAATCGCAGCCCTCTTAAATTCTAGCCTTCCATGTGCTTCCTCTGATTTAGATCTTAGTACATTAACACGATCTCTTTTTTTTTAGAAGGGGTCATATACTGCTACTTTCAGTGCCAAGCTATTTAAAAACACGTATAAATCGTTTGAGAAGATTAGAACTGCTACAAAATGTGATGCAAGGCTTCTATCGAAAATTGTATACCGATTACATAACAATGTTACAGCAGCGCTCAAAATAGAAATAGAAAAAACACACAAGTTCTAGTTGGCGATTTGATTGTTTTTAATGAGCCAAACTTGCGATCTCCACGACGGTTCCTAGGCAGATTTACCGAAGTCCACCCAGGCCAGGACGAATTTGTACAAGAGGTAATGCTACACGCGAAAAGCGCTCAAGCGCCCTATTACTACACAAGCGATCCGATCCTACCATGTTCCTGAAATTGTGTTAGGGCAGCTGTTGAGAATAAATTTATATCTCTTTCAACAATTTTGTTCATCATTGATTAATCTTATGTTTTGATTTTATTTGAATTTAACTTTGCCAAACATTTTATTGCTTCCCTATGTCTCTTATATATGCCTTATGTTATTTATTTTTCCTCTTTATCAAATTTTTTCTGACGGTAAAATGAAATCTAATTTGTATTTATCGTTATCGCTGCAGTAGCATACACACTTTCTGGAATCCTTATTTTTGGTTTATGAAATTATTGATTTCTGCAATTCTATTGTCTAATGGATATTGGACCATTGGTGACGTCAAAATACTGGTTCCTAACGTCTGTTGTGTGATTAATTCCTATCTGGTGAGATTATGCAAGACCATTAGAGATTACCACAAAACCAAACAATCGAGCCATAGTATCCTGCTTATAGAATTTTGTCTTGAGCTGAGTTGTCAATTTATAATAAATCAATTGTAAATTTTTCATATTAGTTTTTTTGAAACTTGTTTGAGGCTATTACTAGCAGTTTACATATAATATGTTAATGTTGAAAGAAAAATATTTCTTTTCATTAAAATCAACTTGAACAAAATCTATATTTTCCTTAAATAAAAACGCTACATACGATTATGTGCTTGTGTTTTATTGCAGTGTTTGTATTGTTATATTGAGCCTAAGCTTTATATAAAGCTATTTTACATATATAAAAATATAATCTATTATTTCTAATGATGACTTTACTTACATCTATTATTCGATAGGAGTTCGAAAGATCTAGAAAATATTGCAAATTAGGTCTGGAAAAAAAGTAACGTATTATTCACCATCCTAAGGATTTTATTCCCAATTTTAAAGGATGATTCGGTACTGAAACCAGTCGAAGAACAATGTCAAGCGGTTCCTCATTCAAGCATTTGATTTTAAAGTTATTAGTTACCTAAAGATTTAGAAATAGTTATCAATTTCAATTTTCTATCAGTGGGATATTTTACCGCTAACACTAATGAGCTCATTTGGCTTAGTGCAATTTTTTTTCCAATACAAGAACGATTTCCGATTGCAAAAGGAAGAGAGCCATGAGCTTGTAAAACATTGTTAAATTCTCCAGTTCTAGTATTACGACACCATCTCTGTGGCTTCATGCAAAGTGGTTCAGGAAAATGATTCGGATCACGTCCGGATGTGTAGAGGGAAAGAAGTACCAGTGTCTAATATAAATTAAAAGAAAAATTAGTATTATATTATGTTCACATTAAAATAAATTACGTAATCGGCTCTCAAATAAGAATTAACAAACAGAATTAATTAAGTTGACAGAAAAGTTTGCTGTCAAATTTATTAAAAACTTTTTCTTCCAGCGCAAGCTGTCTTCCGTTAGACAATGTGAAGATACAGCAAAGCAAAAGTAATGTCATAATGCATGCATATAGCATAATATTTAAAAATGGAGTCAAATGCCATTGTGTTTTCACATTTGCATACAAATAGCCAGCATTGAAGAAGAAATCACAAATTTGTAGCCAAATGTTTTACGTACAACAATTAAAATACCGTAAAGCGAGCACAAATTTGCATCAACTCAGGAGGTAGTCATTTGATCGATATTATTTTTTCAACACAATGTCATCAATTTCACACCTTCAAATAAACTCTTCGTGGAAGCAGAGCTAATTTTTTTTCATTTCTAACAAAACGGTAGCCAATTCACATTATGACATTACTTACTCCTCATATACGCTTTACATTGATGAATAAGACGAGTTCATTTAAAAAAAAATTGTATTTTTAATTTCTTATATTTAAATTTGTTTGACAGATAGACAATAGCTTTGATAAGCTGTCAAACAAAAATCATTTCGAACGTGATCGAATCTTTCAAACCTAGAGAATACTCCGAGCAATTCCTCTAAGTATAAAACTTAAGAAAATAACAATAAATAGTAAATCTTTTTTTAATCAACTGCTTAACCATAAATGAATGTAAAACAACTTGACGGCGAATTTTTTATTCAGCTTTGTTAATTCTGTTACATTTTCTGGTACATCTCTGCCAATAACTAAAACATTATTGGAAAGCTGAAATAACTTGCTACAGTGTGCGAAATAACTATATCAGACAAGAAATTTGTAAACTATCTTGTCCCGTGGTAAGTTATTTTTTAGTTGTTCCCCGTCTTTGAGTGTGTGATCCATTTGGTAACGTGGTTTATACGTTACTTAGGTTTTATCTTGGAATTGATTTGCTTATTTTAAATTTTCACTAATCATAAGTAGAGCGAAATACTACCTTGATCAGAAAGTTACCGGAATAGCTATCGAGTGGCGCTCCCATTGTTCCGATTTGAGTTCTGGTTTTTTGTTAAGTTGGTACATCTGTTATTGATATTCTCTCTAAATCTTAGCGTCATAGATTAACATTTGCAAAAGTTACGTAGCCAAGAGTACATCTATCTCTGTGTGTTGGCGATTTTTTATAATTTTAGAAATGAATTTAAACTTGCAACAACGAACTTGTATTAAAATTTGCGTAAGACTCAAATCGGAACAATGGGAGCGCCACACGGTGATGGGAACTTTCTGATCAAGGTAGTTATAAAATAGACAAATAAATACCTATATGGTAGTTTCTTTCAGTTTAAGAATATTTACTAAGGTGTGTACGAGTAAGAAACTGAATTTGTTAATGTTTTCGATTTGTTCGTTAAGTTTCGAGTCACATTTGACAACGAGTCACAACGTTAACTGTTGAGGAACGTGGTAGAATTGTATCTTATAGAAAATTCAGGACAACTATACAACTACAGTTAATAGTTTCTTGAAACATACTGAAAAGTATGCGATAACGAAAAGACCTGGACGTATAGCAAAAATCAGCAACAGACCTAAAAGAGAAATAAAACGCCTAGCGGTTAAACAAAAGCTTAGCCTAACACAAATACGACTGCAATTGTCTCTTCCTGTAACTTAAAGAAGCGTTCAACAAATTTTAAAAGTAGATTGTAACATTGATTATAAAAGCACATAACATTTTACCACGTCACAAATTTGCAAGGCTTGAATTCGCGTAACAGTATAAGAGGAATGGTATTCTTTTATATTTAGTGATGAAAAGAAGTTTAATTTGGATGGGCTTGATGGATGCCAAAAGTATTAGAGAGATCTCCGACAGGAACGTGAAACTCGACGTTCACGAAATATACATAATTACTCGTACTTTTACAAAGTTCTGTCTGGTATAAATATTTCGTTCATTATTTTCAAAGAAGAGAAAGATGACGACACCAAGGATGCCTTCTATGAGCTCCTCAACAAGACCTACGAGCAATGCCCTAGCTATAACATTAAAATTGTCCTCGGTGATTTTAATGCAAAGCTAGGAAGAGAGGGTATCTTTGATGGAACAATCAGAAAATATAGCCTGCACAACACCACCTCCGATAACGGATTCAGGCTAATCGACTTTGCGGCGGGGCGAAACATTGTCGTGGCTAGCGCGCGGTTCCCACATCTCGACATACACAAGGGGACTTGGAGAACTCCTGATCAATCAACAGTCAACCAGATTGATCACATTGCGTTCGACGCAAGACACTCCTCCAGCATTATGGATGTTCGTACGTTCCGAGGAGCCAACATCGACTCGGACCATTACCTTGTTGTAGCCAAGGTACGGTTGCGGATATCCCAAACTACGCCAAGACAAACTAATGCTGTGAGAAAATTCGACGTCAGACGGCTAAAATCGCAAGAGATCCCCAAGTCCTTTTCCGATCGAGTGTCTCTTAATCTCTTAAGAGGTCCAATGCCGCCAGCATCAAGCATCGAAGACCATTGGAAACACTGCCAAAACGCCATCAGAGAAGCCGCTTCTGATGTGCTGGGTTTCACTCGTCCACCACAACGAAACCCCTGGTTCGATGGTTCGAAGCACATGCAGCTAAGCAAGATGCATATAACGCGGCGCTGCTTAGAAAAACCAGAGCTGCTCATGAGCTCTATGAGCGGAAGAGGAGAGACGAGCACCGGCTTCTCAGGAGGAAGAAGAAAGAGCATGAGAAGCGCGCGATCGAGGAAATTGAGAGATGCTACGCCAGGAATGAGGTTCGGAAGTTTTACCAAAAGGTAAAAATAACATGCCGCGGAAACAAACCCCGAACCAAAGCCTGTAGAGATGAACAAGGGAACATCGTAGTAGAATCGCAGTCGATGCTGAGGATTTGGAAAGATCATTTATGCAGACTGTATAACGGCGATGACGGACCAAATACCGCTGTCAGGCAGAATCAACCTTTCAACCTGGACGATGATGACCAACAATTCCGTCCACCCGACCTGGATAAAGTGAAGATAGCCATATCGAAGCTTAAGTCCAACAAAGCTGCCGGAGCGGATGGCCTGACTGCCGAGCTCTTCAAAGCGGCAGGCGATGACTTGGTAAGGAGCGTACACCAACTCATCTGTAAAATATGGTCGGACGAAAGTATGCCCGATGAATGGAACCTCAGCATTGTTTGTCCAATTCTCAAGAAAGGAGACCCTCTGAACTGCGCCAACTACAGAGGCATCAGTCTCCTTAACATCGCATATAAGATCTTATCCGCCGTATTGTGTGAAGGCCTGAAGCAGTTTGTCAACAACCTGATAGGTCCATATCAGTGTGGCTTGAGGCCAGGAAAGTCCACCATCGACCAGATATTCACACTACGGCAGATCTTGGAGAAGACCCATGAGCTTCAGATCGATACTCACCACCTATTCATCGATTTTAAGGCCGCTTATGACAGCATCTATAGAGACGAGCTATATAGAGCAATGTCTAGTTTTGGCATCCCTGCCAAACTCGTCCGTCTGTGCAGGATGACGATGGAGAATGCACGCTGCTCCATCAAGGTCGGTAAAGATCTCACCGAAACCTTTGATGTCCAGAAAGGATTTAGACAAGGCGATGCGCTGTCATGCGATTTTTTCAACATCGTACTTGAAAGAATAGTGCAAAACTCACGAGCAAACACAAGAGGCACTATCTTTCAAAAGTCCGTCCAACTACTCGCATACGCCGACGATAATGACATAATCGGGAGAAAACAGCGTGATGTCAGTGGCGCTTTCGCGAGTATTGAGACGAAAGCGGCGAAAATGGGTTTAGCGGTCAATGAGGGCAAGACCAAGTATATGCTGTCAAGCAAAAAGGACAACCAACACCGACGTCTCGGACAGAACGTCACCCTCGACAGATATAACTTTGAGGCAGTTAAGGACTTTGTCTACCTAGACTCCGCTATAAATACAGACAACGACACCAGCGCTGAGATCAAGCGAAGAATAACTCTTGCCAACCGCTGTTTCTTTGGGTTAAGAAGGCAATTGAGTAGCAAAGCCCTCTCTCGGACAACAAAAGTCACCCTTTATAAAACTTTAATAATCCCGGTCCTGCTCTATGGCGCAGAGGCATGGACATTATCAAAAATGGATAAGGGTGTTCTTGGTTGCTTCGAGAGAAAAATTCTTCGGGTGATCTTCTGTCCCGTCTGCATTGACGGTGAGTGGAGGCGGAGATACAACGACGAACTGTATGGACTGTACAGCGACATGGACCTAGCCAGAAGAGTGAAGATCCAAAGACTGAGATGGCTGGGTCATGTAGAGCGCATGGACACCAATGCTCCGGTCCGAAAAGTCTTCGAATCCGCCCCCGAGGGACAGCGCAGTAGAGGAAGGCCAAGACTCAGGTGGCGCACGCAAGTGGAAGAGGACCTCAGCCAACTTAGCGTGCAAAACTGGAGGCAGCTATCCAGGGATCGAGCTGGCTGGAGAAGCTTGTTGACTGAGGCCCAGGTCCACCCCGGACTGTAGCGCCACCTAAAGTAAGTAAGTAAGTATTTTCAAAGATTTAATTTTTTTTTCCAAAGTTTAAATTGAAATAATTTAATGAAGTTTTGTTTTTAGTCCAAACAATAGGAATCAAAAAATATATTAACATTTTATTTGTAATACATGTGGGGTAAAACAGACATACGAAATATAATAACTAACGTCGTACACAGAACAGAGGATCACGCCAAACTAAGGACAGCTGTGGCCAAACAGACGACATATCACAGAACAAACTAACTATCAAACACACACAAGTACCGCAACAGATAAACGACAGGATCATGCAAGAACAAACAAAAACACGACACGACACGAGTCACGCAAGCCAAGCAGCAGCAGGCAGGGTAGTTTTCATTATTATACACTTAAAGCGAAGAACACAATGTGAATCTGCGTCTGCATATACGTCTGCGTCTGCTACCGAGACGGAGAACTGTCATACTGTTAACTTATATGGGAACCCATAAACCGGCATATACATTGGTCAAATTCTCATAAAGCATGTGAAAGTGTATTAGTGAAAATGAGACACGCATACGTCGTGTGGCTGCTTGAAGCAAAATCAAAATGTTTGGATTTTTCGTCAATCAGATAGACATTGATATAGTGTATATGCGTGATTGACTGATTGATCCTGAATTTGCTCATTTTCGCCTGGACAGCGGGGAGACAACATCGCAGGCAGACAACAGAAGTTGTTTTTAAAGGGTTTAATATGATCGAAAATGGAGGGTAAACATTTTATTTTGGAATTTCTAGAAGTTTATCATTCTCTACCTGCGTTATTTACAAATTACAACGACGGTGATTTACAAATTGGTATAATTTTGAGTGTTATCATTTGAAGAAGTGGATCATATGCCTGCCTCCTCTATTTAAGTTAATGATTGAAGACTCATGCTTGATGTGTGTATATGCAACGTCAAACAGAATTTACTAACACTCTCACATGCTTGATGAGAATTTGACCAATGTATATGCCGCTTAAGAGTGCCCACAATGTGCATCTGCGTCTTCAATTGCTGCTCAAGTTGAATCAACTTCAAGTTTTTGAAGCGATTCAAATTTGACGTTTATTGTTTTTTTTTACGTGTTTGCGGAACTTTACAATTTAGCATAAAGAAAATTTGAAAGTTTCTTATTTTGTATTGTTTTTCGTATGTTCAATTTTTTTTTTTTTAAAGGAAGATAAATTAAATGTTTGTTTGGATATGTAATGCAAGGTGGGGAAAGGTAATTTCACAAACATACTTTTTTGAATGTCTTATCACATTTGTCTTGTGGAGCCCGAAGAAAGTACACAATGAATATAGACAGAAAAATTAATTGAGGTAGTGAGAAAAAAAGGAAATATTTTATAATTTGGCAAATGTGGATTACAAAAATGTGAGGAAGAAGTGGTTTCGAAATGACCACATTGATATCTTTTTTGATATAAGAATCTTATCCACCACACGTGTCTGTTATTCGTTGAGCAATTTTGTTGCAACATTAAGCAGAAAGACAACTTTTTCAGTAACCATGTTTGTGAAGTAAATGTAAATTTATTCTCCAGCTGATGTTTGACAATCAATCGTATTGTGTTTGCTTGAACCGCATGAGTCGCTTCAAAATTGGTGATAGCGGCAGCAGACATAGACGCAGATTCACATTGTGTTCTTCGCTTAATGTAGACAATCGATATAAACCAGTGCAAGAGTGCGGATCTGTATTTAGAATAATAAAGAACTTTGCAAAATAACGAGTGTTTTTATTTAAACTAGACGATAGGCGTCGCAATTCGACGATTCACACAAGCAGTTGCAAACAGTTGTCGTGTACACAGTATATGAATCAAACCGTAGGTACACTGCATAATATTTTTCTTATCATTTTGTGACCTTGGTACAGTTATCCTTTGTGTGTGTTGGAATCATGTTAGAAGTTGATAGCAACACACACCAATAAGTACGAAAAGGATCCAAAACATGGTAGAGACAGCTTGGAATCTGAAACATTGCAACATGGTGTTTGTGAAATAAAATTAAAAAGTAATACTTTCTTTTCATAAATGTGCAACGCTAAAAAGTTAATTTTTGTTATCAAATATTTTAACATCTTTGTTGTACTTCTTAATTGAAAAGTATATTCTCAACCGTATGAACAAAATAATTGAATAGCGTGACTAAAACTGAATTGTCAAAATATATACTCGTATACCGTTTTTTTCTATCATCAAATCTTAATGCAATAAAAAATATTTACTCTTAATTTAAGGATTCATTTCAATAAACCAAGAAATATCTTTCATTTATTACTGTCATAAGATGACCTGCATTTTTTTTTATAAAAAATATACCAGCCTGACAAAGACATTTTTTTTTCATTTTAAAATTATAAAATTATTATATTAAAATTGTACCTCAGGTAATCAAAACTTTCAAAAGTAAAGGAGTTTTAAAAGCAAAATAATAAAATATCATTCCTAGCGGCATGATTAAAAAGGATCAATTTTTTTTGTTCTAGGTATCATTACATGAATTCTTCCCGTAAATAAAATAAAATAGAATCATTTTAAATATATATTCTACATTACTATTTAAACACTCTTTCTGAGTGATGTCATTTTATTTAATAAAACGCATTTGCTAATAACCGTTTCAGATAAATAAATGGCTACCCTAACTTTAAAACATATGAAAAGGCGAGTTAAAAATAAATGCATTACACTAAATATTTTTCCAGCATTTTTCTTTTTAAAAAACTTTTTAAAAAGTAAATTAGTCTTCTCGGAACACCCAGTAACAAAATACAATACGATGACAATCATTTACACGCATTTACTCATAGTAAAAAGGAGTAAAACCAGTTTGTTTCCACTTAGTCCGCATGCATTACTCAGCATCATTTTGCAGTCTGGGGAGGGAGAAAAATTACCCACAAAAAAGTTTCTCGGGCATTTAAATTTACATGAGAAAAAAGTGACGGGGCAACTATCGTATGCATTCTTATTCAGGCAAAATTAAATGGGATTTGGAATTTGAAACATAGCAATAGATCTGCGCTATATGATCTAATGAGACATTGTTGTTGGTTGTTTGTACGACGGGAGGATATTTTCAGCCTCAGGGGGAGTGATCCTTCTTGTTATAGCTATTCGTTGGTCATGTACACAACAAAAGTGTCGTCACTCGTCATTATGTTTCTCTTTTTTTCATTTTGTTTAGTCTCTATCCCACTAAGATTAGGGAAACTCTTTTGCAATCGTAGTAGTGACTTTTACCGTCACAAACTTACATAAAAAAAAACAATACATTTCATAAGTCAAAGCAGTCAAATAAATTCCTTGGGTGCTTTCAAGAATTCAGTGTGCTGCGAATACAGCCGCAGTCCGGCTGCTAGTTTATTTT
This sequence comes from Volucella inflata, assembly GCA_928272305.1. Lineage (NCBI taxonomy): Eukaryota > Metazoa > Arthropoda > Insecta > Diptera > Syrphidae > Volucella > Volucella inflata. The sequence continues at coordinate 62,817,088 of OV743716.1, forward strand.
TACGTTTGCTTTCTCTGCCCTGCAGCTTAATATTTGAACAGTCGGCTGCGCTGAAATGAAGGACTCACGGCTAACTTTTGTCAAAATATACGAAAGATGTCATTAAAATTAATATTATTAAATTCTGCTTTAGAGCTTTTGTCTCTATCTCGAAACAAAAGTCAACATTGCAGAAACTACCGTCATTGTTCATGTTGTTTATGTTGTGCAGCCAGAAAAAATTGCTGCAAGAAATGTGCAGCGCTGCCGTTACTACCTGAATATTTGAAAGCAAGGATGCACGTAGCCGCCTTTAAGTCTAAATATTTGAACGGTCAGCTGCACTTTCTGTGCAGACTGCTGAATTCTTGAAAGCACCCCTTATGTAGAACCACATGCACAAAAACGATTCGACTATACACTTATCCCTAGCATCTTTCCTTTTCTTTACTATTGACTTTCAAAGGCAAGCAGACTTGAAAATGTTTTTTTTTTCTCTCAGTAAAGCTGGCTATACAAGACGAACATGTTCGTGCGATCTGTTCGTGTTCATGGTCTTGTTCGACATTTGTAGTGCTGTTGACGAACTGATCCAATGTTTATGAAAAATTTCAAATTTTATGGATTTGTTCGCGAACATGTTCGCCGTTTGTGGCGTTGTTCGCAAACATTTTCTTTTTTAAATAAATTTTGTTGCGTGCACATCAGCGGAAGATAAAAAATGGCAAGTTTAAGTAAAATGTTTCCTTTCGACATTATCGAAGTTCTTAGAAACTTTGTCTAGTTGCGAAGAATCTTAAAGTTGCTGACAGTTTCTCGTTTGCTGTATTAGCTTCTCGCATACCTGTGTTTTGTTTTCCAATAACTGGACTGACCAAACTCAGCAGTTCGATATAAGTTTCTGAATCCATTCTAAGAAATTTTTATTGTTATTAATTCTTATTATTAAGTAATAAATTACAATAATAATATAAAAAGAATATATAGCACTAGCTACCACGGCTATCGGCTATAAGAAATTTTAAAAGCCTCAACCGGGATGTGGTTTTAAAAAATATAATAAAAAAAAATAATTTGATCATCAAATCGAAAGTAAAAACCTGTCGGTAGTGCAAAGTGTGTAAGCGAATGGGCCAGCGCACACTGGACTAATTACCCCGGGGTAAAACTGGTCTTATAGAAGAGGGAGATGAAGTGTGAAGAGAAAACGGGGTAAAATTGTCATCCAGAGATGTAGCGGCTGAATATTGGGGTAAAACCAATACACACATAAGTTATTAATTTAAAGAACATTATCGGAAATACCACTAAAAACAAAATCGGTAAATATGTATACACAATTTTACCGCGAAATATTCATCCCGTGTGCGATTGAAGTAAAAGATACGCCGGTTTAACCCCGGGGTAAATTTAGTCCAGTGTGCGCTGGCGCAATGACACTGTAACGATAAGGGCGACGTAAATCCTGTTTCACATGTAGTGCGTTGTGTATGAAAAAAAAGAATCTCTTCCACACACAATTTTAAAAGTGAAAATAAAGGGCAACTACTAAAGGCGATTACAATAAATTTCATCTCGAGCGCAAGACCGCAACGGCATATGGTATACAAATCCGTTGGCTGCACTTTGAGTGTCGTAATATTTTGAGTGGAATTTAACCGTTTTGTTGCTGTGTGCTCCAACGAAAGAGTGCCGTGTACAGGCAAGGACACGGAGCGGCAGCAGAAGACAATGGAAAACACCGGTGGCGTAAAGCCTTTGAAGAAAAGATACTGTTTTATTAGTTTTTAGTGAATGCCTGCTGCTATTTCTTTTTTATTTTCAATTGTGGTATTAAACATTTTGAATTTAAAAATGGATGTAAACCAAATATTGACGCTTACTGTGGACGGACTTAAGGACAAACTTACGCAACATTAGGACTGAAGAGACTCCTTAACCACTTTGGGTTGCCCGCGGTGACGACGAATATGTCGAAGAGGCGGGGAACAATTCTGCATCGATTTGAGAATCATCTGGTGAGTCCGTAACATATACGTTTCGTGACATCGAGGAGTCGATGACTCGGTTTGATGGGTCCGGTTCTTTCGACGTTTATCATTAGATCCAGGTGTTTGAAGAGGCTGCTATTACCGTCGCCTGGAACGAAGGACAGAAGTTTGTTTTCGCGAAGCAATCACTTAGGCGTGCCGCTAGACTTTCCTTAGAAGCCAGGTAGGGGTTAGAAGCTGGACCGCGCTAAAAAAGGTGCTCAAGAATGACTTTGGAGCAAAGTTTTCATCGGCAGAAGTGCATAGACGATTGAAAGCGCGTCACAAGAAGCCTTCAAAGAGTCTATCGGAATACATATCGAGCTGGACGATGATAGTCTAATAGAATAATTCGCAGAGAGAATTTCGGATGCCAGGCAAAACAAGGCAGTGTTGTATCAGGCGAGGACTATAAGCGGGCTCAAAACCCAGCTGAAAGTGCATGAGAGAGTCAAGGGTCGCACGTCGCATTCGTTATACTCGAGGGAAAATTCACGGACAGTTACCAGCAGTAGTGTACAGGCAGCAGTTAAGGCAGAGAGGAAAGACAAGGCTTGTTTCAGGTGTTGGGAGATGACACATTTGGCCAAAGAGTGTCGTTGGTAAAAAGTCTTCACATGATTCAGGTGTGGACAACAAGGGCACGTGACACGAGAATGCAGAGCGGATCCACAGCCAACACGAAGGCCGGGTGAGGGCAGGAGCGGTTACACTACACCAACGGGTGAACGAAACGTGTCTTCGCCGTAAGCAAGCGTTATTTGGCAATCGGGTCCAACTGTGCATTTTAGGATATCCCTGTGGGAGGTATCACTCTATATACACTATTGGACACAGGAAGCGACTATGTCTTCTGCGGAATGACAGCTTACTGATGATGGGGTGTCAGAAATTGAAGGCGGAGACGGGTGTCAGGAATTCTGGGCATTGGGCAGCAAAGGTTTACGACATTAGGTAACATATGGGTGGAGCTCGAGGTGGACGGCAACCCGTTGGAACTAAATTTTCATGTGGTGTGGGAGAGCGACATACAGTATTCGGCAGTAATAGGGAACAATATTCTTGAAAAGGTGGACTTGGTGATCACCGACGAGGGTGTGGAGTTCAGAGACAAGCAAGACAAGGAGAATTCGATAAAAGATAAAGATGAAGTTTCGGACTTTAGAGGCAATATAGATACCGCTAGGGGTGTGGTGAAGGACGCAAGGGCGAACACTGCTGGTTGTGGTAAAAGTGACGATGAACAGAAGTACTCGAGATAATCGAGAGTGAGTTGGGCGGAGGACGTGGGTACACCGTTGGTTGTGGTAAAGGTGGCCAGTAATCAAAAGTATTCGAGTCATGCGAGGAGTTCGGAACGATATGTCTATCTGCAGGGTAGGGAGTGTTCAATAAGGAGCCGAGTCTAGAGCTGAATCATTTAGATGTAGATACACGAGAAAAACTGTTGTATATCATAAAGGAATACAACCCAGTCGGTAAGGAACCGTCACCAGTCACCATGAAGCTTGTTCTGAAAGACGATGTCCCGGTCTTCTAAAGACGGAGACGGATGGTATGCGCTGATCAAGTCCTGGTTCGTGAACAAGTAAGGCAATGGCTTGCGGAAAAGATCAAGTAGTTCTGAGTAAGCATCCAATTGTCCTGGTTGCGAAGAAGAACGCTACTAAGAAGCTCTGCTGCGACTACCGGAAAATAAACGAGAAAATCACGAAGGATAATTTTCCAGTGGTGCTGATTGATGAAGTTTTCGAGCGCTTGCAGGGAGGAAAGGTGTATACGACACTGGATTTGAAAAACGGTTTCTTCATATCCCGATGAATCCAAACTCGCGGAAGTACACAGCCTTTGTTACAGTTCTAGTTTTTATATGTACCTTTTGGGATATCAAATTCTCCGGCGGTATTCGCAAGGTTCATCAATGTTATTTATCGAACATTAATAACAACAAGTGTACTGGAAGCGTATATGGACGAACTCATAAAAAGACGAACAAGAGGACATAGAGAAGCTAAAGAAAGTCCATGAGGTTACTTCTAAGTATGGTCTACGCTTAAACTGGAGTAAATGCAAATTTTTAACAAGGAGAATTGAATCCCTTGGGTACATTATCGAAAACAACACGATACAACCAACTGAGGAAAAGACGAGAGCCGTGAGAGGGACAGAAAAGCGCCTCAACGTTTTCTGGGCTTGACATCTTACTTTAGGAGGTTCGTGGAGGGTTTCGCCGTCGTCGCCAAACCTTTGTCCGATTTGCTCTGTAAAGAAACTAAATTCGTGTGGGGAGAAGAACAGATGACATCGTTCAAACAACTGAAAGCCCTCTTAACAAAATCGCCAGTTCTCTAGTTATTTAACCCTAAAGAGGCAACTGAGATTCACACGGATGCAAGTATTGCTGCAAAAAGATAGCGAAGACCCCATCCAGTATATGAGCAGGAAAACAATAGCGACAGAGGAGAAGTATTACTTATATGAGCCAGAGGTGCTCGCCATCATCGAGGCATTGAAGAAATGAAGAATGTTTATAGCGGAGGTGAAGTTCAGAATCGTCAGGGATTGCAACGCGTTCGCCATGACGATGAGGAAGAGGGATGTAAGAGTATCCTGAATTACAGAACGAAATTGAACATCGTTCCGTTTCAAAGATGCGGTATATGGACGCGCTAAGCAGGGTACACTGTCTCTTGATAGAGGATTCATTAAATTGCAGAATGAAGGATTGTATTCGGGCGGTAAGAAAAGTTCTCGAAAGGACGAATACAAAGATTGTTACCTGAAGAGTGAAGTGCTGTTCAAAGATCGGATAAGGGATTTGATAGCAGTACCTACGTCGATGGAGCAAGAAATAATCGACATGTCGCATCGTCAAGGTAATTTTTACGTCAGAAAGACCAAGGAATTTGTGGAGAAGATATTCTTCATTCCGGACCTGAATAAGAAAGTGATAGACGTTGTCAAGGGATGCGTAAAGTGCGTTATATCGGAAGCAAAAGTAGGGAAGAAGGAAGGTTACCTTAGCCCTATCGCCAAAGAAGACAAGCCTTTCGGAACCTACCATATCGACCACGTCGGCCCGATGGAGCAGACTTACAAAAAGGTACAACCACATACTCGTGGTAGTTGACGCCTTTTCCAAATTCGTCTGGCTCTATCCAATGAATAGTACGGGAACGGCTGAGGTAGTACAGCGATTAAAAGATCAGGCCAAGGTTTTCGGCAGCCCGCGACAAATCATAACCGATAGGGAACGGCCATCACATCAGCGGATTCGGAAAGTATTGTTTGGAAGAATGGATTCAGCACTTGGTGATATCCACAGGAGTTGCTAGAGGCAAGTGGAAATAACCCTCAAAACGGTCATACCTATGCTGACGAAGTTCTGTGTAGGGAGTAAGAAAGAATGGTATAAGCACGTCGACAAGTCGCAGCGAGCACTAAACAACCCTCCATCAAGAATTACAAAGTTCAGTTCATTTCGAATCGTTACGAGTCTGGAGATGCGTGTTCCAGACTACCCAGATTTGCTGGAGTTACTAGCGGAAGCAGCGCTGCAGGAGTTGGAAGATGAAAGGGATGCTACGCGGGAGCAAGTACGCGAAAACATTGCCAGCATCCAGCGCAAAAATAAGAAAATCTTTGACAGTAATAGGGTTCCGGAGCTACAGTACGAGACGAATGAGTTAGTCGCCATCAAACGCACTTAGTTCGGTACTGTGATGAAGTTGCGACCAAAGTACCTCAGACCCTACAAGGTGAGTAAGAAACTCAAACATGGCAGATATGAAGTCCAGAGGATAGGCGACCATGAAGGACTCTTGAAGACGACCACCATAGCCGAGAATATGAAGAAGTGGAACCCTTCATTCGAGTTGAATGAGCCGTCAGGATAGCCGATTGTGGGATTGGGGTAAAATTGACATACGCACTACAATAACTAACACAGAGAACATATGATAGCGCCACACTAAGGACAGTTGTCGCCAAACAGACGACATATCACAAAACAAACTGATTACCCAACACACACAAAAACCGCAACAGACAAAAGACAAGATCATACAAGATAAGGACAAAGAACAAAGAACAAAGAAACAAACAAAAACGCGACACGAATCACATAAGCCCAGCCGCAGCAGGCAGTATAGTTTTCATTATTTTACACTTAATGTAGACAGTTGATGTAAACCAATGCAAGAGTGCGGATCGGTATTTAGAATAATAAAGAACTTTATAAAAAAACGAGTATTTTATTTAAGTTCGGTGTAGAGGGATCCTACTGTCCGTGCGGCATCGGATAAAGAATAGTGCCGCAGTGCGTCCCAGCTTGTCGTAAGAGGCGACTAAATGGGACACCAATCATATACAGGCAACTATGACACCAAAAATGAGCCTGTGACACTTTAACACCTTAAAACTTTCCCACAAGTTTGTATGCAATCAGTGGGTTCCCACGTCTGGAGACTACCGGTGGGGTTAAAGAACAGTCAATCAATTCGAAATGAGCATACAAGTGTCAAACCACTCAAACTTTAAACTTCATGGAAATGATCGCAATTAATAGCACTACCCCGCTGGGCACCACGGTTGCAACGCACTCGGGTGATCCCAGAGCAAGCAGAAGTGCTTGTGTCAGAGCCCGACGGATTCCGGGGGCGGGCAAAATGAAGTTTCCAAAATATTTTCCTAAACTTCGGTTTGCAAGTTGGAACGTCGGATCGATGACCTCAAAAAGTTTAGAACTGGAAGCGATTATGCGTCGCAGAACTCTACAAATCCTGTGCGTACAGGAAACGAAGTGGTGTAATACAGGAAATAAAGCGCGTTTTCTAGATTTAAAAACTAAGGCATTTAAGATGTTCTACCATGGAACGGTCAATGGACGAAACGGTGTTGGAATCGTTGTTGCAGCGGATCTTCTAAACAACATCGTTGGTATCTTGAAAATAAGCGACCGCTTGATGAGTATTAAACTCGTCATACACAATGAAACGTGGAACATTGTTAGCGCGTACGCTCCACAAAATGGATGCGACCAATCGGAAAAAGATACATTTTGGTCAGAGTTCGGTAATTTGCTTAGAAATATACCTATCGATGAGATGCTCTTCGTAGGCGGAGATTTAAATGGCCACGTCGGAGAAACAAATGTTGATTATGAGGACTGCCACGGCGGTAAAGGCTTTGGAACCAGAAATTCAGCTGGCGAAGACATCCTTGTAGCGTGTAGGGCGTACGGCTTAACCGTCTTAAATACAATGTTTATTAAACATCAACGACATCTCATCACCTATAGCAGCGGAGGCCACGAAACGCAAATAGATTATCACCTTTGCAAAATGTCGATGAGAAACCGTGTTAAGGACTGTAAAGTAATACTTGGAGAATCGCTAGTAAGCCAACACCGTCTGCTCATTACAGAATTTTTCACAGCGGAACCACCGAAAACACGGGCATCGTTTGGAAAGCCAAAAATCCGGTGGTATAATTTATCGAAGGAACGAAGCGCAAGATTTATCGCACTGGCTAAAGAAGTACTTCAAAATATAAATGGTATACCAGACTCACTTAGCCCGCAAGAAATGTGGAACAGCATGCACGAGGAATGCATAACACTCGCAAAGTCCCATCTGGGGACTATATCGAAATACCATTACGTTGGCAAAGAAACATGGTGGTGGAATGACGAAACCAAACGAGCTGTGGCCGACAAGAAGAGTGCATTCCAAGCATGGACAAAATGCGATCGGAGCGACGATATTGAAAAAGCTCGACTGGCTCTTGAATACGAGCGTCTTCAAAAGATCGCAAAGAAAGTAATGGCTCGAACTCGAGCGGCAGAAGCGGAAAACCTGTACCAGGAGTTGGAACAAATATCCTCACGATCGGCGGATAGAAGACAAGCTATCCAAGAAGTTCAAACGTCGTACAGTACTAAAATGCCAAATATTTTTAAGCTCGCTGCACAGAGGAGAAAAAATTCAATGGAAATAACCTCGCCGAAATACATCAAAAACGCAGACGGTCGCCTATTAACAAATGAAAAGGAAATTTGTGACCGGTGGCTTGAATACTGCAAGGAGTTGCTTAACAAACAGTTTCCACGTGATATCGTGCCGACAGCTGGTCTATTCGAGGAGGAAGTTTCGGACTTTTCAATCGGAGAAATAAGTATAGCAATTGGAAAAATGAAGCGGGGGAAAGCGGCGGGACCAGACAGCATTCCATCAGAGTTTTGGTTGAAGATGGAGGGGATCGGCAGTGTTTGGCTATCGAAACTTTTAAATAAATTAAAATGTGGACAACCTATGCCGAATCAATGGAGAAGTAGCTTCTTGGTTCCATTATACAAAGGAAAAGGCGACACTCGAGAATGCAACAACTACCGTTCAATCAAGCTTATGTCACACACAATGAAAATCGTCGAAAGAGTCTTAAACGAACGTCTTCGGCAAATAATAAAGCTCGATAATAGCCAGTGTGGATTTGTTGAAGGAAGATCGACGGTGGACGCTATCCAAAGCCTACGAATAATAATGGAAAAGCACCGAGATTCGTCTAAGGATTTACACATGGTATTTATCGACCTCGAGAAAGCATTCGATCGAGTGCCTAGGGATCTCATATGGGCCGCGCTGAGGTCTCAAAATGTACCGGAAACATATGTTAGAATAATACAAGACATGTACGGAAACGTGAAAACTGCGGTTAAAAGCTCTGCCGGACTAACGAGAGAATTTCCAGTTAATGTCGGAGTGCATCAAGGAAGCGTACTTAGCCCTTTCCTCTTTAACGTAGTATTCGACTATCTTTTAAAAGACTGCATGCGCGAAGCAAATGTAACGCCAATTCTCTTCGCTGACGACGCAGTTATACTTAGCGATAACGTCGAAGATTTACAGAACGCCTTAGATTCATGGAGAAATGCGCTAGAGAGAAACGGGTTTAAAATAAGTCGTTCAAAGACGGAGCATTTGACGTGCCCATTTGCACATCCGTTGCGACCTGTTCCGGATATAATGTTAGACGGGATAGTTCTTCCGAAAAGCACTATCTTTAAGTACTTAGGATCAATCGTTAACATGGAAGCGAAATGTGACGACGACGTAAACCACAGAGTGAGTGTGGGATGGATGAAATGGCGGGAAAATTCGGGAATCTTTGCGACCGAAAATTTCCACTTAAATTAAAGGGGAAACTCTACACCACGGTTGTAAGACCAGCTCTTATATACGGTTTACAGTGCTGGACAATGTACGAAGCGTTTAAAAACAAAATGACGGCAGCGGAAATGAAAATGTTAAGGATGTCTAGTGGAGTCACTAAACGCGATTGCATTAGATCTACGCGTATAAGAGGAAGTCTACATATAAAGAATTCGGTAACCGAACAGCTTGAGGCCAATAGAATAAGTTGGTATTACCACGTTCAAAGAAGATCTGCGGAAAATCCGGTTAAAAAGGCACTATCAACTACGGTCACTCCAACTGTAAGAAAACGAGGTCGGAAAAAGAGTTCCTGGATTTCTCAGATGGCAAATGCGCAACAACGTCTGGGGTTAACCACTGAAGCGAACCAGGACCGAGCTTTATGTAGACGCGTTCTGCGGTCTGCGACATTAGCCAACCCCATAAGCGGAGCAGCAGCGATGCAGTAAAAATGGGAAACTCGTTACGCATAAGTTCGTATAACGAGGAAAGGGTTAATAAAAGGATAAGAAGAAGTAGAGGGATCCTACATACGAGTATATCTTGTTTTAAAGTATCGAAATAATTTATTTTGTCTGGTTTACATTCCGCACAACGTACAGAACGCAATTTTCATCGGCATATTTGAAACAATTTGAAACCGCAATAATGTATGGCAAAGTGCGCAATTTGTTCGGAAAACAAGTTCATTTTGCCTAGTGGGAAAATAGTATGAAACATTTTCGTATATTAAGATTACATTTGCCTACATTCTTTTTGATTTCATAATCTCCTATTTTAGCATCTGAAGCTAGTGTTCTTCCAATAAATGGTGCCACAGGAAACAACCTTAATGTCTCTTTAAGAAAACCGCGTAGTGTTTCACCTTTCATTTCGCTTTTTAAATATTCATCACGAATTTTATCCTGGATTTCATCGTTTTGTGACAAAAGATAAAGAGCCCATTGACTGGAAAATGCTGTCTGCAAAAAGATTTCAATTTGAAATACATCAATCAAATTTAAAATTTAAAGAATTACCGTGTCACCAGCAGCTATAATAAGATCAATAAATATTCGTTTGATATCATCCATGGGCATGCCAGCAAACTGCATTTTCGAAAATAATCCATCGGATTGGCTTTCCTCACTTTTTTTTATACCCATTTCAAATATGTCATTCCCCATTTTCAAAACACTGGTGACATTTTTTTCAAATTGTGTCCAAACCTTCATCCGCAGCAAACGAGCTAATTTTGGCGGGAAATTCATAAGTTGAGCGCTATCCCTAAAAATGTTGTGTACACATTTTGAAAATTCATCTAAAGCAATTTTTATTGATTCATTTTCAACACTGTAACCAAACATCACTGTGCACACGACTGGAAAAGAAATGGTGTATTTAAATTTTTGTGTTAAAAAAGATTAGGATTAATATTTATTGCATATTACAAAAAAAAAAAATAATAATAATAAAATAAAACATATGTTAATATATTTAGTTGTATTAATATAACAATACAACTAACTTGTATTACAACATAAGGTATGTTAATGTTACAAGTACAATTTTAACTTATTTTAAGTACATGTCTGTAGCAGTAACTTACGAGGGCGGGTCAATAAGTCCGTGACTTTTTGAATTTCTGACCTCTTTACTGAAACAGCAACACTGCTCCTGTCAACAGGCATCTGTCAGTTGACTCCTGTCAAAATTTAAACTTGCTGCGTCAGATAGTTTGTGTTTGACAGCTATTTTTATCAGACTACTCACTAATTTGAGGAGAAAATGGAAAAAAGTGAATTTCGTGTGCTTATTAAGCATTATTTCTTGCGAAAAAAAACCATTACCGAGACCAAGGCTAAGCTTGATAAATACTATGGGGACTCTGCACCATCGATTTCAATGGTAAAAAAGTGGTTTACTGAATTTCGTTGTGGCCGTACAAGCACTGAAGATGCCGAACGTCCTGGACGCCCAGTTGAGGTCTCTACACCCGAAACAATCGAAAAAATTCACGATATGGTGTTGGCCGACCGAAGATTGAAAGTGCGAGAGATTGTGGAAGCCGTAGGGATCTCGCATGGCTCAGTGGTTTCAATTTTGAATGATCACTTGGGCATGAGAAAGCTTTCCGCAAGATGGGTGCCGCGTTTGCTCACAGTCGACCACAAACACATGTGCAGTTGCCATGGCAAAAATCCATGAATTGGGCTATGAATTGCTCCCTCATCCACCCTATTCTCCAGATTTGGCTCCGAGCGACTACTTCTTGTTCCCAAACCTGAAGAAATGGCTTGGTGGAAAAAGATTTGACTCCAATGATGAAGTCATCTCGCAAACAAAGGCCTATTTTGAGGACCTCGACAAATCATTTTTTTTGGAAGGGATAAAATAATTGGAGAAGCGTTGGACAAAGTGTATAGAGCTCAAGGGAGACTACGTTGAAAAATAAAATTATTTTTTTATCAAAAAATCTGTGTTTTAATCCAAAAGTCACGGACTTATTGACCCGCCCTTGTATGTATGTACTTCAATACACAAGCATTCTCGGTATAGGCGTCAGAACAAAGTCACAATTATTTTATTTTAGTTTTTTACTCAATATAATCTACCTTAACTTATTGACAGGAAAATCGATTTTTTTTATTTTTTTTTTCCCCCATGAACTGAAGTATCATACAACTGTTTTCCCTCACCCCCACGGTAACATTACAATTTGAAGAATTTCCACATACTTTTCCTTAGTTAGTATGCCATTATTGAATTGGTTTCACCAGAAAATGCTCTGTTTTATTATTATATCGGAAACAGACAATTCTTTAGAGTTTGGTAAAAGAAGCAATGACGTAATTTCGTGAAAGCTTATTTCACCAGACAACCGACGTATAGGATATAACTGGCCTTATCATAGCCGTGTAAGTCCAGCAGAACCTTATCGGTGACAGGCACTATTAAAATGTCGACAGTTTTGAGAGAACTGACTGAAAGCCTATTTCTAGTGCACCAATCGTCAATCGCGTCTAGGGATGTCTGAAGAGGGAGCAGGGTTTCTGTAGTAAGCATTTCAAATTAGCAAAAATCTGAAAGAATAGTTTGTAGGATTACCGTCCTTTTTTTAGATTGAAATTTTTATTTAAATTATTTGTTTTATTAATAAAATTTATAAATAAGAGGTAAGCTAAAAGGCGTTGCTTAAAAACACAAATTGCAAAAAACTCAAAAAAAAAAAATACACCTTCAAAAAATACTACATAAAAACATTTAACTTCACATTAATATGACAACCCAAATTTAGAAAAAAACTGACTGCGCGCACGGAAACTTATGCAATAAACAGCTTACAATTTTGTTTAATGTGGAAAATACACACATTAAAAGAATTGCATAGGATCAAAACAAGATCTCCACGCTAACACTCATCATTAAAAACTTCTTTCAAAGCTCTAAAACCAAAAGCTCCTCAACAGAAACCCAAGGAAAAGAGTTACCAAACGGACACTGGTAACTCTGAATGCACATCAATTTAATAGGGTTAGGATAGCAACAGCCACAGGCCACTTAGATGTGCGTTGAATAACACGTGTTGGATTTACGTCAGATGCAATTGGAAATTCACTGGCGCGCAAACGCTTTTTATGGGGGGCTTCTTCCAAAAAAGTATAGTGGAAAAATATGGCACGCTACTGACTTTGAAAACGCTTCTCCATTAGACGTGTACTGCCAATTTATGTTGGACAGAGCAAAGTGATTCGTCTACACCGATTTGCTCATGCCGTTAAAAGTTGCGTTGTCGAAAGTCAAAAGCAGTACACTTGCTAGTTGGTGAGAGTTTACTATTTTTCGAAATATTTCTTCTGATAATATGCTTTTGGGTATTTGGGTATTATGATTTTAGTATATCTCGTAAAATGTCCTACTGTCCTACTGCACCGAGTACGCTTTCAGAATTTAGCTTCAGTCCGATATCCCTTGTTAACTTGGCCTTTACTCGTGTTTACTTTAGGCCAATATTGGTTCAATGTCATTACATGTCTATTTGGAGGAACGGATTCCGTTTGCGCCAAATCGCAGCTTATTGGCGGCCAAACAATATCACCATAAGGACTGATTGCACGATTATTGAACTTAATGTGCAATAAATCGATCGTTGGACGGCAGCCTTGGCATGCTGAAAGAACCGTAGTCCAAATGCTCAATCTCTGGCCATACAAATTAGGTTATCATACCTCCTTTGCACTCTCTATTGAAAGTATTCCAGACAATTATAAGAAATCTTTATGCAAAAATCTCTCGGCTAGTGCGACTGATATTCAGTTGTTAAAATCTTTGGCGCATCGAGGTTCTCGGATTTGGGCACAAACTTTCGACAATAGCTGCAATATTCTCCGTCGCACAGGACGAACACGTGAATGTATTAAATTATCAATCAGCTAACCAGTACCAAGAACTTTCTTCACAAAGCATTATTTCGATTCAAATTTCTTTTCAAAATTCGCACTGTTTCGGCAACCCACCATCCACTTTGGGAGCAACTTTTCATAATTTTCCAACGCTGTTCAAGCATAAATCGATCGATTTTTTAACGCGAAAATATAAAACTGAGTTTCTCTTTAAGCACAAAAAAACTGTCAGTGTTCAAATATATATGACTTAAAAAGATACCACCAGATGGGCCACCATTAGCTATCTTTGAGCTGCATTGTATGTGCAAAGAATGTACTTTTGTAAATGTAGAGTAACTTATAGAAATGCTTCGTTGTTAGAAATAAAGAATGAAGCATACGACGAGTCACGAGTACTATAGTACCATTCAGGCCTTCTATTTTAGAGTACCGTGTTATAATATGCAAATATTTTCTCTTGACCATTGTGTAAGACACAAAAATTTATTGTTACTTGGAAAAAATCAAGCTTCAACTAAGCTGCGCTGTGATGAATCAGATAAGTCTAAAAAGAAATCAGTTGCATTTTTTTAATAATGTGGATATTTTTTGATCGAAAAATAAAAATAAATAGAAAAGATATTCTATTTAGTAATTTGAATTAATGCCAGCTTTTGGGCCACTTTGCCCCACTGTGCGACGTGGCGTATGTCGGTGGAAAACTGGCTGATAAAATCAAACTGACGGGACTGCCTGGGTGATGCCTTATCTGCTTTCTGCCGAAACGCAAACACCAATGGCTTGTGGTTGGTATACATCGCAAAATTTCTTCTTTCAAGTAGCTGGCGAAAATATCGTATGGCTTCGTAAAAGGCCAGGAATTCACGATTGTATGTAGAATATTTTTTATGCGAAGTGGAAAGCTTTTTTTTGAAAAGAAAAATAGTGGCCAAGTCTCTGCGTTTACCGTCTGTTGCAAAACGGCGCCAATGACAAAATCCGATGCGTTCACGGCAGCACCTTTTGCTGGATGAGCCAGCATCGTTGCATTACAGAAAGTTGCCTTGTACTGCTCAAAAGCGGCCTCGGCATCCGTTGTCCAAGTAAGGCGACGATTGTCATTTTTCACATTGCCCTCAATTAAAATCTGCAGACGATCCTGGATATCGATAGCATTCGGAACAAATCTCCCGTAGAAGTTTATCATAGCCAGGAATCGTCGTAGGCCCTTGGCAATTGTGGGTTTTTTGTACTCCTGTATGAGGGCAACTTTGCTTGGCAAGGGTTAAATTCCTTCGGGCAGAACCAGGTGGCCGAGGAACTGTACTTCGGGTTTGCCAAACACGCACTTGGACAGATTGATAACCAGTCCGGTGTCTTGAAGTCGTTTAAATATGATTCGCAGGTGACGTTCATACTCGGCCAGTGTCTCGGAGGCGACCAGGATGTCGTTGATGTAGGCCACGGTAAAATCCAGACCCCGGAGTGCCTCATCGATCAGCCTCTGGAAAGTCTGCGTTGCATTCCGAAGTCCGTCATGAACATGAACTCATATAACCGGAATGGCGTTGTAATTGCCGTTTTTGGAATGCCACTTGTACTTGGTGATATGCCTTCTTTAAGTCAACTGAACTGAACACCCTACGGCCGTGTGCGATGTGAGCAAGGTCATGAATGTAAGGTACCAGGTATTTGTCCGGTACCGTTGCTGCGCTCAGACGCCTGTAGTCGCCGTATGGCCGCCAAGTTGAGTCCTTTTTAGGCACCATATGTAGGGATGAGGCCCAGTTGCTTTTGGACGGCCAACAAATACCGAGTGCAATGAACTCCTGAAATTCTCTCTTTGCCGCTGCAAGTTTTTCGTGTGTAAGAATACAATGCGTCACGTCTTAACCTGCTGGATCATCGCGGGTTGATCGTCAAAAATTTATTTGAATTCCCCTAAAATAGGCGAGCGAATTTTTCCAGTCCGGAATACTTCAGTTGACTTATCGATGAGTTTTCGGCTACGCAGATCAACCGACAAGTTGTAAAAATTCAGGAAATCTGCACCGACTATAGAAACCTGAAATTCAGCAACGGTAAAATGCCATGGAAAGTTTCGTCGGAGACCATGCGATGGAACAAGACGTTCCTGCCCATACGCGTTGACCTCGGATCCGTTGGCTGCATGCAGTTTGAAATGATTTGATTGCGTAATAAACGAGCAAAATGAACGCTTTGTTGGTGGAATGAGGGAGACGTCTGCACCAGTGTCTATAAGGAAATTTCGTCCAATTGCTTCTTCAAACATAAACGGGGGAGCACAAGAAGCGCCAAGCTCAGTCGCCTTAGTATGAGATCGGCTTTTAAGTTTTCCGCCTGGAATGAGCATGGTGAACGACATTTTGTTGCTTTTTTTCAAACCTTGCATGGCACCAGCACTCCTATTTTGGATTAGTCTGTCGTTGTGAGCCATCTCTTCCTCGGATTACTGGCCCTAGACGCCTCCACTTTTTCTTCCAACTGCTGGAAGCATTTCCATTTGTACAGTCCGTTTTTTAAGTACAGATTCATTTGCTGGACGAGAGTTGGTGCTTGGTGATAAACACGTAGCTGATATAGACAAAATTTTTCGTTTCTATCATACCGTCAGCAATTTTTGCAAGTTTGTCGGGGGATTCTTCACTCCAAGGGGACAAAATGTGTTGAAGTGTCATTGGAAAAAATCCCAGCCAAAGCGTTGCGAGAAATTTGGCATCGACCGTCTCTCCAGCGAGATTTTTCATCTCTTCCAGCAATCGTGATGGCTTTTTATCGCCCAGTTCCAACTTCTTGATTCTACACTGATCACTCGGTGTGAATTCCTGAACCAGCTTCTGCTTAATCGCCATATATTTTCCAGACGTTGCACAGTGTGCTATTTTGCAAAACTAGCGGAGCTTCATTCGTGGTGCATTTGAAACAAAAAAAAAATGTACGCTATAGTGTTAAATTCTGTAATTGTATATATTCTATGAGGTTTATCTAAACTTACCCGAGTAATGTGTTTGATTACACTTATAGAACACATATAACACTTATGTGCATTCTTGTATTTGACAGCTTTCTATGGCCACAAAATCTGTATTCAAAGTTTTTTCTTTTAATGTCTTCATTGAAAGTTTCGAAATTTTATAATTTAATAATAATTTTTATTTTCACAAATTTTGATTTATTGGAAATAGGATATTTTTTTCTTGTATAATTTCAAAATATGTTGTTAATTAAATTAATCTTCTTCATCAGAACTTAAATCATCTTGATCTTTTTCGGGAAAATATAATAAAGAAACACATTCAATACATGCTCTCGAAGCGCCCACATTCCTTGTTACTTGCTTCCTGGGCCTATATGGATAACTGTCCAAGTGGTAGTGATGCATGTTTTGTACAGAAAAGCACTTGATTTTGAGTTCACCGTGAGTAACAGTGCTTCTTCTGCGGAATGATTTTGTTTCCCTTTTCTTGGCTCAGTCTAGCCTTTTCTGGGTGGTAGCTCTTCCAGGGGAACAACTTGCAAGCCTTACAATATTTCCTGTATCTCTTTTACCCGATGAACGTAAGGTTATTTATTTATTAGCGCGATTTCGCTTGGTGTTTTTGTGTTTACCAGTTCTTTAATTTTTCGTCTTTGAACTTTTTGAGCGCACTCGTCAAAGTGTTTCGGTGGTCGCCCACGATTAATCTTGGAACTTGTTCAAGAAAGTGTTTTAGAAGTTAAATTTCCCCATTTAACCATGTTTCATTGACTTTCTTGAACCTTTCTATAATTCGGCCACTTCGATTGTATCTGCCAGAGATTTTTCAATTTATTGGGCTTACA
Organism: Volucella inflata; assembly: GCA_928272305.1. Taxonomy (NCBI): domain Eukaryota; kingdom Metazoa; phylum Arthropoda; class Insecta; order Diptera; family Syrphidae; genus Volucella; species Volucella inflata. The sequence continues at coordinate 62,834,515 of OV743716.1, forward strand.
TATGTATGCAGCACTCGGTGGATATTGTCTGTGTCTACGAGAGCGAAGACTCGAATAATATATGCCGATATTTTCACATTGCGCTCCTCTTTCTTAGAACCTTTCCAAACATCAAATATTTCTTGTTGCTTCATTTTGTATACAACCCTATTCAAAGAAAACAAAATAATTCATGTGCACCTATTAAGCAAGAACTTTAAATGGATTCTGAGACATAAAACACAAACAGAGGTTTTACGCACGATTTTAAGACGGATACACGCGGATACAGTTTTAAAAGGCTCCACAAAGTCATAAAACACAAAACAACATCAGTTTGAAGATCTTCAAACAAAATTAGGATTTTTATAATTAATTAAGTTCACCCAAAAAAATGACTTACCTTGAGAGCTTATTATTATATGAAAAAAACATTATAAAATAAATTTGGGGGGCTAAAATTATTTGTCACCTAAGCGCGTACTGATGATTTTTCTTTTGCTTGAAATAAGCTTACGTTTGTGATGCTCCTAAACCGTAAATATTTGTTGTTGTTTTTTGCTGCATACAAGTTGTTGCCAACAGTTTTACGTTTCATATGATACCAATTTTTCTTCATTGGGACTACTTTCAATTTTCAATAAAGTTCCGCTAGATTGGCAAAATAACACACTGTGCCTTCTCCGCTACCATTTGGTTTAGTTGCGAAACCACAATATGGTGCATAGATGTGTCCGAGGTAATCCGATTAACGGTGAATTGTGACTCTAACAGGAAAAACCAAAGCTCAGGGTCAGATGTAAAAAAAATCGTGGGTTTTAATACGCGATGCGAGAAAAACATGTGCTTGATTGTTAGTTGACTGCGAGGACGTGCTTATATGTGTTCTCGCTTGTTGAGCACTGCCATTCTCGATAGATACACTATGGTCACTATTAGATTTCACAACGTTTTCCGTCCTTACTTCGATTAAAACGCGAAATGATCACGTGGGGGTCACCAGTTTATATTTGTATGTGAGTCAATCTTGTACGGTTAGTGTGGCATGATTGCTCAAATGATATGGCAAAAACATGAAAACCGGTATTGCCATCGTGAATTATTTTGTGTACTGCTACACTAGTATTTTGTGTACACCCAAAGGAAGGCTCAGGAAATATGATAAAACACCTACAAGTAACTCGTGAAATCCATACTACAGCTTGGAACCTAATCAAGTAAATATAAGACAATAAGCGGCTGATTTATATAACATATGTAATAAACAATAAAGAAACTGCTAAAATAATCAATATTGGCAGCGAAATCAGCATCATCACTAAAACAACTAGCTGACAAAACGAGAGAATATATGTCGGCAAGTTGTACCATTTTGTCACCGATTAATTTACAATATCAGAGTGAGAACACACAAACGAGAAGGAAATTTGACCCGCTCAGTACGGCTGAAATAACCTACGCTCATAACAACCAGGGAAGTTATGGATATGAAGTTTCAGATCTGGATACGGATATAGGAATAATATTATATCGGTTTAAGATACGGTTACGGATATGAAATCATTTCGAATTATCCGTTATTGGGTTTGTAAGGAATCGTAAAACTTTTTATCTAAGTAGGTACTCGTAAACTTGTCATCCCACAATGACTATTTATGACCAAAGTACATACAACACTCGTTGAGCATATTAGACAGCTGCTCACTGCTCATAAACTGCTCTCGCACACAAAAAATTTCTACACTCAATATGTGCATTCTCTTTAACTCGCACAGTGCGCACAGGGGTGAGTTTTTATTAACGCGCATAATTATGCAAGTGAACATAGAAAAAAAACAAACCCGCCAAAAAACGAAAACCTGTCATAACCTGTCTCACTATATATTCGAAATTATTCGAAACTTTTATATCGGATTCAGTTACGGTTACGGATAGATTTTTATTGCGACTTTTCGATAGTTTCGATTACGGTTACGGAGCTCCATAACGTCGCTAATAACAACATCTTCAAAATATTACAAAAATAATTACATGAAGAGCATCATATTCTGCAGCAAAACAAATCATTACCAACTAGCAGCAGCATCATTAGGTTATGGAAGATTGGAAGAAGACTACAAAACTTAGCACCATTCGTTCGTAGGCCGCCGTGGTAAACGGACGTGTTTCTGTTTTCTCTTGTGCGCAATAAAAGTGAAATTTATATACTTAGTATCAGTAAAGCCGAATTGGCCTAGTGGTAGTAGCACCTGATTAGCAAAAGTAGTGTTGTGGGTTCAATCCCAGCGGGTAGATTTAAAAAAAAAAACTCTTTATCGTGTTTTTAACATTAACAAAAATATAAGCAACGGGACGTTCATCAGGCGATGGATGATAAAGAGCAGTCCGCTCTCCCCATAGCGGGACAAGCGGACAAGCAGAAGAAGAAGCAACAACAATTTTGGAGATGACAGTAAAACGGAGAAAGAAAAATAAACCAACTCCAAATGTAGTCAAGCGCCTGTCTCTATCAGCTCCAACTGAAAAGCTGCAAGGTGGAGCAAGGTTGGGAGCTTCTACGTCAGCAGCAGCAGTCAGAACACGTCGTGACGAAGTAGATTGCGACGAATACCATATGTCTCCGACGTTTGGGAAGGGCGTTATACGGGAGATACGAATAGCTTTGCGTATCTCGCAGCCTCAGAGTCTGAAGACGAAGAAGAGGAAGTTGAAGCTCTTAAAAGCAGCATAGTTGAACTACAGAAAAGAGTGCTGGCGATTAAGGTTAAGCAAAGTGCGAGAAGAGAAAAGGAGAAGCAAGATCTCCAGTTCGGCCTTCTCCAACAACAAGCACAGCAGCCACAAGAGAACCAACAACAACAGCTGAAGCAAACTCAGCAACAACAACAGTCTAAACAAAAACAACAAAAGCAGCAACAGTCAGAAATGCAACAGCAGCAAAAAAAAGCAACAACAAGTACAACCACAAAACCAGCAGCAGAAAAAACAACAACAAACACAACAACAGCAGCAGAAAAATCAACAACAACAGTTACAGCAAAAAACAAGCAAAATAAGAGTGCCACCAATCAACACTTACAAAATAGAGTTAAAAGATACCATTGAAGTATGTATTATTATAGGCAATAATTATTTTATAAAGCGTTTAAGTATAGACAGACATGCGGTTCACTGTAATCCAGTGGAACGCTATAACAAAATAAAAGCTTTACTAAAGGATACGACGACGGAGTTCTTCTCCTTCACCCCTAAAGGTGATAAGCTGCAAACGATGCTGCTGAGGGGTCTAGAACCGTCGGCTGATCCGGAGGAGCTCCTCGCACTGTTGAAAGAGAAAGAGTGCAACGAGCTTAAATTCGTAGGGGTTAAGCCATTCGTCACGGCTAGAGCCAAAAGGGAGAAACGGAAACTACCGCTCTTCCTTGTTCAGCTCACTCCCAATAGTAAACTTGATAGTTTAAGGAGCATTAAATTCCTGAACTATCAGTCTATACAATGGGAAAAAGTAAAAAGGAGCGATAGCATTTTGCAATGCGTTCGCTGTCAAAGGTTCGGGCACGCCGCGTCGAATTGCGAGATGCAGCCTCGATGTGTGAAGTGTGGAAAGGACCACAAATCAGAGGAATGCTCTCTGGGTAGAGATGGTACGACAGAAAGAAGTCAGCTCTCGTGTGCTTTATGCAAGAACGCGGGACACACCGCAAACTATCGGGTTGTCCTAAGTTTCAATACATAAAGACAATAAATTTAGCCCGGCAGCAAAAAGTGGATGTTAAACGTCCACCCGTACATATTAAAACACCAGCCGTTACTCCTCAAATTACCTACGCCAAAATGGCGGCAGGTAGAGGTAGTACGGCACAACAAGCGAAGGTTGTTTCTCAGGGCCCTGCTCTCTATTTAGGGGCAGATGGCCCAGCTTCAACGTCAGATAACGGGACAGACCACGCGTGTAGACCAAATTTACGCGTTGCTGCCGGCCCTAACGCACCTCGAGTCGTAATGTGTACGAGCATGGCGGAGCGAACCCTAAAGGTCCTTGCCTTGAATGTAAATTCTTTGATAAGGATCGAACGAAGAGCCCCACTGTTTAAGTTGCTCAAAGACCAAGTCCCTGATGTGATTTTGGTTAGCGAAACTAAGCTAACCAAAAAACACAAAATGAGGCACAAAAGATATAAAATATTAAGAAGAAACCGATCCAACTCTACGCAAGGAGATGGTGTTGCAATCTTCATTAGAAAAAGTTTGCGATTTAAAAGAGTGTACAGCCGTGTAGTGCGTAGGTTCCAGGTGCTTGAGGCATGCATTGTGTACATCCCGCTCCGTAGTGGAAAACGGTTGTACATGGTCTCCGTCTATGCAATGAAGCTACTCAATCCAGTTTATTTATCTCAGAACTCGAAACACTTTTTCGATTCCTCAGGCTGGAATCCGAGGAGAATTACTTCATAATCGGCGGAGATTTCAACGCCAAACATAGAGATTGGGGAAATAAACCTCCAAACACTAGAGGGAACCTGCTCCTTAATTGGTGGGGTCAGCACAGTGTAATGTACCGACTCGGTCTTAAGGCGACGGATAGTCCGTCGTTTCCCAGGCACGGCTCCTATCTGGATCTGCTGCTATTCGACACACGTATACAACTGACAGGCACGACTCAACATACTATATACTGTCTACGCACGTTCGTATATGACAGTGACCATTGCGGTCTTAGTACCGAAATAACTGTTCCAAATAAAATTGCGGAATTGGAAGAGTTGGTTCAAAGGTATTCTTTCAACTACAGTAGGGTACGTTGGACTCACTTCTCAAGAACATTGACGAGAGCACTCTCCTCGAACTCGCTCCACCCGCCATCCAATAGGAATTTGTCAAATGAGGAGATTGACAAGTTTCTAAAACAAATGGACGAGACCGTAAAACGAACAATGGACAGTACGATACCTCGGTATCAACATTCCGAAAATGAAGACCATTCCGCAATGCAACTATGAACGCACTACACGAACACAAAAGCAGACTAATATCTAGACTAAAAACCTTGTACAGACAGTTTACTGGCAGACATAACCCCGAAATCATGACACTGAAGTCGTTGATCAAAACCCTCCAAACATTAATAAAAGAAAATTACAGGGCGTCTGTAAGTTTGTATTGGAACAATAAAATTCGGGCTGTAAACACTAGCAACCCGAATATGTTTCCGCAAATAAATAAAATATTTCGGAGGAAAGATCAAAACGATCTTCCATGTCTAAAGATCCCTCGAACAACAGACAATGAACAAATACTGATAACTGACAACAGCGTTGGTGCATCCCATTCCCAAAAGGGATAAAGACATGTCCAATCCGGCGAATCTTCGGTCGATAAGTCTTCTTCCGAATATCAGCAAAGTTTTCGAAAGTGATCAATAGAGTCCTGACTAAGTGGGTTGAGGACAAAAATATAGTTCCAGATTATCAATTCGGTTTTAAGTCGGGACATGATATATCACATGTCGCGTCTAAACTTTTATCAATATAAAAGTGGCTTTTGGTATTCAAAAGCAGATGGAGCTGAAAAAATCGTTTTTGCACAGAGCATAATATAACAAAAAAAAAATATTTACCAAATTTAAAATCCCCATTCCCTCCTAATTATATAGTTTGGGGTTACACCACTTTTGCGCTGATAGCCTCATATAGCTTTGTCTTTGCTTGCCTTGCAATAAAAACCTTTCATATAGTAGCAGTATGAGATTTGTCAACAGAAACCTTTTTGGCCGCTTTCGACCGATTTAGCTTCAGGCGAGGCCTTGTTAGGAATTTATACAGCGATAATGCCACTAATTTTATAGGAGCTTTTACAAAGTTGAAGAAACAATACATAACTAAAAACTTAAATCTAACTGATCCAATGGCGACCCAAGTGGCAGCACAGCACTTCATACCACCCGCATCTCCTCATTTTGGCGGACTTTGGGATGCTGGGGTTAAATCTGTGAAGAATTTTCAACATTACTAGCCAAAGTAGAAGCATGTCTCAACTCACGACCACTAGCCCAATGAGTGGGACCCTCGATGACATAGAATCCTAAACACCAGCAAATTTTCTTATGGGGTCTAAAATGTTTTGTGGGTGGATGTGGCCCAAGCGGTAGTGTATTTCTTTCCAAATCGGACGGTTAGGTGTTCAATCCCATTCGGTCTGAAAAACACTCTTTTTTTCGGGCAAATAAAACCACGTTAAGTCGTTGCCTAAAATTACAACAAAAAATCTAACTACACCAATAATTTAGTCTCCCCATTAAATGTTCGATGCCAGTACCTAAAGAAATTACAACAACAATTTTGGCGGAAATGGTCATCCCAACTACAACAGCGACTTGAGTGGACTTAAGGTACAAACAATATGGAAGAAGGAGACTTGGTACTTCTATGAGAAAAAAATATTGCTCCATCAAATTGGGCTATGATGAGAGTTCAGGAAATACACCCTGGAAAAGATGTATATGTACGAATCGCCACAATTAAAACTGCAACCAGGTGCCTAATACAACCAATAACTAAACTCGGCAAACTTTCAGTCGATAACCCAGTATGGATTAATCCTAATCAAGAAGCTAGATAAAGGAATGATATTACTACAACATCTACTACGCATTACCCGAGCACCGAACTTGTCAAGATGTAGAGGCTGGCTAAGTAAAGTTAATGATTCTCGATGACTCTCCAGATGAATCCTGAAACTAAAGGATGCTAACTTCTCCCACCTACTCCTCCTTCCTCACTAGTCCTATCACTCATGGCCCGGACCAAGGTATCATACGACCCGTGCCGATGATCAACCTGGCTGAGGGTCCAGCATCTAAATGGCTCAGTCGTTAATTAGTATATAAAGATCGATTCTTTTAAAAATAAATCAGATTCGACTTGTCTTTAGAAAGTGTTGCTCACTCTGGCTTTTAGTCCTACTCATCGAAGTAAAACTCTGGCAGATATTATGGCGTTTACGCCCTGCCTTTAGGAAATATAATAGCCTCTACTTGTGTACCTCCACATGGCGATCCCGACCAATTCAATCGTGGCCAATTCGATCCTGACCAGTTCAATAGTGGCAAATTCATACCTGCCAATTCGATCCTGCCCAATTCTATCCTGATTAATTTAATCGTGACTAGTTCGATCCTGACCAATTCGATCCAGACCAAAACTTCAGTCCTGCAACATTGACCCTGTATAAGATCCCACACAAAATCAACTCCATATATAACCTATAAGCTATGACAGAAGAATACATACCACAAGAAGTTACAGGCAACAAACCACCGAAGTACATACACACAGTTGTTAAAGCCGCCGTAAGCCACTACTAATCGAGGAATACAAAAAAAAAACAGTTGGAAAACAAGGAGACGAGGTTGACTAAAATACCTCCAACCGATTATATAAAAACTAAAAAAAGAGGAGGCAAAATATACAAGGACAGGAAGAGGTTAGCCCACCTTAAAGACATCGTCGACATAAACAACCCCAGACCAATATCGTGAGAGGTAGCGACCAAAATCTGGATCGACAGACTTGCAAAAGTAGTAAAAAACAATATATAAAAAGGGGAAACAACACCACCAAAGGGCAAGTAGTGGTAAATGAAAATAGCCAGCAGATAAGCCCGATAACAGCAAGCTTGACAACAGTAGCAGTAGTAATAGTAAATTTTATTTATGGTACTATATTATAAGGAATATGTGAAGAAATAATGTATCAAGGGTATGGAAATAAAATAAAATTAAAAAAAATTGAAAACTGTCAATGCAACAAAAACTAGAACAGTTGACAAATATCAAGACAAATATAAAGAAAAGTTCAACGAGAGGGTATACACAACGGACGTGGTTCTCGAAATTAAAATAAAATTTAAAGAATAAAAATAGAAATATTGGAACAATCAAGAGTAGAAAAAGGCACGCAAAGCCTTTGAACAAATTTCTAAAAGAATGCAAACTAATAAAAACAATAATAGAGTCAAACCTGATTATCGAAGATATGGCCGATTTCAATTTAGAAACCGCCTTAAAGGTGATACCAACCTGTTGCGAAATGCAACAGAAAAGGGAAACAAATGTGAACTTACCGAACTATTAATTGTACTTTTTATTTATTTATTTATTAACTTTTTACACTATTTCTATTTTTTGTTATTTTAAAGAATTATTTGACAAAGTGAGTTACAAATTTAAGTATATTTCCTTTCTTCGTTTGTGATCATCAGAGCCGATCCGTTGCGTTGCACAGAAAAATCCAGAAAGAAAGCTTAAATCGTTGTTAAGGATACAAGTACAAATATTTAAGATGGCGATTGTATCCTTCTGTCACATAAGGTTAGACGTCAGATGTCGCGTGGGTAGGATTGTGCTATCCTTGCACAATATTCTTCCCCTCGGTATGCCCGGCTATGGGCCTACCTATTTCTTTTCTCTGACGTCCAGCAAAGCAAGATTTACTGCTGGTCTCTTTAGGATGCCGGCTTTTGCTTGAACAAATGCTCTTTTCACCTGGCCATCCTTAGCCAGTTTCGTTTCAACGATGGTCTTTGTTTTGGGGTAATTTCGTAGAGTACAGTTTTCACCGAACGCACCATTCTTTCCCAGTAGCCTCCCATGTGTGGGGATCTAGGTGGAATATAGGTCCATTTTTTTGGCCTAGAGGTGAACGTTTCAACTAGTTTTCTGCTGTTAACCATCTTTTACGCGTCTTTAAGTTCCTTTTCGGATCCCCGGAAATTCGTTCCGTTATCACTAAAAATCTCTATTGGTGTGCCACGCCGTGCTATGAAGTTTCTTATTGCCAAAATACAGGAATCAGTGGTTAAAGAATATGCAATCTCTATTTGTACGGCTTTAGTTGTTAGGCACGTAGATAAAGCCCCATATCTTTTCTCATTTCTTCTTAGGTTTACCACAGTCATTGGACCAAAGTAGTCGAGGCCCACGAACGAAAAGGGTTAACTGAACGTGGACAACCGGGTAGGTGGAAGATTTGCCATCATTGTAGGATATGGTTTTGCTGTGGCATTTTTACAGTACTGGCAGTCTTTTCGCACTTTTCCGAGAACTGTTCTCATCATGGAAATGTGGAACCTCTGACGTAGATACATCTAGTGAAAGTAATTTACCATGACTGTAGTTACGCGATGCAATCTTGGAAGAATTATAGGTCGACTTAAATCTTCCTACTTGTAATTGTAGGTGGCTAGTCTGGTGCCTGATCGAAGAACTCCGTACTCATCCAGATGCGGATTAAAGATAGAAACGGGTTTGATGCTTCGACTTTCCCTTTGGCGACATCTTCAGCAAAGCTGTTATTTGGGCTTGCTTGAGTAGAGCTCACTTGGCGTGTTGCAGTTCGTCTCAAGTTAAAGGTCCTCCGTTGTTTCGCTTAGTGTTTTTAATACCTGCCTTTAAGTTGTAGAGGTATCAAACAACCTTTGCAGCACACCGTTGCAAACTGGTCCACTCGGAAAAGAGTTCACAATTACTGCTGTAATTTACCACTTTTGTGGGCGTGGATTGCATGGCTTCGGATACTTTCTTTGAATTTGATATCCAATTTCTTCTGTGAAAGCCACCTTGCTGATGAATAGAGGTTATTTCCTGTGACAGCCTTATTGCTTCTTCTTCAGACTCTACACTATCCACCAGATGGTCTACATAGTGGTTCTCCCGGATGGAATTAACTTCCCTTGCATAGTCACGTCCGAATTCCTCGGCGTTCTTATTCATGACCACCATGACAAAGTGTTCCAAGGTGCCATCTCGGTTGTACCACAAGAACCTTTGATAGTCTTGATCTTCTTTCCTAATTTTAATCCAGTAGAACATCTCTTCCATGTCTGCGTAGATTGCAAGGCGCCTTTCTCGAAACTTAAAGAGGACCGAATTAAGAGATTAAGAGCTAGCCAATATAAGAGGGCTAAAAAGTAATCATTTTTCTGCGTACATCCTCTTTTGGCACTTAGTGAAACACAGGTAGATCCCCGCCCACACTTCTCAGATCACTCTGATGCACTGTCTGACTCTATACAAAGAATTGTATCCCTATATCCTCCGTTATTACGGGCGAGTTCAATATACACAATTCTGGGTGCCTTCGACATTCTGGACAGACAACACTCGAAGGACGGTGTATTGAGATCTTCGCTGCGGAAAACAACTTGACCGAGCTTGTAAATAAGCCCAGACGTTGATAGTCATACCGCCAACACCCTGAACATGTTTCTAACCTCTCACAGTTGTTGTGTCTCCTCCACTCACCGTCAATGCAGACGGGACCGAAGATCGCCCGAACAATTTTTCTCTCGAAGCAACCAAGAACACCCTCATCCATTTTTGATAATGTCCATGCCTCTGCGCCATAGAGCAGGACCGGGATTATCAAGGTCTTATAAAGGGTGACTTTTGTTGTCCGAGAGAGGGCTTTGCTCCCCAATTGCCTTCTTAACCCAATCTCAGCGCTGGTGTCATTGTCTATATTTATAGCAGAGCCTAGGTAGATAAAGTTCTTAACTACTTCAAAGTTATATCTGTCGAGGATGACGTTCTGCCCGAGACGTCGGTGTTGGTTGTCCTTTTTGCTTAACAGCATATACTTGGTCTTGCCCTCATTGACCGCTTAACCCATTTTCGCCGCTTCCGTCTCACCACTCGCGAAAGCGCCACAGACATCACGCTGCTTTCTCCCGATTATGTCAATATCGTCGGCGTATGCGAGTAGTTGAACGGACTTTTGAAAGATAGTGCCTCTTGTGTTTGCTCGTGAAATTTGCACTATTCTTTCAAGTACGATGTTGAAAAAAACGCATGACAGCGCATCGCCTTGTCTAAATCCTTTGTGGATCACCGAGACATTTGATGGAGCAGTGTGCGTTCTCCATCGTCATCCTGCACAGACGGACGAGTTTGGCAGGGATGCCAAAACAAGACATTGCTCTGTATAGCTTGTCGCTATAGATGCTGTCATACGCGGCATTAAAATCAACGAATAGGTGGTTTGTATCGATCTGAAGCTCATGGGTGTGAATATCTGGTCGATGGTGGACTTTCCTAGCCTGAAGCCACCCTGATATGGACCTATCAGGTTGTTGACGAACGGCTTCCGGCGTTCACACAATACGGCGGATAAGATTTTATATGCGATGTTAAGGAGATTACTGCCTCTGTAGTTGGCGCAGTTAAGAGGGTCTCCTTTCTTGAGAATCGGACAAACAGTCAGGCCATCCGCTCCAGCAGCTTTGTTGGACTTAAACTTCAATATAGCTATCTTCACTTCATCTAGGTCGGGTGGACGGAATTGTTGGTCATCATCGTCCAGGTTGAAAGGTTGATTCTGCCTGACAGCGGTATTTGGTCCGTCATCGGCGTTATACCGCCTGCAGAAATGGTCTTTCCAAATCCTCAGCATCGACTGCGATTCTACTACGATGTTCCCATTTTCATCTCTACAGGCTTCGGTTATGGGTTTGTTTCCGTTGCATGTTATTTTTACATTTTGGTAAAACTTCCGAACCTCATTCTTGGAGTAGCATCTCTCAATTTCATCGATCGCGCGCTTTTCATGCTCTTTCTTCTTCCTCCTGCGAAGCCGCTGTTCGTTTCTCCTCTTCCGTTCATAAATCTCATGAGCAGCTCTGGTCTTTCTAAGCAGCGCCGCTTTATATGCATCTTGCTTAAATGCATGTGCTTGCCGGCATTCATCACCGAACCAGGGGTTTCGTTGTGGTGGACGAGTGAAACCCAGCACATCAGAAGCAGCATCTCTGATGGCGTTTTGGCAGTGTTTCCAATGGTCTTCGATGCTTGATGCTGGCGGCATTGGACCTCTTAAGAGATAAAGAGACACTGGATCGGAAAAGGACTTGGGGATCTCTTGCGATTGTCGCCGTCTGACGTCGAATTTTCTTACAGCATTAGTTTGTCTTGGCGTTGTTTGGGATATCCGCAACCGTACCTTGGCTCCTCGGAACGTACGGATAATACTGGAGGAGTGTCTTGCGTCGATCGCAATGTGATCAATCTGGTTGACTGTTGATTGATCTGGCGTTCTCCAAATCCCCTTGTGTATGTCGAGATGTGGGAACCGCGTGATAGCTACGACAATGTTTCGCCCCGCCGCAAAGTCGATTAGCCTGAATCCGTTATTGGATGTGGTGTTGTGCACGCTATATTTTCCGATTGTTCCACCAAAGATACCCTCTCTTCCTAGCTTTGCATTAATATCACCGAGGACAATTTTAATGTCATAGCTAGGGCATTGCTCGTAGGTATTGTTAAGGAGCTCATAGAACGCATCCTTGGTGTCGTCAACTTTCTCTTCTGTTGGGGCATGCGCGCATATAAGGCTTATGTTGGCGAATTTAGCCTTGATTTAGCCTACGAGGCGCTCGCTCACATGCCGCAAGCTCAGGACTTCTTGTCCTAGTCTGCCTCCGACAACAAATCTGCATCCAAATAAGCGTTGCTTTTGCCGTCGATAGCAATTGCCGTAGTAGATGTCGCAGTTTTTCATCTTCTTTTTGTCCTGCCCATCCCATCGCATTTCTTGAATGGCGGTTATGTCTGCTTTGCAGCAGTCTAGAGCCTTCGCTAGTTGCTCGGCTGTACGTGGTCTATTAAGGGATCTAACATTCCACGTACATATCCGAGGCTCATTGTCCGTAAGTCGTTTGTGTGGGTTGTCAACAGTAGATTCGTCCATATCCATATAGGGCTCGTCCGCCACCATCTCTTTTCCAAGACCCTGACTAAGTCCTGGAACCTGAGCTCCAAATATGTCGGAGTACCCCGATATTTCGGTCATGACTATGTAGCCGAAATATAATGGCATGCGACCCACTATATATCGTTTCTCTTTTCTGGCTTTTAGCCCTACTCATCGAAGTAGAACTCTGGCAGAGATCTCTCCTCTACTTTTGTATCTCCACAAGAAATGGGGAAACAAAAAGGAAGGTCCTTACCTTATGCTGAAACTTATGCTGCTGGAGGTGTCACGGTATATTATAGAAGTAACATAATGGGATGTAAAATTAATAAGTATAAACTGGATAGTGTTGATTGCGAGGTCTCACTACTGTTTTATCTGTATTTACAGATTGCATAAGTGTACAGTGGGAACCTTTTTGGATGAGTTTTCGAGATTTTTTGATAATCAGAAAAGTAGAAATTTAATTTTGTTGGGTGATTTTAATATTAACATCCTGTGTGATACACCTGATGTCGATAATTTTTTAACAACGCTTTCGTCGTTTGGTTTTGAGTCTGTTATGAATCAGCATACTCGATTTAGATCACATTTTTGTAAGGCTTCACAGAAAAATCTGTGTTGATCATAAAACAATTGCATTAGCCTTTAAAATAACCGACCACAGCCTAACTGGTATTCAACTCAATTGCAGGGTTTCTCGAACAAAAAAACTGTATGGCATTGAAAAAAAAAAAAATGATTTTGCCACTTTTAGATCAAGGTTACTATTTGAATTTTGGGATGATGTTTACTCTGCCGTCCACCGTTCTGTTGCATTTGTTCCTTAATAAGCTGCAATTTCATATATTTAATTGTAGTGAGAACAAATGTAAACGAAGTAACAAAATAAAGTGTCTCCAGCCATGGATGACACCCTCATTATTAAATAAAACAAAAAAGAAAAGACGACTTTGCTTAATTATTAATAAACATCCGAATAATCACAGACTTAAGAATTATTACGAAATGTTATGTAGAGAGGTCAAGATTGAAATACCGCTATGTAGAAATACATACTTTAGCAATAGATTGGCAAGAAACCTTGGTAACTCGAAAGAGGAATGGCAGGTTGTTAATGAAATACTTAACAAAAATTGATCTTACACAGATATAAGTATTTCAAATAATAATTTAACTGTGTCTGAGCCTATAGAAGTTGCTAATTTATTTAATAAATTTTTTGCTAGTGCAGGTTATTGTAACAGTGTTTCAAATGTCATTCACTGTGACAACATTTTAATATAAAGCAGTATTCAACCAGAGAGCTTTTTCTTTGATAAGTTTACACAGCTTGAAATTTATAAAATTACAATGTCACTTACAACATCCAATTCGTAGTCTTTTGATAGTACGAGTATTTCAAGTTTTGTATTAAAAAATATTGCGTTTCATATTCCTGATGTTTTATTTTTAATTATTGTGTCCAAGAAAGGATTTTTCCTGTGTCTCTGAAAACAACTGTAGTATTACCATTGCATAAAAAAGGTGGCACAATGTCATTAAATAATTATCATCCAATTTCCATTTTATCCGTTTTTTCAACGATTATTGAAAACGGAATTACATCTAGAATATTATCATTCTTAGATAAAACTCATTTCTTTAATGATTGTCAGTTTGGTTTAAGAAGCGGTAGGTCAACTGAAAGTGCTTTATTAAAACTATCTGGGGAAATCTATGACAGTTTGAATACTTCTCAAATTCCTTCCACTTTATTTATTGACATAACTAAGGTTTTCGATATGGTGAACCATACTATGTTACTAAATAAATTATTTAATGCAGGTTTCAGAGGCTTCATTCACGACTGGTTTGCCTCTTATTTAACAAATCGTAAGCAAGTGGTAAAGGTCAAAAAATACGAGGGCGGGTCAATAAGTCGGTGACTTTTGGATTAAAACACAGATTTTTGATAAAAAAATAATTTTATTTTTCAACGTAGTCTCCCTTGAGCTCTATACACTTTGTCCAACGCTTCTCCAATTATTTTATCCCTTCCAAAAAAAATGATTTGTCGAGGTCCTCAAAATAGGCCTTTGTTTGCGAGATGACTTCATCATTGGAGTCAAATCTTTTTCCACCAAGCCATTTCTTCAGGTTTGGGAACAAGAAGTAGTCGCTCGGAGCCAAATCTGGAGAATAGGGTGGATGAGGGAGCAATTCATAGCCCAATTCATGGATTTTTGCCATGGCAACTGCACATGTGTTTGTGGTCGACTGTGAGCAAACGCGGCACCCATCTTGCGGAAAGCTTTCTCATGCCCAAGTGATCATTCAAAATTGAAACCACTGAGCCATGCGAGATCCCTACGGCTTCCACAATCTCTCGCACTTTCAATCTTCGGTCGGCCAACACCATATCGTGAATTTTTTCGATTGTTTCGGGTGTAGAGACCTCAACTGGGCGTCCAGGACGTTCGGCATCTTCAGTGCTTGTACGGCCACAACGAAATTCAGTAAACCACTTTTTTACCATTGAAATCGATGGTGCAGAGTCCCCATAGTATTTATCAAGCTTAGCCTTGGTCTGGGTAATGGTTTTTTTTCGCAAGAAATAATGCTTAATAAGCACACGAAATTCACTTTTTTCCATTTTCTCCTCAAATTAGTGAGTAGTCTGATAAAAATAGCTGTCAAACACAAACTTACTGACGCAGCAAGTTTAAATTTTGACAGGAGTCAACTGACAGATGCCTGTTGACAGGAGCATTGATGCTGTTTCAGTAAAGAGGTCAGAAATTCAAAAAGTCACGGACTTATTGACCCGCCCTCGTACCTAAGTATTATATTGGACCATAAATTTAGTTGGAAGGACCATACGTCATATTTGAAATGGTATTTAAATGCAGTTGTAAGGCAATTATAACACCTCAGCATGTACTGCAAACTACCCATTTTAAAATTGGTTTATAATGGTATTTTAAAATCAAAACTGCAGTATGGAATTTCTTGCTGGGGAGGCACTTGTTTTAATACAATAGAAGCATTGCTGATTAAACAGAAGCATGCCATAAGACTTTTGTGTAGAGTTAATCGCAGAAATCCCACTTTTGAGTTATTCAAATGTCTCGAACTTTTTCCTTTAAGGCACCTGTACTGCTACAAAGTTTTAAAAATATTTTTTGAAAATTCCGGGAACTATGATGTTAAGAGTTAATGATAATCAAAACTTGCGGGTCAATAACAGAAACTTCGCAAATGTTCCAACATTCCACAAAACACATTTTTCACGCTTTTATTATGTTTGTTTAATAATTTACCGGAAAAACTTAGGTGTGAGAGAGTGAAACAGTATTCTTAAACAGTATAAAAAAAAACGGCTTTTTTTATGTAATTATTCTTTTTTCTTTTTTTTTTAAATGTATGTAATTGAATTTTTCATTTCCATTTATTGTTTTCCCCATCAATAGATTTATGAATTTCTTTTTATATAACTAATGTACCGCCTCTTGTCTTTTATTAGACGACAGATTGTACAAAGCTGTTTCATTTAAAAACTTTAAAGCTCAATATTAACATGAATTACATTATACTTTATATTTAAGTTTCTTGATATAAAATAAAGAAATAAAAAAAACAAAAAAGATATCGTTTCCTAAGTTGGATAGCGACGACTCCAACCAGTCCGGGGTGACAAACAAGACGTTGGCATCCATCTCTGGTTTTGCGTCGGAAATGGATACCGACGAGAAAACAAACAGAGATCCTTTACGATCAGACTTAGAGGATGAGCTTTTGGGCTCGCCTTCAGAATAGTAGGACTCTTGCAGGACCGTGATAGGGGTTTCGTTGCTATGATTTCTCCAAATTAACCTCCACCACTCAAAAAAGGTCTCGGATGCACCCATTCTGCGTCTATCAAAAGGCACAGATGACATCATCCTAATCGAAGAACCTTGGATTGCTGAAGGTGTGGTTCGCGGACTAAGGACACCTATTTATGTTCCGGTATATACCAAAGACAAAGGTAAGATCAGAACATGTGTATTAGTGAAACGTAGCCTAAATTCATTTCTACTTCCTAACCTCAGCGACCCCGACTTAACCGTTGCCAAGCTGGAAACACAGCTTCTGGATAGCATCGGCATATCTGCGTCACGGCCAAATGGGCCCTTCTCCTAGCGAAAACCTGGAAAGAGTAGTAGTAGAAGCAGGAAGACACAAAACTGACCTCATCATAAGATGCGATGCTAACGCGCATCACACAATATGGGGCAGAACCAATACCAACGATAGAGGTGAGTCAATTTTTAAATTCATTATTAGTACTAACCTCACTGTATGTAACATCGGTAATGAGACAACAGTCATTACAAGAAACCGACAAGAAGTGCTTGACATCACTCTTGTCTCAGAACGCATCGATCATTTTATAACGAACTGGATGTTATCGTCTAAACACTCCTTTTTAGATCACAGATACATCCAATTCAATTTAATGAAGCTGGGAGAGAGTAAAGAAAGCCTCAGTAGCTTTATTCTCCCTCCAACCTCCAACCTCGCATCACCCATTGGGTATAAATCTCGGTTATAAGACCGATTCTCACCTTTGGGGTAGTTGTTTGGTGGATGGCCTTAGACAAAGCAGTGAACTGCATGAAACTAAGTAAAGTCCAAAAAACAGCATGTCTGGGCATAAGAGGAGCCCTGCGCACTACTCCCTCAGCTGCTCTGGACACTCTGTTTCACCTGACACCCCTCGACATTTATAGCAGGGAAGTAGCCGCCAACGTAGCTATTCGCCTAAAATCGACAGTGGACACGCAAATATTCATTACACATTAAGAATCCTACCAGAAAACATCAACAACACCATACCCAAACAATGGTTTGACAAAAGCTAGGAAAATGCTTCTACATCGACGCTTCAATGACTGTTAGTGAGGTTGGTGGTGGAGTTTTTCCCGAAAAGCTTAACATTAGCCTCTCCTTCCGCCTTCCTACTGTAGCGTGTTCCTGACGGAAATTCTGGCAATTAAGGAGCCCTGTCCTGGCTGAAGAAAAAGAAAAGATATCCGCATCTTTTCCGATAGTCAGGCCGCTATCAAATCAATGGACTCATGCTCTCTAAATTCTAGAACAGTCATTGACTGCCGATCATCTCTAATGGAGATTGCGGAGCAGTTTAACATTCAACTTTGTTGGGTGCCGAGACATTGAGACATTCCAGGGAATTGTAGGCGCGACGATCTTGCCAAAATTGAAACCACTATACCTATCAAACCTGAATAAGGAAACATAGGTATACCTATCGCTACGTGGAAACAAGAATTAAAGCTGGATGCTAATAGAAGAACAAACCATAGATGGGAGTTGGATCGACATGTTTAGCGACCAAACAAATCTGGCCAAAGCTAGATCTGAATCGCTCCATGACTTTAATTCTTCTAAATAGAAAACATCTTAGCCATTATAGGTGTCATCACTGGATACTGCCTTATAGGTAAACATGCAAAAAGGCTTAGCATGTTTACTAACGACTTTTGCAGAAGCTGCATGGACGAGGAGTAGGAGGAGACAATCCCACACTTCCTCTGTACATGTTCAGCTAAGGGCATTCTTTCACAACGACATAAGTGACTTAAGCAACTCAGACAATAAAAATCTCCTACGCTTTATTAAGAGCTCCAAATGGTTTCTGGAGTAGGAGCATCATAGATCCACGTGGCATCACAATGGGCCAATAGGCCTAAGTGGATTGGTTTTTCAACAGCCACTTAAACCTAACTTAACCTAACTAACGAAGACAGCAGTAAAAAAAACTGGTTATGTGCCACATTAAGCTGCTAAGGGTGAACACACTACGCAAGTTCAAACCATATAGAATTCGGCCAACCAATATTCGACCAACTTTCAAAGTTTCAATTTTGTCAGAATCCGTCCTTACTGCGTCCGCCGACATTATTTGACGCAGATATTTAAGAATGAATCAAGGCACACTTTTCTGGGTTCAACTTTAAATGAGTGCTTCGTTGCCTCTCAAACACTTCTCGAAGGTCTCGTTTTTTTATTTTAAAAAAGAGAACTTAACACTCAAGTGGGTATGAATACAGTTATAACTCAACACGTTCAACACGTGGTAATTTTTTGGAAAATTGGACAGAGAGAGAAGAAAGATGTTTGGGCTCAGCGGTTATTTTGCTCCATGGGTGGCATCCAAGATTAAATGTAATGTAACTAAAATTGTTACATCTTACTTGATCTGCGTTGACTGAAAAATTGCAAGTCAGGGATGCACGGCTGGGATTCGAACACCCAATCATCCGATTTGGAAGCCATTTAACTGCCACCTAAGCTACGGCCACCCACGGCTAATAACAATAACGTTGTCCAAGTTTTCCACATTTTACGTTTCATTAATAACTACATGGTGGCCGGAGCGTTGCACACCGTAAACTGTTTTCTTACGATCTATACGATTAATATCTACCTGACAGTAACCACTCTTCAAGTCATGTGGTAACCATTTCGCTTCACAAAGCGTATTCAAAGATGCAAGACGCCTTACAGTGGATTAGATTGTGGTGTTGAACAAATTGACTACGCCCATACTCTCCATCTTGTGTGGCAAACAGCGCACTCTCTGATCACTTTTTCTGCTAAAATGCGATGCTATTGATCCCGATAACAGAGGCTTGCTTCCATCGCCGGAGCAAAGGCGTATACTTTAGCAAGAGTTTTTCCCCAGCCATTGTAACTGTTTTGAGTGACTTATTCAATTGATGAAAGAGTTTTTTTTTTGTCATTTAGTTCATTTTCTGGCCTGCGGTGGGGTATGATGGATGAATCCATTCACGTTGTTTGGAGCTGGTTTAATATTTCTCCTAGTTGCTTCGGCTTTGCAATGGAACTTGTAATCTCCTACATGTTGCTATCCCCAAACCGTTTTTCAATAGCCTGTACGTAAGCCATATAGTCTTTTCTATGTCAATGGTTTGCAATATCTCTACTGCAGGGCCGTGCAAGGCCACTGTCCGTGAAAAGCACTTCTCATTACTACTTCTTATACGTAGACCATGAGGTCTGGCCACTGAATGACGGAAGCTTCAAAGGAAGCTTCAACTTTTTTCTCCTTGGACTTCTTGAAGAACTAGTAGTTTCTGCTTTCGTACTGTGCCAAGCCCTTTTCCAGTTGGTCCACGTTATTGTCTACTGGTCCTAATTTTCCATTTTCGAACTTTCGCTGCCGAATATACTTCAATTTTGCTCGTTTGGATTTGTTTTCTGTTCCTCCAGATTTCCCTTTTATAAGTCTATTTTTCGAGGTTATTGTTCTATTCCTTCAATGAATGAGTGGTCCGCTTTTTAAATACAATTAGCGCTGTTCACGTTTAAGTGGTTATCACAATATTTTTAGAACAATAGGGCAGTAACAAAAATACTTTTCCCGTAAATATACAGTTTTTAACATACTATATCAAAACAAATACAAGAACATGAGGTCATAAACTGATATTACCACAGCTTGAATGGCACATTGAGAGTTTTTGACATACAACGGAATGAAACTCAACATTAACTTTGTTAAGAACTCATCTTACCTAATTACGTATTATTACCTAATTACGTATATTAAAATGTACGTACATACATAATTATATGAGCCACGTACTTTTCCTTACTTATGCTTCGGTTTATACATTTTTTTTTGCTCGTGATCATTTGGATCTTAGCCACAGCAAGTAACACACTGGAAGCCTAAGTATCAATTTCTACAATGAATAAAATATATATACGAGGGCGGGTCAATAAGTCCGTGACTTTTGGATTAAAACACAGATTTTTTGATAAAAAAATAATTTTATTTTTCAACGTAGTCTCCCTTAAGCTCTATACACTTTGTCCAACGCTTCTCCAATTTTTTTATCCCTTCCAAAAAAAATGATTTGTCGAGGTCCTCAAAATAGGCCTTTGTTTGCGAGATGACTTCATCATTGGAGTCAAATCTTTTTCCACCAAGCCATTTCTTCAGGTTTGGGAACAAGAAGTAGTCGCTCGGAGCCAAATCTGGAGAATAGGGTGGATGAGGGAGCAATTCATAGCCCAATTCATGGATTTTTGCCATGGAAACTGCACATGTGTTTGTGGTTGACTGTGAGCAAACGCGGCACCCATCTTGCGGAAAGCTTTCTCATGCCCAAGTGATCATTCAAAATTGAAACCACTGAGCCATGCGAGATCCCTACGGCTTCCACAATCTCTCGCACTTTCAATCTTCGGTCGGCCAACACCATATCGTGAATTTTTTCGATTGTTTCGGGTGTAGAGACCTCAACTGGGCGTCCAGGACGTTCGGCATCTTCAGTGCTTGTACGGCCACAACGAAATTCAGTAAACCACTTTTTTACCATTGAAATCGATGGTGCAGAGTCCCCATAGTATTTATCAAGCTTAGCCTTGGTCTCGGTAATGGTTTTTTTTCGCAAGAAATAATGCTTAATAAGCACACGAAATTCACTTTTTTCCATTTTCTCCTCAAATTAGTGAGTAGTCTGATTAAAATAGCTGTCAAACACAAACTAACTGACGCAGCAAGTTTAAATTTTGACAGGAGTGAACTGACAGATGCCTGTTGACAGGAGCAGTGTTGCTGTTTCAGTAAAGAGGTCAGAAATTCAAAAAGTCGCGGACTTATTGACCCGCCCTCGTATATTGTTGCATGACATTTTTTGATTTAATTAGTTATGTTATATTGTAAAATTCTCTGTCACAAGTCTGGTTCTCAATTTTTTAAAAATCTATTGAATCATATAATCGCATAAACATAAAGGAAACTCTGATATCAAATTTCACGTGCATAGTGTAATTTTTTGTATGGAAAAAGTATTTACGGGCATACGAACAAAAAACCACGACCGTAAATTTGCTATGTCTTATGAGAATTAATTAATCAAAGACTTCTTATATCGAACGTATATCGGTGCGTATAATCCAACATTCTAACAGAATTTAATGTAAACTTTTTACATGTGCTAAGTGCATACATATACTCGTATATTAACAAAATGAACGCGTAAAACGCAGTAACGCCAAAGCCCGCCTAACACGCCTAACATGTAGGTCATTTTGGTTTCGCGGGTGCAAGTCTCGTCACCATTCACTAGTATATCATGAGGATGCAACCACCAATTCTTCACCAGAAGCAACATTTATAAGTGTAAACTCGTCTTCTTCTTCATCTTCATCGCCATCTGTTCAACTATTTCCACACAACCGCATCATTCGGAGATCTCGTCCACCTCTCATACTCTAATGGTTAATAACCAGTCTTTAGTATTCAAAAGCAAACCATTTTGTCAACCATTCTCGCTAAAGTAAAATTCTTATCGGAGAGGACAAAGTGAATCATTCTAACCTCGAAACAAATACGAGGACCAAAAGGCAAAAAAAATAGCACAAAACACTGCATTCGGTAAGGTAATTTCTGGAGAGCCATCCTATTTATCGTGGTCTACAATTTCCGTCGGTCCATTCAGCTGTTCATCTTGATGACTTTCTTCAGCGGTTTCGGGAACTGCAAGAAGTCGCTCGCCATACCGCTCGTAATAACTTAAATGATCCAGCAGAAGAACATTTTCGCGCACGTCGAGCAGAAATTACATAGTTGCTCTTCAATTTAAAAATATTTTGCCCGAGATACTCTGCATTTAATGAACGCCGCACAGTGATCGATTTAGGGTCATTAGCTAAACTTAATTTGAGTTTAATTTTAATATTGTTCTATTGGAAATGTGTTTTATAAAACTTTCAATAATGTCGGCACCCAGCAGCGGAATTTTGTAGACACTTAAAAGCATTTTGTACCAATTATATTTGGAAACAAATAATTTTGTTGTGTCCAAACAGTAAGTACGAAATTTATTGGTATACATTTTTAAGCCTGAAGTTACTGTCCTTAAAACAATTGAAAGAAGTTCTAGCAGACCCGAGTCTAAGCCTATTATTTAAGCAGTTTTTGCTGAGTCCTTAAAAAATTTTCGAGCCGTATTGTCATCATTGGTATTTCCTCCACCTTCTTTTCTCCTAAGATTCCCAATTCAGATCTAAGTTCATTTTATAATAATTCTTTTCTATTTTTAACTGCTAGTTTCTCTTCAGTAAGAGGACTCGCAGCTATCTTTTTCAATTTTGTAAGATACACGTAGTAGTGCTTCCACTAATCTAATGTGTACATGAAGACTTTGAAAGCCGTATGAATAGGCTGTTGTGTCAGAAGGTTTTTGAAAGCAAAGTTCAATATTGTTCATGTCCTTAGGAGATGCCTTGTATATAAAGATATAACAAATTGAGCTAGCCCTGTTCTCCATTACAGCATTACATGTTTTGCAACCTACGAGTACCGTTTTGAACAAAATATGATTGACTAAAACAGTTTACTTACTTACTTAATTTACTTACTTTAGGTGGCGCTACAGTCCGGGGTGGACCTGGGCCTCAGTCAACAAGCTTCTCCAGCCAGCTCGATCCCTGGCTAGCTGCCTCCAGTTTCGCACGCTAAGTTGGCTGAGGTCCTCTTCCACTTGCGTGCTGTTGGCAAGAGTTATTCTTCGTTTGATCTCAGCGCTGGTGTCGCTGTCTGTATTTATAGCGGAACCCAGGTACACAAAGTCATCAAAGTCATATCTGTCGAAGGTGACGAACTGCCCGGGATGTCGGTGTTGATTGTCCTTTTTGCTTGACAGCATATACTTGGTCTTGCCCTCGTTGACCGCTAAACCCATTTTCCCCGCTTCCATCTCAATACTCGTGAAGCGCCACTGACATCACGCCAGTGCAGTGCAACCACTGTGTTATATTTAGTTCCCAGCAACTGTCAGCCGTTGCCAAGAATCAAAAATAACTTGGAATTTTCGTTAATTCCAGTACTGGGTTCGTTCACACGCCAGGTAGCGCTTTGATGGCTGCTAAACCTGGGAAACAAAATCAAAAACGTAGTTGAGCGCCACGTGATCTTAGAGGAATCACGAAACCTTGGATTAAAAGAAACCAAAAAAAAACAACGAATCTCAAAACAATAGAAAATCTTCCCCGAAAAAGGAAACAACGATGAAAAAATAAGAAAAAAACAATGCTTTGAAACGTTATATATAAATGTTCCGTTGGAGCACGACGATTTATTAAAAAAAAACGAAATTAACGGCACACTCGTCGATAGAGTGACCCGAATGCACAAAAAAAAAATCTAACGGGTCGCGTGTCTCGTCTAATTTCGAGATAGTTACCGCACGCTCGCTCTACCGGAGTCTCACTTTTCACTTTGCAAAAAAAAAAAAACACCAATTGCTAATTTGCACTGTGAACTGCACTATACTTACCTTTTTCCTGTTCCTGGCGGTTCTATGCCCTTTCTGGCACGGTTTTCCTAGTTCCATTTTCCTGTGACATGTATCCTCGTCCCTTCCTTTCTCCTTAATTCATTTTCCCTTTCGGTTCGCCAGCACCCAAAAACTCGCGATTTTACTTTGAAAAAAATCTACTCTATTTTCTATTTGAAAGACGAAACAAATTGCTTTTCGCAATATCGCAGTAATCGCAACAATTAACTTTGTAACAATGACCCTCACTAAATGCTGGTCGTCACAACACGTGACTTCCAGATCTTTTCCATTCCACAAACTCCCGCCAGACTCTCAAACGCATTCTCACACGCATTCTCACACCCACCCACACACACATTCGTTTGGCTCTAGTGGACCCAACAACGGGGTTTCCAGCTACACGACTAGCAGACTGCTAGTGTGTGCTCCCGTGTCCAACTAGGCCTCTCATACATTCCAGTTGTTCCCACTCACACTAAACTCCTCAGACACTGAGTTCTCTCCCGCTTCCAGTGATAACTGGGAACTCCACTGAGCGAGTTTGTGGATCCTAGATATGCCTAGCTGTTTCCCTGGACATTAGGTTTTATTGGAAATGCGAGAAGCAATGTTTCTTTCATTGCTGAAACCCGGGTAATTTTCCCCCATCGACCTACTCAAAATTGCAAAACAAAGCAAACGCGAAGGAGAAAGAAAGTCCGATCGAAGGTAAATGGAGTGTTGGGACGAAGGAGGAAGGTTGTGTGGGTATAATCCTGTTGCAAAATTTTCCCGAATGGCTCACAATTCTATCGGCAGTAATCAATATTTACGATGGCCGTGTTTCCGGCAGAACAAAAAAAACTACTTAAAAAAGAACCAAACACCAGAATCTTATAAAAAACCGAACCACGCGGTTGGTGGTTAAAGCTCCAAGTGGCGATCTGTCACTTGAGATTTAGGGGAAAAATAAAATGCCCTTGGGAAATTTGCAATGGCAGCAAATTGTTTGCTGAACCTGATGGCTGCTCAGCTGGGCTGGGTTCAGGACAAGATTCGCGAAAATTTAAAATTTCAATTTAAAAGAATTTTCGCGGTTTAAAGTAGGCGCGTTGCACTTTTTAAGATCGGAAGTGCAAAACCGTATGCTGCAAAGAAATAAGCCGATTTGAGACACATTAGAAGCAATTGAACAAGTTATCTTTCCGATTCATGAATTTTCCTTTAAATTGGCATTCAATTGTTAGTGCATATTCTACTATAAATGCATATTTAGCATATTCTTACATACTCGTATTTTTAATAATAAATGCATATTTTCGTAAAAAAAATTAACCCAAAATTTAAAAAAAAAAAAACCGTAAAAATGCACACGCACCATTAAACTTCTAACGTCGTTTAATGTAAGGCATTTACATTGAGTTGCGTCGACGGAGATTATATAGAAAACCTAACCATTGAAGAAAGATGTGTTCTTGGAAATGCACCTATTACGCCAGTTGACGTCGAGCGATTCTTCTCGATATACAAAACTTTTCAAAGACCGAATCGCCAAAGTTTCACCTTTAAAATTTTTATCATTTATAAAATGAGAATTTTGAAAACCTAAATTAAATGTTAAAATAATGGTATTTCGGTTATTTAATTTTTCAAATGAAGATCTTTATATTTTGTTAACCTGGACACGTTGGTATCAGGGGAAACGAAAACGCAGACTCCGCAGCTGATTCGGCCAAAAGAGCCCCAGTATATACATTTAACACCTTCACTAAACAAGATCTGACTAAACTCATTTTATCAGCAACGAGGATCAAAATTGAAAATGAATGCAGCTTGTACCACCACCACTATCAGAAAGTTAACCCTGTATATCCTACTAACAGTCCTAAACACAAAATCTCAAATTTTGTGCGCTTAAGACTTCGGCACACTTCAGCAACACTTCAGCAACACATCAGCATCTTCTTGTGAAAAACAGTCCCCCACTCTGCCCTCCCTGTCACACCACATAAGACTTAACACACATCTTAGAAAACTGCTCTCTAACAAAACCAATTATAAGCACAATATTTAAAAATAATTCGATTTACGATATACTAAAAAACCCTAACTTTACCAATATTGAGAATATCTCAAAATTTCTAACAAAAACAAACATTAAAAGTCTCCGCAACTAGGCTCGTTTACTTTAATAATACCATGTAATTTTAATTACCTATTAATTAATAGATAATAATAATAATTAATTAATATTATTGTTTTTTTAGTTCTTAAAATAAAAAGAAATTTTTTTTAAAAATTAGATTGCATGTTTTTTTTGTTTTTCATCAAAAAATGGAAAGTTTAACACAGTCGTACTGTTTAACTGGTCGCTTTAGCCAATGGTCGTTGTATCCGACTTTTCTTAAATAGAAAGATGACTTGTGCAAAAACCAACCACGTGGGGGAAAATTTGTTGTTAAAAGTGACTGGTCGTTGTAAACCAAGTCGTTATAGCTGACTTCGCTATGGTTTTAAATGCGTAATTAAAGTGCATATTTCCCATTTTTGAGAGCATATTTTGCGTTTTTAAGTGAATGAAAATCCTAGCCCTACTCATTAACATTATATCCAGCACCAAGTCTTAAATTGCATGAGGAATCAAAAAGTACATCTGCCGCTAAGTAAATCTTACAGGCATCGATTTTGAAAACTGTCGACTTAAATTTACTGTGAATCTTTAATTTGTAGTAATTGATAATTTCAAAAATGTACATAGTACTTAATATAAGTCATCTCATTTCATGTAAGCAGATATTATTAACTTGTAAAACTATTCCTCAAAAAAAATTTACCCGATTTTTTTTTATCCAAAATCACATACGAAAATAATGTAAACACTGCATATAGGCTCAATTTAGAAAACCTTATATAAAACTAATACTATGTCTAACTAGCTGAAGGCCCTAGCTGCTCAAACTAAATATGTAATTATTATCAATGTAATTTAATTCGTCTTTAATAAACTTATAGTGATAATAATATTTTTCTAAGAGTTGAAAACGTTGAAATACTAAGTCATCTTAAACTTCTTCAACCATGACAAAAACTATTGATCTATTAGTAGTGTAAACTTATCGAAATTTGTAAACGAAACGTAAATAAAACGTAAATGTTATATAAAAGGAACTAAAAGCATGAACCGATAAGCTTTTATGAAAAAAGATCTCTAATAATTACATATACCGTCCGTTTTATAAGATCGTATACGGCAAAACTCGTTTATGAAAACCGGTTTGGAAGTGGAATTTGCATTAGCAGATAAAAAAATACTTCTGCTAAGATGCTTTGAATAAAAAAATTTAAAGAGTGTTCAATTTTTGTCAGATACGGAAGTATTTTAAAATGAGTGTCGCGTTTGCATCACGTTATGAAGCAGTATTCTTGTGCACGCATCCAAAAGGACTGAAAATGTCATACGGAGCAGCTGCTAAATAGATGAAAAAGTCAAAAGCATTTGTTAGCAAGTGGGTGCACCGTTATTCCCAAGTTTAAAATGTGGATGATTTGCCGGATCGTGGGTCTACGCCAAAAACAACAAAAAAGCAGGACAAAATGATTCTACGCGTGTTTGAAAAAAATTCTCTTCTATCGTTACGTGGTGGACAAAGGATTTTACGTAAAAGGGGTCTAAATGTGTGTTGTGATACGATACGAAGACGTTTACTAGCCAATAATGTAAAATTTCGAAGCACAATAAAGAAACCACTACTGTCGAAAAAAACACGTAGAAAAACGACTCAGTTGGGCCAAGGACAATTTGGACAGAGATTGGAACAACGTTATTTTTTCGGATGAAGCTTCTTTTTGGGCATGGTCTCCTATCACTCATACCTGGTGTACACAATTCAATAAATTAATCCAGCGGACCGTCAAACACCCGGCAAAGGTGCACTTTGGAGATGCTTCTCAAAACAAGGATTTGGCGATTTGTTCATGTTTACAAATAACTTAAACGCACCCAACATGGTCAAAATTTATAAAAAGGCTTTATTACCATCTGCCCAAAGATGGTTTAAAAGAAGAAATGAGAATTGGTTACTGCAAGAAGATAATGACCCGAAACATCGCCGTCGTTTGTGCAGTGCGTGGAAACAAGAAAATGACGTCGATGTTTTAGATTGGCCATCACAGTCGCCGGATGCAAATCCCATTGAAAATGCTTGGGCATTCATGAAGTTAAAGCTCCAAGGAAAGAAGATCTCGACGGTCAAATTATTATCGCGAAAAATACGAGTTTTATGGAGATCTTGGTCTCAAGATTATACTACAAGATTAGTAGAAAGCATGCCTCGAAAACTCCAAGCAATTATTGATAATGGAGGAGAGTGGACAACATATTTATTGAAAAGCATTCAAGTTCTTCTTTAATTTTTGTCGTGTACGATATTATCAAACAGACTGTATCTAAGATCGCAAAATTTTAG
Organism: Volucella inflata; assembly: GCA_928272305.1. NCBI lineage: Eukaryota > Metazoa > Arthropoda > Insecta > Diptera > Syrphidae > Volucella > Volucella inflata. The sequence goes on from OV743716.1 coordinate 62,863,042, forward strand.
TAGTTTTCATAACGATACAAGCCTATAAACTACGATTTATAGTAAATTTTCTGTTGTATGAAATTGGCAACCTTGTAACTAGATATTTCAATTTATTCGTAAGCGTTAAGAATGTTTATCTTAATTTTTCAAAGTCTCTTCAACTGATTTGTTGTAGTTTAAATAGAGTTCAACTAAAACAAAATAGGAAATTATTCGCAAATTATAGTTCTTTAGTTCATTATAAGCATAACTTTTGCGCCGAATTCACGAGACTTTTACACGACCACTTTATTTTATTGTACATTTTGAATATAACTCCAATATTTTAACACAAAAACAAAAAACAAAAATACAATGATTTTAGTCACGGATCTAATTTCTGATACCCTTACCAATAATCATGTTGATATATCATAAACGTTTGTATGAGTGTTTGTTTTTCTTCTTGCTATATTTAACTGCGAACGAGTTTTGGTTTTGGTGCTACATACGTATTATTCGTTTTCCTTACAGAACTTCTTTGCAAAAATGGAGTACATCCTGATTTATTTGAAGTAAACGACTATGGAAGGAAGAATGAAGGAAAGCTGACAGACAGCGCAGCAGTAATGTAATTCATGTCGGAAATATTCCAGAGGGTAATTAAAAAAACACATTAATAAAAAAAATAATACATATCAAACTATAATATCCCGTTGCAATAATCATTTAATTACAATCGGTAAATAAAAGATTGATATTTTTTTTATTCTTAAAATTATGTAATAAAGATGGCCTTATTTTAATGCTTATTGCTTTTGTTTATATAAGTAATTAATAAATTTGAAAATTATTTACCTCCCCAAAAATTGTTAAAGCCGGAAGGAAAATTACTTAACATTAAATCCTCAATTAAAAAAATGTTTGTATATCGCCTTAATTTAAATATTGGACAATAACGATCGTAAGTAAGGATCAGTACTTCAAGTAGGCAGAGAAGGCAAGCTAAGAGTTAGCGTCATTCAATTCGTGGAAACCATTACCATCATTTTTGAATCGGTAGTATATAGAAAAAGAGAAAAAATATTTTTCTTACAGTCATCGACTTACGCTCGACCCGGTTACATCGTTCAACCAACATTGTTCTAATTTCTTTTTGTGCGATCCCTTTACCCAAAGTTCTTATTCAAACCGTTCATATTCTAATCTTCTTCTCACACGCGTGTGCAAACTAAAACCAATAACAAGTTTAATTAACTAAACAGCAGTGTTATGGCCTCCCTGCCATATGTGCCGTCGTGTTAGAGACATAGATCCTGATCCGGGTTCTTCTTCTTCTTAAAGTGGCGCTACATCCCGGGGTGGACCTGGGCCTCATTCAACAAGCGTCTCCAGCCAGCTCGATTCCTGGCTAGATGTCTCCAGTTTCGCACGTTAAGTTGGCTGAGGTCCCCTTCCACTTGCGTGCGCCACCTGAGTCTTGGCCTTTCTCCACTGCGCTGTTCCTTGGGAGCGGATTCGAAGAATTTTCGGACCGGAGCATTGGTGTTCATACGCTCTCATGACGCAGCCAGCTCAGTCTTTAGATCTTCACTCTTCTGGTAAGGTCGATGTCGCTGTACAGTCCGTAGAGTTTATTGTTGTATCTCCTCCTCTGCTAATCAAGTTGTGTGTTGTTGGTGTCGTTGTCTGTATTTATAGCGGAGCCTATAAAAGTCCTTAACTACCTCAAAGTTATATCTGTCTAGGATGACGTTCTGCCCGATACGTCGGTGTTGGTTGTCCTGTTTGCTTGACAGCATATTCTTGGTCTTGCCCTTGTTGACCGCTAAACCTATTTTCGCCGCTCCCATCTCAATACTCGCGAAAGCGCCACTGACATCACGTTGCTTTCTTCCGATTATATCAATATCGTCGGCGTATGCGAGTAGTTGCACGGACTTTTGAAGGATTGTGCCTCTTGTGTTTGCTCGTGAGTCTTGCAGTATTCCTTTAAGTATGATGTTGAAGAAATCCCATGACAACGTATCGCCTTGTCTAAATCTTTTCTTGACATCACGGACGGTGAGACCTTAACCGACCTTGATGGAGCAGCGTACATTTTCCATCGTCATCCTGCATAGATGGACAAGTTTGGCAATGATGCAATGATACAATGATATGTAATGGAAAACTCACAAAGTTTCTTTCTGAAACTTTCGGCTTTCCTTACGTGGATATGCCTTTATAGGTTATTTCGGAGCAATTGAACAAGTTATCTTTCCGATTCATGAATTTTCCTTTAAATTGGCATTCAATCGTTAGTGCATATTTTACTATAAATTCATATTTAGCATATTCTTGCATATTTTTAATAATAAATGCATATTTTCGAAAAAAAAATTAACCCAAAATTTAAGAAAAAACAAAACCGTAAAAAGCACACGCACCATTAAACTTCTAACGTCGTTTAATTTAAGGCATTTACATTGAGTTGCGTCGACGGAGATTATATAGAAAACCTAACCATTGAAGAAAGAAAGATGTGTTCTTGGAAATGCACCTATTACGCCAGTTGACGTCGAGCGATTCTTCTCGATATACAAAACTTTTCAAAGACCGAATCGCCAAAGTTTCACCTTTAAAATTTTTATCATTTATAAAATGAGAATTTTGAAAACCTAAATTAAATGTTAAAATAATGGTATTTCGGTTATTTAATTTTTCAAATGAAGATCTTTATATTTTGTTAACCTGGACACGTTGGTATCAGGGGAAACGAAAACGCAGACTCCGCAGCTGATTCGGCCAAAAGAGCCCCAGTATATACATTTAACACCTTCACTAAACAAGATCTGACTTAACATAAACCATAAAAAAAAAAAGTTCATAATAACAGAGCCTGTTATCTCACTTTTATTGTATTTTACCATAACACTTTATAAACACTTGTTAACGCGCGAAAGGCAAAATTGAGAATGAGCAAAGCTTTATGCATTTCATTAAGATGCTTCCTATTGATAAAGTAACTGAATAAAAGAATAATTTTTTTTGTTGTTTCTCGTCATTTGGATGGTTGACTTTGAGCCTACCGATGTTTTTTTTTAATAGTAACAACTTTTTTTTTTTCAACTAATGACCAGCTAGTGTTGAACTAAATTGGCCAGTGTGCGCCGGTTCCAACGCAATTCAAACTTGCACTAACTGTACTCCAAATTCATGCAGGATTAATTATCGAAAAAAACACTCGTCAATTTTACCTCTCACGTCACGCCGGAAAGTTCATCCACAAAAATTTAGGTTGTGTTTGATGACTCAGTAAACCACCTCGGCCCGCCAATACAAAGCGATCTTATTGGTGTGTGTCGTAAGTTATCGTCAACATCGTTTTATTTTCACCGCCGATATTGTCAAAATGTTCCGCCAAATATAGGTTCGCGAAAATAAACGTATCGTCCGGCGTCAGAATTTTGAAGAAAAAAATGTAGCACTATCGTCTACGAACCGTCACTAATATCGTACTGCGTCGGCTCCAATTTGATCGGTCTGCGTATTGCAACAAATCGCTGAAGACTACAAAATAAAATACCCAGGAGCTGCTAGTATTTTGCTTGAGGGTGTTAAAATTCTGCGAAATGTGTTTTAAAACGAAAATGTTATTGAACTTCAGGGGTTCTTGGACGCTTCAATCATACAGTGCCGTTGAATGTGCTGTCTCAAAACCCATCGATCATACCTAAAGTTTCTCTGCTCAAACTAGTCTCCACCCCACCCCTTGTGTTCTATTCTACGGTGCATTGTTATTAGCCCGTTTGTCAACTTTAATAAAATCGTCGGTAAAGGTGAAAATCGAAAGAACATTCCCTTAAGGCAATTCTGAGATTGCCATTGGCTGACATTGGCTCTCTTTGCCCCTCGTCGTTGGACAATCTTCACAGCCAATCGGACCGTGGCTATCTTGGAGACTACACCCTGATACTCTTAGCGGTATGTCGTATCAGAAGAAAATCCTGCTAATTGTGCTTCCCGAAGGATTTCTCCCTCTGGCCTAATTAATCACCGTATCTGGTGGGCATGCCAATTTTGGCTATCTCTACCCGAATATCATTGCCTTACGTCTGACCTTTCCATTTGTGTATCCGACGGTGAGGCACTGCAAGAAAAGGAAAATCTTAAATCTTCAACAAGGGTTAGAGCGACTATCGGATTGACATTCGCTGAAATTCAAAATGCCAAGATTGCCATCCTACGGTTTGTACAATTCACCTTTTTCAAAAATGACATCCACCTACAAACAACACACCATCTTCCGGCGAAATTAAAGCTGCTGAAGTATTCAGCTTTTTTTAGACAGTGATGGATTTCTTCGCATCGATGGACGCATCAAACATGCAAGCGCCTCATTTAACATTTTGAAATGATCTTGTGTCTTCCCTCATTATTTCAGACATTCAGACCTGTCAGTTAAGAAGATGACTTCAAAAGGATGCGATATAGTTTTTAAAGGTAACTTATGTAATATAAACAAGGATGGTCTATCAGTTGATGTTGCACAAATTCGTACTAATCTGTATTCACTTAATGGAAATTTAAACATAGAAGTGTATCTTTTACTGGCATAGAACTCTAGGTCATCGTTCTTCACAATCTAAATTGCAGATGAAATCGAAAGGGCTCGCAGTAGGTATGGACATCAAGAACTGAAGTTGTGAGTGGCTGTAATACTTGTCTAGTTGGGAAATCCACACCGGCACCATTTCCAAAGAAAACAGAAATTAGCTCTAAGGCGGTGTTGGACATTATACATACAGATGTTTGCGGACCTATTGGAGAGTCAACTCCTTCTGGGAACAGGTATGTGCTGACTTTCATTGACGACTACAGTAGGTTTTGTTGCATATATTTATTAAAGCAGAAATCAGAAGTTTTTGATAAATGTTGTGATGGTTAAAAATAAATTTAATAGAAAACCAAAAGTAATAAGGTCCGACAGAGGGAGCGAGTACACAGGAAAAGCAGTGGTGGATTACCTTAAACGGGACGGTATACTCATTCAATATACGGCAGCATACACTCCTGAGCAGAATAGCGTTGTTGAACGAAAAAATCGGTCTTTAGTTGAAATGTCAAAAAGCATGCTCAGTGAGGCAGGTCTACTAAAGGCGTTATGGGGTGAGGCAACTCTAACAGCAAATTACCTGCAGAATCCACTTGTGACTCGGGCAACAAATACAACACCTTATCAGCCTTGGTACAATAAGGTTCCAAATTAAAGTCACATTAGGGCATTTGATGAAAAAGGGTTTGTGCATGTACCAAGAGAGAAGCGTTATAAGTTTGATGAAAAATCAGTAGCGATGACGTTAGTTGGCTATGACATACATTCTAAAGCGTATCAGATGCTTGGGAGTAACTATCGTATACAGATATCAAGAAATTAGATGTTCTAAATCGGTCAACAGAGGTGTATGCGATATTGGCAATACTAGTGCATGTGGTGAAGAATATTCTGCAAACAACGATATTGTTTCTTCTAACAGAAAAATTTTGAATGACAGTGATTCTGACTCATTTTGTGATTCATTTCATGGATTCTGAAGCAATGAATTTCATAACTTCAGCAACCTGACCGATCGAAAAGTACTCCCACAAAGATATTTAAATAACGTTGATGTCGCAGATCCAGATACATATGAAGAGGTCTATCGGTTTCGAAAAGGAGGGGAGTGAAAGGAAGGTGTGTTTACTAAACAAGTAAACATATATGTATGCCTGAAACAGTCGGCGTGTTCATGGAATCAAAACATTCACACAACATTCAAAACATCATATGTTTTGATATATGTGCTTATAGCCACAAGCAACAATAAGGAAATATCCAGTGTTAAAGATATTTTAAAGGCCAAATTTAAGATTCGGGACTTAGGAACAGTTCAAGAATATTTGGGCTTACAGATTCAACGAGATACTGAAGGCATTTTTTCGATTTCGATGCAAGGTGCATCAAAAAAAATGTTTCTAATACCGGTCTTTCAAGTGCAAAACATTCAGCAAACCCCTTGGAGCCATCTTAAGGAAAGTCAGTTGATGTTCAGAATAATAAAGCTTACCAAAAGTTAATCGGCAGTCTTCTACCTAATCAAGTCATAAAAACTGGTACACAACTGAAGCCACTCATTACGAATGCAACACCGGGCGATCCCATTTCGTATTGATTGCGATTTGACAGTTAATATTTATGCTTCATTGTGACGTAAAAAGTTTTTGACATTAATTGCTTACAATCATGGATTGGGGCGATATCGAAAATCGTATTGTTGTAGTCGGCCTACTTAAATACAACATGGAAAAAGGCGACATCTTTAGGACGTTGCGACCGCTTGGAATCACTCGCAATTTTGTGTATCGTGCTGTGAAGTTGTTTGAGCATACTGGTGGAGTACGAGACCGTCAAAGATCCGGCCGTCCGCGCGCTGTGAGAACTCCGAGAGCGACCAAAGCCGTGAAGAAACGAATAAACCAAAACCGCTGCGAAAACAGAAAATCTTGTCGCGGGAAATGCAAATTTCGCAAAAATCCATGTCTCGCATTATTAAAGAAAATTTAGGACTCAGCACGTACAAGCGACACACTGTACACCTGCTCACGGCCATATTGAAGGAAAAACGCAAGCGAATATCGAAAGCGTGCAGAAGAATCGTTCAATAAGCAGAACGATCGTGTGTATGCTCGGTCATCCAGAGAAGCATCCCAACTCATCCCGCGTGTAATGGTATGGTGGGGAGTGTGCTACGATGGCGTTACCAAGCTCCATTTTTGCGAGAAAGGAGTGAAAACATCAACCAAAGTATATCAATCAACCGTCTTGGAACCCACTGTGAAGTCTCTCAACCAATTAATAGTCAACAACAAGCCATGGACTTTCCAGCAAGACTCTGCTGCAGCTCACAACGCAAAAACGACTCATCTGTGGCTTAAAAACAACGTTCCGGACTTCATATCCACGGATTATTGGCCAGCTGGTAGTTCAGACCTCAACACATTGGATTACAAGTTTTGGTCCGTATTAGAGGGCATGGCTTGCTCTACTCGACACTCAAATATTGAGGCGTTGAAGCGAGCCCTTGTCCGTGCAGTGGACAATTTCCCCATGCATGAAGTGCATCTTATTCCTGGAGTAGCATCTCTCAATTTCCTCGATCGCGCGCTTCTCATGCTCTTTCTTCTTCCTCCTGAGAAACCGGTGTTCGTCTCTCCTCTTCCGCTCATAGAGCTCATGAGCAGCTCTGGTCTTTCTAAGCAGCGCCGCGATATATGCATCTTGCTTAGCTGCATGTGATTGCCGGCATTCATCATCGAACCAGGGGTTTCATTGTGGTGGAAGAGTGAAACCCAGCTCATCAGAAGCGGCATCTCTGATGGCGTTTTGGCAGTGTTTCCAATGGTCTTCGATGCTTGATGCTGGCGGCATTGGACCTCTTAAGAGATTAAGAGACACTCGATCGGAAAAAGGAATTGGCGATCTCTTGCGATTTTAGCCGCCTGACGTCGAATTTTCTCACAGCATTAGTTTGTCTTGGCGTAGTTTGGGATATCCGCAACCGTACCTTGGCTACAACAAGGTAATGGTCCGAGTCGATGTTGGCTCCTCGGAACGTACGGACATCCATAATACTGGAGGAATGTCTTGCGTCGATCGCAATGTGATCAATCTGGTTGACTGTTGATTGATCAGGAGTTCTCCAAGTCCCCTTGTGTATGTCGAGATGTGGGAACCGCGTGATAGCTACGACAATGTTTCCCCCCGCCGCAAAGTCGATTAGCCTGAATCCGTTATCGGAGGTGGTGTTGTGCAGGCTATATTTTCCGATTCCACCAAAGATACCTTCTCTTCTTAGCTTTGCATTAACATCACCGAGGACAATTTTAATGTCATAGCTAGGCCATTGCACGTAGGTCTTGTTAAGGAGCTCATAGAAGGCATCCTTGGTGTCGTCATCTTTCTCCTCTGTGGGGGCATGCGCGCATATGAGGCTAGTGTTGGCGAATTTAGCCTTGATGCGGATTGCTACGAGGCTCTCGCTCACATGCCGGAAGCTGAGGACTTTTTGTCTTAGTCTGCCTCCGACAACAAATACGCATCCAAATAAGCGCTGCTTTTGCCGTCGATAGCAATTGCCGTAGTAGATGTCGCAGTTTTTCATCTTCTTTTTGTCCGGCCCATCCCGTCGCATTTCCTGGATGGCGGTTATGTCTGCTTTGCAGTAGTCTAGGGCCTCCGCTAGTTGCTCGGCTGCACGTGGTCTATTAAGGGATCTAACATTCCACGTGCATATCCGAAGGTCATTATCCTTAAACCGTTTGCGTGGGTTGTCAACAGAAGATCCGTCCATATCCGAGGCTTGTTGATGCTTCGTAACTTATGCTTTTTTAAATGGCCGGGCAGCTACCCCGGCGGCACAACCCCCATCCTGGAGGACCAGTTCCATTTTTAATGCCCCTAGGACGAGGGGTCGGTTACACCGAAGCCAGTAACCCGTTCCGGGATGTGAGCGCTGCCGTTGGCCCTTATAGGGCTCGTCCGCCACCATCTCTTTTCCAAGACCCCGACTAAGTCCTGGAAATCCTTACCGGCCTGAGCTTTAAATATGTCGGAGTAGCCCGGATAAGGTCTTGTTTTGTTTTTCCGACACTAATCCTGGTTTATGGCGCAGGAAACTCGCCATTTACCCCCTCACTTCGCAATCCCTAGTGAGATTCCCAGATGGCGCCACGAGGAGGCGTGAAGTAGGACTTATTAGCAGAGCTGCAAGATGTACGGCTGCCGAGGCTCATTCTCGTCATTTAAGGGACCAGCACCTGTCGGAAGATGCTACTTCTACGAGGCCTTATACTAATCGTTGCCATCAAAAAAGTAAAAATAACATGCCGCGGAAACAAACCCCGAACCGAAGCCTGTAGAGATGAGCAAGGGAACATCGTAGTAGAATCGCAGTCGATGCTGAGGATTTGGAAAGATCATTTATGCAGACTGTATAACGGCGATGATGGACCAAATACCGCTTTCAGCCAGAATCAACCTTCCAACTTGGACGATGATGACCAACAATTCCGTCCACCCGACCTGGATGAAGTGAAGATAGCTATATCGAAGCTTAAGTCCAACAAAGCTGCTGGAGCAGATGGCCTGACTGCCGAGCTCTTTAAAGCGGCCGGCGAAGACTTGGTAAGGAGCATACACTAATTCATCTGTAAAATATGGTCGGACGAAAATATGCCCGATGAATGGAACATCAGCATTGTTTGTCCGATTCTCAAGAAAGGAGACCCTCTGAACTGCGCCAACTACAGACGCATCAGTCTCCTTAACATCGCTTATAAGATCTTATCCGCCGTATTGCCGTTCGTCAACAACCTGATAGGTCCATATCAGTGTGGCTTCAGGCCAGGAAAGTCCACCATCGACCAGATATTCACACTAAAATCTTGGAGAATACCCATGAGCTTCACATCGATACCCACCACCTATTCATCGATTTTAAGGCCGCGTATGACAGCATCTATAGAGACGAGCTATATAGAGCAATGTCTAGTTTTGGCATCCCTGTCAAACTCGTCCGTCTGTGCAGGATGACGATGGAGAATGCACGCTGCTCCATCAAGGTCGGTAAAGATCTCACCGAGACCTTTGATGTCCAGAAAGGATTTAGACAAGGCGATGCGCTGTCATGCGATTTTTTCAACATCGTACTTGAAAGAATAGTGCAAAACTCACGAGCAAACACAAGAGGCACTATCTTTCAAAAGTCCGTCCAACTTCTCGCATACGCCAACGATATTGACATAATCGGGAGAAAGCAGCGTGATGTCAGTGGAGCTTTCGCGAGTATTGAGACGGAAGCGGCGAAAATGGGTTTAACGGTCAATGAGGGCAAGACCAAGTATATGCTGTCAAGCAAAAAGGACAACCAACACCGACGTCTCGGACAGAACGTCACTCTCGACAGATATAACTTTGAGGTAGCTAAGGACTTTGTCTACCTATGCTCCGCTATAAATACAGACAACGATACCAGCGCTGAGATCAAGCGAAGAATAACTCTTGCCAACCGCTGTTTCTTTGGGTTAAGAAGGCAATTGAGTAGCAAAGCCCTCTCTCGGACAACAAAAGTCACCCTTGAAAAGACTTTAATAATCCCGGTCCTGCTCTATGGCGCAGAGGCATGGACATTATCAAAAATGGATGAGGGTGTTCTTGGTTGCTTCGAGAGAAAAATTCTTCGGGCGATCTTCGGTCCCGTCTGCATTGACGGTGAGTGGAGGAGGAGATACAACGACGAACTGTATGGACTTTACAGCGACATGGCCCTAGCCAGAAGAGTGAAGATGCAAAGACTGAGATGGCTGGGTCATGTAGAGCGCATGGACACCAATGCTCCGGTCCGAAAAGTCTTCGAATCCGTTCCCGAGGGACAGCGCAGTAGACGAAGGCCAAGACTCAGGTGGCACACGCAAGTGGAAGAGGACCTCAGCCAACTTAGCGTGCGAAACTGTAGGAAGCTAGCCAGGGATCGAGCTGACTGGAGAAGCTTGTTGACTGAGGCCCAGGTCCACCCCGGACTGTAGCGCCATCTAAAGAAGAAGAAGAAGTGCATCTCGCAATCGATGAGTGGCCACATCGTCTTAAGTCGCGCTGGAAGGCAAATGGAAGTCATTTCGAATAAGTTGTCCTTATATTTGTAGCCATTGAATAAACCAATAAAAACAAAAAAAAATTTTAAATATTAATTCGTTTTCATTTGGCGCTGATTTTTCTGTGTACCAGTATTTATGACTTGACTAGGTACGAGTATATGTGGCGTTAAATACGACACCAGATATTTCAACAGCAGTTTGTATCCTAAGCGAGAAAACGAAAACAACCTACAAAAGAAGATTGGGTAAGGCTTAAGAAAGTGGTCAGATATCTGAAAGGTACGTCGCAGTTAAAGTTGGGCTTTGATGGAAGGATTGATACAATACTTTCGGGATACTACGATGCAAACTGGGCATAAAACAGAAGCAGTCGTAAGTCAAACAGTGGATTCTTATTTATGGTGTTTGGGGCTCTTGTATCATGGAGTTGCAGAAAGCAGAAATGTGTAGCTCTATCCTCAACTGAAGCCAAATTCATTGCACTAGCTGAAGCTACAAAATAAGCTTTATGGTTAAAGCGACTTTTATTGGATTTCAATGAACCAATAAACCAACGAATACATATACACGAAGGCAACCAAAGCTGCATCAAGATGGTTGAACGCTACAAATTTAATAACAGGTCTAGGCACATAGATGTAAAGTATCATTTTGTAAGGGATTACATCGAAAAGAAGGTGATCATATTGCGGATATTGCCCTACTGAAGACATACTTGCGGACTTATTGACTAAATCTCTTCAGGCGAGTAGAGTTGCCAACCTACGACGGCATCTTGGACTGGCGGATATAGAATGAGAAGATTATTCTATGGCAGCATTGTTACGCATCTAACTTACTGTTAAAGTTCGCAGCTATTGTTGGCTCTTCTTTTAGAGTATTTTGTTCCTTTTCTTTTTTCAGTTCCTTTTTTCAAATAAAGATTACGTCTTTGCTTTACAATTCATTAAGGATCTGCGTGTGTTTTATTTCTTAAATTACAGAAGTTTCCTGTCGTATGAAATGCACAAACATCTATAGGGACAATTAAATAATTGCTGGCGTGCTTGCAAAGAAAGGCACTTCATGCCCCCTCCGCACCACATTTTGGTAGCATTTTGGAAAGCTGGTGTCAGTCAGTTAAACTCCATTTACGTCGCGTAATTGGCAACTCCATTTCAACCCTAACATAGAAGAACTATATACTGCCCTCACACAAACACAAGCAATTCTAAATTCTCGTCCTGTATGTTCTATGTCCGATTTGAACTCATTAACCGCATTTTATAATAGGTCACACTAACCGCTGTACCTGAGCTTAATCAGTTAAACATTCCATTTTATCGCCGATCGCATTGGAACCATATCCAGAGTACAACACATGAGTTCTGGAAGAGATGTCATGCAGAATATCTTATCACTCTGCAAGAGCAAGCATCAATCTACGACAAGCTTGGCTTTCAAATCGGACGGCTCGGCTTCCCAACCGCGCCTGACAGACATTATTTTTTCAGGCAACTAAAACCACGTAAAGTGGTTGCCTAGAATTACAACAACAAGTCCTATTAAACCAATAATTTTGTCTCCCCATTTATGTTGGATGCAACGCGTGGAGCGAAACAGTCACTGAGCCAAAACATCTTTCTTTCTCTCTCTGTCCCATTTTTCTAACAACTTAACTCGTGCTCAGGCACTTTAAGCATACTCATACCCACTTGAGTGTTAAGTACTTTAAAATAAAAAATTAAATATTAAAAATAAAAGAAGCCTCAAGCCTGGAGACCTAGTAGCTACCAAGGAGCCAAACCTACCCCCTACTGGGCAGAATTGAATCAGTTAACCCTGGCGCAGATAAACACGTAAGAGTCGCTACTGTAAGAACAGCATCTGAAATATTTACTCGTCCTGTATCCAAACTAGCGTTATTGCCGTTGTGTCGAAACTTATTTCAGTGGGGAAGGTATGTTTAGAATTCGTCCTAACTACTTATCACGTATTATTAAAATTCTCAAAATACACACTTTATTGTGCTAGGGCTTATACATTGTTTTGCTCTCGATCGCTTGGATCTTAGCTACAAGAGGCAACACACTGGAAGCATAAGTAACAACTTGTACAATAAATAAAATACATATTTTGTCGTTAAATTGTATTCAGTTGCATGATATTATTTGATATACTTAGTCATTTGATTTTGTAAAATACTCCTCCAACCATCATATATCATAAGATTTATTTTCTCGCTTTCAAGAAGCGTATTATTTGCACCCCATTACCCTTAAATGAATACGTTCATTTTTAATTATATTTAATTAAATAAGAACATGAAAGCCATTTCATCGTCAAAACAAATGCTACTACTATTCATAGGTTCAATCTTACTTGACAGAACGAGATAACTATGTTCTAGGTTCAGGTCCATGGTTTCTGTCCCAATAAAAGCCTCCTCTGGGATCCCTCAAGATAGTTAACTTGGTCTTAAGAAGTTTTTCTTTAGAAATACAAATTGTGCTATAAAGATAAAAACTTGTTTGGGTGCGCTGTGTCACTAATGAAAATATCTCCAAGTGAAACTTATGTTGACCTGTACTCACCGAAAACCAAAAGGAGTAGAGTATTGGATTGTTTTCATATTTCGAAGATTCGTAACATAGCTTCTCACATTGTCGAATCTATTAAAAAAATAAATACCAGTTTTGACTTTAATAACTTAGTGAAGTGCTCCCTCGCTATTTATAATCCTGCGAACGAAGCTGAAGTGCTTTGCTCTGCTAGTTCGACAGTTCGACACAATTCCATCGAATGGAATTGGCTGACATTTCATTGAAGAAGAACCGCGATCAAAAGTTCCACGCAATATGATCCGGAAAAATCCTACAACAACTTGTAGATGTCAAGCTTCAAGCTTGGAGTTTCTCGGAAAAGCACATTTAATTGTATCGAAATAATCGAAACTCTGTATAGGATACGACACGAATTAAGATTAAAAAAAAGGAGATTGCTTAATTTCCGTATATGTTAAGTGAATAGATTATAAAAATGCTTTAAAAAAAAGAGTGCTTCTCCGACATTGCACCCTTGCGCTTTAAAACTTTCATGATAGGAAACAGTATTTCAATTTTGAAAGCGAGGTTTTCTTTCCCAATGGATTAAATAAATTCCAAAACATTGTGAACAAGTTTGTGCCAATGAATAAAATAAAATTTCAGACAAATTTTTGAATAAGAATTGAAAAGAACAAAAACAGAAATTTCCCTTAACTTTAATATTGCTTACACGTACATGTGTCACCCCAGTTTGTTACATATTGATAAAACTGCGTGACAAATTTACATTTTTTGTGTATAACATTAGTAAAATAGCTACCATGGCTTTCGACTTGCTTAGGTTTAAGTGGTTATCTATTAAAGGAGACAAAGATTGTAGGAAATTCTAAGTTGTTTTTACATGAATTAATTAGGAATTAACATTATTATCTGTATTTGTATTATATGTAAAAAAAATAAAAGTTGCGCTCTTGCTTGTTTAATAATCATAAAAGTACAAACCAAGTAGAGTTTTAAATAGAATTGACGATTTTTGTGTCGGAAACCATTTTAAACATAAAGTTTATATTTTTGTCTGAAGGATCTTTAGGTGAGGTAAGTATGGAATTGTTTTTTGCTACTTCTTTAAGCAACTTTGCGACCAGCAAAGAAAGAATTGTCGACACGATAATTTCCTAAAAATCCGTTTATTACAGCATTCAGTGATGTCCAAGCTCCTGATTCCTTTGTATTTCATTTAAGATCAAAAGTGACATCTTTTATAAGTTTTCGTATTTGCGGTACAACAAATATATTTTCTTTAGGTTTGGCATCACTTGATTTAGGAAATACAAATTTTAAATATATAAAACCTTTCACCAGTGTTGTCCATTGCTTTTACGAAATGTGTTCACTAAGCCCCGCTTTATGTGTAAAGGTGGAAGGAGAACATTATCAGAACATATTAATCAGAGGTGAAAATTTCACATTAGATTGTCCCGCGACAAATTCCGAACTCATAGGCCAATCCCTTACCAAGGAGTGTTTCTCTGTAGCTCGACTGTCCCACATACTCAAAAAGCAACAATACTTTGTAAAGCCACCCTGTAAACCCAGTAACAAAGCCATCACTTTTAAGTCAGCACAAACTTTCCAGCAAGGATCTTTATAGTAAAGTATAATTAGTATAAGTTGCATAGTATCGTGTCTCTTTCAAAGTGATTGAATATGCTAGAGGTATTGAGTGATTTTCGCTACCATTATGTAGAAGAACTCCCTGGAAACTCGTTTTAGATTCATCAATAAAGAAGAGCCGCCATTCATTTAGTCTGTAAGCGATTTGTAATTCATTCATCAATCCGTGAATGTCGTTACAATAGTACATGGATTCGTTCTGTGCGAAGAGGGAAGCTAAATGTATGTTTCTTTTCCTTGACAAAGATATTTTATTTTCTGGTGACAACAAGTTCCACTCTTGTAGTCTAGAACCGGGACTGTCAGACTGTCTTATAGATAAATTTAAGTCACGAAACAAATCATTCAACTATTGCTGCTGAATCAGGTGTGGTTCTTTAAATGAACTTCTACGAGGATTATTTTCGGATATATCCTTCCCTAGCGCATAATCTTCTTCAATGTCATCATCATCACTTGATAATGGACATGATGTTCTTAGGATGGGCACAGGAAACTCCTCACTATAAGGTATAGGCATGGAAACAGAAGTAACTTTAGGATATTTTATTTTATTTGTATTAGTTTTTGAAAACCCATTGAATTTTGTCAAACAAAAATAACAGTCATCGTAATGATTTATTTGTGCACGCCAAATCGTTGGAATGGCAAATGGCATCGATTTCTTTTTACCATTTAACCATTCGATAAGCGTAACATAACATGTTGTTCAAAACAATTTCAGAATCCATTCCTTCTCTTGTTTTACAGAACGAATAAAAATGAGATAAGCCTGTTTTACTTTTTAAGTCATAGCCCTTTTACAATACATAGCAGAATTTATTTATTTATACACACAGCGACTTGTTTCCACATTTTGTTCTTTTTTTAAATTATTCCGATTGCAAGCCGACCGAGCAAGACAAATAAATGTAATTATCTTTGCAATAAACAACAGATGAAGGTGGCTTACACCTAACAACACGAGGATTGACGTGAGGGTACAGTTTTACTTTCCGTTATTATCTTAGGTCCCTCCAAGGAAGCAGTTATATCTATCATCACTCATGTTAACAAATCCTTGGCACGCAGTGATTTGTTGTTGCCTTTGAATTCGAAAAAAAAAAACACAAAATGGTTGTAGCTAATGCTTTTACCACAGATAATAAATCTATACATGAGACATCTGCCTCTAGAAAAAAATGGTTCACTTTTGGTCGGCCAGCCGACACGAGCTTTCGGAGTAATATAAAGCTTTTTTATTTTCTCTCATTTTTTACTGACAGACTTTTTTTTCTCACCACAAGTTGTGGGCAGTTGCACAGGGAATACGAAAAACATGTGCAAGGGGCTTGCGGGAAGGGGTATGAAGACTTGGATGCTTGTTTTCATTCGACTGCAACAGGAAATTACATAATTTTTCATGAATTGGTATTTTGTTTGAGTGTATGGGTATGTATGTAAGAAAGAACAATTAAAAGGCGAGAAAAGTGGAATATTTCGTTACATTTTGTAATTGAAGTTTGACAAGCAAAATATTAGTCGTGTTATTACTCTGCAGTGCATATAAATAATAATATTGAATAATAATTGAATTGAATTGGAGTGATATTTAAAGTGCACAGGTTAAACTATTAATTTACTTTTCTTTGATGTTTACATACATATTTTTATTTTAATATATTTTACCAACATACATATGTGTTATTTGGCATATGCACGTATGTACATATATTTACTAAACTTTTATATAAAGTAACTAGCGTTTAGGTGCTGAAAAGAAGGTAAACACATTTATATTTGAACAACAATCTACTAAAAAAAATGTCCTGGAGGAGAGCAAAGTGCGCAATAGCACATTGCTGTGCAACCGAAAATGAGTTTTCAGATAGGAAATTATTTCGTTTCCCTGAAAAAGGCACTGTTAAATATGATGAATGGTTAGCTTTGACGGACGAGTCTCGTGAACATATAAAATGCCTTAAAAAACTTTACATTTGCAGCAAACATTTTGAAAATGGCTTATTGAGAAAAAAATATTTAAAAACAAATGCTTATCCCTCTCTCTTTTTAAAACGAAGCGAGAGTGTTCCGAACTCTGAAGATGATTCTGTTTGCTTTGATCCACTCAAAGCTAAGATTACGTATGAAAATTACAAAGATTTAAAACTGAGTTCGAATGAAGCTACAATAGGAGAACTAAACTTTGCTTCTAAAAATTTATCAAGGTCAAAATTCAATGATCACATTGAATTTGCTTGCACCAATTGTGAGGCTCATGTAATAAGGCAATCTTTTTACATTAGGAGAATTGAAAAGCTCAAGAAATTGAACAATATCTTGAGAATAACTATTAAAGAAAATAGAAAATCGAAACTAAATATATTAAAGAAAATTCGTCGTTTGAAAGAGGACAAGAAAAGGCTACAGGCGCCTGAAAAGCAAAACATTCAATAGAAAATCGATTCATTGCTTGATGTTCATCAAAATGCTATGACATTATCGAAGCTCATCTTATCACAGGGTGAAAATGAATACACCGAAGAGAAGAAATGGATTTCGCAGTGCATCTTTTTTCATTCAGCTGCCGAATACAACTTTTTGCGGGATCAACTTGAGATGCACTTGCCGCATCCATCTTCACTGCACAGATGAATTAAAATTAAAAGTCTGTCACCTGGCTTAAATAAAAATGTTATGCAGGAAATTAAGGAAATAACCTCGAAATTACCACCAAAAAAAAAGAAGTTGTGGTTATATTTTACGAGATGAGCCTTCAGACGGATCTAACCTATAATAAATTTAAAGATGAAATTGAAGGTTTTGTTGATTACGGAAGAAATCAAAGATGTAATTCATACGCTAAGTCTGCATGCGTCTATATGATTCGGAGCATATGTGGAAATTTTAAGCAAGTTTTATATCTCGTCGTTTGTCCGAGCAATATACCCACCCAAGAACTTGAAGTTGAGGTATGTAACTGCCTTGATATATGCGCAGATCTGAAATTAAATGTAAGAGCTATTTGCTGCGATCAATTTCAAAAGATGAAGGTGAAGCTGGCTGCACAGGTTCTAAGCAGATCTGTATCCTGTGGAATTGAAGCTGTAATAAAACTGAACAAATTCCCAGGCCATATAGCCCAATTTGCGAAATCGACAGCTGAATTTATTTAAAAAATAGATCGCCTTTTCGATCTTTTAAATGGAAAACCAGCTCTTGTACGAAACGATAAAAATATCCATTTTACAATAGAAATGAAGGATTATACATTAAATATTAAACCCATTAACACAACAAATAGATCATTCTGTTTCAAAGGTTTGGCTCTTACTATAGGGATCGTTTTAAGAATAAGAGAAACGTTATTCATGAATCATGATGATTTATATAAAATTTATGCAAATAAATTTAATCAAGATCCATTAGAAAACATATTTGGGAAAATAAGAGCGCGGAACATAAATAAAAGTAACCCCAGTGTTGCTGAATTTAGCTCATTGATAGCCAAAGTTATGTCGATTAAATTTCTATTTAAATCGGAACGATCCAATTGCGAGGAAGACGATTCGGAATACTTGCAGGTGGATTGGAATGCCGTTTTGCAGAATGATACAGAGGAGCAAACTGTGCTTAAAGATAATATTCTTCAGAATGAAAACTGTTTTGAAAATAACATGAATACTACAATATAATTAACCCATTAGATGAAAACGCAGTATCAGTTAAGGTACCGCAAGTCAACGACCTTGCTATTAGATATTTTGCAGGATACTGCTATTTCAAAACAATAAAAAAGATGAATAAAATCTATGAAAATTGTGCGGGAGAAATGTTAAAAGATAAGCACGATTTCAATCTAACAGAAATACTGATAAAATTAAAAGAATACGATAATTCGAAAGAAAATACAGTCCTCTTGTGGTCGTCCGAAAAATATTTTCAGATATGCCGTCTTCATACACAAATATTCTCCGCATACTTTGAAAAACTGCCTTTTGCATCTAAGAGAAAACATAATCAAAGATTGTATAAAGGCAACAAATATGAATTTTCCGAAATGGTTTGATACCTCTAGTGTATGTTACGAGCACAAGATTAATTTAATAAATTTCCTAATTGTACTGCTCTGGAAAAATTGTAAATGGGTCCTTGATAAGAACAGAAATAAAAACACGATTCCCATAAATAAAATAAAAAAATTGCAAAATGTAATGAACGCTTAAAAATGTAAGTACGCCGACATGATAAATTGACAACGATTATTGGAGGGTTGGGAGGGTGGGGGTCGATGTCCTGCCACGTCCTCGCTCGTGTCCCCTGGAAACTGCCTAAGTAAGGGTGCCGAACGCTGTGAACGTCTAAAACCTCTTCGGTCCACAAAAATACAAAACCTCAGTATTTTTCCAAACCTCCACCCGATTCCGACAAAAAGATACGCTTCCATAATATGGTTTTTCAATCTCTTTCGCCAGCTGTTTCCAGCAGTGCTGCACTCCAAGTTGATTTAGATCCTATTCCACTCGTTCGCGCTCCATACTGTATTCGGCCGTCCAAATATTTTGCGTATAGTTTTGAAAACTCCATTTTACATAACTTGAAAGAAAAGGGAGCAAATACGTACTCGTAAATATACATTTCCGAATAAGTTTGATCTTGCTCAATGCTTGGAAATTTATCAAATTTTGTAGTCCTGAGCACAAAATTTGACATAAATCCTGTAATGTATCATAAAATAAATAATACCCCCATTTAATTTACATTGTGTTACAAGTTACAAACAAAACAACAAGCACACGTACATAAACCCAAGCAAACCGGTTTTACTGGGCAACGTCAACGTATGATGCCTTTGCAAATCGCAGTCCATTCAAGTACATATGGGCGAATGGTTTTTTTTTATTTATTTATTTCGTTACGTATTGTTTTTGCATTTTAGGTAAACGACTTTGCATGTGTGGGTGACAAGTGGCAAGAGCAAAAAGCAAAAAAGAAATAAAAAGATCTTTCTGCTCTTTGTGAGAACACGCAGCTTTTTAAAAAGCTATTTTTTTGGTTTGATTTCATTTTCATAGGACACAACTTCCCATATGAATGAGACATCTGTATAGATTTATTATCTGTGATTTTACCAAGTAACCGAAATTAAAAAAAAAAAAAAAAAAATAACTTTACTAACATTTATATCGGAAATTGTGTAGTTCCATTCAAAATACACACATTTCAAACATTATATTGACTCCGAAAATTTTCCGCTATACCAATTTGAAATCCAGGATCTCCCACAAAAAAAAAAAAAACATTATCCTGGTAAGGTTATTGATTCCTTTTCTACTTGCTCCGATTTTAATCGATAAGGACTTTTGTAGTGCCGATTTTAAGCAAGAACAATTGAATCTTCTGAATTGAACATATTTATTTTGCATTCATTTGATTACAATACTCATTTCCAATTATTTTAGATCAAATGCTAATATTTTTTGGCGAACCTTAAACGATTTTTTTTTGCACTTATTAGTGAGTTTAACATTTCTTATTTTGTTAAAAGCAATACATTCCACTTGTTGCATTGCTTTTCGGACAGTCCAGACGTTCGCCTGCGTATCAATTATTCTGGCTCCTTCCTTAGGTGATTAAGCTTGACACGACATCAAAGAACACCCAAATTGTCGATCATCCTCATTCGCTTAAATACTCAGACTTCCGTTTTTATTTTCTTCAACATGTTGGCTACTTTCTGTTTAAAAACTTCAAGGAGATATCCCTTAACACTTTTAATAACAGCTACAAAAAATGATTTCATTATTGACCACAACTTAAAAAATCTGATTCAATCACGCATGATATTTTTTTGTTTAATGACATTGCTTTTCAAGTGCATAGGAATGGTATTGAAAATTTGAGTCCTCGTCGTAAAAAAATTCGTTATAATAACATGGCAAATAACAAGTTGAGTGCAAAAGTGAACAATGGTCTTCGGAGCAATTTACTAGAGTTTTAAATTTAAAATTATCGTAGTTTTACTGTTTTTGTTTAATTTAATTCAAATGAAGAAATAAGATAACTGTACTGTATCCAAGAAAAACATTTCGATTGATTATTTTTGGGATATTAATTTTCAAAAAGCTTTTGCATAAACAATTGTTCACTTTTGCTCAATAGTGTATATATACATATATAAAACGAGTAAGATTTGTTTTTTACGATTCAATATTCAAAAAAAAAAAAAAGAATGATATGATAAACAAACAATAATGTAATATTTAGATCCGTAAAAAATGTAATTAAAAAACAATACTTTTACTCAATACTCAATATAATTTGTTTCGCTTACCCTCTATAGACCACCTATAAAGTTGGCCTTCTAAATTATCTATTTCTAAATAATTGTCCACTTTTTCTTGTTTTGTTTTCCAATTTTCAATGAGTTTATCTGTGCAGAAATTAATGTGAGTATTTATCCAATCTAAATTACCATTTAACAACATTCGATTCATTATTTTTCTATTTACGTGCCATTCTATGCCGTCCCTTTAAAAGAAACAAATTATTCCTGAAGAAAATAATTTACAAAAGTAGAACGTGCATAAAAAACAAACCGCGCCTGCAACTATGAAGTTTATTATACAATACCCAAGATTCTGGAAGGGGATGTGTGGGGTATTGTCCCTCGTATATAAAAACCGATCTCATAAGACTTGCTGATGATACAAATACTGCTTCCTGTGTTCCTATATATTCCCGAAATATATGACCGAATTGTTGATGCCGTTTATCGATATACTTGTGCAAACTGTAATAAGAACAAAATACATATTTTCATTGGAATATTTTTACAACTCAAAACAACAAAAACATGCCGAAAAACCCAATTATACTAAATTGACGCGAAAGTTAAACTTGAGGAGACCTAGACATTTGATTTTTTTTTTTAACATGGAAATTTATTGTTTTTGCTGACATGTTTTTAAATTGTATTTTTTTTGCACTGTTAATAAATATTTAAAATCAAAGGCAAAGTCGGCTGCATTAGTGCCTTGTCCTGTTAAGACGATTCTGCCAGGAAGAACCCCCCATCCAATCTCACTCGTGGGAACAAAATTTAAAAGATACGAGGGCGGGTCAATAAGTCCGTGACTTTTGGATTAAAACACAGATTTTTTGATAAAAAAATAATTTTATTTTTCAACGTAGTCTCCCTTGAGCTCTATACACTTTGTCCAACGCTTCTCCAATTTTTTTATCCCTTCCAAAAAAAATGATTTGTCGAGGTCCTCAAAATAGGCCTTTGTTTGCGAGATGACTTCATCATTGGAGTCAAATCTTTTTCCACCAAGCCATTTCTTCAGGTTTGGGAACAAGAAGTAGTCGCTCGGAGCCAAATCTGGAGAATAGGGTGGATGAGGGAGCAATTCATAGCCCAATTCATGGATTTTTGCCATGGCAACTGCACATGTGTGCACCCTTGCATTGTCTTGGTGGAAAAGAACTTTTTTCTTGGCCAAATGAGGTCGTTTTTTTTTCAAATCGTCATTGAATCGGTCCAATAAGTTGGCATAATATTCCCCATTGATTGTTCTTCCCTTTTGAAGGTAGTCAATGTGGATTATCCCGCGTGCATCTCAAAAAACAGTCGCCATAACTTTATTGGCTGACAAACCCACCTTGGCCTTCTTTGGCGCCGATTCACCCTTAGAAACCCACTGTTTTGACTGTTGTTTGTTCTCTGGTGTGTTGTGATGGATCCATGTTTCGTCCACGGTTACAAAACGGCGCAAAAACTCCTCCATATTGCGATTAAACAACGCCAAACCTTCCTGTGAAGTTGTTACACGATTGCGTTTGTGGTCGACTGTGAGCAAACGCGGCACCCATCTTGCGGAAAGCTTTCTCATGCCCAAGTGATCATTCAAAATTGAAACCACTGAGCCATGCGAGATCCCTACGGCTTCCACAATCTCTCGCACTTTCAATCTTCGGTCGGCCAACACCATATCGTGAATTTTTTCGATTGTTTCGGGTGTAGAGACCTCAACTGGGCGTCCAGGACATTCGGCATCTTCAGTGCTTGTACGGCCACAACGAAATTCAGTAAACCACTTTTTTACCATTGAAATCGATGGTGCAGAGTCCCCATAGTATTTATCAAGCTTAGCCTTGGTCTCGGTAATGGTTTTTTTTCGCAAGAAATAATGCTTAATAAGCACACGAAATTCACTTTTTTCCATTTTCTCCTCAAATTAGTGAGTCTGATAAAAATAGCTGTCAAACACAAACTAACTGACGCAGCAAGTTTAAATTTTGACAGGAGTCAACTGACAGATGCCTGTTGACAGGAGCAGTGTTGCTGTTTCAGTAAAGAGGTCAGAAATTCAAAAAGTCACGGACTTATTGACCCGCCCTCGTAAAACGGATAGAGAGGGAAAAAAGAAAGTAAAAAAAGATCAGCAGAGGCTGCCAAAGATTGGAATTTCATCAGAGGACGAATTGCCTGCCTACAGTCAGGAGACAAACGTTTGTCCACCAAGTGGCGTGAGTGCTAAGGATAGTACTACGACCATAAACAAACCAACAACACAAAAAACAGCTGAAAAAACATAAGCCCCGAGGAAAAGCTATGAAGACCAGGTACCGGACGGCTCTATTCGTTTTAGACAAGATCGCCAAAAATGAAGCGGCTGGAAAGGTCCACGAAAATGACCAGGCGGATTAGAGGTATCCGTTGACGATTACAACGAGTACATGAAAAATAAAGCAAAATAAGTCAACAGCGCAACAGGTTTTTAGACGCTATCCCCCAAAGTTCAGCCTCGAAGAAAACCAAGGTTGCGTGGGTACGGCTGCCAAACCACAGCCGAACCAATCACATCGTCGGCCAAGGCTGTCCAAATGCAACCGTTTACCCAGATGGCCAGGTCGCACTAGTGGACGAGATCTCCACACACGGGAAAGCGATGGCCGAAGATTGGGAGGCATTGAGGCCAAGCCTTCCGATATGGTAATGTTTCACCTTGTTTATGAGGACCTTTGCGTAGCTTTACCTCCGCCGAGATGGTTAGGTGATATCGAATAACCAAGTGCGAGGACCAATTCTCCAATGATTGCTTTGTGAATGCGTTGCTAAGATTAACAACGCTTGAGATGGCTTGAAGCTCTAGCTTATTCCGAGTTATGACATCCTAAGAAGACGCAGAACCCGTATATGAAGATAGATGGAGGAAGGCTCCTCCACGGTTTTCCTATCACTGGGCCCTAAAGACAATGTGGTTCATCGAAACCGAAAAGTTGTTAAAGGACCCTGAGATTGCGGAGCTATTGCTCAGCCCCCCAGAACATGCATATTCGCTAAGAAAATTATTAAAGTTTTCGTTTATCTCCCAAAATACTAGAGCAGGCCGCGCGGGTGTATCAGTTATTTCGGCTCCCCTCCAGGCGTAATGGGTACGAATATAGCGAAGCTAACTCTAAAAGTCCTTGCGTTAAAATTCAATTAGCTAATAAGGATCGAACCAGGAGCAACAGTTTTGAAATTGCTCAAAGACCAAGCCTCTGACGTGCTTTAAGTTAGTAGAACAAGGTGAGGCACATAAAAATAAAATTATAAGAAATTACCCCAACTCCGCACAAAGATATGGTGTTGCGATCTTCATTAGAAAAGGCTTTTGTTTTAGAAAGAGAGTGTACACTCGTAAAGTGCGTAGGTTGCAGGAGCAAAAAGCATACCACCTTGATCAAAAAGTTCCCGGAATAACCGCCGTGTGGCACTCCCATTGTTCCGATTTGAGTTCTGTAAAGCCCATGTTGACATCGCAAAAGCGATGATTTGCGAGGCTGAATCCGATCCCACATTCTTCAAAAGTATCATTACTGGAGATAAGACGTGGGTTTATGAGTACGACACGCAATCCAGATATCAGACAAGTGACTGGCGTTCACCAAATGAGCCGAGAGCAAAAAAACCACGTCGTTTTCACTCAAAAAAGAAGGCAATGCTCACGGTTTTCATGGATTACAACAGTGTAGTGCATCATGAACTTTTGCCAGAAGGCCAGGCAGTAAACAAAGATAATTATTTGGGCGTTATGAGACGTTTGCGTGAAGCAATTCGCCGAAAGAGACCAGAATTGTGGCAGAAAACTCGTGGATTTTGCACCATGATAACGCACCGTCGCACAGTACCATCATTATTTGTAATTTTTTGACGAAAATTGCAACAAACACCATTCAACAGCCACCGAATTCACTTGATTTGGCTCCCTGTGACTTCTTTCTGTTCAATCGAGTTAAAAAAAAAAAACCACTACGGGAAACGCGTTTCAGCAGCCGAGAGTAAGTAATGGAAAAATTGTGGGAAGCACTGATGGACATACCGAAAACCGAATATAAAAAATGTTTCGAGGATTGGATCAAGCGCTGGCATAAGTGTGTTGCAGTCGATGGGGATTACTTTGAATGGGACAATATAGATTTAGATGAATAAACTTGTATTTTTAATTTTCTGAATAAAATCCCGGAACTTTTTGATTGGTATATCTTATACATCCCTCTCCGCAGTGTCCAATATATAATAAATATTGCAACAAATAGTACTCGTACTTCATTTACCATAAACGGCTCCTATTTGTAACTCCTCCTGTCCGACACACGCATAGTTTTGAAAGAACAGACAAACATTCTACGCTATCTACGCCCTTGTCAGATGATTTAATATTTAAGGTAAAATTAATTTAAAGATTGAGTTGTTACCCATTTTTCACCAACAGCATTCTATTCTATTTAGTTGATGGTGGAAAGTAGAACATTCACCATCAGCAAACCTGTGAAATAGGTTCATCACATTCACTAAATTTCTTGATCCTGATTTTAACGAAGATTTGTTCATAGAGCCGTGAGTTGTGAATTTTTGGTATAGTTTATTGCTCTAGAACAGTGAAAAAAAATTGAGAAACAATGTTTTCCAAAAGAAACTCCTAGTATAGTAAACTATATTCTGTGCCAAAAGACACTTAATGAATTGTATCGAAATTGCAAAAGAAAATATGGAATGTATACTCCCAGAAAACGAAAAAAATGCAAAATATTCTTTAATCCGATTTCTTCACTTTGACATCAACAAATGCCTTCAGTAAAATGTTCATAACTATTTTATTGAAGGATGATTTTCCTTTGACTATTATAAATTATTTTTGCATTAAAAATTCCGCAAGACAATTTAAAAATATTCCAATTGTTTCAACACAAATGTATTCTTCTTCTTCTTATCCTTTTATTAACCCTTTCCTCGTTATACGAACTTATGCGTAACGAGTTTCCCATTTTTACTGCATCGCTGCTGCTCCGCTTATGGGGTTGGCTAATGTCGCAGACCGCAGAACGCGTCTACATAATGCTCGGTCCTGGATCGCTTCAGTGGTTAACCCCAGACGTTGTTGCGCATTTGCCATCTGAGAAACCCAGGAATTCTTTTTCCGACCTCGTTTTCTTACAGTTGGAGTGACCGTAGTTGATAGTGCCTTTTTAACCGGATTTTCCGCAGATCTTCTTTGAACGTGGCAATACCAACTTATTCTATTCGCCTCAAGCTGTTCGGTTACCGAATTCTTTATATGTAGACTTCCTCTTATACGCGTAGATCTAATGCAATCGCGTTTAGTGACTCCACTAGACATTCTTAACATTTTCATTTCCGCTGCCGTCATTTTGTTTTTAAACGCTTCGTACATTGTCCAGCACTGTGAACCGTATATAAGAGTTGGTCTAACAACCGTGGTGTAGAGTTTCCCCTTTAATTTAAGTGGAAATTTTCGGTCGCAAAAGATTCCCGAATTTTCCCGCCATTTCATCCATCCCACACTCACTCTGTGGTTTACGTCGTCGTCACATTTCGCTTCCATGTTAACGATTGATCCTAAGTACTTAAAGATAGTGCTTTTCGGAAGAACTATTCCGTCTAACATTATATCCGGAACAGGTCGCAACGGATGCGCAAATGGGCACGTCAAATGCTCCGTCTTTGAACGACTTATTTTAACCCCGTTTCTCTCTAGCGCATTTCTCCATGAATCTAAGGCGTTCTGTAAATCTTCGACGTTATCGCTAAGTATAACTGCGTCGTCAGCGAAGAGAATTGGCGTTACATTTGCTTCGCGCATGCAGTCTTTTAAAAGATAGTCGAATACTACGTTAAAGAGGAAAGGGCTAAGTACGCTTCCTTGATGCACTCCGACATTAACTGGAAATTCTCTCGTTAGTCCGGCAGAGCTTTTAACCGCAATTTTCACGTTTCCGTACATGTCTTGTATTATTCTAACATACGTTTCCGGTACGTTTTGAGACCTCAGCGCGGCCCATATGAGATCCCTAGGCACTCGATCGAATGCTTTCTCGAGGTCGATAAATACCATGTGTAAATCCTTAGACGAATCTCGGTGCTTTTCCATTATTATTCGTACGCTTTGGATAGCGTCCACCGTCGATCTTCCTTCAACAAATCCACACTGGCTATTATCGAGCTTTATTATTTGCCGAAGACGTTCGTTTAAGACTCTTTCGACGATTTTCATTGTGTGTGACATAAGCTTGATTGAACGGTAATTGTTGCATTCTCGAGTGTCGCCTTTTCCTTTGTATAATGGAACCAAGAAGCTACTTCTCCATTGATTCGGCATAGGTTGTCCATATTTTAATTTATTTAAAAGTTTCGATAGCCAAACACTGCCGATCCCCTCCATCTTCGACCAAAACTCTGATGGAATGCTGTCTGGTCCCGCCGCTTTCCCCCGCTTCATTTTTCCAATTGCTATACTTATTTCTTCGGTTGAAAAGTCCGAAACTTCCTCCTCGAATAGACCAGCTGTCGGCACGATATCACGTGGAAACTGTTTGTTAAGCAACTCCTTGCAGTATTCAAGCCACCGGTCACAAATTTCCTTTTCATTTGTTAATAGGCGACCGTCTGCGTTTTTGATGTATTTCGGCGAGGTTATTTCCATTGAATTTTTTCTCCTCTGTGCAGCGAGCTTAAAAATATTTGGCATTTTAGTATTGTACGACGTTTGAACTTCTTGGATAGCTTGTCTTCTATCCTCCGATCGTGAGGATATTTGTTCCAACTCCTGGTACAGGTTTTCCGCTTCTGCCGCTCGAGTTCGAGCCATTACTTTCTTTGCGACCTTTTTAAGACGCTCGTATTCAAGAGCCAGTCGAGCTTTTTCAATATCGTCGCTCCGATCGCATTTTGTCCATGCTTGGAATGCACTCTTCTTGTCGGCCACAGCTCGTTTGGTTTCGTCATTCCACCACCATGTTTCTTTGCCGACGCAATTTCGATATAGTCCCCAGATGGGACTTTGCGAGTGTTATGCATTCCTCGTGCATGCTGTTCCACATTTCTTGCGGGCTAAGTGAGTCTACTATACCATTTATATTTTGAAGTACTTCTTTAGCCAGTGCGATAAATCTTGCGCTTCGTTCCTTTGATAGATTATACCACCGGATTTTTGGCTTTCCAAACGATGCCCGTGTTTTCGGTGGTTCCGCTGTGAAAAATTCTGTAATGAGCAGACGGTGTTGGCTTACTAGCGATTCTCCAAGTATTACTTTACAGTCCTTAACACGGTTTCTCATCGACATTTTGCAGAGGTGATAATCTATTTGCGTTTCGTGGCCTCCGCTGCTATAGGTGATGACTTGTCGTTGATGTTTAATAAACATTGTATTTAAGACGGTTAAGCCGTACGCCCTACACGCTACAAGGATGTCTTCGCCAGCTGAATTTCTGGTTCCAAAGCCTTTACCACCGTGGCAGTCCTCATAATCAACATTTGTGAACACAAATGTATTCATTTATTTTAATGGTACAAAATGATTTCAGTTATTTTTTTTTTATTTATTAAAATATTTATATACAAGGTGGAGCAAAATTAATCATCCAATTTTGTTTTTGATGCCCCTGTTCTGATTGTGATGTGGTCACACTCACGAATGTCTGTGATGCGAAAATTGTGATGCTTGTCGTGTGAGGTTTCTTGTGAGCATTCAGCTGTTTGGTATTCTGGCCAATACCTCACAAGAAATAGTTACTACGGTGTGGTGAATTCATTGTCATGTCAAAAAATTACTTTTTATTTTTTTGACAATCATTATTTAATAGAACATTGTGAAATAATTGAAATATTTACTACATTTGTATACTGTCCAACAAGAAATAAATATATTTTTTTACCTTTCCTCTTATTTGTTTTTTTCATTCACAATCACTCACTCCATTTTTTTTTTTTTTTTTTTCAAAAATAAAAATTTAGCCTTTATTTTTCTTTCGTGACCGGCTTGTGAGCTGCTCAATCGGACATAAAATTTTTTGAGAGGTATGCCAGAACACGGACAAGAATTCCTTTTTTACTAAATAAAACAAAAAGACTGAGTGATGTCCACGCCCTGCATGGTTCCAGTCTGTTCGAGTATTATACGCTCTTGCGGGATATAGCGCTCCATTGCTTGTCTGTTTGTATACTGCAGCTGTCTAGATCACAAATGGCAAATATGATTGACGTACGACGCCATTTGCAAAAATTATAACATCTTTTGGTAGGATGATTAATTTTGAGCCACCTTGTACAATTGTAAATTGTTAATAATATAAAAGTGTAAAAGCGATTCGCAGCAAAGGCTTTCGCCTCAATATTGGTTTGCTTAAAACGACCTTATTAATTAAACATACTCAAAAGCCATAGATGTACTCTTGGCTACGTAACTTTTGCAAATGTCAAAAAAATTATAAGAAATATTCGAAGGAAAATAACAATTGTCAACAATCTAATATATGTAAATGACAACAGGCCATTTAGAGGGAATATCAACAACAGATGTACCAACTTAACAAAAAAAAAACAGAACTCAAATCGGAACAATGGGAGCGCCACACGGTGGTTATTCCGGGAACTTTCTGCTCAAAGTAGTATTTTTCATTCGTTCGTACTTGTCGTTTTCCATCTTATACTCCCTGATCAAAACGTTTCCGGAATAGCGTGAGCATCTCCAATAGTCCTTATTAAGAACAAAGATGAGTCATTTATAGATAGCATCTTTGGTGCTGATCTAGAGCCACACGTATTTGTGTGCCTGGACGATATAATCATCGTCACAAACACATTTGACCAACACCTTAAAATACTGCAAGACGTCTTCAATAGGTTGTGTGAGGAAAGTTGAAAATTTAGTTGAGAAAAATGTAACTTCTTTAAAATATTAAGGTTATGTTGTAGATGGGAATTGACTACACGAAGATCGAGAGAGAGTATATAGCATGGTTAGATTTCTTGCACTTCAAACGTGTGAAGAAAGTTAGGAGGAGGGACAGAATTTTGGTACAGACGTTTCGTACCAAATTTCGCATAATCGAACAAATCCCAACGACGCACCAGCTTTAAAAGTTAGGTTCGATGGGTGAAGGGACGACGACCCTTTTGAAGCCAGCACCCCACCGAGGGAGCACCAAGGTAGCAGCAGAGGCATGTAGGCGGACGGCAAAGTTCCAAGACAGCCTCCAACGAGGAAAAACATAAACATAAAACATAACAACAATCTACAACAATAATAAAATAACACAATAAATGCAATGACCATAACAAAGACCAGGGCAACAGCAAGGCCCACAACATAACAAACAAACAAAAACATAATTGTAAGGAGTGACACGCTAGTGGTCAGTCAGATGGTTTCTGCTGATGTAACTATCAACTACTTCCACGAATTCGGAAATTTACCTTTGTAGTGAATAGTTTACTTATTTTAACAGTGTGTAACATAATTAACTCCAGTAAACAAGGATTACTTGAAGAATAACTTTATTAAGGTCAGCCTTATTTTTTAAATCGTTACTTACTTCTTTTAATCTTCCTAATGTAATTTTCTGAAATTATTAACATTTGAATTGTGTAATATTAATATAACATATGTATTCAGCATCTTCCATATCGTTCCTTAATATTTGTATGCTTTCTTTATATATAGAATATTTATTAAACTTGTTTAGAAAATCATATAACATATTTCTCAATTATTTTGTTAATTAAATTGACATTTTATATCATTCATTATAATCTTTAAATGGGTCCTTATGGTTTTATAATCATCTCAGCTGTTGTGGTATTTTTCGATTTTTTTTATTTTTTATGAGTCCGATGCGTCTTCGGATGTGCTACTGCAACGCTCTTAGTTAATAATGACAACATTAAAGTCTGATGTTTACTAGATCCGTGCAACCAAGCTAATACATCCAAAGATCGTGCCCAGGAGCTGAGACTGTCACAAAAATAGACACTTGTAAAAATCATCAGAGTAGGAGGAGAAACTGAAACAG
Source organism: Volucella inflata (assembly GCA_928272305.1). Taxonomy (NCBI): domain Eukaryota; kingdom Metazoa; phylum Arthropoda; class Insecta; order Diptera; family Syrphidae; genus Volucella; species Volucella inflata. The sequence continues at coordinate 62,894,215 of OV743716.1, forward strand.
TCGGTTCTATTGCCACCATAAAGCTCAAGATGGATCATCCAGACCTATCTATCGTGAATATAAAAGCACTGGCAGTCAAACGAATTACCGGATCACTCCCAAATATGTCCAGTGGTATCATATCACATCACCTGAAAATCGCCTTTTGATCCTTGCAGATTCACACTTCAACAAACCACCATTGGGTGGTTCAGTATATTCTACGGTGATACGCCCAGGTCTGGACAAGAAGGATGGGTTGTTACTCCAAAATACATAACTTGGTAGGTGGATCGTGTCTGGAGACCTAGGAAGTGGAAAAATTGGAAAACTAACTTTAAATTTTACAACACTCTGAGTTCTAGGCGAACCTGTAAAATTTTTGGGACTTGCCCGTTACGGAAGAAGACGTCGGTGAAGTCGAGAGTTCATAGTGCAACAATTTATTCATCAAAACACACTCGAATCAAAGACGGCCGCTACATCGTTCCAATCGCTTGAAAAGTTGACAATACAGCATAAAGTATAATTAAAATATAAAATATAAAAATTCATATCCCAATTCAATCAAATTCTATATCCATAAAGAAATGTCAAACGACTTTATGCAGGTCTATCTCACGTCAAATCACATGTCACCAATAACATACATACATACTGAAAGGCAGCGAAACGAGACCAGAAATGCTTATTATATCCCATATATCAGCATCACTTGAAAAGATGTTGTCGCAACCAAGTTAAGGAATGTAATAAACGTTAGTTTGTTAATAAAAGAGTTACTGAAATTCGGAAAGTCATCAGTCCGGCAGACATACATTACGTCAAATCTACGGTAAATCCTGCTGACCCAGCTTCACGTGGACTCCCTCCCGGACATGAGACCAGCTGTCGGCTTTGGATTGAGGGTTCAACCTGGTTTATGTATGACCAGCTTCCGCTCACTCCTTTCAAAGATATGGAAATTACCATATCGGATGTCTCTCGAAATAAGGTCGACTTTATTGAGAAGTTCTCCTGCTTCAACCGTCTACTACGAGTAACGACTTATTGTCTTCGGTGGGCCAGAAAGAAGCAAACACGTGAAACCGGCCCAATTCCGCTGTAGAAATATCCAATGCTAAGGCAAAAATCATCCGGTTTCAATAGTACCTATCATTTAATACCGTAATATTCCACTTCAAGAAATCAAAAACCTTTCCGAAGAGGAGCTGGTTGACATCTTTCACTCCAATGTTTGGTCCGAATGACAACATCGTTCATGTGGGAGGGATGTTTTTTCTTTCGAACCTCCCGGGAAGTCATAAGTATTCGATATTGTTAACCAAATGCTACTTGGTTGATTTAATAGTACGCCAAACACACATGGATCACCACCATTGCGGAAATTCTTTAACGGAGCAATTTAATAAGAGAAGGATTCTGGATTCCTGCTGTAAAATCACGAGTCAAGTAATATCTCCCTTGTGCACTCGATGGAAGGCCGAAACTGTCCAGCCGAACTCTATCCATGGAACAAATCACCCCAGCACCAGCATTTAGCAAAATCGGTGTCGATTTGTGCGGTCCTTTCTGCAATAAAGCCAGCACAATAAGGTTCACGCTATTCACTTAGATATTTGCTCGGATCGAAGTACGGAAATGTTTCTGACAGCCTTAACACCCTTCGCGAACAGACGGTTCTGGTCCTCTCTGATAATGGTACCAATTTCATTTAAGCAGAAAATAAGATCAACCAAGAATAGAGCAAGATCACCAATAACTGCAAAGACAGACTAGCGATCCAGGAGATTGTATGAAAATGCAATCCGCCCAACAGCCCTAACTTTGGCGGGCTATGGGAGGCCGTCTTTCATCTAATGAAACAAATGTCTTATATAACTAATCTGATCTGTGAAGAATCCAGCTCCTTATTATGTCGCATGGGAGGTATCTTGAATAGCCGGCCATTACACCCAGAATCATCTGAAGCAGAAGATGTACCCGCCCTTATACCATTCCATTTCATCACGCAACGGAGCTTCAGGAACTCTGTAATCGATGCCGTCCCTATCTCGAAAAGCTGGTTACAACTGCAGCAAATTCAACAAAGCTTTTGGGAACGTTTCCACCAAGTGGAGAAGAGAAATAAATGGAGATTCCCAGCTCGAAGACTCGGGATCATGGATCTGGTATTACTACAAGAACCAAATGTTACTCCTGCCGATTGGAAAATGGGTGGAATTATTGAATGCTATCCTGACAGTAAAGGAAAAGTTCCGAGAGACGATGTAAAGACAACGTGCCTGACAACAATCGTCAGGCATGCTCGCACAACCTCACTACTTACTCGAGTACTTTTATGTTGGATGGCCCTTACTACTCCAGGTATCCATAGTCGCCGATTGGGAGACGTTTTCATCAAATACTCCGGCTTGGAGTACTCGGTCGAGACCTCTTTGAATTTTACCGCTGACTACCTGACTATCTGACTACCATCGACAATCATGTGAAGGAATTCTACGATTACTACAAACAATATCAGAACAGTAGCTACACAAAGTTATATCAACTTTGCCGTTCCCTAGAAGAAACCGTTAGGCGCGATGCCTGAAAGTTAAGAGAGGAATCACTGCAAGCTACCTCATTGAACGGCCCAAACGTTCCATTGGGCCTATAGTTCTAATAGGAATTGTCGAATATACTCCCCAAATACTTATGACTGCCAGCATCGTGTATCAAGCAGAAGAGAGTTACCAACTAGAGCATCAAGTCCTCAAATAAGAGTAAAAAATTTATTAGAAGCATCCCGCCTCATGGCAGACATTAATAAACTAGAATCTAAAGCTGTTGACGTGCAAATTCATGCCTTGCTTTAACAGCAGCAGCAACTTCGGTTTCAAGAGCGAATGAACGATAACTCAGCCAGCATTCAAATCCTTATCAGCGCTATCCAGGCAAATCATCAGAACATCATAACCATCAGGCCCGTTAAAGCTCTACAAACCTATATGAACAAGTTTAACAGAGGTTTGAACTTTTGAAGGTTACCAACTATACCAGATGCAGCCGCCCTATTCACCTTTAACAGAATAACGAAGGCCATTCACAGAAATATGGTTATCATGACGTTCAACATTACTCTGGTCCAAATGCGAAATTTCTCTAAAAATATCTTTATCAGCATTCCAACCATCGAGGCTCATGCTAACCTTCTGGACCGTGGATTCTTCGTGCAACAAATTGTGCTTAGTAATGACAACAAAGCTTCCTTCGATTCAACCCAAGCCATCAATCTAGGCCACGGACTCTACGACATTGTTAAGGAAATACAACTAAATGATTGCTGGAAAGAAGAATTCTCTTCCCCCTCGTTGCATATGTTCGCAGCAAGAATTTGATAAGGTATACCGATTGTGAAGTGATTTTGAAGACACATATAGAACAAGAGCTAACAAGGCTGTGGCAACGCCACACAGACACCACTCGTTGTAAAAATTAATCTAGGAAGTTTTCAGGTTGTACCCAGTTTGATAAAAAAAATCGAAACTGATATCAAACGTTTCTCAACAGAAGACTACTATATATGCTCCCTCCCAAAATCTACCTTAGCGGAGAGCTCACAGAGGATCCTCGTCTTGCCATCATCAGGAAAAACTCTCAGATGAACTAGATGACAACAACTGGGACTCCTGGAAACATCAATACTGGTACTTAGGATTTGTATCGTCATTGCTCTATTTGGATCATCTACGCCTGTAAACGCCGCCGAGTACAGAGGTCAGAGATTCCGACTATCAGCTACCTCAACAAAGAAGACAAGATACCCGAAAGTTGGGTACGATAATCAAATATAAGCACATCTTCCGCCGGGAGAATTTTCGATGTTTGGCAATCAGCAAACTTCAATAATTACTGACTTATTTGGTTATTTTACGATTTTCTGCCCAATAAACAACTCCCATAATGTTATTGAATTGCTTATTGGAATCATTTTAAGTAGTTTTAAGTATAAATAGAGTTAAGAAATCAAAAAAGTTCTGTTCTTCTACCAAGTACAAATCTCATTAAACACTTGCAATATTGATAGGTTTCTTTTTGGGCAAGTGTCCTTACACGGCCAAAATGAGCGACGAAGATAAGCTAACCCGATGCTAAACTAAGAATGTAGGAAGAGAATGTGTCCCTTCTGAGAGACTTATACTAAATATTATGCGTGTATGTACTAAAACGATTAGTATAAGGCCTCGTAGAAGTAGCATCTTCCGACAGGTGCTGGTTCTTTAAATAACGAGAATGAGCCTCTGCAGCCGAACATCTTGCAGCTCTGCTAATAAGCCCTTCCTCACGCCTCTCCGTGTCGGGAAATCTCACTAGAGATTGCGAAGTGAAGGGTACAAATGGCGAGTTTCCTGCGCCATAAATCAATTTTGTCGGAAAAACAAAACAGGACCTTATCTGGGTTACTCCGATATATTTGGAGCTCAGGCCGGTAAGGATTTCCAGGACTTAGTCAGGGTCTTGGAAAAGAGACGGTGGCGGACGAGCCCTATATGGGCCAACGGCAGCGCTCGCATCCCGGAACAGGTTACTGGCTTCGGTATAACCGACCTTTCGCCCTAGGGGCATTAAAAAATGGAACTGGTTCTCTAGGTGGGGGGTTCTGCAGATGGGGTAACTGCCCGGCCATTTACAAAAAAACAAGAAGTTACGAGGCATCAGCAAGACTCGGATATGGACGGATCTACTGTTGACAGCCCATGCAAACGATTTATGGACAATGAGCTTCGGATATGCACGTGGAATGTTAGATCCCTTAATAGACTACGTGCAGCCGAGCAACTAGCGGAGGCCCTAGACTGCTGCAAAGAAGACATAACCGCCATCCAGGAAATGCGATGGGATGGGCCGGACAAAAAGAAGATGAAAAACTGCGACATCTACTACGGCAATTGCTATCGACGGCAAAAGCAGCGCTTATTTGGATGCGGATTTGTTGTCGGAGGCAGACTAAGACAAAAAGTCCTCAGCTTCCGGCATGTGAGCGAGCGCCTCGTAGCAATCCGCATCAAGGCTAAATTCGCCAGCATTAGCCTTATTTGCGCGCATGCCCCCACAGAAGAGAAAGATGACGACGCCAAGGATGCCTTCTATGAGCTCCTTAACAAGACCTACGAGCAATGCACTAGATATGACATTAAAATTGTACTCGGTGCTTTCAATGTAAAGCTATGAACGATCGGAAAATATAGCCTACACGACACCACTTCCGATAACGGATTCAGGCTAATCGACTTTGCGGTGGGGCGAAACGTTGTCGTAGTTGGCACGCGGTTTCCACATCTCAAAATACACACGGGGACATGGAGAACCCCTGATAAATCAACAGTCAACCAGATTGATCACATTGCGATCGACGCAAGACACTCCTCCAGTATTATGAATGTCCATAGTTCCGAGGATCCAACATCGACTCGGACCATAACCTTGTTGTAGCCAAGGTACGGTTGCGAATATCCTAAACAACGCCAAGACAAACTAATGCTGTGAGAAAATTCGACGTCAGGCGGCTAAAATCGCAAGAGATCGCCAATTCCTTTTTCCGATCGAGTGTCTCTTAATCTCTTAAGAGGTTCAATACCGCCAGCATCAAGCATAGAAGATCATTGGAAATACTGATAAAACGCCATCAGAGATGCCGCTTCTGATGTGCTGGGTTTCACTCGTCCACCACAACGAAACCCCTGGTTCGATGATGAATGCCGGCAAGCACATGCAGCTAAGCAAGATGCATATAAAGCGGCGCTGCTTAGAAGGACCAGAGCTGTTCATGAGCTCTATGAGCGGAAGAGCTGAGACGAACACCGCCTTCTCAGGAGGAAGAAGAAAGAGCATGAGAAGCACGCGGTCGAGGAAATTGAGAGATGCTACTCCACGAATGAGGTTCGGAAGTTTCACCAAAAGGTAAAAATAACATGCCACGGAAACAAACACCGAACCGAAGCCTGTAGAGATGAACAAGGGAATATCGTAGTAAAATCGCAGTCGATGCTGAGGATTTGGAAAGACAATTTCTGCAGACTGTATAACGGCGATGACAGACCAAATACCGCTGTCAGGCAGAATCAACCTCTCAACCTGGACTATGATGACCAACAATTTCGTCCACCCGACCTGGATGAAGTGAAGATAGCTATATCAAAGCTTAAGTCCAACAAAGCTACTGGACCGGACGGCCTGAATGGCGAGCTCTTCAAGGCGGCGGGCGATGACTTGGTAAGGAGCATACACCAACTCATCTGTAAAATATGGTCGGACGAGAGTATGCCCGATGAATGGAACAGCATTGTTTGTCCGATTCTCAAGAAAGGAGACCCTCTGAACTGCGGCAACTACAGAGGCATCAGTCTCTTTAACATCACATACAAGATCTTATCTGCCGTATTGTGTGAACGCCTGAAGCCGTTCGTCAACAACCTGATAGGTCCATATCAGTGTGGCTTCAGGCCAGGAAAGTCCACCATCGATATTCACACTACGGCAGATCTTGGAGAAGACCCATGAGCTTCAGATCGACACACACCACCTATTCATCGATAATAAGGCCGTGTATGACAGCATCTATAGAGACGAGCTACACAGAGCAATGTCTAGTTTCGGCATCCCTGCCAAATTCGTCCGTCTGTGCAGGATGACAATGGAGAATGCACGCTGCTCCATCAAAGGTCTCGGTGATCCACAAAGGATTTAGACAAGGCGATGCGCTATCATGCGTTTTTTTCAACATCGTACTTGAAAGAATAGTGCAAATTTCACGAGCAAACACAAGAGGCACTATCTTTCAAAAGTCCGTCCAACTACTCGCATGCTACGACGATATTGACATAATCGGGAGAAAGCAGCGTGATGTCAGTGGCGCTTTCGCGAGTATTGAGACGGAAGCGGCGAAAATGGTTTAGCGGTCAATGAGAGCAACACCAAGTATATGCTATCAAGCAAAAAGGACAACCAACACCGAGGTCTCGGGCAGAACGTCACTCTCGACAGATATAACTTTGAGGTAGTTAAGGACTTCGTGTACCTAGGCTCTGCCATAAATATAGACAACAACACCAGCGCTGAGATCAAGCGAAGAATAACTCTTGCCAACCGCTGTTTCTTTGGCAATTGAGTAGCAAAGCCCTCTCTCGGACAACAAAAATAATCCCGGTCCTGCTCTATGGCGCAGAGGCATGGACATTATCAAAAATGGATGAGGTTGTTCTTGGTTGCTTCGAGAGAGATCTTCGGTCCCGTCCGCATTGATGGTGAGTGGAGAAGGAGATACAACGACGAACTGTACGGACTGTACAGCGACATGGACCTAGCCAGAAGAGTGAGTATGGACACCAATGCTCCGGTCCGAAAAGTCTTCGAATCCGCTCCCGAGGGACAGCGCAGTAGAGAAGGTCAAGACTCAGATGGCGCACGCAAGTGGAAGAGGATCTCAGCTAATTTAGCGTGCGAAACTGGAGGCAGCTAGCCAGGGATCGAGCTGGCTGGAGAAGCTTGTTGATTGAGGCGCAGGTCCACCATGGACTGTAGCGCCACTTAAATAAACAATAACAATGTAATAAAACTAAGGCATATTGTGTATATGTATGAGTTAACACGCCACACATTCAAGACGATATATTATACATCGCTGCAAAGCAGCATTGTATTCTGATTAGTCATCATTTTCGCACGATTGTGAAAACTGCATTCATACACGAGTATCCGGTGGATACCTGATGAAACAGCAACCCGTGCATTAGGAATGCACTAAACGTAATTAGATCCCTTAATATTTGGGAGGAAACCTTTCGGCGACATTTTAAGTTACTTTTAAGTTAGAGTTAGTTCTGTTTTGTATCTACCCGTGAGCGGTTATAAAATAAAGCTTTTATATCTAAACGGAATCTTTTATTTTGCACGAACAAGTTGGGCCAACTAATGTAAGTCGGCGTTCGGTTTTTTTTATCTTTCAAGGATTAAGGCTCAACCATAATAGGCGAAAGTAAACTGAAGCTAGTGTCAGAACTGGACAAAAAGCTTCTTTACCTTACTTCAAATGGACAAGTTCCCCATAATAGACGTTTGAAAACGTATCAATCTGTCAGATCATGTTGTCATTTGTTTTGTTTTTATGTTTTGCATTTGTGAAAACTGGTGCGGATTAAAATTGGAAAATTTGTTAAAGTAATTGTTGTTTCCAATATTTGTTAAAGTAAAATGTCGAAAACAAATATGAAAGTTGTGAAATAAGTGCTTGTAAAGTGTTTTGAAATTTCGTGCTTTAAGAAATGTAAGCAAAAAGTAGGATTCAATCTATGGAAATTTTTAGTCACATTTCACTGTCTCGGATATTGTCTTGTTTAACTATATATTAATCCACAACTTTCTATTATACACATTTCACTAAATATTGAAAGGAAAAAAACAACAATTTCTTTATGTTCCACAAGTACTGTGTTTACAATTTTTAAATCACGATTCTGTTCAAACCAAAATTTCTAAACACTTCACAACTAACTATTCCTAAACTTACATATTTGATGTCGATATTTTAACTCAACAATTACTTTAACAAATTTTCGAACCGAATCAAATTTTTTTACAGAAATTTGTTCGCACACACAAGCTTTTTCGCATTCACCTCGCAAGAAAGTGACAGTAAAAAAAAGAAGAATAGAAAAGAACTTTGGAAGTTTTTGATAATCAAATATATGTTTCCTTCTAATATAAATACTTTTGAAAGAAATTACATTTTTTTCGCAAAAAAAAAAAAACAGCTTTTTGAATTATTAAATTCAACAGATGCTTTCCTGTCAAATTTTCGTACGAACTGCGATCCTGATCGCAATTTACGTACGACAGCAAAATACAAATCACTTGTAATCGCACATTTACGTACGTAGTCGTACGGGTCCTTTCGTCTAATATGGGTCTGCCTTTAGAAATCCTTAACTGGCGCCCGAGCAGGGAAGGGCTCTAGAATAATATCCTTTCTTCTTGGTGATAGTTGCGAAGGTCCTTAAACGGACAGGACTTGGAACATCCCCTCGGGTGAACATCATTGTACCCATGGGTACACAATGATTATTCCAAGTCGTCTCGCTCCTTCCTTCGTACACACGGGAACACGTTGGAGATCATAGAAAGATTAAAGTATACGTGTGAAGTCAATCGTGCCTCAGTAGGTTGCCTACAATTATAAACGTTGGCAACTAAACCGGATAAACACGATCCTTCCGGAAAGAGCCTGTTCCATAACCGAATCCGAATTTAATCGAACGTTCTTTTCCGCTTTCCCTTTCTTCTCTCCTCAGTTCTACCCTTGAAAACACGAAACACCTAGCCAAGCCGAAACGTATAAATCCATTCTTCTGTAAGTGGGGAGCATAAAAAAAAAGAAGAATAAAAAGGAAAGACTAAAAAGACCTAATTCAACCGGAAATTCCAAAAAATATATATATTTATGTATACATATGTGTATATATTTAAAATTCAATATTCCCATAGTGCGAGTAACTAAGTGCGACCTATGACTAGTAAGTCATGCATGTGTGAAAAAAATCAGTCAGATAAGAGTGCGAAATAAGTGTGTAAGGCAACTGTGTGGCACACCTGAATTCTGTGACAGCCCGGCGAAACATAAGCCTATTATGTGCGTTTACGGCAAGTAGCCTAATAGAATTCCTAAAAAGTCTCAGGTAAGAATTTTAATTTTATTTAAAATGGAGGTAATTGAAAAATCGTTAACCGAGTTGACTGGTGCCGTGAATGCAATTCTCGGCCAATTGAGAGGCTTCGAGGTCCGCCTTCAGCGGCTTGAAGGTAACCCTATTGATGAGACTGCCAGCACCTCTTTGTGCTCCAAGGACAGAGGAAGATGTACGGGATATAAGTAGATTGCCTGACTGCGTAAAAGAGCTACAGGTTTTCAATGAAAACCCAACACAGTACGTGTCTTGGATCCATACAGTAGAGGGTATTCTTAAAGATTTCGATATCGTTAAGAGTAAGCCCATGTAACACGCAATTCTGCAGCATAAGAGGCAGTGCGGACACCGCGCTGATCTCCTATAATATATTTGCCAATGATTGGAGCGCAATCAAAAAATGCTTGTCTCTGCATAACGCAGACAAACGCGATATAAGGACGCTAGAGCACCAGCTTAATCAACTTGTGCAAAGAGGCCCGAGACTGGATGAGTTTTACGCTACGGTAAACCACTAGTTCTCCTTAATAATTAATAATGTTAAAACCGAGTCTCTGGTTGAAACATTCCGTAGATGTCTTCATACGTGGCTTAGATGGGGATCTGTCACGAATGCTGATAATCCAAAAGCCCGAGACTCTGCCTGAGGCCTATACAGCGTGTTTGGAGATTCAAAATTCGAATTTCAGGAACCACACTCCACACGCGTCTAACACAGTAACATTCCCCATCAATCAATCAATGAAACACGAGAATAGAGTTGCCACACAACCAAATAGACACCAGAAACACCGTAACTAAAGGTTCGACAAATTCCATCATTCTCAAAGAAACGAACGCCAAACTGAAGCGCAGAGTCCTCCACCGCGGCCAACTGCACCCAAGCCCGAAGAACGGATGGATGTGGATCGTTCGATTCAATCCCGCCAGGTTAACTATGTTAACCGCCCGCGAGGGGATAAACCTCCCAAAAGGAGAGACATCTTCAGATGCATACGAAAGGGCAGCCACTGAGAATGTGGAAGATGATATAAATTTTATGAACGACGGGCATCTAGCATTCTATACTTAGAGTATTTTACTAAGAATGAAGGAAATTAGAGTTCCTGATGGACACAGGAGCGAATAAGAATTTCATTAATTCAGCTGTTGTCCGAAACTCTATCCGTCTGCCCAAACCCTTCAAAGTTCGCTCTGCTGCCGGTTACATCGAGATAAAAAAAGAGTGTTAGTGGAGCTTTCTTCAGTACTTTAGTTAATCATTCAACAATAGTGTTCTATATCCTGCCTGGCCTTTCTTCTTTCGATGGTATGATAGGCGACGATACCCTCAAATCTCTCGAGGCAACTATTGACGGAAAAAACAACACACTTACGATGAAACCTGGCGTGCAACTTCCTCTTAAAGAAAAGCTATCCAGAGGTTAACGCTGTGCTCGATGTTAACCTACCGTTGCATTTTAAATCCAAGATTGAGCCCTTGCTAAAAAAATATCATACTCTTTTCGGCCCCATAAACGGCAACGAGGCGGTTAACACAGCAGTACGTTCTGAAATCTAGCTTAGTACCAATGAACCAATTTACACCAAAAGTTACCCATATCCGCTCTGCATGAGAGACGAAGTTAAGAAGGAAATTCGTAAGTTATTGGAAGAAGGTGTTATTCAGCCATCGAAAAGTCCTTATAACTCCTCGATCTGGGTCGTCCCGAAGAAGCCGAAACCCAACGGAGAGAAACAATATCGGATGGTTGTTGACTTTAAGCGTCTTAATTCAGTCACTATCAATTTCAATTTTATTTGGCAAGGTACAAATAAGAACAGAAGTCTTTTATAGTACATGGAAGCTCATTCAAATTAATTTACCACATTAAATTAGTTTATGCAAAAAAAAAGAGCACAATTAAAAAATTAAGAAAGAATAAACTAAATTTACAGGTATTGAATCAAGTCTTAAACTAGCTTAAAGAATATTCGTTACTAACACAGAGGAACGGAAAGAGAACATTGGGGAAGCATAGGGGGAAAAGAAAGGTGAAATAGAGAGAAGAAGAGAAGAATAGATTACAAAGATGTAAAGTGTGCAAATAGGGCACATTTAAATTGCTTAGCTCCTATTTCTTGTTTAATTGTAGTAGGCAGTGAATTCCACAGTCTGGAAACATGAACAAGGAAGAGGCGAGACGAGTTAAGATATTTATAAGAGGGCGAGATAAGATTGAAAGTTTTAGGTGACTGAACAAATTTCAATTTTTCAAATAAATACGGTGGTGATTGTTTATGTATTAATTTATGTAAAAACACACAGCATCTTAATGTCCAAAAATCAGAAAATGAACACCCAAGGACATACTTATGATAAAGGGTTATATGATCGTATCTTCTTACTCCAAAGGCATATCGAACCATATCGTTAAAAGCAACAAGTAATTTGTGCTGGCAGAGAGAATCTAGTTTACCGTAGATAACTATAGCATAATCAAAAATCGGCAAAAGAATGGACTTTATCAACCTCAGTTTGGTGCTAACAGGTGTAAGACTAGAAAACAGCCAGAGCTTTCGAAATCCTGCATATACACGCGCTATAATTAAGATAACATGATCAGTGGCAGAAAGAGACCGATTTACTTTATATCTATAACTGACTCTTTTTTGGATTTAGAATCAGACCATTGTCTTGAGACCATTTTGCAATGGAAGACAAGTCCGAATTAAATCTATCCACAAGATCTTCCACCAGGCCAAGTGGTCGAGAAAGGTATATCTGGACGTCATCGGCATACATATGTACATATGTATTTTAACACACTTGCGGTAAATCATTAATGAAAAGACAAAAAAGAATTGGGCCAAGAACTGAACCTTGGGGAACTCCAGAAACTATATTTTTTGGTTGAGAACATTTTGAGTTAGGAATAACTCTTTGAACACGATTTGTGAGGTAATTCCTAATCAAGCACACCGAGAAATCACTCATACCAAAATAAAGTTTCAGTTTAGTGCAAAGAACCTCATGACTGATCGTGTCAAAGGCCTTCGAGAAATCAAGTAAGCAGAGCATTGAAAGATATTACCTGTCATATTGAATTCTAATATCGTCAAGCACTTTGATCATAGCTGTAGAACAGCTATGGCCAGATCGGAAACCTGACTGCGCTGGCGATGATAGATTGAAACGATTGAGGTGGTTGGAAATCTGTTTCGCAAGAATTTTTTCAAAGATTTTGGACAAACAAGGTAAAATACTTATTGGACGGAAATCTGTTACTAAGCAGGGGTTGTTCTTTTTGGGCACAGGGATGACTTTTGCTTTTTTCCAACAATCTGGGAAGGTTGAAGAGGTAATACAGAAATTATATAAGTGAGTTAATGAGCTTATTAAATGGGGAAGTATTATTTTGATAAACCGTAAGTCTACTCCGTCCTCACCAAACGCGTTAGATTTGAGAGCACGAACCTGTAAGATCACATCCGATTCAAATATTACTTCAAATTCCAACAACGGAGATCCACCAAAGAAAAGTTGATTTTCCGGTGAAAACGAAGAATTGCAACTAGGGTTAGGGGAAAAGGCATCAATTAACTCATCTGCATCTGGCATTTTAGTTTGTATATGACTCTTTCCTATCCCAATAGAACGTAAATTTGCCCAAAGTTTCTTCGACGGTTGGTCAATGCTGAGCTTTGACAAAAAATATGTTTTTTTTTGCTCTTCTGGTGACAAATGAAGAGTAATTTCTTGCTCTGCAAAACATTTCCCAATTGTGCCTACTAGAAAGTTTTTTGAATTTAGCATATAATTTTCGACGAGTTTTTATAGCATTATGCACCTCAGTGGTAAACCATGGGCATTTACTATTGCGCACTGTAACGGTATTAACAGGAACATGTATATTAAAAAGATCTTTAATAAGGGTCTGAACGATTTCTACTTTATCATTAATGTCCGATAGAAAGTAACACGAATGCCACGGTGCTCAGCAGGGGATTTGATGAGAAATCAATGTCATATGTACAAAACAGAAGATCATGGTCTGAAACTCCTTCCAGTGACAATTGATCTTGAAGTAGCACGTTTGTATGGTCTGAGACAACCACCAAGTCAAGAAGACTTGGAGGGGTGTCAGGGCCAAAGCGAGTCGCATCAGAATTAGCGACAACAAGACCACACGATGCAATAGCATCCAGGGGTGAACGAGATCTACTATCATTCTTCAGCAAATCCGCATTAAAATCACCGCATAGTATAATATGCTTGTATGATGCAGAATATAGTTGTAAGGTAGAAAACAACGAATCAAACGAGCAATTACGGTTGGGGCTATAGACTAAACCAATAATACATTTCACATTTCAATTGGAAATTTCGACAAGCATGTATTCAGTGTCATTTCCCAATGACTTTTCCAACATTTTACAAGTCAAACCTGTTTTATGGTAAATTGCTATCCCCTCACCAATAGTTTCAGTAACTCTGTTATGCGGAACTTAGAAGTACCCAGGAATGCCATAAATACGGTTGTAACCATTTTCATCATTAAGACTTTTGAACCATGTTTCGCTTACACAAATAACGTCAACCCCCGAATCATTAAAAATATGCCGAACATAGACAAGTTTTGATAGGCTAAGACTACGAGCATTGAAGTGGCAGACTTTAAATCCTTCATAGGCATTAGATAAAATTTTTACTAGCGTCTGAACCCCAATCTCATTCCGTGTGTCAGACACAGAGTCACTATGATCCATAAGTATGAAAAACACCACAAACAAGAAATAGCAGCCGAACTGGAATAACTAATAAGGTATCATTGTAATCTATTGGAAAGAAAAGTGCGAAAAGTATAGAAAAATAGAAAGAGGAAATAGTATAAATACAACATTAAGTAATATTATTAGAAGAAATAAAGTAAAATAAATTAAGAATTCACAATTTAGAAAAAATTAGAAATTCAAAGTTTAACACATTAATATAGCTCCATTCAAAGATTTAAATTCAAATTAAAAACAAAACTATTTACAGTTTACACAGACTGTTAGTGACAATTTGTTTTAAATCGGATAAATAGTTGTCGTTAGGACGGAGCGATTAAAAACACGTCTAATTCACTTAACATTTCTCTTAACTGTTCATCGCCGATGCCAATCCTATTCCAGACATTAATGTCACGATAGCCAGCCTGGGGAAGGCAAAATACTACACCACTTTAGATCTCACTTCAGGATTCCACTAGAATTCTATGAAAACTTGGGATATCCCAAAAACAGCGTTCTCAACCCTTAACAGGAAATATGAGTTCTTAAGGCTACCACTTGGGCTAAAGAACTACTCGGAAATATGGATATCATATTCTCCACTCTCCTCGCTGCGAACCTAAAAATAAATTTAGAGAAAAACCAATTAATGCAAACTTCAGTAGAATTCCTAGGATACATTATTAGCTCCGATGGTATTCAACCAGATCCGAAAAAAGTAGACTCCATTCAGAAAATTCTACCACCAGAAAACCTCAAAGACCTTAAAAGCTTTCTTGGGCTCACGTCCTACTATCGTAAATTTATTCGTGACTACGAGAAAATAGCCAAGCCTCTTACGAATATCTTACTTACTTACTTTAGGTGGCGCTACAGTCCGGGGTGGACCTGGGCCTCAGTCAACAAGCTTCTCCAGCCAGCTCGATCCCTGGCTAGCTGCCTCCAGTTTCGCACGCTACGTTGGCAGAGGTCCTCTTCCACATGCGTGCGCCACCTGAGCCTTGGCCTTCCTCTACTGCGCTGTCCCTCGGGGGCGGATTCGAAGACTTTTCGGACCGGAGCATTGGTGTCCATGCGCTCTACATGGCCCAGCCATCTCAGTCTTTGGATCTTCACTCTTCTGGCTAGGTCCATGTCGCTGTACAGTCCATACAGTCCGTCGTTGTATCTCCTCCTCCACTCACCGTCAATGCAGACGGGACCGAAGATCGCCCGAAGAATTTTTCCCTCGAAGCAACCAAGAACACCCTCATCCATTTTTGATAATGTCCATGCCTCTGCGCCATAGAGCAGAACCGGGATTATTAAAGTCTTATAAAAGGTGACTTTTGTTGTCCGAGAGAGGGCTTTGCTACTCAATTGCCTTCTTAACCCAAAGAAACAGCGGTTGGCAAGAGTTATTCTTCGCTTGATCTCAGCGCTGGTGTCGTTGTCTGTATTTATAGCGGAGCATAGGTAGACAAAGTCGTTAGCTACCTCAAAGTTATATCTGTCGAGACTGACGTTTTGTCCGAGACGTCGGGGTTGGTTGTCCTTTTTGCTTGACATCATATACTTGGTCTTGCCCTCATTGACCGCTAAACCCATTTTCGCCGCTTCCGTCTCAATACTCGCGAAAGCACCACTGTCTTCACGTTGTTTTCTCCCGATTATGTCAATATCGTCGGCGTATGCGAGTAGTTGGACGGACTTTTGAAAGATAGTGCCTCTTGTGTTTGCTCGTAAGTTATTCACTATTCTTTCAAGTACGATGTTGAAAAAATCGCATGACAACGCATCGCCTTGTCTAAATCCTTTCTGGACATCAAAGGTCTCGGTGAGATCTTTACCGACCTTGATGGAGCAGCGTGCATTCTCCATCGTCATCCTGCACAGACGGACGAGTTTGGCAGGGATGCCAAAACTAGACATTGCTCTATATAGCTCGTCTCTATAGATGCTGTCATACGCGGCCTTAAAATCGATGAATAGGTGGTGGGTATCGATCTGAAGCTCATGGGTCTTCTTCAAGATCTGCCGTAGTGTGAATATCCGGTTGATGGTGGACTTTCCTGGCCTGAAGCCACACTGATATGGACCTATCAGGTTGTTGACGAACGGCGGATAAGATCTTATATGCGATGTTAAGAAGACTGATGCCTCTGTAGTTGGCGCAGTTCAGAGGGTCTCCTTTCTTGAGAACCGGACAAACAATGCTGAGGTTCCATTCATCGGGCCTACTTTCGTGCGACCATATTTTATGGAAGAGTTGGTGTATGCTCCTTACCAAGTTACCGCCTGCCCCTTTGAAGAGCTCGGCAGTCAGGCCATCTGCTCCAGCAGCTTTGTTGGACTTAAGCTTCGATATAGCTATCTTCACTTCATCCAGGTCGGGTGGACGGAATTGTTGGTCATCATCGTCCAGGTTGAAAGGTTGATTCTGCCTGACAGCGGTATTTGGTTCGTCATCGCCGTTATACAGTCTGCAGAAATGATCTTTCCAAATCCTCAGCATCGACTGCGATTCTACTACGATGTTCCCTTGTTCATCCCTACAGGCTTCGGTTCGGGGTTTGTTTCCGCGGCATGTTACTTTTACCTTTTGGTAAAACTTCCGAACCTCATTCCTGGAGTAGCATCTCTCAATTTCCTCGATCGCGCACATCTCATGCTCTTTCTTCTTCCTCCTGAGAAGCCGGTGCTCGTCTCTCCTCTTCCGCTCATAGACCTCATGAGCAGCTCTGGTCTTTCTAAGCAGCGCCGCGTTATATGCATGTTGCTTAGCTGCATGTGATTGCCGGCATTCATCATCGAACCAGGGGTTTCGTTGTGGTGGACGAGTGAAACCTAGCACATCAGAAGCGGCATCTCTGATGGCGTTTTGGCAGTGTTTCCAATGGTCTTCGATGCTTGATGCTGGCGGCATTGGACCTCTTAAGAGATTAAGAGACACTCGATCGGAAAAGGACTTGGCGATCTCTGGCGATTGTAGCCGCCTGACGTCGAATTTTCTCACAGCATTAGTTTGTCTTGGCGTAGTTTGGGATATCCGCAACCGTACCTTGGCTACAACAAGGTAATGGTCCGAGTCGATGTTGGCTCCTCGGAACGTACGGGCATCCATAATACTGGAGGAGTGTCTTGCGTCGGAGTAGCCCGGATAAGGTCTTGTTTTGTTTTTCCGACACTAATCCTGGTTTATGGCGCAGGAAACTCGCCATTTGCCCCCTTCACTTCGCAACCTCTAGTGAGATTCCCAGATGGCGCCACGGAGAGGTGTGAAGTAGGACTTATTAGCAGAGCTGCAAGATGTTCGGCTGCAGAGGCTCATTCTCGTCATTTAAGGAACCAGCACCTGTCGGAAGATGCTACTTCTACGAGGCCTTATACTAATCGTTGCCATCTTACGAACATCTTACGAATATCACTACAGGTTAAAATGCGCAGGTCAAGGCCAACCAATCAAGACGAGTTCCAATGGAACTGAACGAAGAGGCACTTCGGGCTTTCAATGAACTTAAAATACTACTTACTTCCCCGGAAGTCCTTGCATTCCCGGATTTCGAAAAAAAATTCAATTTGATGACGGATGCATCGAATTATGCTATAGAAGCAGTATTGTCACAAGAAGATTTTGGAAATGATAGACCTATTGCTTACATTTCTCGTTTTCTTAACAAGACAGAGGAGAATTATGCTACTAATAGGGAGGAAATGTTAGCAATAGTTTGGGCATTGGATAACCTTCGTTCTTTTGTATACGGTGCAAGGAAAATACGTATTTTCACTGACCACCAACCGCTAACGTTCGCGCTAGGGAATAGGAACTTTAATGCGAAGCTCAAGCGTTGGTAAGCCAGAATTGAGGAAGATAATTGTGAGCTGGTCTACAAACCTGGTAAGTCAAACTTAGCTGCTGATGCTCTATCAAGCTAATAGACCCAAGTAAACCACTTGACCAACTCAACACAAGCCAAACTGGTAGTAAATTCGGAAAGGGCGAATCATGGCTCAAACACACAAAAAGGAAGTGAATCTGGTTCCTCAACGGAAACTGTGAGTAGAAACGAAGTTTCAACGGACACAGCCAGTGAAACTGTACATAGCGCTGATCAGGATAGCTCCGATCTCATTCCTCACGTCGAAGCCCCATTAATGTATTCCGGAATCAAATAATTATCAAATTAGGAAAGGGCCTTGAAATTCATGAAGATCCACACTCTGGGTTCTCTAGGCTTTATGTTGCTTTGGAGTACGCAGATAAGACCAAACTGGTGGATATCCTGAAGAGAAAATTGAAACCTAATGTCCAAAACGGTATTAAAATCCCCGAATCCCTCATGGGCCTATTACAGGAAGTTTATCTGGAGACCTTCGTTAATTATAAAATCCGCTTGACGCAAAGAATCGTGGAAGATGTCAAGAACGAAGATCGCGCTTGGAGCCTCATAAGCGAAGAACATCGAAGGGCTCATAGAAACCCCAGAGAAAATAAGACGCAGTTGTTAGAGAATTATTATTTTCCTAGAATGAACAGTCTCATAACGAAGTATGTTAAAGATTGTGAGGTTTGTTTAGCTAATGAATATGACAGGCATCCCATTCAGCCTGAACTTTAATCGACCCCAGTACCATCATACCCTTGTGAGATACTTCACATGGGCATTATGGAACTGCAAAATGAAAAATTTATTAGTTGTTTGGACAAATTCTTGAAGTTCGCTAAACTATTTCACATTAAGAAATAGTATTACTGAATTTCTCAGTACCAACAGTTTTGGTGACTGACAATGACAGGAGTTTCTTAAGTCCGATAGTGTTGAACTTGGTCAGGAAATTTAATATAAAAATCTATCTAACAACAGTGCATCGCTCTAAGGTCAACAGGTAGGGGTATAATAGAGAGGAAACAGAAAGTAGTCAACGAAAGACGAAATGTAAAGTGGTTTTCACGTAAGAAATATCACAAATGCGACGTAATGTTCACAGCTTTTAAGAAAATACAGTTAAAAAATAAACCCTTTTATAAGAGAGAAGTCGTAGCTAGGGATAACAAGATAACTGTCACAACCAGTTCAGGTAGGAAATTCCACAAGAGCCATATAAAAAACGCACACACGCACATGGTAAAAAATTGTAAAGCCACAAGCAAAGTAATAACTTGCTACTAATTCCTATCCTTAGGAAATACAATTTATGTAATTCGCACATATTAAGAGCACACGCACATTGTACACATTCCACACATATCACACTTTATGTATAATACATACCCTTACATACATGGGTTATTAAAAAAAGAGAAACCAAAAAATACTTTAAAGAAAAAGGAAAAAATAACAAAATAGAGATAATTTTTTTATTATATTGTAATTATAAGTTGAAATCTACGTAACTAAGCAGATAAGTATTAACCAATTATAATTGTTAATTACCTTGTATATTAGTATTATAAGCTTATTAAACCTGTTAAATTGTTCAAGATATACCCTAATTCAGGCATACTGTATATGTACCTTTTACTTAAATGTACCAAAAAATATAAAAAAATTTTCTTTTAACTTTTCCTTTTTCATTCTTAAAAGTTGCTTGAAATGATCATATATGCATATAATATTTAACATTGTGCAAAATCTTAAGAACAAAGACTTTTTTGGAAGCTATATAAATTATGCTTTCTCCAGGTTATTATTTTTATCCGCACAAGGATTAAAGAAGGGAAAGGATGGATTATCGATGGGCATTTTAACCTCGTCCACGTCATCAACCTGAATCAGTTTGAAACTCTAATCCAAGAAATGACCGTTGCAGTCGAAGCAATATTATGGAACGCGAAAGGAAGAACGCCAAATAGAAGAACGATTTAAAGCGCTCAAGGGCAAAACGCCAAAAGCAAAGCGATCAATCAATTGGTTAGGTTCCGCATGGAAGTGAATAGCGGGAAATCCAGACACAGCTGATTGGCACAAATCAAATGTTGATTCCAGAATCAACAAGACATTGTCGATAATAACAACAATCAGTATAAAATAAACGAAAAGATTCTTGGAATAACCGAAGACATCACGCAGAAAATCAACTGGCTAATTGAGAAGTCAAACAATCAGATAAAATCTACTAATATGGCAAAATTCGAACTGGATATTCTCAATCAAATTCTTATTGTTAAGGAGGAAATCAACGAAATCGTTTACGCATGTCAATTGGCAAAAAAGGGTTTAATAAACACCAACCTTCTAGATCGTGAGGAAATCAACAGAGTCATCAACGAGCTGAAAACTTTACCTTATATAAATGAGGTCGAGGCATTGCAGCACGGAACACCCTTGATTTTGACGAACAATTCCGTATTAACCTATGTGCTTTCAATGCCAAGTGTCAGAAGCACGGAATACCATCTATTATGGACTAGGTTATCGATAGTAGGAGGACATCAGATCGAACTACCATTCGATCGACATACCGCCAATCGAACTTCCGACTAAAACCACTAGTCCATCAAGCAACTAGTTACAGTACTAGACAAATTATTCAGGATCTACGAGACGTCGATTTTTGAAGGAGGAGGAGTTAACCCGCCATACATCCAAGCATATATATTATACATCGCTGCAAAGCAGCACTATATTCTGCTTGGTCATCATTTTCCCACGATTGTGCAAACTACATTCATACACGCGTATCCGGTGGATACCTGATGAAACAGCAACCCGTGTATTAGGAATGCACTAAACGTAATTAGATCCCTTAATATTTGGGAGGAAACCTTGTGGCGATATTTTAAGTTACCTTAAGTTAGAGTTAGTTCTGTTTTGTATCTACTCGTGAGCGGTTATAAAATAAAGCTTTTATATCTAAACGGAATCTTTTATTTCGGACGAACAATTTGGACCGACTAATGTAAGTCGGCGTTCGGTTTTTTTTATCTTTCAAGGATTACATATTATTTGTGTGTTACTGTATGAGAGATATTTTTGTTTCCTTTTTGAGTTCATATTAATTTTTAATATATTTTATTTATAAATGTTTGAATAATTTGCTGTTCCTGTGTGGTTTTACTCGTTGGTTGATAGCATAGTTTTGTGATTAGCCTTTTCAATGTGGATGTTTTTGTTTTCAGTGTGTCGACTCGAACGTGTCCATCGTTTCCTGGATGCAATTGAATAATTCGCGCGAGCATCCACTGTCGCTGGCAATTGTTCGTCTTTAAAGAGAATCAGATCCCCTACCTTGGGTTCTTCTTCAAGTTTTGTCCATTTCGGCCGTTGTTGTAGACGCGCTTAGTACTTCGGGCTCCATTTCTTCCAGAAGCTGTCTGTTAAAACCGGAACCCTTTTCCATCTATCGATTGTGTTGATGTTGTTTGTCGATGTGTCTTCACTGGGTATAGCGTTGTGTTTCGCCAATTAAAAATTCTGGGTTTTCGAAGAGAGGACACAGAGGCCTTGAATTCAGACACGCTTCTATTTGCGTGAGAAGCGTGGTGAATTCTTTGAATGTTAATTTCCGGTCTCCTCCAACTCTTCTTAAGTGGTGTTTAACAGATTTCACCCCTGCTTCCCATAGTCCACAGAAGTGTGAAGAAGCTGGGTAAATTAAGTTCCACTTCGTGCCTTGGTTGCTTAGGGTGTATGCGATTTCTTTCCAATCGGCTTTCGCATCTTTTATCCACTTTTTCAGCTCCGTATTAGCCCCCACGAAATTTGTGCCACAGTCACTAAATATTTGACTACAAATGCCTCTTCGTGCCGTGAAACGTCTAAAGGCTGATAAAAACGATTGTTTCGTGAGATAACTCACTGCATCCAAATGAATTGCCTTTGTTGCGAGTCATATAAAAATGGCAAAGTAGCCTTTTAGTGTTTTTGCACCTTTTCCCTTCCACGTTTTTATGTCGATTGGTCCGGCATAGTCGACCCCTGTACTTGTAAATGGTCTTGCTATCCGAACCCGTGCTGCTGGTAAACTCGCCATAATCTGCGTCATTGTTTTTGTTTTGTGTTTGAAGCACTTGACGCATTGGTGAATGGTGTGCTTTACTTGGATGATCCAATACTTTGTCCGAATATATGCTGTCATGTGTTGGATACCACCGTGTTGTGTTTTTTCGTGTGCGTCATTCGATAGAGTCTTAGTGAAATAGTGGCTCGAATTTAGGATAATTGGGTGTTTCTGGTCATATGTCAAATTTGAGTTTTGAAGCCTTCCCCCACGCGAAGTATTACATCTGCATCTATGAAGGCATTCAATGATTTAAGTGCTGATGGTGCCTTTGGACTGCCGTGCGATTTTGTAAAGTCCTCAGGAAACATGTCCCTTTGCACTGATCTCATTTCCATCTTTGATGCGGTGTTTAACTCTTCTGGTTGCAAAGGGCCAGATTTTTTGCATCCTGATCTGCAGTTGACAATAAATCGTTGGCAGTGCGCCAGCACGCGTATTATCGTATGCAGTCTGGAGAATTTTGCGATTATTTGTCCTACTATGCTTTATTGTGTCTGTGTTTGTGTTGTGGCGACATGCGTTTTTATTGTTCGTCTTTCCTCCTCAGTGTTAATATTTGTCGGTTGCTCTGGTATTTGGAAATTCCATTGGTCTTTCATAAAGGATGGGCCACTCCACCATAAGTCACTGCCCTTTATCTCCGATGGCAGAAATGCACGCGATGCCAGATCAACTGGGTTGTGTTTTGTTGGTATGTGTCTCCACATCTGCGAATCGGTTAGACGTTGTATTTCGGAAACTCTGTTGCTGACAAACGTAGTCCAACTGGATGATGGAGCTCGAATCCATGCAAGGGTTATTGTGGAATCTGACCACGCATACCAATGCTGCCGTGGTACGTTGAATACCTTTGCTGTGTGATACATCAATGTCGCTAGCAGAACTGCTCCACAGAGTTCGAGACGCGGAAGACTTTCCGTTTTGAGTGGAGCTACCTTTGTCTTTGACATCACCGTATGTTCTTGTACGGGATACGCGGATGTACACTGCCGCTCCATACGCCTTGATTGATAGATACGTCGCTGAATCCGTGCAGCTCAATGATTTTGCAGCTTCTGTGACTGTAGATCCACCTAGGGATCTCTAATTGCTCCAGTACTAAGAGGTCGTTGCGTAGAATCTTCCATTGGCATCGTATGTCCTCAGGCACTGGTTGGTCCCATTCTGTTCCTCTTCCCCACGGTTTTTGCATGATTAACTTGGCATTGATCACGCATGGCATGGCGAAAATAAATGATGCTAAATATGTTACTGACATTTGCTTCAGTTTGTTAGATTAATAAATAGAGCTAAAAATTCTATGATTTTTGATTTATTTGTTTATCTGAATATACATTCTCCCCCACGGTCTTCCTTCAGGTTTTTGTGGGCTGACACTAGCTACTAATTGAACTTCTTCCCAGCGACCTTCACAAATTATTAAGCTAAACTTGCCTCATTATTGACTCTGGTATTCCCTTAAGTATATAAAGACAGATGTAATTAGTAAGAAATATGCAAAAGTGTGACGACAGCAAAAAAAAATGGTATGCAAAAAATTCAAACACTGCATTTGCATATATCAGCTACGCTGTTCGCACTCATGATTGCAAATGTGGCGCAGAGCATGCGATGAGTGAAGTAATTCGGGTTCAGTTGGAATTTGCATTGATTGTGACGCGCTTCGGTGTTATGTGTTGTATACGAGTCCATTTTAATAATTGCGTTCGAATTTGTGTCGGCATATTTTATAGTTTATAATGTGAAAATGTGTAATGTCGCGAAATTTAATAATCGGTTTAAAATATTTACGTGATCGCGATTGTAAGAGTGAAGGTGAGTGTGTGTGATTGAAACGGAAAGGGATGGATGGATGAAAGGGAAATTTCTGTTTTAAGTGTTTTATGTGCTGGCCTACAGATAATGAATTCCAGGTGAGTTAAGTTATTGTATTTTGAAGATATACTTTTCCTTTAGTGTTAAGATTTTACCACTAAAATTAAATTACTTATTATTGTTGCGATAGTGTTATTCGTGTATGTGTATGAGTGTGGATCGCATACGGGTTGTTTTGTTTTGTTTTATATTTCATTTTGTAATCATGAACAAAATATACGTACAGTCGTTCGGAATTAAATCTGTTTAAAAGCAAAAGAACAACAACATCGAATGATTTATTATCTTATTCTTTATCCCTAACTAACCGGCAATCTCTCTTTATTCAGCATGAGTAAATTAATTTTGATTTTTCCTGCAAGTGTTGCCACAGTTCGGCCATCCTGACCATTAATCGTCCCGATTACATCAGTTTCCGCGTTTATCCATGGTTTAATATTCGCCACTTCCCATATTCCCCCGTACGGAATCTGACTAATTTGAAAACCTTCTACATCCTTAAACAGATACCTATCATTTGACAAAACTTTTGCTACCCTTTAAATTTTGGAGCTACTTTCCTACCTACACCAGGCGTACTAACATAATTCTTCCCCATTACGTAATCCTCTTCTTCATACTTTCTATCTACTCTCATTCGATCTTTAAGGTTCTTGTTATATTCCTGTCCTTTGACTATCTTTTGTTCCCCTTTCCCTCTCATTTGTTTTAAATCTCGCTCATTTGTCATTTCTTCATTTTTTAAACTTTCTTCTATGGTTTCATTTAAGAAATCTATGATTATTCCCTTTGTGTAACTCCAAATAATAATTCACTTGGAGTAGTACCGGTATTTCTATGGATTGTATTATTCATTGTAAACTCAATCTTTGGCAAAATCCCATCTAGTGTAAACACAGTACCAGCACTCGTCAGTTTAGCAAACATTGGCGATAAGCTCCTATTAACTCGTTCTACCTGCCCATCAGATTGGGGTGACCCCCTTGCTATCTTAATGTGGTTCACGTTATTTTCATCAAGTCCGAAAAATTCTTTGAAGTGAAAGCACTACCCGTATCAGATATTATCACCCCTGGTCTACTATAGGAATTAAAATAACTTCGTAAACAATTAATAACTCCAACAGTTTCTGTGGTTTGCACTGCATACAGTCTAACAAGTTTAGAAAATGCATCTATAACTAGGAAAAAATACTTCTTCTTCCGTTTCTCTAATTTGATGTGTGTGATCGATGTGTATTGTCTCAAAATGCAAATTTCCTTCAGGAATATTATGGAGAAACCCTTCATGTTTCCCATGTTTAGAGAAGAAAACAGTACACTTTAAGCAATTAGCGATGTGCACTTTAACCTTTTCTCGCATTTTGGGGAACCAGTACGTCCTCCGTATCGTATCAACTACTTTATCACAGCCCATATGACCCATTTCATCATGGTATAACCTCATGATATTAACTTCCATCTTGTGAGGCACATAAAACAAAATTGTATCATTAACTTTCCTATAAACTAAACCATTCCTCATTTCATAAAAACTACATTCCTCATTTTCCAACTTTTTCCTTATTGCATTAATTTTGTCATCTTTATGCTGGCTAATTGATAAATTCTGCTCGAATGTATTCTGTTCGAGAATTGAGATACTTGACATGCGACTAAGAGCGTCGACGTGTGTCATCTTTGTACCACTACGATGTTCCAAAGTGTAGTCATAATTTTGTAACTCCAACGCCCACCTAGCTATCCTTGGATTTATCTCTCTTTTGTTCAAAGTCAGAGTCAATGAATTGCAATCAGTAACGATTTTGAATTTAATACCGTGTTAATAAATTCTAAATCTTTGCAGTGCATATATAATCGCTAATGTTTCCAATCCGAAACTGTGGTATTTAGTTTCATGATCAGTCGTTCGTTTCGAAAAATAGAAAACAGGGTGGAATTTACCATCCTTTTTCTTCTGTAGTAATATGGCTCCAAAACCAAGTGAACTCGCATCACAATGAAGTTCAATTTCATCTCTAGGGTCATATATCGCTAGTATGGGAGCGTAAAAAAACTTAGCCTTTAATTTCTCTTTTTTGAGGCTCCCATACTTAGCCTTTAATTTCTCGAAACATTGTAGTTCTTTTTCACCAAATTGGAAATCTACATTTTTTCTTACGAGATTTTATAAAGGCTGTGCTATAAGTGAGAAGTTTTCAATGAATTTCCTAAAATAAGAGCACAAACCCAAGAAGCTATGAACTGATTTTGAGTCCCGTGGAACTGAGAATTTAATTACTGATTCAATGTTCTCTGGATCCGGTTTAATACTGTATCTCAGATTCTAAAAATCGACACTTCTAATCTCAACTCTAGTTTGTTTCTGACAAGCGTATTAAGGACTTCTCTCATTATTTCCATATGTTCTTCTACTGTCTCAGTTGCTATCATTATAACGTCAATATAGATATTTATCTGTCCCGTTTTTATGAAATCGTCAAATACTGTATTAACAAATCTTTTGAATTCTGACGGCGCATTCTTCAAACCGAATGGCACGTTTGTATACTCGTACTGGCCCATGGGCGTAACAAACGAAGTATATTTTATTGATTTCTCGCTCATTCGGATATGGTTAAATGCATAACATTTCATTAAAAAAATATTTATCTTCATAACCTATATAATTTTTATTTATAAACTCATTATCTTTCGATTGCAAAACATCACCTATTTCAATTTTCATTACACAGTCTGTTTGACATGACAAAAATTAAAGAGGAACTTATAATAATAAAAAAAAATCAATTGTACTGGTTTATTTTGCTTATTTACTTGAATGCTTTTCAATTAATATGTTGTCCACTCTCCTCCATTATCATTATGTACTTGGAACTTTGTCAGAAAAATCTGCGTGTGAAGGCATAACACTGACATGAAGATTTGGCTGTTGTAGAGTTTCAAGCACAAAAACAACCGTTAAAATTCACAACCTGAATCATTCCGATTGAAGATGATAATAAAGCCTTCTTATAAATTTTGACCATGTTGGGTGCGTTTAAGTTATTTGTAAATATGAACAAATTGCCAAATCCTTGTTTTGAGAAACATCCCCAAACGTGCACCTTTGCCGGGTGTTTGACGGTCCGCTGGATTAAGCTATTGGATTGTGTACACCAGGTATGAGTGATAGGAGACCATGCCCAAAAAGAAGCTTCATCCGAAAAAATAGCGTTGTTCCAATCTCTGTCCAAATTCTCCTTGGCCCAACTGCGTCGTTTTTCTACGTGTTTTTTTGACAGTAGTTTTTTCTTTGTTGTGCTTCGAAATATTACATTATTGGCTAGTAAACGTCTTCGTATCGTATCACAACACACATTTAGACCCCTGTTACGTAAAATCCCTTGTCCTCCACGGACGGTGGAATAACGGTGCACCCACTTGCTAACAAATGCTTTTGACTTTTTCATGTACTTAGCAGCTGCTCCGTATGACATTTTAGATCCTTTTGGATGCGTGCACAAGAATACTGCTTCATAACGTGATGCAATCGCGACACTCATTTTAAAATACTTCCGTTTCAGGCAAAAATTGAACACTCTTTAATTTTTTTTATTCAAAGCATCTTAGCAGAAGTATTTTTTTATCTGCTAATGCAAATGCAAACTGGTTTTCATAAACGAGTTTTGTCATATACGATCTTATCAAACAGACTGTATTTATACATTCATTTGTAAATTCATTTTCTAAATCTTTCTTATCTTATCGGTCACCAAAAAATTTGTCTCTATTTCTTTATCTTCAAAATTGGTGAGGGTCACACTCAAATCTGTCGCTCAATGATTAATGTTCTGTGTAACCGGATGGATGGTTTACGTGTGTGTCATTTAAACGCGCAAAGTCTGTTTCCCAAGCTTGATGAGCTAAGAGATTTGCTAATGGGTTCCAAGGTTGATATTGTCTGCATTAAAGAATCGTGGTTTAAGGATAGTATAGGGGATGAGGTGTACAACATTGTTGGTTAAAGGCTTTTCCGAGGGGATAGGATAGGTAGATCATGTGGAGGTGCTGCCATATATGCCAAAATTGGTTTGAGGTTCTACCCGGTATTGAAATCTCCTGCCGATAGTCCAATTGAATATGTGTTCGTGGCGCACTTATCTACCACAGGCAAACTTCTCATTGGATCTATTTATAGGCCAAACAAATATATTGATTCATCTCCAATATTCTCTGTTTTGCAATCCATCTCAATTCACTACCAAAAAGTTTTAGTAGGCGGTGATTTAAACGGCAACTTTTTAGTTGACAATGATATCATTGATAGTATGTACTCGCTAAATTTGTTTCCAGTCAATACAAGTAATGCTACACACTTTGCCGATGAAACCTGTGGTGAAATCGGCTAACGCGATAGTTGATAGCTGATAATCAAAATCGATACTTTTGCTCTGTGTAAGGTAATTATCAAATCGACAATCGTTTTTTTGCGTTGATTTTAGGTGATAACTCATTAGGTGTCGTTTTCATACATTTATTTATGTTGTTTTGTTGAATATATATACATATTACACATATATATATTATTAAGTGTTTTGATATATATGTTATGTACTTATGTACATATTTGTAAACAAATTTTGTTGAATTTAGCTTTCAAATTCAAAACACAATTCGAAAATGACATTTAATTCTAGGCAGACTTAGAAGCAATGCCAATATATCCACAATTTTTTGCGATCGATTTACACAGAGCAAAGAATAGTTGCTCAGTCAATTATCGCGTTAGCCGATTTCACCCCTGTACTCTTTTAGATGTTTTCTTGTGAATAATCTCAACGATGCTCTCTTTTATGACCAGTTGTCCGTACCTGCTTTTCTAGACATGACTTGCTATTTCTGATCTTCGAATTTGACCAATAACAACAGGTCGCCAACTGCGGAATAATATCCAGAAATTTGGTATCCGTAGAAACACTAAATATATTGATTCCGACTTGGATCTAAATTCCCTGAATACAAGTTTTGTTACCCTCCCTTTTCCTGACATTAATGCTGTTCCTATAAATCCGCTCGATCTTAACTTGTCTGATACTGCTTTTGAATTTTCCTGTATTAATGATACTGAATTGGTTGCTTGTTTGTTGACAGTCAAATCAAATTCTGTAGGTTTTGATGAAATCCATCCCAAATTTGTGAAAATTATCCTTCCAATTATTCTTCGATCTCTGGTCCATATCTTCAACCTTATAATAACAACCGGCATTTACCCTTCTCAATGGAAATGTGCCAAAATAATTCCTAAACATAAGAGTTCCAATAGTAAGGAATATCGGCCGATATCCATACTGCCTTACTTCTCTAAGATATTTGAGAGGGTACTTCAAAGGCAAATAAACTCTTATATCCATTCCAACAACTTCCTCTCTCCAATGCAATCTGGATTTAGGAAAGGCCATAGCTGTACTACGGCCATAATTAAAGTTGTAGACGATATCAAGGAAGCGTTGGATGAAGACAAAGTATCTTTTCTAGTATTGTTAGATTTCTCGAAAGCATTCGACACAGTTAACCACACTAACATCTGTAACAAACTGCTGACATTGTTTAGTTTTTCGAGCTCAGCTACAAATACCATATCATCATACCTAAAATTAAGAAAGCAAGCTACCTCAGTTGGCCAAAAATCGTCCAGTTTCATATACAATACTAGAGGAGTTCCACAGGGCTCCATCCTGGGACCTATTCTATTCTCGCTCTACGTAAATAAGATTCCCACTTTCGTGACCTCATCTATTCAAATGTGTGCTGATGACGTTTAATTCTATCGAAGTTGCCCTGTTGGTATGAAAGAAGACTGCGCAAATGCTTTAAACACTGACCTGGAGCGCAAATTAAGCTGGTCAGAAAAAAATTTACTTTTTCTAAACTCACTCAAAAGTAAATGTATCATCTATAAAAAAAACTGCTTGATCTCTCCTTCTTCCAACACATTATGCTCAATGGCTCAAAAATCGAATATGTTGACACCGCAAAAAATCTTGGAGTTGTTTTTAACAGAAAACTTAAGTGGAATAACCATATCAATACTACAGTTGGTAAGATATATGGAACTTTACGCCAGCTCTGGACGTCACACTACTTCACCCCCTTCAAAACTCGTCTCTAACTAGCTAAAACATTCCTTGTACCAGTTCTCTGTTACGGATGCGAAATATTCTGTTATTGTGAAGCTAACAGTAAAAGAACACTTAATGTCGCTTTCAACAATATCGTGCGTTACGTTTTCAATCTTCGTCGCTTCGATAGAATATCTCATTACTCGAAATTGCTCTTCAACATGTCACTTGACCATCTAATACGCTATCGATCTCTTATATTGCTTTCCAACGTGATTCAAACCAATCAGCCTTGTTACCTATTCAATAAGATAAGATTTACCACGTCTGAAAGATCTCGACAAATCATTCACCAATCATTCACATTCACTTGCCTAACATCTGAGCGACAATTTTTCATATCGTCTATTCGTTCCAGTTCTCTCTGGATTTTCGTGGGGTGCGCATCACATAGAGGCATTCTATTAAACTTCTTAAAAATGAATTGTTCGGTGTGTTCACAGAAAATTGATCGCAATTGCACAACTAAAATAAATTGCAGCGATTGTAAGCATTTTTTTCACTTCGCGTGTGTAAACATCACAGAAGAAGAAGCTGATTTTTTTAAATCAAGTGGCAATCCATTCCGCTGTGATAAATGTGCAGTGTTGAAACGCCGTTCTCTTCACAGTAGTAGTACTGTGGGACGCAATCATCTAAATAACAATGCTCTGGCCACAACTACCGCAAATATACAACAAGTGAAAAAAGGCAATGCAAAAATATCAGCTGTTGAGAGCAAAGGAGAATGCACTCTACAGATGATCTACGCTAAGCTTTCGAAGTTGGAGGAAAAAAACTCTTGTTTTCTACAACAAATTAACGAGCTGCGAGCAGAAAACTCGCAACTTAAATCGAAGGTCAATGTTCTGGAGAGCAAGATTAACTGGCATCAACAAAACCTCCTCGGCAATTCCATCGGAATTGTGGGTGTGTCTAATGTCAATGACACAAACGCAATAAGCAAGGCAAAGCAGATCTTCACCAAAGCCTTGTCCATCGATGTTCCCGACGACAAAATCGAGAGATGTTATGTTAAGAAAGTGCAAGCAAAATCCTCTCCAACATTTAAAGCTATCATCTGCGTGAGATTTTCCGATTTAATTACGAAGCAGCGAATAATGTGTGCAAAGAGGAAATGCAAAAAAAATCGCAACACACACATGACTGGCATTGATGGTGTTAGCAACAGCGGGAGTAACAGCAGTAGCAGCAGTGACAGTGGCAAGGGAAAAGTGAGCGGCACTGGGATTTCAATGTTTGTAAAAGAGTTTTCAGATTTGTTAGAAAAGGAAAATTCCAAAAACCTTATTATTGTAGGAGATTTCAATATTAACATTATGGATAATAGTGAAATGGTAACTAGTTACTTGGCATTACTAGCTTCGCATGGACTGGCATGCTTTATCATTGAGCCCACTCGGACTGTTTCGGGTACTTGTCTAGACCATATTTACGGACGTTTTAGAAATATTGCAGTCAGTGAGTGCGAAAAATGCATTTACGATTTAGGGATTACTGACCACTCTTTGACTGGACTCTTAGTAAATATATCAAATAAAAATAATTATAAAATTTCAGAATCCCCTCAAAGAAAAATGAAAATTAACTTCAGGAAGCTTAAAAACCAGCTGGCTTATGAGTATTGGGAGAATGTTTACACTTGTAGTGATGCTTCTGCTGCTTATAAAGCGTTTATTGATTCTTTAAGAAAGCACTTTTTAGGTTGTTCCTCATTTCTGCCCTCGAAAAAGCTGGTAAAGAGACTTAAACCTTGGATATCGAGGCTCTTGTTAAAGAAAGTTATACGAAAAAATAAACTCAGATTAAAATGCAATAACTATCCTGATAACGTTGGTTTAAGTAGGAGGTATAAGAAATTGTGCGTGGAACTTAAAAAGGAGATTCCGATTTGTCGAGATACCTACTACCGTACTCAATTCAGCTCAGCAAAGGGAAACCTGAAAGATGAATGGAAGATAGTAAACAGCATACTAAATAAATCAACATTTTCAAAAATACCTATTGTTTTACGTGTCGATGAATACGATGTGTCTGATAAGCGTGCTGTTGCTGATGCATTTAATTGCTATTTTTCCAATATAGGCTGCAACTTACAACCTTGCTCAGTCCAATCATATTGTTCTCTTTGTCCGTCATTTTGTGCTGAAACATTGCAATGTTCTAGTTTTGTTTTTCAGCCCATAACTCCTCTTGAAATATTAAAAGTTATTGGTACCTTAAAAAAATCTAATTCGTGTGGTGCTGATGGTATTAGTAACTCTGAACTTAAACAAATTGGATGTTTCATAATGGATGTCTTGGCATATATTTTTAATCGTTGCGTGTTTGCGGGAGTCTTTCCTGCTGGCCTTAAATGCGCAGATGTCATTCCATTGTTTAAGAAAGGTTCTGCTACTGAGATCGGCAACTATAGACCCATTTCACTCCTTCCTACTTTTAGCAAAGTTTTTGAAAAACTAATGAAAAATAGGATAGTGAGTTTTTTAACTAAAACAAATTTCTTCAATCCCGTCCAATTTGGATTTCAAAAAAGTAAGTCGACAGAGGACGCACTCTTACAGTATTGTTCTCAAATAATGTCACACCTCGATGGAAAAAAATGTACGGCTGGTTTATTTATTGATATAACCAAAGCTTTCGATATGGTTAACCACAATTTTTTGTTGAGAAAACTGGAAAACGCTGGTTTCCGTGGATTTATCCTAAATTGGTTCAGGTCATATCTGGAAAATAGGTCGCTGAGAGTTAAGATAGTTGAAATTAGGAGCGAAATTAAGTTCTTGAAACTGGGTGTACCTCAAGGCTCTGTTTTGGGTCCAATCCTATTTATAATTTATATAAATTCGTTGTTTGATCTTAATTTTAAAGGTTCACCTACTGCATTTGCGGATGACATAGGCTTCTCTTATGGCCTGAACAGTCCTTTGGACCTGGTTTCTGATATAAATTGGGATCTAAACCTTTTGAGACACTGGTTTGCAAAACATAATTTAGTTATAAGCCCCAAAACTAAAATTATGTTTTTTAACTTATCTTCTGCGCACAAATTGAAGGCTAATGTGTATTTTCATGCATCTCAGTGTGAAAAATACAAACTGTCTAACTGTAATTGTTCGTCTCCCTCTCCCACTTTTTGTAGTAGTCTAAACTGTAGTGATAAATGTTTTTTAATTGAGATAGTCGACGACTTTAAGTACCTAGGGCTCACCCTTGATTCTAGAATGAGTTTTTTAATCACGCAGACTCATTGAGAAAGTACTTTCGATGCACTCTTAGACATTTTTACTTTTTGCGTAATTTATGCTCAAATAAGCTGTTAAAGATAATTTACTATGGAATTTTCCATTCTAAGCTGCAATACGGAATTACTTGTTGGGGAGGTATCTACCTAAATAAAATACAGCCGTTGCTGATTTTACAGAAACTCATTTTTAGGAAAATTTGTCGTAAATCTAGTAGATATCCAAGCTTTCCTTTGTTCTGTGACCAAAAAATTCTTCCAGTTCGCCACTTGTATTCTTTTAAAGTGTTAAAAACGTTTTTCATGAAGTCTGGAAACCGTAACTTTCGTCTTATTTCAAATTATAATTTACGGGGAAACCTCACTAACATGTTATCTGTACCTTTTTTCCGCACCACTGCGTACCGTAATTTCTTTTCTGTTTTATCTTATCGGTTGTTTAATAAACTCCCACAGTCAATCAGGGCAATATCAATACCCGGAACGTTTATGAAATGCGCTAAAATGTGGCTTTTTAGTTTTAATTTTGTTGCTTTAGAATCTCTCATTTCTGATATTCTGGTATAATTATATATTTTGCTTTTATTATTTTGATACTGCTGCTCTCAGCAATTACTTTTGATTTCGTTTTTGATTTACATTTTCTATTAACTTACTTATTACTCAATTTTTTATGGAGTTGCTTTTTGAGGGTCACCCCACCCAAAACTTATCTTTTAGTATACATATGTCCATTGAAGTGGCATTCGACCCTATTTTATTGTTAAATTAAAATATAGAATGTCACCAGCTTTTCTTATTTTCTTATTTTTTTTCCCCCCGTGACATGAAATATAAGTATGTATTATATATTGAATTGTATCATAAAATCATAAGAAAATAATAAAAATCAATCAATCAAATCGCCTCTTGAACTCCTTACCACGGCTTGTCCGAAGGTTTTGTGGCAACAGCAGGTTTAGGAATGAACTAAAGTCTTCTACATGAACAATAACACCTAACCCTTTGATTATTTTTTTTTTCCTTTGTTTGTATACTTATGCTTAGAAAATTGCACAATTTTAATTAGAAATATATCAACATGTACGTAGAGATTAAAATAATGAATATATAAATAACCATTATTTATTAGTAATAATATTACATTAATCTTTTTTAATTAGCTTGAATCTAAATAAGAATTTTTATTGAACATATCAAAGCTTCATAATTATGGGAAATTGTCCACTGCACGGACAAGGGCTCGCTTCAACGCCTCAATATTTGAGTGTCGAGTAGAGCAAGCCATGCCCTCTAATACGGACCAAAACTTGTAATCCAACGGGTTGAGATTTGGACTACCAGCTGGCCAATAATCCGTTGATATGAAGTCCGGAACGTTGTTTTTGAGCCACAGTTGAGTCGTTTTTGCTTTGTGAGTTGGAGCAGTCTTGCTGGAAAGTCCATGGCTTGTTGTTGAATATTGATTGGTTGAGAGACTTCACAATGGGTTCTAAGACAGTCGATTGATATACTTTGGCCGATGTTTTCACTCCTTTCTCGCAAAAATGGAGCTTGGTAACGCCATCGTAGCACACTCCCCACCATACCATTACAGACGCGGGATGGTGGCCTCTTTGAACCCTCGGGATGAGTTGGGATGCTTCTCTGGATGACCGAGCATACACACGATCGTTCTGCTTATTGAACGATTCTTTTACGGTGAAGATTTTCTCGTCAGTAAACAGAATTTGTCTGCGAGTGATCTTCGCGTACCGGCTGAGTAATGCTTTCGATCTTCGCTGTCGTTTTTCCTCCAATGCGGCCGTGAGCAGGTGTCCAGTGTGTCGCTTGTACGCGCTGAGTCCTAAATCTTCTTTGATAATGCAAGACATGGATCTTTGACGGTCTCGTACTCCACCAGTATGATCAAACAACTTCACAGCACGATACACAAAATTGCGAGTGATTCCAAGCGGTCGCAACGTCCTGAAGATATCGCCTTTTTTCAAGTCGCATTGAGCCAACTACAACAATACGATTTTCGATGTCGCCCCATTCCATGATTGTAAGCAATTAATGTCTAACACTTTTTACGTCACAATGAAGCAAAAATATCAACTGTCAAATCGCAATCAATACGAAATGGAATCGCCCAGTGTTGCATTCGTAATGAGTGAGTTCAGTTGTGTACCACTATTTATGACTTGACTAGGTACTGTCTTGACAAATGTTGCAGCGCTTTGTTGAAACGAGGATATTATTTTTAAACTAAAGTCCTAATTTTTAGTCAGTTGTTGACTTACATTTTTATGTTATTGTTTAATAAATTAGTATGTGTTGGGTTGCATTTTATTTTTCTATTTTAAGAATTTTTATTTGGAATTTGAGTGTTGGTTTGTGTTGAGTTAAAATGTTGCCCGTTGAGATGAATATTTTGACTGAATACTTGTATGTATTGACTTTTATTTGTTTTGATTAGTGTTGCGAATTTGGTGTATGGTTTACTTCGATATTTTTTTTAATTTTGTTATGGAATCTTTTCCGAACGATTTTATGCTCGAGCTAATGCGTAGATTTATTTATATGATTTTTATGATAAGTGTATTGAAGTGATGTTTTTATTTTAATTTCGATTTTACTGCAAACCTGTATTAAAGGTATTGTTCGGTAGTGGACATGTTTTTGTTATATGTCGTTTTGATTGTATTGTTTCAGTTTGCAGCGTTACCATTCGTACTAAATTATCGGTCTTCGGGTGTAATTTTAATTTGTGGCCTAGACTTCATTTCAATGGAGACAGCCGTTCATCTTTTATTAAGACTAGGTCGCCTTCCTTTATTTCTGTGTCTGTTTCTCGAACCCATTCCGGAAGTTGTTGAAGCCTGGCGATATACTCTATACTTAACCTCGGGTTGTGGCGGTGCAATTAGTGGTTCTCCTACGGTGTAAAGGTGTTGAGATGATTTACATCGTCTGACTGCGGATAAGCAGTCTTGAGTGCGAGAAGCGTGATGAGTTCTTCAAAGGTCAGAACTTGGTTTCCAACTACACGCTTGAGGTGAAAATGAAGCCCTGCTTCCCAAAGACCTCCAAAGTGCGGAGAAACCGCAGGGATAAAATTCTACTTAGTGCCTTCGTTGAACAACACAGCTCGTTGTTACTTGAGTTGCTTGAGTCGTCATATCGCTAAAGAATTCGACATGTACGGCTTTTGTAGCCATGCACACAAATATTCTTCTCGGTGTCGAAACCGATAAAGTGCCATGTTATCTTTGGTTTTGTCTTTTTCCTCTTTTTCGCAAACATTTCCTTTTAAACAAAATAAATGATTCTTGTCAGCGTCTTTTCCAGTTACGAGGTATCAAAATGCTTGAACACTGTTGGGAGTGTTTGACTCTGTGTCGAATACGTAAGCTATGGGCAATTACTCGTAATGCTTTTTGGAATGTGAGAAATTAGATAAAATTTGATTAACAAATATACTCGTAATGTTTTTGCGTAGAAAGCAGTGATGGACCGTTATAGAACGGACTTCCTGAGAAGTCGAAAGATGGTTATACAGGATGGATTGCATCGCAATGGTGCCGCAGAAAATCTGACCCTTCCCACCATAGATTGTTGTTGACGATCATCGAGGGAAAGGCTCCACGCGATGCAATATCTGCCGGGTTGTGTTCTGATGAAATGTGTTTCCAGATGGCATTGTTGGTCAACTTCTTGATCTATGAACGCGGTTGGCAATGAAAGTCTTCCATTTTGAGGAGAGGTTCTTATCCAGCATAAAGTGATGACTGAGTCAGTCCACGCATAGACTTCGGCTGCTTTTACCTTCAAAATTTTTGTCGTTTTATGAAGAAGTTTTGCCATCAGTACCGCATAGTTCCAACCTTGGTAGCGTGATTGCTTTACGGGCGCCACTTTCGTTTTTGAGATGACTAGATTTATATATATATATGCTTTGTTTTTCAGAACACGCAAGTAAACGGCTGCGGTGTATGCTTTTTCGAAGCTTCACTAAATCCATGGACTTCAAGCTTTTTGATGTTTTTGTTGGTGTTGATCTAACGCCGAATCTGGACTCGCTCAAGCGCAGATAACTCGTCCCGAAAGGCTAGCCATTCCTTCTCCGTTCTGATGGAATCTGCTATCCCTCTCTAATCCTCTACCCCAAAGCAGCTGCATGATTATTTTTGCTTTGATTGCACATGACTGAGATGGATCGCTTTGTGACTTTGACCTACTTCAAATGAACAACTTGGAAAGAGAAGACATCTGGGATGGGCATCCACTTGATCTCAAGCGTCTTTACTTCACTTGTTTCTACAAACGGTAATGAGAAGCCTACTGCTCGCTGTTCCACTGCAATATTCTACAAAGACTCTTGGCTGGCATTTTCTCTCCATACAATCAGCTGGTAGTTTGCATCTGCTGTGTTGACGCGGATTTGATGGTAAATTTTTTCTACGTCACCATTTTAGGTAAACCTGTATTTTCTAACCTTGAAATAATGTCGATAACATTGGTTTGAATTTTAGGTTCCACCATCAACTTGTAATTTAAAGGAGCCTAAAATTGTTTAAATGTTGCGACGGGTGGTGACCCGCAACCTTACTGTGATACTGGATTTCTTTATGACGGCGTGATGGGGAATGAAGAAATGAAATGTAGATTAAAGCACCTCATAAGACTCCTCCACAGGAGTCATGTGCCCGAGTTCGAGGTACTCAGGTACTGTGTTGGTTTGCAGTCGTCTCTTCAACTGCAACGCCTAACCGCTTGTTGGATCCATGCTTGGGTACTCTTCACACTTAAAAGGCTTCTTAAAATATTCCTCACACTTTTCATCTTCTTCTGTTTTGTGGGTTTCAAAAGGTTCTTCTTCGATCCCCCAAAACTTCTGCATTGTCGTGATGAAAATGATTTGGTTGAAGAAGGCATGGATTTTTTTTGATTTGGGCTAAGGGTCCCTGCCTAATAAGATCCAGCCCAACTGCGTCCGTTGTGCTATTGGATCTGTGCACTCACTATCCTTTACGACTTCCCCTAGAACTATCTCTGCACAGATATCACTCCTGATTAGAAATTCATCAGCATTTATCGTCGGATCTGCCAACTGCAATCCATTGAGGTAAGACCACTTTTCTGCATCAGTATATTGGGCTTGTTAAGTTCGATGTAAGCAAAGCAATGTTTAGATCGACTATTTTTTTCGACTCCCCAATGCTGAATCCCCCAACCCACTAATTTGGCTAAGTGTGCATCTCATCTTTAGATTCAGACGTTTTACAGCTGCTTCTGTTATGACGGAAACCTCGGAACCTGTATCTATGCGAGCTCTGAGTGTTATCAGGTTTTCGTCAGCTGCCTTCACTTTAACCGAAGCTGTTGACAGCAAGACTTGCGAGTTGGTGTATGTGTGATGGGCTCGATAGTTGTAACTGGATGTTTGTTCCTGAGATTGATTAGGATTATTGGGTTGATTTCCAGGTACATTCGGATCGCTTGACTGTGTGTCAATTTGAGTGAAGTAGTTGCTTGGACCCGTAGATCGTTTACTTTGTGCTTGTTGTTGGAATTGAGAAACATGTGGATTTTGTGAAACAAATTGAGTTGTATTTGGGTTAAGAGATGGCTAATTATTATTTTGGGTTGGGTGACTTTGTGGGATTGAATATTACAAGAAATTGTTCCGCTGTTTTCAGTGATAGAAACATTTGGGGCTTGGACATTTATTTTTGAAATGAATGTAGGCCGAACAGTTTGTTTTCGTTGGCCTACATCCATCTCAACAAATTTTAAACACTCTCTCAATGCATGTTGTCCTTTTTGACAAACCCTGCAATTTACTTGTCATTTTTGCACTTTCTGAGTGTGCAGAACCTACATTGTAGTTTTTGGATTTGTTAGCCTTTACTATAAACTGTTGGTCAACTGCTTCCAGCGTTGTAAATCGACACTGCAAGAACTCAAAATATTCTTTTATTTTTGCCAACTCCTTATTGTTATCCAATTTTTCTTTCCACCACTGTTGAGTAGTATTTGTCAATTTCTGCAGGATAACCAAAATTAAAATGATATCCCAATTACCCACTGGTACCCCTAAATTCTCCCACGAGTGTATAATTTCCATTGAGGTATCTAAAATATTTTTTGTGTTGACCACTGAATCACTACTCATGGTAACCCGACCGAAAAATAGTTTTGACTGTGCGTTGACTAATACTTATTGTGGCCATAATGATCTGTTAGGGTTTCCCAAGCACATTTATAATTGTCCTTGTCAATGGCCAAGTGTTGCAGCAGCCTTTCGCCCTCACCACGAACGTTGTACTTTAAATAGTGTAACATCGGAATTTTCGACAGAGTTGAGTTGGTATGAAATAAAGAAACAAACATATCATGAAAGAATCTCCATGTGACATAATTACCGTAAAAAGTTGGTTAAGTGTTAACGGTACCCTGAAATCAGTTGTTCTGCCATCACAGTTTTCAGTTGCGGTTGATGACGATCCTCAAACTTACGGAGCTTCCTCGAATTTTTATTTATCCATGGTGTCCAGAACCTCCATCTTGTAGTCCGCATAGACTTCACGATTTTCCCTGTACCAAGTATTTGCTGATGGTAGTGCTCCGCTGTTGTCATTTGGTTCTCCATCATTTCCAAGCGCATTTTGAGGTAATTTATTTTTCCTAGCCTACTTTTATCCGATTTATTAAAATGTATCCTATCTTGTTTGATTGCAGCAAGTATATTAAGCTGTAATTTGCCGTACGACATTTTATATGTTATGTTAAATGTGTGCACAGAAAAAAGGGTTGTGGAGCACTCACGTGCGTACGATTATTTATTTGATGAGGAAACTGACAGCAATTTGAAGACTTATTGAGGCCAATCTTTTGATCCTCGATACTCCACACACTCGGAGAAGGTGTTGTCGTGGCACTTATCCTCTGTGGTTTTTTATATTTTTTTTTTTCATCTTTTTAATCTGAATTAGTTTTTTTCTCTCATTTAAATAAAACGTTTAACACTCACATAAGAATTTCACAACTCAACCGGGATCTATCAGTCAAAAACTTATAAATAAGATATCATACAGAGCAGCACGACGGTGGAATCAGGATTCTCAGAATTACTTGCAACAATGCAGAGAGAGGATCATTCTGATGGAAGTAATCAAACGACGAATTGACGACATGAGTAACGGAGCGCCGGCAGTGGCTGTGACAGACGGTAAAAGCGAAACTGTAAACACAGTCGACGAATCGATCACCTCATCTCTACGAAACGAAATAGAACACCTAAAACAACGGAATGAACGGGCGAGTGTTGGTAACTTTGAAGACAACGTTAATGTGATTTCATTATTCAGTGGCAAAGAAGACGTAAGGGTGTGGATCGAAGAATTCAAGACAGCTGCGCAACTGATGAAGTGGGACGATCTGCGGAAAATTTTGTTTGCCAAGAGGTTGCTGACAGGGGTAGCAAAAATGGCATTGAAAGCCAAGCCATCATCAACGACATGGAACCAAGTTATCTCCGTGGCAGATGTTCACAGACAACTATCAACTAAAAAGCAGTCCTAGAGTGAATCGGTGGTGGAATTCTTTTACATAATGCGCGAACTAGGGGCAGGAGAAAACGGAGACGATCACTCCATAATGCAATACATCATCGGGGGGTTCGACGACTCACCGCTTAGCAAGTCCATGCTGTATGGCGCTACGACGATTTTAAAACCAAGCTTTGTGAGTTCGAGCGTTTTCGTGATTTCTGTAAGGCCCAAGATGCAGGTAGGAACTCAACACCCGTACACACGACGAAGACCAGGGCCGAAAATGCTTTAATTGCGGAAGAATAGGCCACAAAAGCAAGGCGTGCAAATTTAAGAACAGAGGACCCAAATATTTTAGCTGTGAGAGCTTCGGGCATATTTCAGTTGATTGTCCGAAACGAAAAAGACGACTCCAAGGCGGTACATTTAGTTAAGACGAACGTTGGCGAGCTAGAAGTAAAGTCGGTTGTTTTTAACGGCACTGAAATATAGGCGCGGATCGACACAGGCAGCGATGTCACGGTGATATCGTCCGCAGCCGACGAAGACGACGAACGTTCAAATGAAGATTGTGTTGACCAGCGAAAATCTAGTCTCTCACCGCCCGCGCAGGTTGGTACCAATGGAAAAGAAGATTGTACAAACATAAATCGACGACTGGTTGAAAGGAAGTATTATACGTAAAAGTACTTCAGACTACGCCTCGCCGATTGTACTGGCGAACAAAAAGGAAGGCAGCAAATGTCTGTGCATCGACTATCGAAGTCTGAACAAATTGGTGGTCGGGGATCGCTTTCCGTTACCGTTGGTGGACGACCAAATCGACCAAATCGACCAAATCAGTTCGGCGAAGGTACTCTCAACTATGGACCTAGAGAATGGATTTTTCCACGTCGTTGTCAGCGAAAGTAGCCGCAAGTTTACATCGTTCGTCACGCCGTTGGAACAATACGAGTTCAACAAAGTGCCATTTGGACTGTGTACCTCGCCTACGGTGTTCCGAAGACATCTTTACCAAGTTTTCCAGGAGCTCATGGAGAACAAGATCGTGTTGCTGTACATGGATGATATCGTCATTATGAGCAAGGACTACGAGGATGCCATCATCAACTTGAAAAGGAATCTTACCCAGGTACCAGTAGTCAAATTATATTGTCTAGAAGCGGAAACTGAGCTACGCACGGACGCTTCCAAATGGGGTTTCGGTGCAGTTCTGCTTCAGAAAAGGACGGTCATTTTCATCCGATCGCCTATTTCAGAAAAACGATGTCGGAAACCGAACAGGGGTAGAGAAGTTACGAGCTAGAATCGTTGGCAGTCGTAAGTTCGCTCAAAAAGTTCCATCACTATCTACTGGGGCTACGCTTTAAGATTGTGCAGCCTTCAAAGGAACCATTTAGAAGAAAGAGTTTTCCTCGAGTATAGCTGGCTGGGTCCCCATCTTACAAGAGTTCAAACACACCCTGGAGCATCGAAGTGCTGTAAAACGACATGCGGATGCACTAAGTCATTGTGCGGTGAATGTGGTGACCAGCGAGCTTCTATGCAGGATGGCTTAAGCTCAAGAAGACGACGAACAGGTGAAACTCATGCAAGCACTTCTGTAACACGACGAATACGAAAACCTGTTCTGCGAAAGGGGAGTCATATTTAAAAGGGACAATGAAGGACGACGAGTTCTCGTGATCCCAAAGAAGATGCAAGCCGAGCTGCTGCGGAATACACACCAGGAGGGGCATTTTGCGTTGAAAAAGATGATGGAGCTAGTCAAGAGAGATTACTACATACCGCAGTGAAAATAAATCAGAGAGTCAAAAGAGCTAAATTAAGTTCTGGGACATTTATGGGATGCTAAAATTTCACGGAATATTATTAACTTCTAGTAAACTCGAATCCTTCTTAGTGCTTGAAAACAGGCAAAGATTACATAAATCCCTTAAAAGTAAAAGACCTATTACTATCCATAAATACTTATCGAAAGTCTTCGAAAAAAATATACATCAACAAATGTCCTAGCGAGTGAACAAATTATTAGTGCTTATATGAAAGAAATTAACCGTTTTTCGCGAACAATTTAAGGTCAGATTTTGTTGATATTTCAGCAGGTTATTCACAGGGCCCTAGTATTACCCCAACTTTTGAATAAATGATCTCACTACTGTTATTACGAGCTGCAATTTTCACATTTTTGCAAACAATGCTCAAATTACCTTAGTTTGATCATAACTTTAAGCGAATTCAATGCTGCACAGAGGAAAACTACTTGCAACTCAATCCGACAAAAACGAAATGTTTACTAATAAATAGAAATGGTATTATCCCTCTAGCCTAACTTGGAAATGTGCAACTTGAATTTGTAAGCAAAACATAAAATCTTGGCGTTTGGTTTAGCTCATCATTGAATTGTTACGGCAATATCCGTTCATTCATCAGAAATATATACGGCTGCCTAAGAAATTTGTTTCAATCTCAAAGTTTTGCACCAGTTAATACAAAGTTGCTGTGTGCGAACACTATAATAATTCCCCTGATAAGATAGGGCTGCGAGATTTTTTTTGTTTTACTGGTGCACTTATAATAATATAATAATCATGCGTTTATGATTATTGTTGCATTCTTGGATATACTCGTTCACTTCTGTTGGGGATAAAAAAAAAAATACAACCGCACTGTTGAAACGATTGAAGAATTATATTTGTCACAATTCAAAAATACAGTTATGAGAATGAAAAGAAATGAAATACAGTTGTGAGAAAGAAAATAAATGAAATACTTTGACAGACAGGACTGCCAACTCAAATGATCAAGGACGATATCAATCTCTTACATATTACCCGGTCGAACCCCTGGGTTCGAAATCTTCAACCTCTAAGAGTACGCACAGCTTCCGATTAGATGTCCCACTCGCAGTCTTGATCGTAACGTTGCGGACCAATCTATCGCTGCCCGGGTGAACGGCTGTCACTCGGCCCAAGCGCCAGTAAGTTGGTGGAAGATTCTCTTGCCGTAAAGTCACTATGTCGCCGACCTGGATATTATGCTGCCGTCGCCGCCACTTACTCCTCAACTGCAACGTTGTCAG
This sequence comes from Volucella inflata, assembly GCA_928272305.1. Classification (NCBI taxonomy): domain Eukaryota; kingdom Metazoa; phylum Arthropoda; class Insecta; order Diptera; family Syrphidae; genus Volucella; species Volucella inflata. The sequence goes on from OV743716.1 coordinate 62,938,553, forward strand.
ATATTCTTCACTCCAGCGTCGCCAGAAATATTGGTGCACCTGACGCAACGTTTGACATGGCTTATCGGGATGTCCTCGACTCTCGGCTCCGGTATAGCAATCAGCGGGGCGCCGATAAGGAAGTCTCCAGAAGTTAACGCCAAATTGTCGTCCGGGTCATCATAAAGCGGAGTGAGGATGGGAATTCAGGCAGGCCTCAATGCGCTCGGACAATGTTTGAAGCTGACTGTACCAGAGCGCCTGTGCTCCAAGCAAACGTACAAGATGATGTTTGGCGGACTTAACCGCGGCCTCCCACACTGCACCTTGGTATGGGGCGCTGGGAGTGATGAAATGGCACGTAGTTCCACGATTGGCAAGAGCTTGTTGATTGTGTGCGCTGTGGCAAGCTCTCATATCGTCTTGCAGTAGACGGTTGGCTCCCACAAACGCTGTACCGTTGTCCCTATATAAGTCCAGGCATGGGCCTCGTCGACAAACGAACCTCATGAATGCGTCCAAAAAAGCCTGCGCTGTCAGATCATCGACGACCTCAATGTGCACCGCTTTCGTCCCCATACAAACGAAGATAGCCAAATAGGCCTTAGTTGTTGTGCGTGACCTCTTCGTCCCAACACGTATGATGAACGGTCCACAATAGTCCACTCCAGATGCCAAGAAGGGTCGAGCCATATCAAGGCTCCGTTCTTCAGGAGGAGCTAAAACGTTCAGTAAGCGCTATTGCATGGCCATCGATTCTGCGAGTCATGAGCTTCTCCCTGAGTACTGCTGTCATCGTCACCAGTGATGCTTTCTGTTCGCTCTGTGCGCTGGTCAGTTCATGCGGATTGAGTTGCTCCGTTCTCATTAAAGGAAGTGCGCCCATTACCAACCATTCAGGACCTTGCCACCATAGCCGATGCCGTAAAAGCTCCTGTGTACCCAATCCACGGCTTACGCAGTCAGCTGGATTTTGCGCTGACCGGACATAAAACCATCTATCCGAAGCTGTCAGTTCCTGTATTTGCCGACGTAGCCAGCTCAGAACAACAGCTGAATCCGACCACAAGTAGTCCTGGTTATCCCCAAGGGCTAATCCAACACGGACACTATCAAGCAGTTACGCCAGGAGGTGCGCTGCACAGAGCTCCAGTCGGGGAATGGTGGCGCCTTTCAGAGGGCGTACGGGCCGTCAGCAGCGACACGTTAACCTGTTCATCGATGGCACTTGTTCTCAGGTAGAGTACTGCGGCGTAAGCGCGCGAGCTGGCGTCGCAAAAGCCATGTATGGTAGTAGCTGCATTATAGTGCATACCCAACCATCTGGGTATTCGCAGTTCGTTGAGTGTATGTAGAGCGCAGCGAAACTGTGTCCATGCCCTCCTCAGCTCTTCAGGAAGTGAAGCATCCCACGTGATGCCAGCAGACCAAAGTGTCTGGATGAAGATTTTGCCCGTAACGACCACCGGTGCCAAGAGTCCGGTTAAAAAATTGGGCAACCTCGCTAAGCACTCGTCGTTTGGTTGGTGTTCTTTTGCGGTCATCTGGTTCCATTTTAAAGAACAGCTCATCCGCTGCGGGGTCCCAGTGCAAACCAAGCACCGTTGCCATTGAAGGGTCAATCAAAAGCTCCGAGGAAGAAGGAATGTTACCAGTTAATTGATGGATTACCTGTGCGCAGTTCGAGTTCCACTTTCGCAACTTAAAGAAACCCTTCGATAGTATCGTATCGATATTAGTAGCCAATAGCACTGCTTCCGATCCGCAACAGCAACTTGTCAATAGGTCATCCACGTAGAATGAAGACAGAATGGTGTCTCGTGCCTTACACCTCTGCTCTCGATTTGCCAGGCATGTGTAGTTGTAAGGTGCGCACAGCGATGAGCCCCTTACGTTACGCCTAGCCTAGCCATACGTTACGGTCCTTAAGCGAAAGACTGAGATCTCCTTTATGTTGGGTTCTCGCGAGAGTATCCGTTGGTAGTCCCTGGGTTGCGATGTCACCAGCACATGGCGAAACATCTTTTCCACATCTGCTGAGAGTGCAATCGGATACTGTCGAAACCTGAAGATCACATGAACCAACGTCGCCTGGATAGTGGGGCCCGCAAATTGTGTGTCGTTCAGCGAAACTCCATTGCTGCTGCGCGCTGAAGCATAACCAACAACATGCTCTGCACAGCATGGTGTGGGATGTATTAACAGTTCGGGTGATCGCCAGGTTGATCAACACGCTCCATATGACCAAGAGCGCTGTATTCCCACATGAAACAGATGTTTTTCTCCCTCAGCTCCTCATTACCAGCCAAGTGCCGTTCGAGCCCATGGAAATGTCGCAAGGCGCTGGCATACGAATCGCCTAGCTCAAGAATTCCGTCACGGAATGGAATATGTACCACGTAGCGAGCGTTATCCTCTCGTGCATGTGTTGACAAAAATATCCGCTCGCATTCGTCCTGATTCAAACCCCCTTCGGGCACCTCTTCCAACTTCCAAAAATTTCGTACCAAGTTCTCTAATTGAAGGTCATCCTCGTTCAACCGAGGGCAGAATATATGAGGAGGATGTGCTTTGCCTGAGGTTGTGCAGGCTGGGCCTTAAACAACCCATCCTAAAGGAGTGCGTTGAGCACAGGGCTCGGTTGGTTCCCCGGTGATGATTTCGCCCTCGACTATCTGACCCCGTACGTCAGCTCCAACCAAAACGTCGATATGTCCAGGTTCTGCAAAGCGCACATCAGCAAGTTGAAGACCGCACAGATGAGTCCACTGCCTTGTTTCCAGAAGCACCGTGGGGGTCACAGTCGTTATAGAAGGAAGCACCAAAGCGTCGATTTGCATTTCAAAGTTAGTGTACGTTGATTCAATCGTTAGCCGCACACTACCATTTGTGCGAGCTTGTACAAATGCGCCGACGCCTTGTACTGCTGCGTCGTATCTAACCCTAGGAAGACTAAGCTGCTTGGCTAGATGTTCGGTCACAAAACTCACCTGCGATCCAGGGTCACAGAGGATGCGAGCTAAGCGCTGTTCCAAATTACCAGATGTGAAAGCTCGCGCTGTTGCCAGCAACACGGTGTGATCTGCTAGTCATGGCGATTATGTCATGGTAGCAACTGCTGTTGGCTGAGATGATGAGAAAGTAGCGGGATCTGCAGCTGGCCCGGAAGATTCTCGACAGAAAATGGTGTGATGTTTCCTCTTGCAACGCCGAGAGCCACCCGCAGGGCACTGTGCTGATATGTGTCCAGTCATTAGACAGTTGAAGCAGACAGAGTTCTTCAGATCAGCATATCGTTGTGCTGAAGTTTTATCCAATAACCACCGACAGCGTGTAATCCGATGCGGACCTTGGCAGGAGGAACATCCATTTTGAGTTGGTATCGCCACATGTGACTTCATCAACGGCTGAGCACAGGAAGAACGTGAAGTTGTTGAATCATATCGATTGGCGGTACGAATCACATCTGTCGCAAGGCTCTGAGCGCGTTTCTCCACAATCGCTAACAAATCTGTCAAACGGGGGATCTCGGTTGACGAACAGTCCATACACAATAATCGGAACAACTAAGGCATCTTACTGATCCACTGGTAATTCCATGACACGGAGTGCGCGCAATGACTCGTACACAGTGTCCACCACTCTTAACAGTTCATCTGACGTCTCGTCCACAGCGCTACATAAATATATGTACAGAATGTATTGCTCTAACTAAAGCAAATCCTTGTGACAATGTTCCTCACAGGAGGCACCAAAATGTTTTGGATAAAAAGAAAATAAAACCCCACTGTTGAAACGATTGAAGAATTATATTTGTCACAATTCAAAAATACAGTTATGAGAATGAAAAGAAATGAAATATAGTTCTGAGAATGAGAAGAAATGAAATACAGTTACGGGAAAGAAAATAAATGAAAAGAAACACATTGACAGGCAGGGCTGCCAACTCAAATGATCAGGGATCTCTAACAACGTCATCTATATTGTATTTGGACTACTGCACAATTACTTACTAAAAATAATAACCAACAAACAACAGCCTCAATATCTAAACTACAAGCTAAGTTTCTCGCAAATTAGCCGTTCATTTAGTTTAATTCTACCGCATACTGCATATCAAGTTACAGAACGTCGGTTTTGAACAAATAAATCCCGGGCTGGCTCTAGAAAACATAATTAAAACACGAAGTTTTAATTCGAAATATTCGCGATACAAAACACTTGTCACATCGATTTAATTGTGATTCAAATGCTTACTCTAGTTTATTTTGCAAAACTGGCTCCAGCGCCCGTGTCGAAGCTGCCGGAATTGCCGGAATGGCATCAAAAAAAAGAAGTCGGTGTCTATTCAGGTGAATACGGCGTGTGATTTGTCGCGGTAAAAACTATCACCATAAATTTTACTTTTTCCCTTTCCTTTCGGTCTTGACTCTCCATATTCTTTTCCGTTGGTTCCATCAGCCGCTGATATACCCTCCTAGTACCTGAAAGGGTCAGCCACCGCAGTGTCCGCGGTTGACATTAACTAGAACGTAACTTGGATAACGCGTTGATTGAAGAACCACCCCAGTTTGCGGAACGACCCAGCTCCTTCATTTATTCATTTTCAATGCATTTTTATTTATTTAATTCATTAATTCTTATATGCTATACAAAAAAAAAACGATTAAAACTTAGCTTAAATAACTTAGAAAACTATCTTATTATAACTTACTGGCCCCATGTGGGCACTCTAGGTAAAACATAATTCTTGACTAAATGTCTTTCGACGATCATTACAACATATTTCAATTCATATACGAGTACTAATTAAAGCTAAAACTAAGAAAATCAATTTTATTTAAAAAAAAAAACTTAGTATACGGACTTTTTTGTTTTTTTTTTTAATTTTATTATAAAATTTAAAAATACCTAAATATAAATCTAAATCTAATTAACCTACTTAGACTACTTAACCTTCTTTTTTTTTGTGTTTTTATAATTTTTGTTCTTAAATCTACCTTAATCCTACCTAAATCTATGTGAGCCGGCCATGACTAAATAATAGGCAGATACGCTCAGCTTCCTAACGAAGCTATCTAGTGTTGGAGAGATTCGACAATGGAGCTTCCCCTTCTCCCTAATGTCGCGACTCCCTACCGCCCTACTAAACCGAAGACGCACCGCACCGCCGTGTGCGACGTCTCTGTCATAGTCAGACCTTTTTTGTCGAGGTAGAGGAACGCTTCTAGAGGAATAAAGCCGTCAAAGCGAACTCTCTCGTGATACGTATAATTGGGGTAGTAAGCCCCAGAGATCAGGTTGTTCGACGAGGTCATTGCTCTTGCAATGTGCCTTCGAATCAACTTAATAACAAAATTGTCCACTCGTATTAGGTTCGCCCTATTGTACAAGACCTCGTTAGGATAGAATTTTATGTACTCAGATTCTGGTGTTCTGTATAGGCGAAGACAAGCCCTATGGCAAGCCCTCTCAAACACCCGGATCTTTTCCAAAAGACTTGCTCTCACGTTGAACCACACGGGACAACCAAATACAAGCATAGGCCGGATAAGGGCCATGTAGCAAATCACCTTTACCCTCGCATCGAGTTGCCTGTTATAAAGCAGTCTCTTGGTAAGGGCAAAAGCACCTTTGGCACTGGCCAGAGCAACACCCATATGTTTGTTAAAGTATAGATATTGATCTAGCCAGATCCCAAGGTATCTGACTACATTTCGACAAGCAAGTCGCTGCCCGTGTTGTCCAACGATCTGAAACTTTCGCCAATTCTTTCTGGTATCCCGACAAAGGCGTCCTAAAAAGAATGGTTTCCGACTTCTGAAAGTTGATCTTCTACTTCCAGTCGTCGCAATATTGCTTAATTTTATCGAAGTCACGTTGCAAAAGAATGTTTATAACCTCAAACTTTGGACCTGATCTGTACGCGATTAAGTCGTCTGCGTACGCTATGGCATGGTGAAGTGAACCTATCAGATCACTTGTGTAAATGTTGAAAAGGATTGGCGAATTGACCGCACCTTGTTGCAGACCGTTTTTAATGTTGCATGTACCAGTAGAAGTCACATCGCCATTTTTCACGATGAACTGTCTATCTGTGAGCATATCGAAAACAATATACAGCAGTGGTTTACTAACACCTAGCCTGTCGAGTTGTAGAAGAGTCCCTCTAACCATACGGTATCGAAGGCCTTTTCCAAGTCAATCAGGCAGGCACCAGTGCACTGGTTCTTGGCTTTGTTCCATTGGATATCAGAAACCAGTTTAGATACGGCATGAATATCATCATGCCCCGCCTTGAAACCGAATTGATTATCCGGAACTATATTTCTGTCCTCAATCCACTTAGTCAGGACTCTATTAATGACTTTTTCGAAAACCTCACTGATGTTTGGAAGGAGACTGATCAACCGGAGATTTTCCGGATTGGAGGTGTCTTTATCCCTTTTGGGGATGGGATGTACCACAGCAGTTTTCCAATGCGCTGATAATGTGCATTATTCATTGCATTGTTAAACAGAGTGGTATAAATGTCCACCGCTTCTAGTGGGAGATGTCGAAGCACAATATTCGGTATTCCATCGGTTCCCACTGATTTCTTACTTCTAATTGTGTCGAAGATCGTGTGAAGGTCTTCCTTCGAAATGAACGGGGATTGTTCCCTTTCATTGGCGATGACATTATTTGCCATATTCTCGTCACTGAACTGGGTGAAACCCGAGTTCTCGATTCGCCAATTCACTATTTCATTTCGAAGGTAGAAATTGTGCACAAGGACTCGATTTTCCAAGTCGCGGTTCGGGCCAATGGTGTCATTCGCCTTGCACACTTCCTGGAAAGTCGCTCCTATAGCCTCGACCTTCTCCTACGGATCTTCGATCACAAAGAAGTCGTCATCATCAAAAGCCTCATTTGGATCTATGCCCGCTGTTGAGAGTAAGCATTCATTGTCTGTCGTTCAGGCGATTTTAAGACATGAAAGGTCGTCTTGATTTTTCCTCCGACATATTTTATTTATTTGCGGGAACATATTCGGGTTGCTGGCTTTTACAGCCCGAATTTTATTGTTCCAATACAAACTTACAGAAGACCTGTAATTTTCTTTTGTTAATGTTTGGAGGTTTTTAGTCGACGACTTTAATGTCATAATCTCCGGGTTATGTCTGTCAGTGAACTGTCTACTTTTATGTCGGTGAAGTGCGTCAATAGTTGCGTTGCGGAATAGGTCTTCGTTGTCAATATGTTGATACCGTGGTATCGTTGTGTCCATTGTTCGTTTAATTGTCTCGTCCATTACTTTTAGATACCTGTCAACCTCCTCGTTTAACAGATTTCTGTTGGACGGTGGGTAGAGCGAATTCGAGGAGAGTGCTCTTGCCAGTGTCCTGGAGAAGTGTGTCCAACGCATTTCGGTACTAGGACCGCAATGCTCACTGTCGTACACAAAAGTGCGAAGACAGTTTACAGTTTGTTGGTTCGTATTTGTCAGTTCTATTCTTGTGTCAAACAACAGGAGATCCAAATAAGAGCCGTGCCTAGGAAACGACGGACTATCCGTCGCCTTAAGGCCGAGTCTATACATCACACTGTGTTGACCCCACCAATTGAATAGTAGGTTCTCTCTAGTGTTTGGTGTATTATTTCCCAAATCGCTGTGTTTGGCGTTGAAATCTCCGCCGATAATGAAATAGTTTTCCTCCAATTCCAATCTCAGAAATCGAAAAAGTGTCTCGAGCTCTGAGATGAATAGGGTGGATTGAGTAGCCTTAGATGCATAAACTGACACCATGTATAACCGCTTTCCACTACGGAGAGGGATATACATGATGCATGCTTCTAGCACCTGAAACCTACGTACTACACGACTGTATATTCTTTTAAAACGTATACCTTTTCTTACGAAAATAGCAACGCCTCCTCCTTGTATGGAGTTGGGTCGATTTCTACGCATAATTTTATACCTTCTGTGCCTCATTTTGTGTCTTTTAGTTAGCTTAGTTTCGCTAACCAAAAGCACATCAGGGGCTTGGTCTTTAAGCAACTTGAACAGTGTGGCTCTTCGCTCAATCCTAATCAGTGAATTAACATTCACTGCAAGGACCTTCAGGGTTTGCTCCGCCATGTACGTACCCATTACGACTGAAGGTGCGTTAGGCTCGGCAGCAGCGCGTATATTTAATCTACCCGCGTAGCTTGCTCGGTAATTTGACGTTGCAGCTGAGCCATCTGCCCCTGGATAGAGAGCAAGATAGCTAGCATGTCATTTGCCGGTTCCGGTGCTCTAGGCGCTAGGGCCTGAGAAGCAACCTTCGCTTGCTGTGCCGTATTTCCCCTACCTGCCGCCATTTGGGCGTAGGTAACCTGGGGAGTAACGGCTGGTGTTTGTGGTAGAACAGGTGGACGCTTTACTTCCACCTTTTGCTGTCGAGCCAGATTTACTCTTTTTATGTACTGGAATTTGGGACAACCCCGATAGTTTTCGGTGTGTCCCGTGTTCCTACATAAAACGCAAGAGAGTTGGCTTTTCTCCGACGCTCCATCCCTACCTAGAGCGCATTCTTCTGACTTGTGGTACTTACCACACTTGACGCATCGAGGCTGCATTTCGCAGTTCGACGCGGCGTGTCCGAGCCTTTGGCAGCGAACACATTGCAATATGTTTTCGTGCCTTTTTACTCTTTCCCAGTGTACAATTTGGTAGTCAAGGACTTTTCTTTACTGCTTAGACCATCCAGTTTGCTATCGGGAGTTAGCTGTACCAGGAAGAACGGTAGTTTCCGTTTCTCCCTTTAGGCTCTTGCTGTGGTGAAGGGCTTGACCCCTACGAACTTGAGCTCTTCGCACTCTTTTTTTTTTGAGCAGTGCGAGGAGTTCCTCCGGATCAGTAGACGGCTCTAACCCCCTCAGCAGCATTGTTTGCAGCTTTTCCACCTTCGAGATGAAGGAGAGGAACTCCGTCGTCGAATCTCTTAACAAATTGTAATTTTGTTTTAGCGCTCCACTGTATTACAGTGGATCGCATGCCTATCAGCGCTAAGCCTTTTAATAAAATTTGAGCCTATGGCCGACTTACACAGTTCAATCGTGTCCTGTAGTTCCAACTTAAAAGTATTTATTGGTGGAACCCTTTGTTTCTGCTTCTGTTGTTGTTGTTGATGCTGCTGCTGTTGTTGCTGCTGCTCTTGTTTCTGCTGTTGTTGTTTCTGTTGCTGTTGCTGTTTGTTTGGTTGTTTGTGTTTTGGTTGTTGTATCGAATGTTTCTGTGTTTGTTGTTGCGGTGCGGTTTCGCTCATCGTAAGCTGCCGTTGCGAGCACTGGAGTTTTTGTTGCTGCTCCTTTTCTCGTCTTGCCATTTGCTTTTCTTTTATGGCAAGCACTTTTAGCTGAAGCTGTCGTATGTTGATATTTAATGCTTAAACCTCGTCCTCTTCTTCATTTGACTCAGAGGCCGCCAGAGATGCGAAGCTGTTTTCTTCTCCCATATAACGACCTTCGCCACCATCAGACACATAAGGGAATACGCTTTTGGATTATTGTTTCCTTCGCCGTGCTGCTGCTCTTGCAGGCAGCATCTCTGATGAAGCTGATAGGGAAGAGCGCTTAACTTGATTGGCGGTTGATTTTAGTTTCCTCCTCCTCTTCGTAGGCGCTTCTGTTGTTGTTGTTGGTGTCCGATGGAGTGGTAGTTCTACCGCCTGATCATCGGATGACATCATGCTAGGTATAAGTTCCGCTATTTGGATAGCGAAACCTTCACTATCGCTATCGTTTGATTTCAGTTTGTGTATTTGGCTTGTTTTGAAAAAATAAAAAGTATCATCTACTTCGGGGATCGAACCTGCGCCCCTTGTTTTCTCGGTCGCGACCACTTTTCATTCATTTCATTTTAAATGCATTTTTATTAATTTAAATTCAGGAACTCTTACAAGCTATACAAAAAAACGCTTAAAAATTAGCTTAAATAACTTAGAAAACTATCTTATTCTAACTTACTGGCCCCATGCGGACACTCTAAGTTAAACATAATTCTTAATCTACATGTCTTTCGACGTTCCGTACAGTACTTTTTTTCGTTACATTAATTTAAGCCTAAAACTAAGAAAATAATTTTATTAAATAAAAACTTAGTAAATGGACATTTTTTTTTTTTTGTTGTACTTTCGGTCGCGACCACTATCACTGGGCCACCGAAGCACTTGGCCGAACACTTTCAATTTTCTTTTTTTATTTATTAATTGTTTTTATTTATCCACTTGAGAGAAAGCCGAATCACGTATTTAAGCCACGGAGGTCTATGAAGGACAGTGACGACCCAGCTCCTAGTAGTAATAGCATTCGTTGTTCTATTATTATTATAAAATTAACAATTATAGAACTAGCTGCTAGATAATGTTTAAACATTATTAACTAACCTAATGGCTATCATAAATTTATATACATTCTCTTTATAGGTTAGAGATTTGGTGATAGATTATATTTACTTGTTGGCAGTCTAAGAGATGTTTTAGCGTTATAGGTTTTTCTTCACATAAAGGTTTTCAACATTTTTATAGATACATTTCCTGGGTAGAAGACTTTCTCGGCACTCGGGTAAAATACATTGTATAGATGTTGATACTCATTCCAGCAAATTTTTTTTCCTATATTTACAATTTGAGGTGATGTTTTTTTTCAGATCTTTTTCGTTATAGGTGTAAAAATTGATTGGAATCCGAGCAAGTTTAACGTTGCCTCTCTCGCTATAAGTTTGTCGTGGATGGTTTCGATGGTATTAGAATAGTTGTTCGTGTTCTTAAAAGCTCTCTTTGTAAATTCTCAGTTGGTGATCGAAGCTTGTTCGCATCAGACGTTCCCTTCTACCCCTAGTGTATTATTTCACACATGATATTAAATAAAATGGCTAAAAGAGACAGAGACTCTAAAGTCAATTATTGGCAGCCCTTTCAGAGTTTGCCTGATAGTGACTCCGACGAGGAAACCGACGTGGTTCTTAACAGTCCTCCCGAAAATCGTGTTAAAGTCCCCGCTATAATTGTTCTCCAACAAAAAAAACGAAAATATCCACCAATTACTTGGTGGTAAAAATATTTCAAAATTTTTCACTAAAAAAATTTCAATTGGTGTTAAAGTTATCTGTGATGACATTGAAACCCACTTACAAGTGTGTGATTTATTTAAAAGTGTGCAGTGGCAATACTACACTCATGATTTGCCTTCATCCAAATCATTAAAAGTGATGTTATACGGCTTGGATGAAATGCCCTTAAATACCCTCAAAAGTGAACTTGTCTCTCTTGGACTAAAGTGCCAAAATATTAAAATAATAAAAAAACGCCTAGAACATTATGAAAATGTTTTTGACATTGTTTTTCTCGAAACGGGTTCTGTTCGCTCTCATTCAGAACACAAATTGAATGGGACTATGTCAGGAACAGAAAAAATAAATTAACTCAGTGCTTCAATTGCCAGATGTTTGGCCACGGTGAGAGAAACTGCAACGTTAAAATCTACTGTGCAATTTGCTCTCAAAATCACAAAACGGAGAACTGCAAAACAAAACGGAGAACTGAAATGTGCAAACTGCAAAGGTGAGCACAAGTCTAATGACTTGTCATGTGTCTCAAGGCAATCATTTTTGCAATTAAGAGAAAAGCTCTCTAACAGCAAAAACAGTCGATCGGCAAGACCTGAAAAACGGTTCTACCATTCGTGCTCGAAAATGAAGCTTTTCCTAAATTGAACGCACATCGAAATTGCAGTAAGTCTTCCATGCCAGCCGTTTCTAGTCAACACCATCTATTAACTTCATCATCAAATGTAACCACCAATCCTTGGAAACAACCAACTAGTGAGCTTAATCATGACAGTACTGGAATGCAGACTTCCAGTAATCTCTTCTCCTATGAAGAAATGAGTTCCCTTACCAACGAGATGACAACGTTGTTAGGAAAATGTAGTAGTAGGCATGAACAATTTAATGTTATTACTCAATTAGCCATCAAGTACCTATAATGTTAAATAATATGAATGCAAGCCTAAAGTTTATAACTTGGAATGCAAGGGGCATTCGAAACAAAGCGCACGAGTTTTTTGCTTTTTTGTACAAACACAATATAGATATCGGTTTAATATCAAAAGCTTGACTATCCGATAGAGTTTTTGTCAGTGTATTTCCCTGGTAGTAGTAGAAACATGAATTTTAAGCGTCAATTGTTTAGAAGCGACATAAGGAAACTCACAAGTGTTAGTGGCTTGCTTCTTCTGGGTGGGGACTTCAACTGTCGTCATCGCAATTGGAATTGCCTTCGCGCCAATTCATACGGAAATATTTTGAATGATCTAAGTTCTCGATGCTCTTTTTCTATAATGTCTCCTCCAAGTCCTACACACTACCCACAAATCAACAGAGGAAATCCTTCTACTCTTGATCTTTTTATAACGAATGCAGTGAGGCTTGTAAGTCAACCGCTAGTGTATAACGATCTTAGCTCGCTTACCGGTAAAGTGTACTCTATTAGGTGAAGTGATACAGAATGAGTTTTTGATCAAGGACTTTAAAAGTACTGATTGGTTGAGATACCAATCATTACTTAAACAAAAACTTAATATTGTCTTTAGTGAACAAACTATATGTGCAAATTACTCAGATTCTGCTGATAAGGCAGTTGAATTGTTAACGTCGTCAATTTTAGATACCGCTGACGAAGTTACACCTACAAAACATATTACCCCAGGTAGATCCCTTAAGCTGCCCTATGACATTCTACAGCTTATATATATTCGCAGTAGTTTTCGTAGAAAATGGCAGCAACTTAGAATATTGATATATCTACACATGAGCAGATATTTAACTAGACTAATTAAGGAACAGATTGGTTTTTAAGAAATAATGAATAGAATATAAAGCTAAAGGGCTTGAACAAATCAAGTAAACCGTTCTGGAATACTGTTAAAATCATTAAAAACAAACGACCTTTCATTCCCTTCTTAAGAACTGCCGATACTGTAGCAGTTTCTCATTAAGAAAAGGCTAATGTTTTAATGTTTTAGCGAAATCATTCAATCATTCGCTTCAAACCATCTGCTTTCAAGTACTATGTTTAGTAATTTTGAGAGTGCGGTTGAAGATGCAATACATATCGTTAATAATTTCGCCTTTCCTTAGAACAGTGTCAGGTCAAAAACATTGTAAGTACTCTAAAGACACGCAAATCAATTGGATTCGATAATATTAGAAATATTTATTTAAAAAATCTTCCCAAAGTTGGCCTTTAAATTATCCAGTGCATCTTTAATGTATGTTTAAATATTGGATATTTTCCAAATTCATGGAAATGTGCCAAAATTATACCAATTTTAAAACCTGGCAAAACTTCAAACAATCCGATTAATTATCGCCCCATAAGCCTCCTCAGTGTTTTAGGCAAATGTTTTGAAAAAAATTGTTAAAAACGAAATAAAGCACCACGTTGACGAATTTAACATCTTACCGTCTGAACAGTTTGGTTTTCGTCCAAGTCATAACACATCTCACCAGCTCTACAGGGTTAAAAAAACATGTACTTACTTCCTTTAATTTAGGTCATAGTACTGGTATGATTCTCTTTATAAGCTATTTCATTTCGGCTTTCCCTTACATCTAGTCAAAATAGTTCAATTGTTTCTAATGGACAGAAGTTTTAAAGTACTTGTGAATAGCGCAACATCAGACTTACAAATAATCTCTGCTGGTGTACCTCAAGGTTCAGTCCTAGCTCCAATACTTTACAACATTTACACATCCGATTTTCCATTTATTCCTGGGTGTCATTCTGCAATTTTCGCGGATGATACGTGTATCTACTCATCGATTCGGTTAGTTTATCAATTGAAACCAACCTGCAATCAGCTTTGGAACAATTGGAAAATCAATATAAATACTCAAAAAACTCAAGCTATCTTTTTTACTCGTAAGAGAAAAGCTTGCTTTTTACCGAGCAGTTCTTTAAAAATTAATAACAATAACATTGAGTGGAAATCCTAAGTTAAGGATTTACGAGTTATTCTGGACAAAAGACTAACATTTTCGCAACACATAAGCAATGTGGTCAATTAAGTTAATCTTACAATTAAAATCTTATACCCCTTTATATGTAGAAAGTCAGGATTAAGCAACGAAAACAATCTGATTATATTTAAATGTATTTCTCAGGCCATACTTCCTTACGCAGCTCCTGTTTGGGGCCAATGGTCGAATTCCCATATAAAAAAATTACAATTTTGCCAAAACAAAATTCTCAAACTAATCTTAAAACTGCCACGGCAGTTTTCTACCTCGCTTCTTCATCAAAAAGCCAACATTGAGACTGTTACTGATCGGATAGCCAAGCTTAATGACCGATTTACAACTTCGTGTAATTTGTCCGACAATCCTCTTATATCCAGTTTAACGAGTAACTAAACTTTTGTGTTATTATTCTTATCTAAACTATCTATTGTTATCAGTTGTTAAATTATTTATTTACTTTGTTTATTTATTTATTTATTTATTTTCTAATTTATTTATTTATTTATTTATTTATTTACTAATTTATTTATTTATAATTTACTTATTATTTCTACATAAATCCTGATTGTTAACTCTTTCCTTTTTTTCTCTTACTATTACTTAATTAGTATAAGGCTTCTCAAACAAACTGTGATATATACGAGCGAAGGTTTTTACATAGTTTTTCGTTCGAATATTCCTTCCATTAATCTCAACTTTGCGCTTGCGTTATAGTTTTCCATAAGTAAGGTAGATGATTACCGTATCTATGTAATTCTTTTCATTGTATTTAAAACTTGTAAATTGTTGCTATTAATAAAAATACTACTACTGAAATAAAAATACTACTACTTTCTATGTAAATTATAGTTTTTTTGTTGCAAGCAGAGCTCGAAAATAACTCTCAACCTTTATTTTCATTTGGTTTCTCTCTAAGAGATATTGCATTAGGCATTGTCATTTAGGTCTTGCCCAGAGATATATATATATGTAGTCACCTTTTTGCTCCTCGCTTGAGATTTATTTTTTAATTTCAAATATATCTGTCCTCTATTGACTTTTTTTATAAAAATTAAATGGAACTGATCAAGCTAAAGCATTTTTCGTCGAAAATAAATCAAAAGTGTTCAATATATAGAATTCAATTCAACCTTTATATTTCGCATATATAACCAGTATTATAGGTATAAAAGAACTTTTTATCATGGGATCTTATATGGTGAACGTGTATTTAGTATAATTTTAATATTTTAGGAATTAAGTTTTACTAAAAGTGGACTCTCAAAGGTTATAGAACTTTAGCTATACCTTTTCTCGCTTAACATAAAATGTAAAGAAAAAGCTCTTTCGACAGTTACTGATTTTTTTTCGCATCGTCATGGATGGGAGATATTCTTGAAGAGTTGATTTTTAGTAATTTGAGGTAACCCCGCTTCTGTCAGACGATTTTTTTTATAGGCGTTGTTCGGCAAACTCTCTTAGAGTGTTGAGATAAGTTGAACGCTTGATTGTGAACATTTTCCATAACATGCTAGGTCATAATCAATTTTTGATAATATAATAGATTTAATGATATTAATGATAGATATAATATTGCAAAAACTATTCCTTGAAGAAAGGTATTTGATAATTTTTACTGTAGAAATTAGGCTCTTTTAATATAAGTACAATGGTTACGAAAGTAAAATTTGGAATCGAATGAAAGGCCGAGTATGTTAGCGAAATTAAAGATAGAACTTTACATTTTCAAAAGAGGATGAGATCATCAACATACAGCATATAGCATACTTTGTGGTGACTGTTTATAACTTTACTTATTAAGTTGAAAGCAATTATGAATAACATCGGTCGGTGGATCCTTGTGGTTTACCGTTTTGTAAGTGATGAGGAGTGATACGGTGGAAAAGGCAGAGTTGGTCTTAATATGGAAACGTCTATTGGTGAGCAAATATCTTACATATCTGAGAATTTTGGGTCCAACCTTCTATACCACAAGTTGTTTAACGCTAATGCGGTCGAATGCTTTCTCAAAGTCAATGCGTAGGATTGTTACATGGTTCTTTTCTAAAGGATCGAGGAGATAAATTCAAGTGCATCAATTGCGCTCCTCGCTTTTTTAGAGCCTACTTGGTTTTAGTTTAACTGCTTAAGCGGACCAGCCACCAACAAAAAAAAAAAAAAAAAATGTTGTCCAGCTCCTTGAAAATCAACATCTACACTCAAGAACCCCAGGTTCATATTGATTTCCTCAAAATCTGGTAAACCACTGCCACCTTTCAGTATATTTTTATTAAAAAAGGTGATCCATTCAATAACACTGAATTTGAGCAGATTTCCCAGATCAGAAAAAAATCAACGTGTTGCTGACAGCAATCAGCAATCAAAAATTTGTCTAATCTTTGTCTTCACGATCGATAAAACTATTGCTCGATGTCACCGAATCTGAAATCATTTCTGAAATGGGATCTCAAGGTGTTACGGAGGTATATAAATTCACAAAATCTTTTGAAGGAAAATCGCGGCCCACCGGCTTAATTTCATTAACACTCGATCGATTTCAACCACCTTGTACTGTAGAGATCGGCTGGTATAATGCAAAAGTAAACGAATACATTCCTAACCCAATGAGATACCGCAATTGTCAATTTCAGGGGTATACAACAAAAAATGCAGAAAAGCATGCACACCTTCACCTCCCAATACACTCGCACCAACCATTAAGGCCTCGACACCATGTCTCTTATTAAATTATCCAAACACATCAAACAGCCACACACTCAAATGATAATATAACAACAATAAGCAGAAAAACTCTTCTGTAATCTCTTTTATCCAGTTTAAACGCTTCAACAAGCATAACCACTCAAATAAACAATACTCAATTAATTCCAAAATACATTCAAACACAATCAAGCCTCAAATTCTCACAAACTCCATAAACCAAATTGACACAAATACAATTATTAAAAACTCTTCAAAAATCTCTTTAAGAGAAAATCCCACTGCTCTAAACATTGACAGCCTATCTGACCAAAACACAGAGGATATTCCCTAACTAAATAATTAAATTTTGCTAGCTTTTTATTCTCCTTTTCTCCCGCCTGCAGTTTTTTTGTTTTTTATTCTAGTTATCTTTGGCCAATATAATTAAATATAGGTATATTGTTCTTAAGACTATTTCTCAACGTGACCTTATTAAACGTGTTACAATGGAACCTGAATGGTTAATTTAATAACTACCACAAACTGCAGTTATTGAGAAGTGACCTTAAGCCTTCTATTATATCCCTACAGGGGACTCATACCATATACCAACAAATTCCATATCCAATAAAAAAAACTCCGTATATCATAATATTGAATCTAGAATCTGCAAATGGGGACCAGGACTTTTGATCCTGGGGTCGATACAACAAGCGCCCATACAAGTTACTTCCACAATATCAGCAGACACAATTGAGGTCGAGAACTCACAACTCACAGTTGCTTCTAATTACCTCCCCCAAGACCAGCCCTTGGGATACCATAAAGATCCTTACAGGAAACTATGTGGAATCTCACGTAAAGGTTTTAAAAACCATATCGCAATCGCTGCCCGATCCCTTTGTAATAGCGGAATGCACTGTTTCATATTGTTGTAAGAGAATAACAACTACAATTTGATTCGGCAAACCAATAACAAAATTTCCACTTCGCAGCCTTGCTTAGCATCGCCAGTATTGTTTTTTTTTTTACAATGGCTCGATAATTAAGAGTGGACATAGGTAATATTCGCGGGCTGAAAAGTAATCACTTTTCTGCGTACGTCCACGTCTGTAAATACAGACCAGCTGTTTTGGCACTAAGTGAAACACAGGTAGATCCCCGCCCACACCTCTCAGATCATTCTGACCTGAGAGTACCTGGCTACGAACTAGTGCCATCATTCTTTTCTCACAGCGGTCTTGCAATTTACGTGCATAGTGATGTAGCTTACCAAACTCCACCACAATGTAGTCCCTGTTCCAATCCGGAATTCAATTTCATGTGGTTAAAATTCCACCTCCGTAAGCAAGTTATCCACTACTGCTTTATTTACAAAAGTCCCAAATTGGACAGCATTCAACCTTTAACGAGTTTGTCTGACTCCATACAAAGAATTGTATCCCTGTATTCTCATACTGAAATCCCTTTTGCGGGCGATATCAATATACACAACTCTGGGTGGCTTCGACATTCTGGACAGACAACACCCAAAGGAATGTGTGTTGAGATCTTCGCTGCGGAAAACAACTTGACCCGGCTTATAAATGAGCCCACGCGAATACCAGACGTTGAAAGTCATACCGCCAACACCCTGGACTTGTTTCTCACTTCTCACCCTGATAAATACACCGTTGTTGTGCTCTCCCCTCTAAGCTCATCGGACCACTGTGTCATATCAGCTAAATTCTCCTACATTAACCACACAGTTGGAGACCATCCCAACGCTCGTTTCATGACATTCCAGCTGTCGGCTCTTTCCTGCACACTTTGGAGCCAACTCAACTCATCTTCAATGGGACGTATCCATTTTCGCACTCGTGTAGTAGCAAGAGTACTTAACGATCTTAACATTCACAAATCCGCCGATCCAGATTGTATAGTGATACCATCTTCTTCTGAAGAGGTGTTCTTCTACGTTAGCAAAACCACTGCGTAAGCTTTTTCATCAATCCTACTCTTTAGGAACCTTTCCGAGGAGATGGAACACACCATTTGTTCAGCCCGTCCCAAAAAAAAGCCAAACCTTCTTCTCTCTCTTCTTACAGACCCAAGGGTAATGGGTGCTTTCTTTCCAAGGACATGGAAAGGCTGATAAACCGTCAGCTCATGAAATATCTCGAAACACGAAAACTTCTTAATGACCGGCAGTACGGTTTTCGTAGCAATAGGTCCACTGGTGATTTGATGGCATGTCTCGTCGCAAAGTGGAACCAAAGTTTACATCAATCTAGCGAAAGCAAGATAGTTGCACTTGATATTTCTACGGCATTTGACAGAGTTTGGCATCAGGCTCTCATATTCCTTTCCGAACTCATGGCTCTGCTCTTTGGCTGAAGAAGGAGAACGGCACCGTACGTTAAGTTAAGCTCACTAAATTCCGATATTAACAGAAAAACCACTTGGGGAGCTATCAAAAGAAGGGAATTTAATGCTAACAAAACACAATGCTGTCTGCTGTCGCTAAGGCGAAATTCAAATACCAAGTTCTTATCCATGAATGGTACTTGCATCGTCGAAACCAAAAAACTTACCATTCTCGGTATGTGTGTCAATGACAACATACGTTGGAATGGCTACATTTTCGAAGTTGTCGAAAATGCTACAAAATGTCTAGGTTTCCTTAAGCGATATAAGAAATTGTTCACCCCCCATGATACATGGGTGACAGTGCTCCACAGAAATTGCCATTAGCGTTCGGCCCCTCCAAATCTCCAGCCGTAATACCTGTTTCATTATGTATGCTTATCAGTATGCCTACTTTCGGACGTACCCTGAAGTATGGTGATTCTTTTCTTAGTTGAATAACTCGTTCATGAAATGCTCTACCGAACTCTTTATTTCCTAGCTATTACAATTAAAAAAAAAAAAAAAAACCTGGCGATATCCAGTGGTGCAACTATCTTCTTCACGTTAATTGCGCTCATAATACCCCCACGTGATAACCGCCGGGTACTGGTCAATGTCTATCTGGACCGGACCTGCGGCAGCACTCAGATCTCAGAACGGGTAACTGGCCCTCCAAGTTGGGTTGGAAAAAATTAAAAAATAACGAAGCAACAAGCCTCGGATACGGACGAATCTACTGTTTACAACCCATGCAAACGAACAAAGGACAACGAACTTCGGATATGCACGTGGAATGTAGGTCCTTTAACAGGCCGCAAGAAACCGAACAACTAGCGGAGGCCCTAGACTGCTGCAAAGCAGATCTAACCGCCATCCAAGAAATGGGATGGAGTGGGCCGGGCAAAAAGAGTTCGAAAAACTGCGGCATCTACTACGGCGACTGTTATCGACGGCAAAACCAGCGCTTATTTGAATGAGGATTTGTTGTTGGAGGCAGACTTAGGGAAGAAGTCTTGAGTTTCCGGCATGTGAACGAGCGCCTCGTAGCAATCCACATCAAGGTTAAATTTACGATACCAAAGATGCCTTCTTTGGGCTCTTGTACAAGACCTACAAGCAATGCACTAGCTATGACATTAAAATTGAACTCGGTGATTTTAATGCAACGCTAGGAAGTGAAGGCATGCATTGGTAGCACTATCGGAAGATATAGCCTTCACGACACCACCTCCGATAATAGATTCAGGCTTATCGACTTTGCGGCGGAACGAAACATTGTCGTAGCTAGCACGCAATACCCCATCTCGATATTCACAAGGAGACTTGGAGAACTCCTGATCAACAGTCAACCAGATGGACCACATTGAGATCGACGCAAGACACTCCTCCAGTATTATGGATGTCCGAACGTTCCGAGGAGCCAACATCGACTCGGAGCACGACCTTGTTGTAGCCAAGGAACGGTTGCGGATATCCCAAACAACTCCAAGACAAGCAAATATTGTGAGGAATTTCGATGTCGGACGGCTACAATCGCAAGAGATCGCCAAGTCCTTTTCGGATCGAGTCCAACTTAGGCCCTTATTGCGGTTGTCGATCGTCGATCAAGTCGATTGTCGATTCGACTGATTTCATGTTTGGTATTTTGTAACTCAATCGAAAAAGGATTCTATTATTGTGAATAAAAACCATAAAAGTAACTATTGTGAATACAATTTGTTTTGACAGTTGTTTGCTTATTTATTCATTGCCGCAATATTTTTCAAAAAAAAAACTTAATAAAATGAGCTCCATCGAATTGCATAAGTTATTCAGATGATTTTTTTAAAATGACCAGATAAAAATAAAGGGTTAAGAGATGCCCAATGTCGATTAACGATCAACAATCGCAATACGGGCCTCTATGAGCAGAAAAGGAGAGACGAACAACGGCTTCTCAGGAGGAAGAAAAAAGAGCATGAGAAGAGCGTGATCAAGGAAATTGAGAAATGCTACTCCAGGAATGAGATTCCCCGAACCGAAGCCTATAGAGACGAACAAGGGAACATGGTAGTAGAGTCTGGATAGATTCATACGAAATTATGCCGGATGAATGGAACCACAGCATTGTTTGTCCGATCCTCAAGAAAGGAGACCCTCTTGACTGCCGTTCGTCAACAACCTGATAAGTCCATATCAGTGTGGCTTTAGGCCAGGAAAGTCCACCATCGACCAAATATTCGCACTACGGCAGATCGTGGAGAAAAATCATGAGACCACCTACTTATCGATTTTAAAGCTGCGAATGACAGCATCTATAGAGACGAGATGTACAAACCAATGTCTAGTTTTGGCATTAAAGTCTTATAAAGGGTGACTTTTGTTGTCCGAGAGAGGGCTTTTCTACTCAATTGCCTCCTTAAACCAAAGAAACAGCTGTTGGCAAGAGTTATTCTTCACTTGATCTCAGCGCTGGTGTCGTTGTCTGTATTTATAGCGGAGCCTAGGTAGACAAAGTCCTTAACTACCTCAAAGTTATATCTGTCGAGGGTGACGTTCTGTCCGAGACGTCGGTGTTGGTTGTCCTTTCTGCTTGACAGCATATACTTGGTCTTGCCCTTATTGACCGCTAAACCCATTTTCGCCGCTTCCGTCTCAATACTCGCGAAAGCGCCACTGACATCAAGCTGCTTTCTCCCGATTATGTCAATATCGTCGGCGTATGCGAGTAGTTGGACGGACTTTTGAAAGATAGTGCTTCTTGTGTTTGCTCGTGAGTTTTGCACTATTCTTTCAAGTACGATGTTGAAAAAATCGCATGACAGCGCATCGCCTTGTCTAAATCCTTTCTGGACATCAAAAGTCTCGGTGAGATCTTTACCGACCTTGATGGAGCAACGTGCATTCTCCATCGTCATCCTACACAGACGGACGAGTTTGAAAGGTATCCCGAAACTAGACATTGCTCTGTATAGCTCGTTTCTATAGATGCTGTCATACGCGGCCTTGAAATCGTGGTGTATATAAACAAAATTTGTGTTGTATATCTTTATGATATTTTTATATTCTCTACAAGTCTTGAAGAACATTAAAAGTCTTTAGAGGCAATATTTAAAAAGTTGCAAGAACACAATTTAAAAATTCAGGCTGATAAATGTAGCTTTATGAAACAAAACACAGAATTCTTAGGACACATTTCAACCAAAGACGGGTTAAAACCAAATACAAACAAAATTAGAGAAATCTGAAACTTGAAAATACCAAAAACTGAGAAACAACTTAAGGGATTCCTAACATACTTTATGATAAAATACCTTAAGAAAGAGGAGAAAATAAATATAAATGACTCACAATATATATCAGCATTTGAAAATCTAAAAACCTTAATTACGGCACATCCTATTTTAAAATTCCCTGAATATGATGAGCTATTTGTCTTAACAACGGCCGCAAGCAATCATGCTATTGGTGCCGTTCTATCACAAAATGCGCATCCAGTTTGCTGTATTTCAAGAACTCTAAACGAAACAAAAAAAATTATAGTGTCACAGATAAAGACTTTTTAAGAATTGTTTACTGTGTTCAATATTTCCATCCATATCTATATGGAAACACATTTAAAATAGTCACCGATCATGCACCTATTAAGTACTTACATAGCAGATATAAAGGTAAAGAATTTTCTCAGAGAAATCAGAGATGGTTAGTAAAACTACAAGAGTACAACTTTACTATTTAATATAGATTTTTTAAGCAGGTTAAAAAATACACCCAAAATCAAAGAAAATAACGATACCGAATCAAAGATTTTTTTTTTATAATTGGCTTGCGCTCGAGGGGTTTAAAATGATTGCACACAGCGCGGGCGATGGAAAATAAGGAGGATAGAAAGACAGGTACCGATGTACGTTGCTCTTGAATGTTTGGAGGTTATAATGACTAGGAAATAAAGAGCTCGGCAGGGCATTCCATAAGCGGATTGTTTGGCTTAGGAAAGATTCACGATATTTCAGGATACGTCCGAAAGTGGGCTTGAGGGTGTACTGATGAGCATTTATAGCGAGGCGGGTGTTACGGTGATAGGTTTGAAGGGACGGAATGCTACTGACAATTTCAGCGGAGCACTGGTGGTGAAAATAGCGATAGAACAACGTGAGGCAGGAGACATTACATCGGTGGTCGAGGGTGTCAATCGACTGAGTAATATTAGCATCAGCTATAAGCTTTATCGCACGGTTTTGAATCCTATCTAGTAGGCACAAAGATGTCTTGGGGGCACCTGACCAGATAGGAGCATTGTACTACAATTTTGGGCAAACGAAAGCCTTATATATTGAAGCCAGATCAGAGGGGGTGAAATATTTCTTACATTGCTTGAGGAAACCTAGACATTTCGCAACATTTATGTCGACTTCGAGTATGTGGTCATTCCACAGTAAGTTGTTATGACACACATACCGAGAATGGATTTCAACACGATGCAAGTGCCATTCATGGATAACGGCTGGGTATTTGGATTTCGCTTTAGCGACAGCAGACAGCATTGCGTTTTGTTAGCATTAAATTCCACTTCTTTTGATAGCTCCCCAATTGGTTTTTCTGTTAATATCGGAATTTAGTGAGCTTAACATATGCTGCCGTTCCCGTTCTAACGGAGAACGGAGCCTGGGGGCACACCAGCATTTATTTTGTGGATATCAGACTTGAAACCATCCAAGACTACTTGAATTAAACGTTCCGAAAGGTAATTTCTAATCCATTAAAGAAGACAGTCATCGATCCCAAATGCACGCACTTTCGACAAAAGAGCCTGATGCCAAACTCTGTCAAATGGAACTAACAGAAAACATGAACTCAGTCGAGAAAAAACAACTAGATCATATAGGTATTAAAGAGGAAATGGTTAACAAGTACAAAACACAACTTTTATTGACTTATAATGTTAAGAAAGAAATTAAAATTTTACATAATAGAAGAATAATATATCTAAGCTCACTTGAAGATGTAAGTAAAATCAAAGATGTTTTAATAAGATTCATAAAGAAAGGAATGATAGGAATATATTCAGAAGTTGAGGACCATCAATACAGCGTAGTCCAACAAGCTATTATGCAGCTATTCTCACGAGATACAAATGTAAAATTCATTCAGTGTTTACAGAGGGCTGTTGAAATCTAAACCGAGGAGGAGGTACACAAACAAATTTTCATCTATCAGACAAAGGAATCCATGCACAGTGGCGTTAACGAGACGTATTACACACTTAAAGACAAAATCTATTTTCCTTAACTTCATGAACAATAGGAAGCCCATTAAACCAAAATTTCATATTACAGAAACTCCAACGCAGGAAAACGAAATTGTTCATCTAAATATATTTCACATTAAAAAGAAAACCTTTGTTACAATTATCGATAAACTTACTAAATTTTCCGTAGCTTATACAATTAATGACAGAAATTGGAGATGCAAAAAGGAAATTTTAATGGATAATTTTTCTAAATTTGGAAAACCCAAGAGGATTATTACAGACAACGAAATCAGATCAGAACAAATTATAGTTTTTGAGAGAAAATAACGCTGAAATCCATTGGACTTAACCAAATAGCCATACAGGTAGTTCAGATGTAGAAAAACTTCATTTTACTTACTTTACTTACTTTAGGTGGCGCTACAGTCCGCGGTGGACCTGGGCCTCAGTCAACAAGCTTCTCCAGCCAGCTCGATCCCTGGCTAGCTGTCTCCAGTTTCGCACGGTAAGTTGGCTGAGGTCCTCTTCCACTTGCGTGCGCCACCTGAGTCTTGGCCTTCCTCTACTGCGCTGTCCCTCGGGAGCGGATTCGAATTTTTACTCAAAAGTCTGCATTAACGGTGAGTGTATGTATGGACTGTACAGCGACATTGACCTAGCCAGAAGAGTGAAGATCCAACGACTAAGATATTTTGTACTGGTTAGAAAATTTATAATGTTTGTTCTTAACTAAGCAAGTTTTTAACATTAGACAATGACTTTTCCAGTTACAGTCGACTCCCTCTAAGTCGAATTTTCACGGGATATCAAAATTAGTTCGAGTTAGAGAGAGTTTTGGAAAAATGCGAGTTAGAGGGGTTAATATTGTTTTTGTTTAAAAGCCTTTATTTTGATCAAAAATATATACATGTAAGTTATAAATATATAAAATTACTTAAAGAAACTTGTAATTTTAGATTGAGTCATTACAGTTGGAGTGTGTACCTTTTTAAAAAACGATTCTATCTTACAAAGGCAGTGTTGACCTCATCCGGTACATCTTCTGTCATTTCAATTGCAGATTGCAATATTTCAATTGCGTTTCCAATGTTCTTCTTTCCCGGAAGTTCAACATTAATTGTTTCGGCTTCATCTTCTTCTTCATCATCTCTACTCCCGTCATCGTTAGCATCAGCAGCATGTGCTATTGCTTCCAAAATTGAATTGCGATCAGGTACTTCTGTGGCTACGATACCGTCATCGACTTGAACATAATCCTTCCAACTCAACATTGTAATCAGATTCTGCAAGCCTGTTCCAGATTACCTCGATTTCATTAATATCCTCGTTTAAACATTTGAGTAAGTCAAGTGGAATATCATCTTCATCGTCCCACGTCTCGGGCTTCAATCCGGCCTTTTGGAAACAATTCTCAATCGTCAACGGAGTCACATCCTCCATCCGTTCCTTTGAAATTTCTCGTACACAGTCGAGCAGTGATATCTTATATTCCTCTTTTTTGGTTTCCCAAGTCTTCAAGATCTTACTAAGTACACGGCGCTTATAGTGTATTTTCAAATTTTGTATAATACCCATGTCCATCGGCTGAACTATTGAGGTCACGTTAGGAAGGAAATACTCAAGCTTTATGAACTTTAATTTAGCCTTTACTTGCTTTGGGTGAGCTGGACAGTTATCGATGATGAACAAAACCTTGCGTTTTGATTTTCCAAATTTTGCATCAAGCTTCAAAAGCCACCTCGTAAAAAGATCTGCCGTCATCCAAGAACGTTGGTTAGCTACATAACCTACCGGCAAAGATTTAATTTTTTTAAAGCAGCGAGGATTTTTACTCTTCCCGATAATTAAGAGCTTTTCTGAGCCAGTCATGTTGGATCCCGCCAGGCATGTCACTCTTCCTCCAAAACATTTTTCACCTTTTAAAGCCAAGGTACGAGTCGGCAAACACTTAAAAAAAAAACCCATCTCGTCGACATTAAAAATATCGTCCGGTTTGAGTCCTCTGACAACCTCTGAGATCTGTTGTTTCCATTCATCGGCTTTTGTCTTGTCAACAGAAACGCTTTCACCAGATAAAACTTTGCATAGTATATTGTGTCTGCTTTTAAATCTGGTCAGCCAACCATCACTTACCTTGCAATTAGGAAAATCTAAACTCCTTGCAAATTGAAAACAGCTTTGTCAACACTTTCATACTCACAAACCTTGTTCCGCTTTACCTGACCACTAATTTGAACACAACTATGTCGGAGTCTTAAATGCTCTCTTTCAGCCCATATGGTTGAAAGAGTACTGCTAGGAATACCAAAATCTTCAGCAATTTTCTCTTTCTTTTGAAGTCCCTTATCAACTTCTTCAATCAGACGAATTTTCGTTTCAAGATCTAAGGTTTTTAATTTTCTTTTGGCCATAATTAATCTAAAAAGTTAGTGTTCATTTGTAAAAATTTTAAATTCCCTTACATGTAAACGCATTACGTACCTAAGCAATGAAATCCTTTAAAAGTTAAGTTTTTTGTTAAAAAAATGTTCTTGTTCAACTTAACGTATGTACGAGTATCTATAGCATAGACTGAAAGCAATACAGCTTAAATAACTCCTGACCAGACCGTTTATTTCGTGTTTATCTCCTTTCATGTAACTTAAACAGAGTTTCTAATTGATATACCATATGATGACAACCAACCTGCTAAGAATAACACGCACGTAAGCAAATGTTTACAATTGGAATCTCACTAGTAGACGTCTGCATGTTCCTCTTTTTAAAGTAGACTTCTAATACACGCACTAAATGAAGCAAGAAAACATCTCAGATACCTAACTGTTTTCAGATTAAAAGCAGATTGTTTGGAGCCCAACCCACAACACAATGAATAAGCAGCGCAGTTTTTCATACAGAGTCACACGGTTGTGTGCGCGATGCGACTAAGAGAGTCAAAGGATTCAGTGTGCGTGCTTGATACAAGTTGCGAGAGGACATTTTTTGTTTATTTTTCTGCAAAAGAAAAAAATTCGACTTAGAGGTATTGAAAATAGACCAAGAGTCGAAAGAATGTATTCAACTTAGAGGGAGTTCGACTTAGAGGATGGTTTTTTGTATGGAAAATTAAGGGGAAAGCCAAAATATGGCGAAACAATTCGAGTTAGAGGGAAATTCGACTTAAAGGAAGTTCGACTTAGAGGGAGTCGACTGTATATTTACTATTAAATGTTAGGCCTAGCATTTTCATACTGTCAACGTTAACTATCTAAACGAAAGGAAGTTTTGTTACATGAGATTTTACGACAAAAATGTAAAGTTTTACATTTTTCTAAAGAGAGTTTCGCTCCAGAAAAAGTAGCCCAATAGGTTAATTGTTATAAGGTCTTTGTGCACAGAATATAAAAATTTAACATAATTAAATACTTTTGGACCAATTCCCCAATTTTTAAGTTTCGTTAGGATTACATGTACTCCAACACTGTCAAATGCTTTTTCAAAGTCAAGTTACTAGCGAGTAAACGAAAGGAAGTTTTGTTACATCAGGGTTTACGACAACTATGTAAAGATTTACATTTTTCTAAAGAGAAAAAGTAGCCCAATTTTGTATGTCATTAAGGTTAGTTGTTGTTAGGTCTTTGTGTTTGCAAAGAATATAAAAATCATCAGCGTAGCACGTAGGGTTTAGCTGTTTATGTTTGGTAATGAGCAAGCTCAAATCATCGAATGCTATGATGAATAACATCACAGATAGAGGAGATCCTTGTGGAATACAATTGAATAAGGATGTAGAAGGATGAAAACGAATTGTTTGGTTTGACAAAGATTTTCCTGTTGGTAAGGAAAGATTTAACATAATTAAAAAATTTTGGACCAATTCCTCAATTTTTAGGTTTCGTTAGGATTACATGTACTCCAACTCTGTCAACTGCTTTTTCAAAGTCAAGTGACAAGGCAGTGACATGGTTGCGTGCCGATAAGGCATTGGTAATATAAGAATCTAGATGTAGAAGGGCGTCAGAACACCTTTTTTTAAGTTGAAAAGCAGCTTGATTCGGTTTTATGAGCCTACGGGATTCGATTATCCAAAGCAGTCTTTTTGCAACTATTTTTTCGATTACTTCAGAAATGCAGGGTATGAGTGAAATGGGTCCAGAACCATTTAAGTTGCTGTTATCTTTCATTGGTTTAGCTAGAGGTAATAGAGTTGCCTGTTTCCAAAGATGTGGAATGACACCTGTTTCTAAAATACTATTAAACAAATGAATCTAGCAATCTAGTAGTTGCGAGAGTTGTGAGGTTTTTTATCATTGGGTATGATTTCCTGTGTCTGTTTGGTATTTTGCCACTTGGATTGCTTAGACAACTTTCAAAATCCAGAAGGGAGATCTTTTCGTCAGTAAGTTTTGCGGTTGGGGACATGGTGTTGATATCTACAGTAGAAGTGAGCGAAGTTAGTTTTTGGGCAACATAACTGGGGTGAAAGTGTTCGTCTTTTGAACTGCTGGACCATGTAAGTGCAATATAGTTTATAGATCAGTTGGGTGCGAAATAGGACCTGTGGGGGGTATGAGAAGTTTTATAGTTTGCTATGTATATTCGCCAGTTAAGCGGCGGATGTTATGCCATAATTTAACTGTAGAGGAGCTTGGGCTTATGGTTGAGGTAAAGAAAAGAATAAAATTAGCCTGATTTGGATATCTTTTGAAGATGCGCCAGGCTTTATCTTTTTCGAGACGTAGTTCATTGATTTTAGGACTCCAACAGGCAACCGTTTTTTGCGATTTTATTTTACTTTGCGGTATCGACATGATTGCGGCAGAACGTACAGCTTTTTGTGGAGCAGTGCGGCTTCTTTGTTTATGTTAAGTGAAGTTTGTTAACTGTCGAATAGTCTGATATGGACTTGCGAAAACAAGCCCAGTCAGCAATATTACTTTTGAATTTAAGGCTCACTGAAGTAAGCGCAACACTTAAGCGGACAATAATCGATCATGTTATTGGAAAGTAATCGCTATTATGCAGATCATCCAAGACATACCAAGAGGCTTTATTTTGCAACTCGGGAGAATAGCATGTTACATCAACATGAGTTAGAGTGCGTAGGGGAACCATCGTTTAGTATAATAATATTTGATACAGATTTGAGAAGGTGGGAAACATACGCAAATGATGGTTAATTTAATTTTGGATTGAACTTCTACCGCTCGTACTGGCAGGTTTTATACAATTTTTATTTTAGTGTGAGAGATGTTTTTTTTTATTAGGATAGCAATTCCTTGATTGGAAGCCTTATTACTCGGAAGGTTAAAAAAGTAACCGCGATAAGAATTAGGAATGATCGGTGTTGAACCGAAACAATTATGTATTTCTTGAAGACAAATTATAGATGGGTTATATTATTTTGTTAAAATTGTCAACTCGTCCAAATTATTATAGAAGCCTTTCAAATTCCACTGTAGAATGTATAAGATTTCATTGGAAATGAAATGAAATGCCTACATTGTTTTGAGTTTTATTTTTATTAAAAAAAATGCAGTTTGTTTAATGGAGTTTTTTTTTATAATTCAGCATCTTTAGGGTTTGAAATTTACATTAAATAATCATTGTTATATAACAAAGATTTTGTGGCAGCTGATATCGGGGAATGTATTGGTTGTGTGGGTTCTGTGTTATGTATGGATGGAGTGGTTGTGTTTTTATTTGGATTTGGTGGACTTGAGGTTGTGATTGTTTTTTGAGAAGGTTTGTGAATATCGGTTTGTGTTGTATTTTCCATGTTGAGTTTGGAATAATCTCAGCAGTGAATTTCTCATAGCATTATGTTTTTGGTGCTTTAGCGGCTCTTCTTAACTTAGCGTTAGCTTTGCAATACAAGATAATATTAGAACCTGTTGGGGATTTTTTAAACAATCGCCAGGGCTCTCATCGCGTAAGACGACGATCGTCTGACGACACTGCTTCGTGTAACACTAAATAGATGAATCGTCCAGACAACGTCGTTTTGTACGATTCATTAATGCTTCGTATAACTCATTGAACTGTCAAATAACGACGATTGAACGATTGCTATTTTACAATCGTTTCACACTTAATGTTTAATGTAATGTAATGCGTTGGCATTACAATGCGTTTTTTCTCGATGACGAAGAAAGTGAAAATTCTGTCGGACTGTAGCGAATGCGAAGGACGCTTAGAGATGCATCGGATCCGCTTTTACTTCCAACGAAAAAGTAAAAATTTTATAAACTATTTTTAAACAATAAACTTGCTAAATTGGATTTTGCATTTTAGTTCTATTCAACGTTTTCGATTATCAAAAAAGGCATTTGTACTAGTGCAGAAAACGGTAAACCTAAGGAGCGGCTCGCGGTTAACATATATACCCCCAATTTTAAGACTTGGTGCTACCTTGGAGGTCCTAGCTGGTGGTGGCTACCAATGGTTGACTGTTAACGACTTTGGAATTTCTGTTGGCCAAAGTACCCTTTCAGAGATAGTTTGCGAGACCATAAAAGCATTAGAACTAAAGCTGTGTCCAAGCTGGATAACATGGGATATGGGCAACGAAATAAGAAAGGAAGAGACAAAGCAGTGGTTCTATCAGAAATATGCAATACCAGGAAGTAAGTATAAATATCCATATTTACGATTCTTCGAATTGTACTAACGATTTAATTTCCATAGTTATCGGATGCGTAGATGGTACCCACCTATATTTTCAAAGACCGCGAGAAAATGAGAATGTTTTCTTCAATAGAAAAGGAAGACACAGCTTAAATGAAAACGGTAACTGCAATAAATGCTAGATACACTGGATCCGCACATGACTCGTTGGTTTGGAAGCATTCCACGAAAGAGCCTTTTTTGTTAGAAACTTCGCAACCATAATTATTGATTTTTGGGTAGGTACGCAATTATTTGTATCCTTGTGTAATCCTCACATATAACATTGTAGGTGACAGTGGATATCCTCTTGAGCCTTGGTTGCTGACACTCTATAGAGCATCTAATGACCCGGCTAAGATACACTTCAATCAAATTCATTCTAAGAAACTTAATAGAAAGATGTATTGGAATTTGTAAAGGTATAACCAATTACCGTTTTCTTCCTAAAAGTATTTTTGACTGTTCGTACTATAGGTCGATGGAGAATATAATATCCCACATCATCCAGATCTACCAATTTATTGTAGTCTTTGCAACTTATCTGAGAGAGAAGACGTTATACGAGTACATTTCATCGGAAGATGCCACATCCTTAAAGAAATAAGAACATATTTTCTAAAAAAAAACGACACAATATCTGAGGAAGAAGTTATAGCCTATCTAAACTGCGAAAGTACTTCTATAAAGCAGCAACCAATTAATGTTGTTAAATTATTACTGAGATCTTTTAACTTTGTAAAAAAAAAATCAAATTATTTTTTACATATCTTTAAATTCTTTTAAATTCAAGAATTGAATATATAGATACATTAAAACAAACTTGTTATTAAATGTTTAATTTCATGTCAATCAGTCAATCAGGCAGACGGCAAAGCCATGCTTAATGGAGGAAAGGAAGAGCAGGTACCACCCTAACAAAGTTGCTATTTTTACTAATGTTTACGCTGCATTGCACAACATATGTACGAGTATCTTCCACAATATGGACAACAATATTGCAGATACCGAACCCAACGATGACAGTTCGATGGAAAATGAGACTGCAAATAGAGATATTTCCAATAACCATATGAGGGAGTTTGCAGAAAGAAATCGAAATTCAATAAAAGAATCGCAATTAGATTAGAGATAATTGTTATTATTGTGCATTATAAATAAATAATAAATCGGAACAAAACAACGAATTTTAACAGTGACAGCATAAATGCCATTTTCTATTCGACGTTAAACCTGTTTAGTACGAGGGCGGGTCAATAAGTCCGTGACTTTTGGATTAAAACACAGATTTTTTGATATAAAAATAATTTAGAAGTTAATAGAAATATGGTGTGCATTGGTTCACCCGCTATTGAAAAAGTAAGGTCCCAAATGGATTTAAAAATATATGAAAGAAAATGAGGAAACTCGATGCTTTCTGCTAACTTTAACTTTTCACAGACACCGAGTTTCCGGGGGCAATTGGTTGTGTGAATGGGACCCCAAGATATGATAATTCCACAAAAAGTTGATGATCCGGACAGGACTATGGAGCATAAAGGGTTAGGCTAGTGAGTTTTTTAAACACTCTTAAATATGGTACAGTTGAGCGCCGATTAACCGGGAGCCCCATTCAACCGGGATATTTAAAAGTAAAAAATATTTTTTATTGAAATTCGATTAACCGGAAAAGACTCTATTATCCGGGATACGAGCTAAAATCAAGTCAAAACAAATTGTATTGCATGTTCATTCGTGCAGATTTTACGCACTAACTCACATGGATTTGTTTGTGTGCGCTATTCATGTAACTGTAATTGATATTTCAAGAAAAAAATATCGCTTTTACGTTTCTGAATCGTGTTATTCATTACACTGTCATTAGTTTGCTCTGTGTTTATTGATCAATTTGTACAAGTTTCATCATTTTGTTCGCGATAGTTTTGAAGGAGGCATAATTTAAATTGAATTACGAGTATGAAGGTGGTGAAATTTATTTTAGCGTGATGGCATCCTCATCAAGTGTAGTAAAAAGGCAAAGACTTGTATTGTCTATTAGACAAAAAGTAGACTTAATTAAATGTAAGTTAATGGTAATTGGTAAGTCTTCATCCAAGAGCACTCAAAAATGTGAGAGAGCTCCCTGTCATATATAACGCAAACAAATTTTATGGAGTGGTTCAACCAAAACTTTATGCACGAAGTCAAAGAACATTTCTTTTCTTTTACTATTGGAAAACTGCCCAGCTCACCCGGATGTAGACGAGTTTAAGAGACATAATGTCATTGTGATATATCTGCCAGCAAACTGCACATCTTTGATTCAGCCAATGGATCAGGGTGTCATAAGGAGTTTAAAGAGTCATTATCGCAAATATACGAGGGCGGGTCAATAAGTCCGTGACTTTTGGATTAAAACACAGATTTTTTGATAAAAAAATAATTTTATTTTTCAACGTAGTCTCCCTTGAGCTCTATACACTTTGTCCAACGCTTCTCCAATTTTTTTATCCCTTCCAAAAAAATGATTTGTCGAGGTCCTCAAAATAGGCCTTTGTTTGCGAGATGACTTCATCATTGGAGTCAAATCTTTTTCCACCAAGCCATTTCTTCAGGTTTGGGAACAAGAAGTAGTCGCTCGGAGCCAAATCTGGAGAATAGGGTGGATGAGGGAGCAATTCATAGCCCAATTCATGGATTTTTGCCATGGCAACTGCACATGTGTGCACCCTTGCATTGTCTTGGTGGAAAAGAACTTTTTTCTTGGCCAAATGAGGTCGTTTTTTTTCAAATCGTCATTGAATCGGTCCAATAAGTTGGCATAATATTCCCCATTGATTGTTCTTCCCTTTTGAAGGTAGTCAA
Organism: Volucella inflata; assembly: GCA_928272305.1. Taxonomy (NCBI): domain Eukaryota; kingdom Metazoa; phylum Arthropoda; class Insecta; order Diptera; family Syrphidae; genus Volucella; species Volucella inflata. The sequence continues at coordinate 62,972,368 of OV743716.1, forward strand.
TGTGGATTATCCCGCGTGCATCTCAAAAAACAGTCGCCATAACTTTATTGGCTGACAAACCCACCTTGGCCTTCTTTGGCGCCGATTCACCCTTAGAAACCCACTGTTTTGACTGTTGTTTGTTCTCTGGTGTGTTGTGATGGATCCATGTTTCGTCCACGGTTAAAAAACGGCGCAAAAACTCCTCCATATTGCGATTAAACAACGCCAAACCTTCCTGTGAAGTTGTTACACGATTGCGTTTGTGGTCGACTGTGAGCAAACGCGGCACCCATCTTGCGGAAAGCTTTCTCATGCCCAAGTGATCATTCAAAATTGAAACCACTGAGCCATGCGAGATCCCTACGGCTTCCATAATCTCTCGCACTTTCAATCTTCGGTCGGCCAACACCATATCGTGAATTTTTTCGATTGTTTCGGGTGTAGAGACCTCAACTGGGCGTCCAGGACGTTCGGCATCTTCAGTGCTTGTACGGCCACAACGAAATTCAGTAAACCACTTTTTTACCATTGAAATCGATGGTGCAGAGTCCCCATATTATTTATCAAGCTTAGTCTGGTCTCGGTAATGGTTTTTTTTCGCAAGAAATAATGCTTAATAAGCACACGAAATTCACTTTTTTCGATTTTCTCCTCAAATTAGTGAGTAGTCTGATAAAAATAGCTGTCAAACACAAACTAACTGACGCAGCAAGTTTAAATTTTGACAGGAGTCAACTGACAGATGCCTGTTGACAGGAGCAGTGTTGCTGTTTCAGTAAAGAGGTCAGAAATTCAAAAAGTCACGGACTTATTGACCCGCCCTCGTAGTTCTCAAACTGTTTATAAAACTGTCTACAGTTTGAACGATGGACGATACGACGGGACGATGTGATTGTTGTGTTACACGAAGCAAACTTTTGATGACGTCGTTTAATACAATCGCTTGAACGATGATCGCCTTAAAAGTTACTCGATGAGAGCCCAGGTTTTCTGTTTTTCGTCACGAAGAACGCTTATTTCCTTGAGTCACCAAGGGACGGTGTTGTGGCATGTTTCTGTTTTGTTTGGGGAATTGCTTCATTTGAATGATAGCAGCTTCCTTGTTTATATTGGGTTAACGTTGTCTCCTACAAATCTCGTTGGATATTTTTGATTGAAAAAGGTCCTAGCTAGCTTTTTCCAATATGAATTTTTGTTGGTGTGTTTTTGGAGAAATGTTGGTAACCAAGTGACACAGTGGTGATGATAGGAAAATGGTCGCTACCATGAAGATAATCGAAAACAATCCATGTGGAACTGGGTATGAGAAAGGGTGTTATAAGTTTTAAGTCGTTATGAGTGAATGTTTTGTGCGTTGAGAAGTGGGTGTTGCCCAATGTTTAGAATTGGTAGGCCTGAGTTTGCAATGACAATTTCAACCTGTTTACCTCGCTTATTATAGGTGTCGGACCCCAAGCAAGGCCCCAGGTATTGAAGTCCCCCGTTAGAATGATTGGTGTGATGTGAATTGTTGATCTGATGAAATGTATACAGAGGATACGGTTATTTTTATTTTAAGGACTATTTCGACTGCTGCTGCGGATATATTGGAGTTAATATTAAAGGGGTTTTGTGAAATTGTTTTATGAATAAGAAGACAGGTGCAATGTTTCGAAGAGGTGTTTAAGGGTAGATTGAGGTTCGTATTGCTTACTGTGGCAGTTTCCTGTAAGGAAATGACAGACGATTGGAGTTCATTAATAAGTAATTGCAACTCAATGTAATTATGTACTAAAATAACCTCTAAGGTTCCATTTGAGAACCTTAAGTATTGATTTGTTTTTTGAGGAAAGCCCTGCACACTAAAATATGAGTTATGTAGTAGAAGGTTCGTTTTGGATGAGTTTTGAGGGTAATTGTTAGGACTCTGTTTCAGTTTCTGAGTTGTCCGAACTTCGAAAAGAGGTCGAACGATTAAGCCGTTGAACAGCAGAGTAAATACATGAGGGGGTCATATTACTTCTTTTTGTAGTGTAGCTCAGCTACTGACAGTTTTGACATCGCATGGGGTTCGAGAAGTATTCGTTGACTTCAACATTGTCCAGCCGCTGTTAACTGAAGTTGGTGGACGTAAAACGTTAAAGGTAAGAAGGATGAAGCCGGTGGCACGTTGGCTGCCGTCTACAGTTTTTTTTAATTTAAAGACATCTAAACATCTTGTGGTTTCACCTAAAGAATAATTTCCTTTTCCGACACGTTAATAAAACATGGCGCACAGGCTGTACCTTTTGAAGTGTTTAAATTTGAGTGTAGAGTACGAAGATAGGCCAAAGGTTGGACATCGTTTTTTGCTAAAGATATATGACTGCAATTTTTTGGGATTTTGTGAAAACCAAAAGGTTCCATCCCATAGTTGAGTAATATTCTCATAGGCCGTGCTAATGTTATCTCCTACTTTCTTAAGTAAGAAGACGCTAAAAGATGAGATGGGTTTTTTTTTGTTGGATGTAGATATAACAAAACATTAAGGGTTATTGAAAACTGCATGGATTGTAGGCACATTATATATTATTGTTGAATGGTATATAGTTAATTTTTTTTCTTTTACTTTGCTTGGACTCTGTTAGCGGGTCTATATCAAGCCCACTGAACCAGTTACCCGAAAGAACACGCGGCCCAGAGGCCAAGGAATATTCACCTGTTTGTCATAGTATACAGGTTTTTGTTTACTTTACTGGCCGTAGGAAGTAAAGAAAAAAAGGAATAAATGAACAATGCGAATAGCGGAACGCAATAGGGGAAAGTGACCGAGAACGTAGGCAGACATCCGATGTTATCGAAACGAAACCTAGTCGGAGATTGCATTCGTTGTTTTAAGGAAGGCGGTCATTTTGGTATTCGATTCCTTAGCGTTGCTTCTTCTTCTTCTTATCCTTTTATTCACCCTTTCCTCGTTATACGAACTTATGCGTAACGAGTTTCCCATTTTTACTGCATCGCTGCTGCTCCGCTTATGGGGTTGGCTAATGTCGCAGACCGCAGAACGCGTCTACATAATGCTCGGTCCTGGATCGCTTCAGTGTTAAGCCCCAGGCGTTGTTGCGCATTTGCCATCTGAGAAATCCAGGAATTCTTTTTCCGACCTCGTTTTCTTACAGTTGGAGTGACCGTAGTTGATAGTGCCTTTTTAACCGGATTTTCAGCAGATCTTCTTTGAACGTGGCAATACCAACTTATTCTATTCGCCTCAAGCTGTTCGGTTACCGAATTCTTTATATGTAGACTTCCTCTTATACGCGTAGATCTAATACAATCGCGTTTAGTGACTCCACTAGACATCCTTAACAATTTCATTTCCGCTGCCGTCATTTTGTTTTTAAACGCTTCGTACATTGTCCAGCACTGTGAACCGTATATAAGAGCTGGTCTAACAACCGTGGTGTAGAGTTTCCCCTTTAATTTAAGTGGAAATTTTCGGTCGCAAAAGATTTCCGAATTTTCCCGCCATTTCATCCATCCTACACTCACTCTGTGGTTTACGTCGTCGTCATATTTCGCTTCCATGTTAACGATTGATCCTAAGTACTTAAAGATAGTGCTTTCCGGAAGAACTATTCCGTCTAACATTATATCCGGAACAGGTCGCAACGGATGCGCAAATGGGCACGTCAGATGCTCCGTCTTTGAACGACTTATTTTAAACCCGTTTCTCTCTAGCGCATTTCTCCATGAATCTAAGGCGTTCTGTAAATCTTCGACGTTATCGCTAAGTATAACTGCGTCGTCAGCGAAGAGAATTGGCGTTACATTTGCTTCGCGCATGCAGTCTTTTAAAAGATAGTCGAATACTACGTTAAAGAGGAAAGGGCTAAGTACGCTTCCTTGATGCACTCCGACATTAACTGGAAATTCTCTCGTTAGTCAAGCAGAACTTTTAACCGCAGTTTTCACGTTTTCGTACATGTCTTGTATTATTCTAAGATACGTTTCCGGTACGTTTTGAGACCTCAGCGCGGCCCATATGAGATCCCTAGGCGTTGCTATGGTTGCGCAAAACAGGGGTCAGCTGTAGAGACTAGAGCAACTGTTCGGGAAATGCGAGACGGACTCCCGGGTCAACAGGACAGGAGCGCCGTCAAAAGTAGGAGTGACCAGTCGGCGGAAGAATTTAAGCAAACAATGAGAATAATTTTTTGTATTTTTTTTTCATTTCATTTCATTTTTATTTCTCACAAATTCATAATAAAACATATGCTTCTTAATACATAGTGCAAAAGTTATAAATATAAAATAGGCCATTATTAGGGATAAAAATTCACCAGAGGAGTGGCGTGGAAAATTTTAAATGGTAAGTCGGAAAAAATATGCACCTGCAATCGTTTTCTGAAATTATATTGTGTATTGCAAGTCGCATATGAGTAAATCAATTCAAGCCAATTTTTTATATGTACTTCAAGTAATTAAAGGTTAAATTTACAATGAGCATAAAGTATAACTACTGTATCTATTAAACGTTCTATTAATTTAAGGTTTCTGTCAACTTTATTGTTGTGAGCTACAAAGGAATTACCTAAGGAGGTTTCAATGCGATTAATGCCAAATTCGTGCAAAGATAAACAGCTACGAATGTGTCTTTCCGTTTTGGCATGTTTTTTTTTGCCGAATTAACTAAATTGTTTAAGCCAGCGTAGCCCGTACGGCTCCAAAAACTATTGGAATTTGAAAAAAGAAGACAAGAAAAACAAAACATTTTGTTAAGTTTACAACTACCAGTCAACCAAGTATATTTTTTGTATATGGGTGCATTGGAATGCGATACAAAACCATCCTTGCGCTTATAATCTATTTTCATAAAAAGAGAAAGTGTCCTATCTCTATAACTTTTTTTTTAAGAAAATTCAACTTACAAAAATCATTTTCTTCAACCAAAAGCAAGTCTACCAAACAACAATTTACAGTTAATAATACCATTTTCTTCTAATAATTATTTGAAATTAGCTGAATCTAACTGAAAAATCACAATTTAAAATGTTCACAACAATAATTACAATCTGTTCATAACTGAATTTTTCAAACAGAAATAATCTAAGAGGTTCATACAAAATTCACCAAATAAGTCGAAGAAAAGCGGGTTATTTTTTTCCATAAAAAACCGTGTATTAAACAGAGAGGAGTCAAGCACAGTGAATAATAAAGGGAAACCAAGGAAAGAAAACCAATTTGTTCTAACCAGTCAGATATTTTATAACCCGACATTTTTCGGGTTACTATGCTTTGTTTTGCGATCGCTTTGCGGTTGGCTTTCTTATGGGCTATGGAGTATGTGATGTTGGAGAATAGGCATGCAATGATGTAGAGCAGTAAAACGATATGAGAGCGGATGACTAGCAGGTTGTGGGCTTGAGTTAGTAGAATTTATCGCTTGCGTGTGCAGGTGTAGGAAACACGCAAATATTATGTTTATATGAACATATTAAGATTCATGTTGCTTGTAATATTGATACATTGGTGAAAAGTACAATTTTAAAAGGTAACTCGGTAGGAATCGAGTTATATGGACGCCTGGCCACAAATATTCACGGAATTGAATTTATAGATTTATGAGATTCGGGTGCATCACGCACAAGAGTGTGTGGGAACAGTTAGAATGTTTCAAAGAGTTTAGGCATAGTGTTAAGGTAAAGCAAAGTAAATTCAGTTAGGTTAGCAGATGAGTGCAGTATAGAAATTTCAGGAGTCGTATCTTTACCAATTGTAGAGCAGGAGAAATCGGTGCTTGTAGAGTGTCTTGTCATCCCTACACTGCCACATGTTATGATATTTGGTGCAAATTTTTGGGCACTGTCGGGAATAGCTTGGGTTCTAGATCTAACATGTGGAGCTTACCAAGCAAGGAGTTTGTTGATTCGATATCGGCTCTTTGGGAAAAGTAAGATCTGGACTAGACCGAATTGGAGGGATTCAAAGCAGTGTCAAACAAGATGATCAAAGCGATGCCGGAGGGATTATGCTGCACGAACTTGGTAGAGCAGACGATTAGAACGTCCGCAGAACCGATTAAGCAAAGTATTATCCGGTCGCACCAGCTATGCAAGTACACATAGATAATATGTTAGAAGCAGGAGTTATTGAACGTTAGACAAACTTATTGTATAGACGCCAAATACTTGTCCTCCTTGGATATCAAGTCGGCCTACTGGCGGATCCCGGTTGAAAAAGAATCTCGCCGGCTTACAGCCTTCACGCTACCAAATAGAGCGACTTTTCAATTCCAGCGAATACCATTTGGCTAACACAACGCACTTGAGACGTAGCAAAGATTCATCGACATCATTCTCGGTGCCTTTTTTGGCCATACGTCTTTGTGTATTTAAACGATATTATCATTGTCACAAATTCTTGAAATTCTTAGAAAACGTGAAAAGCATTGTTGCGATACCTGCACCGAAAAACGTGAAGGAACCGAGCTTCATAGGGAGTGTCGTGGTGCAGACGGTTTGTACCAAACTTTGTAAATTTAGCGTTAAAGAAGAGTAGGAAATTTTCTTGGACAAAAGATTGCGATGAAAGTTTTAGGAAAGCGAAAATGCCTGGTAACGGCGCGTGTATTAACGTGTCCTGATTTCAGCGACCTTTTTTTGATGCAAACTGATGTTTCGGACTACGGGATTATTTTATTAATTTATTTTAAACAACATGCCATCTGTGGGTGGCATCCACGAACACGAGTGACAGCGGTAGCAAACAGGAAAACGAGGGACTACCATTTCTTTTTTTGTAAAAAGAAGACGCTGATTTGGCCCGCAAACCAAACCAAAGGCCGACGAGGCAGTTCATGGTGGATGCACTCAATTCTGCTGAAATAACATTTCCATCGACCGCCACACTAGCTCAATTGCGACCACTATATGATGGTCTAATTAACCGAACACGGAGCACGCCTTCACAGCTTCTGGCGATAACGCAATACCTCAAGTGGATGGACACATACGCCAATTGGAGAATCAGCTGAAGGTGTTGAGGATGCAGCATGAGGTGGCATTGCTACGACAACTACGTGCAATGCAGTTCGACGAAAGTGGCACAGCAAATAGCCGTTCTTATCGCCCAGTGAACTTCGACCATTTGGAAAGCGCATTAAACCCATTCACTTGAAAAAAATCAATACGACATCCGAAAGTGGTTTAATGAATTCGAGCAATACACCTCAACACGCTCCTTCACGCCAGATGAGATGTGTTTGGGTGTGCGCCGGATGATAAAGGACATTGCAAAGGAATTCCTAAATACTCTGGGTGTTGTCAACTATCAGCAGCTAAAGACATCTTTGCTTGAAACATTCGGGCGACAAGTCACACATCGTGATGTTTATCGTCAGCTGGAGAACCGCAAAATCCGGCCAGGAGAGTCGTGTTTGGAATTCGTCATCGCCATGAAGTCAACGGTTGCAAAAATTGATATAGCCGAGGATGAATTGCTTACATTCATTATCGACGGATTCAACGATGATAGCGCTAATATAACGCTGATAAATGACTACAAGACGTTTTCCGAATTGTTGTCAAAACTCAATCGGTACGAACAGAAGCGGTCAGAAATTATCCAACTCAATCTGCAGTCAAAGCAAACAGCTGTCAAAACAACCACTGTCATCAGTAAGCCGCAGTTACACACCGCTGTCAAGCATCTGAAACTTTCCGACGTCAGATGTTATAATTGCAGCAAGTTTGGGCACTATAAGAGCAATTGTCCCAAGACACCGAGACCAGCTAACGCATTTTTCAACTGTGGTGAAGTTGGCCATCTGCACTACAACTGCCAAAAAGCACAAAGAAAACACCAACGGATTGTTGCCGCTGTCATTCGGAAGTTACCTGATCTGGATAGTAAAGATAAAGTAGCTGGTACCATAAGCGCCCAGCAGATGGTAAGTGTTACCTTTTCAAGTGACCAGGTTCGATGCACTGAACTCATAAATGTTTTTTCTTTTATTTGATACCGGTAGCGCAATCAGTATTATCCGACGTTTCACTGTTCCAAGCAGTATTAATATTCCAAACGTGTTAAAGTCAACCGGGTATTCTGGAGTCGCACGAACCAACCCCTATTCATATGGTATTATACAGATTTACATTAAATTTCAAAATATTTCAGATAATTTTTATTTTATTTTTTTTTGGTGGGAAGGTGTGAAAATCTTCATAGATACTATGAACCTGTTGCTCAAAGTAAAGTGAGATTCTTACTCACTAAAAACACACCCCCCTTCTTAACGACTACAGCTAGGTAACCTTATCAAGTAGTTTCCGTTTCAAATAACGTTCGCGTGGGGCAGGTAGCTTTTCAGCAAAATCTTCGCTTCATTTGCATATGGTATTTGTTCCGAGTTAATGAACATGGGTAGATTTGGTCTCGTTGAGAACAATTGGCCATATCTTTGTCCACACGTAGATTTTATCCAAAGCCGTTTGTAGCTTTCCAGTAGCTAACTCGACTGAAGTATCTGCAGCAAGTATCGCCGTGTGGCTACTATGGTACCTCATTCTTCCAGTGTGTCTCGATTATAGAGTAAAAACAATACCGGGCCATGTCCGCTTCTTTACGGAACTCCAGCAGATCTCTTTAAAATCCGAGTATTCGGTGCCATCTTTTACACGAATAATTCTGTTTTCCAGGTACGATTTCAGAATCGTATGCAGCTCTCTCCGAAGAACCTGACTTAGCTTAAAATTCAAGCCTTCGTGCCATACCCTATCGAAGGGTACACGAAGAACATATCTTTTTCCCCTCTAAAGTTTTCTCAATTTCATTCCTAATTCTATAAACCCGGTCAATTGTGGAGTGCTTAGTTCTAAAAACGAATTGATGTTCAGGAATTAGACGTCTCTCTTCAATGATCGGTTGCAAGCGCTTCAACAGTTTTCCAAATATTTTAGATATTATCAGCAGAAGCGATATCGGTCTGTAGGACTTTTTTTCATTTAGAGATTTGCCTGGTTTCGGGACCATTATAACTTCGGCAACTTTCCATTGGCTTGGAACGTTTAATAATCTTAGCGCAGCATTTATAAGTTGGAGCAGTTTGATCAGGGCTTTCTTTGACAATTCATTAAGAATTTGACCAGTTATTAAATCATAACCAGGGGCTTTGTTACTTTTCAATTTTTTAATTGCTTGGTTAAGTTTTCGTAGCGACACTGTATTTATTCTAAAATTGTCCGGTGCCGTAATTATATAGCTAGAACCTCCTTTTAACGACTCTCCATCAAAAGTTTTAAACGTTTCTTCTAGGTGCTCGGTAAATAGATCCGCCTTCTGCTTATCTCTTTTTGCCCATTCGCCATTATTTTTTCTTATGGAAGGAAATTACATTTGAGGCTTTTTGATTCTTTTTGGGCTTTCCAGAGGGTGTAATTTGAACTTCTTTCAGCAGTCAGCCCTTCGAGATATGTAGAAATATTTCGATTTTTGTAATCTCCTATTGGTTTTTTGCACTTTGTTTCATAAGTGGTTCAAGCATGTTTTATGCTGGGGAGCACGGGATTATTGCCATCTTTTGCGCGCTCTCCTCTTTTCTCTCACCAGCTCTTTTATTTCCGACGGATATTTTATTTCAGCACTTGCTTTCTCTTTTCTCCTAGTTGGAGTGTTGTTCCAGGCAGCGTTCTGCAGGACTTTGATGAATATGTTGACTTCGTCTTCTATTTCTTTTTGTGTTTTTAGCGACACGTTTAGAATATTTTCATTGCAGTAGTTTCTAAAACCGTCCCAGTTAGTTTTGTTGTTCGTTAATCTAGGCGCCACTTCTTTCTTAATTAAGAGTATGCTGGTGAGTGATCTGTGGAGAAATCAGAACTTTCCTCGAAGTTTGCAGAAATTTTGGCTGCTCCCTTTGTGATAAAGAAATCTACAAGATCGGGGCCTGTGTTATATCCGAAGGCCAATATGTTGGTTTACCTGTCGAGAAAAAGGCAACTTCAGATTGCATACCGGCTTCTAGAGTTATCTGCCTTTCGTTGTATTACATCTTTAGCCCCAGAAGGTATGTTTCGAATTACAGTCACCACCAATTATAAAAATCGCTCCGAGTTAATCAAAGATACGTTTAAAGTCATTCGTTTCTACAATAGCAATAAATTGATGCGATGTGCAGGTGGTTATGTTTTACACGAACTAAACTTGACCGCATTGCATCGCGCTCAATACAATCTTTAATGAACAATGAAGATCCGCCTCTGGTATTTTTTGATGGATGGTATGCATGATAAGCACAGTATCCCTTTAGTTTCACACGAGGTCCTTTGCTCAAGTGAGTTTCAGAAATCAAGCAAATGTCAATGTTGGCTTTTTGTAAGAACATTTTCAGTTCGTCGAGTTTTTTAATAAGGCCGTTTGCGTTCCACGTCAATATTTTAAGCACTTTTTTCATATTCACGATTGAAATCGAGTTTAACGTATTTCTTTCTCGAGATTGCTCAATTGTTCAACTAAAAATTTATTTGTTCTGCTTTGCTTCTCAAGAGTCGTGAGAATTAGGGAGAAAACGTGTGCCACTAGATCTGGCGTAACACCGCTTTTTTTATTTCCTTGCGACGCTGCTTGTGCATACGTTAGCATGCCAATCGGTATCGGCTTTTCCTTTGCGACCTTTTTTTGTATATCCCTTGACTTTTTTTTCTTTCACTGTCTGTTCTTTAGTGGTTTATTTGTAGTTGCTTTTGGGTCTGGGCGATCGGTTTTTTTAAGCGTATCGTGCTTTTTTTAGCAATTTATGCAAGACGGTGGAAGTTCTTTATTTAAGTTGCACCGGCACATTTTACGAAACGCGGTTCTTTTTGGCAGTAAGTCTGCGTATGATTGAAGACTGTGTTCTTACGGACAGGTTCGATTTTGACTACGATATTTATAATAGTTTCAATACTATAGATATCTTCTTTATTTTCGGACTAATCGAAACTAAGCATAAACAGTGGAGGTCCTTGCTTAACCAAGGAGGTGGAAGACGTAATTTTCACTTCAGGTGAAGAACCAGCTTTACGTTTCTTAGACGGTCTTTTCTTGAGGGTCCAATTTGTTTCGCGTGTAAGCTCTTCTTCGTTCGTATGGTATTCGCGACTACTTACACGTAGTGGGCCGTTTTCTTGGGCTTCGTTTATATGCTTTTTTTCAGCTCTACTACTTTTTTAAGCTCTTGAAAAAGTAGCTCCAATTGCTTAAGCTTCGTACGGAGTTGTTTTTCTCCTCCAAGCTCTTATTACTCGCTGAGTTTTTACGCGCGTATGTGCTTCGGGCTGACTTCTTTTCCTGGAGACATTCGATCTTGGTGGTGGAGATTGTGATACCTTTGAACTTTTATAGAAGGGATCAACAAACGACTGCGGTGCATTTGTTGAGTTTACTACGTTATTTGCATTGTTTGTATTATTTGTTTTGTTTTTGATTAGGTCCATATTTAGATCCCACGAGCATGGGGAAGGGAGGAGGAGCATTGAGACCCCTGTAATGCGGTAAGGCTACTTTACAACCAGAGGACGCCAGGTATCAGGAGGACTCCGTTCGCGGTGCTCTATTTATTTTACATCCAGAACACCATTCAGACCCTAGCACGGGTCGCATAAGACCTTGCCTTGAGGATGGGATACTTATTTGATTGGCGGCGTTTACTCGCCCCCTCACGGATCCTGGAATCCGGCCCAGATGAATTTTAGTCACCTCTTACGACAGCCATTCTTAACCCATACCCGCAGGGAAGCCAAATAATGTGACATTGCCATTGATTTTGGGACGTGATTTTTACAGAAATTTAATATTAATTTAAAACAAATAAAAACTGAAGTAAAACACAATGACAATAATAATTTTATCTTAAATAAACAGTTATTTTTTAAACAATCATGTTTTTGTGCGTTTGACTTGGCCAATTTGGATGATGTAGTTAGTTACCACAGTAACCAGATGACCTTGTCGGCTGCTGGGGGTATAGCCTCTGACGGCAGTGTAAATAAAGTCTGGCGATATGAAAAATCTGTCGGTTGGTATTGAGACAGGTGTTAGGTGTCAATGTGTCTCCGTTTCGGCGTGTGATGTTATTACGCCAATATACGAGGGCGGGTCAATAAGAGGGAGCAATTCATAGCCCAATTCATGGATTTTTGCCATGGCAACTGCACATGTGTTTGTGGTCGACTGTGAGCAAACGCGGCACCCATCTTGCGGAAAGCTTTCTCATGCCCAAGTGATCATTCAAAATTGAAACCACTGAGCCATGCGAGATCCCTACGGCTTCCACAATCTCTCGCACTTTCAATCTTCGGTCGGCCAACACCATATCGTGAATTTTTTCGATTGTTTCGGGTGTAGAGACCTCAACTGGGCCACAACGAAATTCAGTAAACCACTTTTTTACCATTGAAATCGATGGTGCAGAGTCCCCATAGTATTTATCAAGCTTAGCCTTGGTCTCGGTAATGGTTTTTTTTCGCAAGAAATAATGCTTAATAAGAACACGAAATTCACTTTTTTCCATTTTCTCCTCAAATTAGTGAGTAGTCTGATTAAAATAGCTGTCAAACACAAACTAACTGACGCAGCAAGTTTAAATTTTGACAGGAGTCAACTGACAGATGCCTGTTGACAGGAGCAGTGTTGCTGTTTCAGTAAAGAGGTCAGAAATTCAAAAAGTCACGGACTTATTGACCGGCCCTCGTAGCATTCCTAAAAATCCAAATCCATTTGGACCATTTTGGACCACTCCCTACTCTAAGATTAAACGAAAGCATATTTTGGTTATTATTGATGCCTTCACAAAGTTTGTGCGCTTGTACCCAGTCAATTCGACCATTACCAAAGAGGTATGTGCATCTTTGGAAAAGTACTTCAGTTATTATATTCGGCTAAGGCGTGTTATCACGGATAGTGGTACTTGTTTACCTCTTATTTCAAACTACTTACTTAGGAACAATATCGATCACATAAAAGTCGCTAACGACCAAGTCGAGAGGGTGAATCGTCTGATCAAAGCCATGCTAAGCAAAATAAGTGAAGCCGCGAATCATGCAGACAAATAGGGCAAATAGATTGTCTGAGGTTGAATATACCATCAACAATACTATACATAGTTCTACGAAGGAATCACCTAGTAAACTGCTCTTTGGAGTGGAATAGCGTGGCACGATTGTCGACGAGCTTATTGAACATTTGAATGACAGTTTTAACCGCGGAACGGAACGTGATTTAATAACGCTATATAAAAGTCACAAAACTGCAATGAAAAATACTCCTTGAAGCACAGTGTACCGGCTAATGTGTGTTCACTTGGCGGGTTTGTAGTAGAGATGCATATTGACACCACTGTAGGAATAAATAAAAAGATTCTTCAAAATTATCGAGGACCCTATGTTATACATAAAGTCTTGCCAAATGGCCGATATGTCATAAGCAGAGCTCGCAAATAACTCTCAACCTTTTGAAAGGTTTTTCAAATACTCTCTACTGTTGAGATTTTGAAATAAAGTCACTTAATAACCGATCGAAACCCTTACTTTATTGTTTTTTAGGTTCTGGTCAATCAATGAGAGATATCACTGAGAGAAAAAGAATAAATCAAAATTGCCGATTTGATAGTGATTTGCTTAGTTATTGTATATTGGTAAACACAGGTCTAAGAAGGTTCAATGGAAGTAAGTGCAAGCAAAAGTGACTATGGGATGGGCAAAAGATCAAATATTACTGTTAGAAATTGTTTTCAATATAATGAGACTACAGTAAAATCGAAGTGCAGTGTTTGTGATTTGGAGTTGGGTGGGCGTCATTTAACAAATCTAAAAATGCATTTGGAGGTTCAACATTAGGATATTTTGGAAAATACAGTATTCAGAAACAGCCTCCAAAATACAGACGAAGTGCGTAAAAAGAAAATAAAAATATGTTTCGAAGTGAATAAGGAACATTTTATTAACTCGATAATTAAAATAGTTACAAATGATGGAAGACCTTTTAAGCGTTTATACAGTGATGGGGTTAGGAAAATAGGTAAACCAATCTAACGAAATTCAGAGGAATGCAAAAGGTAGACTGTTGTCTTTAAAAATGCATAGTGCCACTCGAATGGACAGATCAATTCTTTGAGTAAATTCACAATTCTTTGCACTTAAACCGAATTCAATAAACATAACTGTAAAAACGTTCGGAATGGTGCAATTATTTGAGTGTCATACTGGACAATTTCTAAAAGAAAAAAAACTGGAAATTCTATCGGATTTTCATATTTAGCTGTCAAATTTACAGGTAAGTTCTTCAATAAATAATAAGCTAGAAATTCGATATACTATAAGTAGTAAGTTTTAACTATACTACACCACGCCAACATAATTAAGGCTGGGTTAAGAGATAAGGGATAGGGTATCAGATAACGGGAGAAATATGCTGAAGGCTGTAGAAATCCTTGATGAAGATTCAGATGTGAACGGAGACTACGACGAGTTAGAGTTAGGGGAAATTATGGATTCAGTCACATTTCCTAATATTCACTTAATACGTTGTGTAGCTCTTACACTACAGCTGTGTGTTAATGACATACATAATGATGTAAATATATGCCAAACTATTGAAAGAGGAAGAAAACTATGCAATATTTTAAGAACTGAAAATATAGGTACATAATCGTTAGTACACTTTTGAAATATTTGTTTAGTTGCTGTATTTATATAATTTGAAAACAATTTTCAATGTGTTGTGCTCTTCCTCATACATAGACGCATATTAAAGCAATCAAATAAATGTATGCCTGCACTTGACTTTTCCACCAGATGGAATTCCACCTATCCAATGCTCAAAAAGTTACAGGAAATAAAATTATTTCTTAAAGAACAACACGTAACAATAGATTGGGAATTCATAGGAGTATATTGATACTTTAGATCTGGTATGGGTCGCTGCTCTTAAAATGCAACAAGAGCAGCTTGTTCTAAATTGCTTTCTGGAGAATGCCGCAATGTTGAGTGCAATCTTTTTAGATAATCGGTTAAACTTGTTTTTGACCAATAGTCAAAAATCCTTGGCAAAAACTCACTTAAAGAAAATTGCGAAGAACTTACTAAACATGAAACAAGTACAAAATCGTTTCTTCCATCTTTTGTTCGTGTTTGAACATAAAGAGAGCGCAAATCTCTCTCTGTTTCATCTTCAAAGATCTCAAACATTTAAATTAATTCAAACCTCATAATATTTTCTATATAAAGTTTTTCCTCAGTTCTTCAAGAAACGAAAGCAATATTCAGCGATGTGATTCCAACTACTTCAACTAGTCAAGCTAACGAGACAGCGACAGAAGACTCACTTTGAAGCTTATATTTAGATGGCATTGAAGAACAAGAACGAGAAGCAAATCGAAACATTGACGTTAATAGAAGTAGTGAATTTTTTGATAAATTAAAGCTAAAGTCTCCTTATATTTTTGAAGTGTCATTGGTTGTGCTTGGCGTTCCGGCAACGCAAGTAACTGTCGAAAGAGCTTTTTCTTCTTTACATTTTATTTTAAGCGAGAAAAGGTATAGCTTTAGTTCTAAAACCCTTGAGAGTCTACATTTAGTGAAACCTAATTCCTAAAATATTAAAATTATTCTTAATACACTTTCACCATATGAGATCCCATGATAAAACGTTCTTTTATACCTATAATACTTATTGTATATGCGAAATATAAAGACAACGATTGAATTCTATATATTGAACACTTTTGATTTATTTTCGACGAAAAATGCTTAAGGTTGATCAGTTCCATTTAATTTTTATAAAAAAAGTCAATAGAGGACAGATATATTTGAAATTAAAAAATAAATCTCAAGCGAGAAGCGAAAAGGTGAGTACATATATATATATCTCTGAGGAAACCTAAATGTTAATGCCCAATGCAATATCTCTCAGAGAGAAACCAAATGAAAATAAAGGTTGAGAGTTATTTTCGAGCTCTGGTCAAAAGAGATGTTGACAACTGCCAGTTGACACAATTACCATATGACGGTGTCGTCGTGGCTGTGGGTCTACGCAGATGGGTAACACGTGTACCAGATTCGGGTGCTGTGGTGCCTGACCGCGGAGGACACACGATGCCAACTTAAGCTTCTAAAAATAACTCAAAAGTGATCGACGTCGATCACAGTCAGGTTAGTCGAATTGTAATGTAATAATTATTGTTAACACACCTAAACCTTCCTAGCAACACGCCATCTGTCGGTAGCATCCACGAACACGAGTGACAGCGGCAGCAAACAGGAAAACAAGGGAGGACCATTCTGTTTTTTGTAAAAAGAAAACCCTGACGTGGCCGGCAGAAGAATTAAATCGTATAGTAAGTAATCGTAATTTTTGTAATAAATCTTAAGCGTTTATATCATAATTTTAATTTTTTTAAATATATAAAATAATAGAAAACCGAATATAACCAAAATCTATTGTTATTTAATTTATAACCATGTTTTTAAAAAAAAAAACAGATTGGCGGGATGTTCACTTCGACTGGGCAAAAATTTCATGTCGTTCACATCAATATATACAGTGATCTCTCGGATAAACGGACACCGGCAGTACTAAGAAAATTGTCCGGTTATGAGAGATGTCCGTTTATGAGGAAACAAATCGAATTACACAAAAAAATATGCATTCGTAACACCCAACGGAAAGTTGAGTTGTTTGTTGTTTTGTAAACACTATAAAGTTTTCCAGTTTTATTTTGACCGTTTAAGAAAGAGCGACAGAAATTTTTTCGCTGTTCGAAAAATTAGTGTCCGCGTCCGGTTATGAGAGAAATCTTTGGAAGAGAAAACATGTTTTTATCTGCGTTTCTAGAAAAGTGTCCGGTCCGCCAAAACGAGAGATTACGCGACCAGGAAACGCTTCCTTTACAATATCCATTGTGGCTCGTGCTTTTTGATCGGTTTCACGGTCTTGTTGAAACCACATGTTCATCAAGGCCCGCTCATCCAATTCGTCATTTATCATGGACCAATTGCGTGGCCCGCCGTCTGGTTGATATTTCCTCGTTCTCAGCGATATCAGCAGCCACAGCCGCGATATTCTCCGTTGTCCCAAGAAATTAGTTTGCAAATTTTTCTTCAGATCTTAAGGGAGAAGAAATAAAAACAAATAGGGTTTAGCCCAAAAAATGTTTAAGCTTTTGTTTGTTTTTTTTTTTTGATGCAAACTTTGTTGGCCTGTATAGGCTAAAAAAAAAACGACAAATGATAAAACTTAAAACTTAAGCGAATTACCTGATACTTATTATCGATAAGGAACTCAAATTTTGCAAACACATCGATTATATTTTTTGAAGAAAATAAAAAAAAAAACTTTATTTTCATGATATAAATAAGGCTACAGGAATGGAAAATATATATAAAAGTGCAGTTGACTAAAAAACAAAAAAAAAAACAGACCAGAGCTGCTCATGAGCTCTATGAGCGGAAGAGGAGAGACGAACACCGGCTTCTCAGGAGGAAAAAGAAACAGCATGAGATCGAGGAAATTGAGAGATGCTACTCCAGGAATGAGGTTCGGAAGTTTTACCAAAAGGTAAAAATAACATGCCACGGAAATAAACCCCGAACCGAAGCCTGTAGAGATGAACAAGGGAACATCGTAGTAGAATCGCAGTCAACGCTGAGGATTTGGAAAGACCATATCTGCAGACTGTATAAAGGCGATGACGGACCAAATACCGCTGTCAGGCAGCAACAATTCCGTCCACCCGACCTGGATGAAGTGAAGATAGCTATACCGAAGCTTAAGTCCAACAAAGCTGCTGGAGCGGATGGCCTGACTGCCGAGCTCTTCAAAGCGGCCGGCGATGACTTGGTAAGGAGCATACACCAACTCATGTGTAAAATATGGTCGGACGAAAGTATGCCCGATGAATGGAACCTCAGCATTGTTTGTCCGATTCTCAAGAAAGGAGACCCTCTGAACTGCGCCAACTACAGAGTCATCAGTCTCCTTAACATCGCATAAAAGATCTTATCCGCCGTATTGTGTGAACCATATCAGTGTGGCTTCAGGCCAGGAAAGTCCACCATCGACCAGATATTCACACTACAGCAGATCTTGGAGAAGACCCATGAGCTTCAGATCGATACCCACCACCTATTCATCGATTTTAAGGCCGCGTATGACAGCATCTATAGAGACGAGCTATATAGAGCAATGTCTAGTTTTGGCATTTCTGCCAAACTCGTCCGTCTGTGCAGGATGACGATGGAGAATGCACGCTGCTCCATCGAGGTCGGTAAAGATCTCACCGAGACCTTTGATGTCCAGAAAGGATTTAGACGAGGCAATGCGCTGTCATGCGATGTTTTCAACATCGTGCTTGAAAGAATAGTGCAAAAATCACGAGCAAACACAAGAGGCACTGTCTTTCAAAAGTCCGTCCAACTACTCGCATACGCCGACGATATTGACATAATCGGGAGAAAGCAGCGTGATGTCAGTGGCGCTTTCGCGAGTATTGAGACGGAAGCGGCGAAAATGGGTTTAGCGGTCAATGAGAGCAAGACCAAGTATATTGTCAAGCAAAAAGGACAACCAACACCGACGTCTCGGGCAGAACGTCACCCTCGATAGATATAATTTTGAGGTAGTTAAGGACTTTGTCTACCTAGGCTCTACTACAAATACAGACAACGACACCAGCGCTGAGATCAAGCGAAGAATAACTCTTGCCAATGCTGTTTCTTTGGGTTAAGAAGGCAACTGAGTAGCAAAGCCCTCTCTCGGACAACAAAAGTCACCCTTTATAAGTCTTTAATAATCCCGTTCCTGCTCTATGGCGCAGAGGCATGGACATTATCAAAAATGGATGAGGGTGATCTTGGTTGCTTCCAGAGAAAAATTCTTCGGGCGATCTTCGGTCCCGTCTGCATTGACGGTGAGTGGAGGAGGAGATACAACGACGAACTGTATGAACTGTACAGCAGTAGAGGAAAGCCAAGACTCGGTGGCGCACGCAAGTGGAAGAGGACCTCAGCCAACTTAGCGTGCGAAACTGGAGGCAGCTAGCCAGGGATCGAGCTGGCTGGAGAAGCTTGTTGACTGAGGCCCAGGTCCACCATGGACTATAACGCCACCTAAAGTAAAGTAAAGTAAGCAGTTGACTAACACCGATAAGATTCATGCAATTTCCATTTAAATGGCTTAGCGTTAAACAAGGACAGAAACCAAAAACAAAGATTGCTATATTTAAAATGAAACAGAACAGGATACCCTAAAGATGGAATGATGTTTAGAAAAAAAAACAGCCTTACCATTTTCGTTACATCAACGATTTTAGATTACTACGCCAACGTTCAACACCATTCTTATACCGTAAACCGGGGTTACTTTGCTCCGTTTTTTGCAACAAAAAAAACCCCTAAAAATTGTTTTAATAATATATATACCTATTTCTCTTATAGATAAGATATTAATGAATACTTATGTGACCTGAAATTTTTTTAAATTACAATTTATAATATTTTTTTTTGGCTTAAAAGTGGGGCAGTTATCCAAGGGACGGGGCTACTTTGCTTCATGCGAAACTTTGGGTAACTGTCCCTGCATTTAAAGAGCTGGAGCAGTGTTGTCAACAGATTTCGTAGCTTTTGACCCAAGCATTATTTTCCTAAAAATAACCCATACTTTTTTTTTATCAAACGAAAAAACCAAATGGCAATTTTAATTTCTTAAAAAACTTGAAAACATTAAATAATATTTAACTTTCACATTAAGAAATATCCATCAGTAGCTTTTAATGAAATTTAAATTCATATTTGCGTTTTAAACTAACATATACAATACATATAATAGCTTTAAACAAAACAAAGTAGATTTTATGAAAAAAAGTAATCGTAAAAATTCATTCAACAGTCAACATTCAGAATCATCAGTCAAACAAAGATTGCAGCTCAATTACGGAGAAAGTTCCTCTTCATCACCAAAAACAGGCTACCTTCCTTCTCGGAATTTTGTACTCCAGCTCAGCTTTTCTGTGGGAAATATCACCCCGTCTAATTTCCTCCAGACAAGCCTCCAGGGTCTCTTCAGCGTAGTCAGCATACCGTCTCGTCCCCAGTTGCCTTTTATATTTGAGGGGCATTTCTCCGACAAACAAAGCACCGTTAGCTCTTTATATAAACGGCAAAAGTCCAAAAAGAATAAACAGAAGTGTGGAACTAATCAACTTTGCCCTGGAGCAAAGTAACCCCTAAAGTAAAAAAAACTTCATGGTCACACAAGAAAACATATACAAATTTTGTTTGAAGATAACGAAGGGTAATTTTATGTTAAAAGTAGTAGTAAAATAACACTTTAACTGGAAAATATATACTTACTTGCTCAGTTTTCGCTGGAACTGGTGTACACACTAAATTTTCCACTTAAAAAAACACACACAAAATTGGACACGAGTTTTAACGTCAACTGCTTTTTAACCACTAAAAGTATAAGATCGAATGATCCTACCCACGAATGTATATGTTTGTATGTGTTCATTGCGGTACTTTTAATATGCAGGACGAGACATGTCAGAGCGCGAAAAAATAAACAAACTCTTTTCGTTAGTGGAGCAAAGTTACCCCTGCTGGGGCAAAGTAACCCCGGTTTACGGTACAAGGGAATTTTATTATTTAATAACTTGCCTAATAATATACAAAACGAGAACAATTTTCGACTATTTCAAAAAACTAAATATATAAATGATGTTAAACTAAATATTTACGAAAATAAGGGATGATTTATGTTTTGAAATAATGTTTATACTTACATTGTATTTTTATACTAAAAAATGAAATACTACTACTACTAATGTGTAGTTGTTGTGAAAACTGCTTTGGAATTAAGCGTGTTGACTGTTTTAAATACCTATGTATAAACTTAATCCAAAGATGACTTTAATCAATCGCACTGAAGGAATACAGCAATATATTAATATAATTGTGAGCCACATGTACCACATTAGATCGGTACTGTAATCTATCTATTAGGTATAATATATAACACTAGTCACTCTGATGGTAGATTTTACTTGCGCAGAACTTATTACAATAGAACCCTTATTAACGAAAAAAAGGATGGAATTTAAATTATAAATAAAGTTAATCGCTAAACTTATTGCTCTGTAAGAGAGTTTAAAATATATTTACTAAAATATATAAATACAAAGTTTCTTTTGGTTTCAACGCACCTTTTGGATTTAAAGAAACTTTGCATATACCCAACCTCGCATCTACTCTAAATCCAACAGTGACCCTAAGCAGTGGGGCAGCATCCTCCCCATACCCACCTCACTGTTTATACATCATCGTGACTTTAATTCACAATCAAATAAGAAAATTTTTATTTTATTAATTTTCTACTTAACTTGTTCGTTTTTTGTGTAGATTACGAAAAAAAAAAATGAGTCGATTTGGTTGCATTCAAAGCTGAAAAGCTATCCGAAATCTTTTATTGAGATGGTGTAAATATCTATAATCAAGAATCCGCTGTAAAAACGAACATTTAAAAAAAAAACATGAAATCGGTCTAGTTTTGGATTTTCTATCTCTAAAAAACCAGGTGACTGCGGAAATGCATAATTACCTTAAGTTCCTTAAAAACAAAAGCAAAAACGATGTTCATCAAAAACAGGTAATGCTATCTGTTTGGTGGGATTTCAAAGGAATCGTTTTTTTTAAGCTTCTACCGAACAACACTACGATCAATTCTGCAAACAGAAATCGAAAAGGTGTAGTGTTCCACCAAGATAATACGAGACCTCATACAAGTTTGGTAACTCGTCACAAGCTTTTACAGCTTTAATAGAATCTACTGCTAAACCTATCATATTCCGTCTGACATCCGACATGACATTTTTTGCAAAAAATTTAATGAGCATGGAATCATGCTACTGTCAAAAAGATGGCAAAGCAATGGACAATATATAATTCAATAAACTATTTTTTCACCATAAGAAAATCGTCCCTCATTTTCATAAAAAAAAGAACGAAATTACTTTCCGAACAACCATATATATAAAATTGTTTTAGAATATAAAACAATAATACATCAAAAACTTATCCAAAATTGAAAACACAAAAAGAAAAGCCACTGGGACAAATAACAACCATACATACAAAATTGCCTTCCCAGGATTCTCTTAATTTGATATATTGTTTCTAAGTGCATTTTCTTTTTGTTTTCTTCCATTGATGTCAGATATTATCGGGGTTGAGTACATAGTCTAGATAGTTATCCAAAATAAGTAATTCTATAGTTAGTTGTTATTGCATTCATGTGAATTTTTTTCTAATGCTATATAGAATAACACACAGAATAATTGCTACGAGTATCTTGATACGTGTGCATCGATTAACAGCATTTAAAGTCGCTTGTCGGATCATGTCATCTAAACAGCAGATTTTAATGTCAGAAACGTCGGCCCATTTTGATAACATAGTTTTCCATATCTGACATATCAATAGGACTAGAAAAGTAAAGGAATTCGAGATGTCTCTTTACGGCGCGTAAAGGTGGGTGAATACAGTTGAAACTTTTTTATCCTGAACTCCAATAACGGGCAACCTCTAATATCCGGCATTGTGGTTAGCAAATTCTTTGTCAATATTCCCAGTATTATACGGTGAAACCTCCTATATCAGGCACATATGCACACCCATTCAGATCTCACGGAAATGTGTTTGTTGTTAAAAACAAACGATTAATTTATTTTTATTTTTAGGAGCACAAAAATTTCTTCTTTAATTTTGTTTAAACTTCTAATAACCGGAATAATCAATTATCCGGAAGGCCGTTGATCCCAAGTATTCCGGATTGATTGATTTTGATTGATTTGATATATTTATTTAGCCAATAATTTGCTATTTTAGAAAAGATTTTTTACTGTATTTTAAATGCGGAAGGGCAAAAGCTACCATGATAGTTAAGAATCAATTTTAAACAGAATTCTATTCATCGAAAAAATTTGCCATTATAACTAGAATTATAATTTATGGAAAAATTTGAAGCCTTTTTACCTTAATTGAAGTTGAAGAAGAGCTTTACAAACCCATTAGGCGATTGTTTGAAGAAAATAAAATTGAATTCAGACATCTTATAGAGTTTGCACCCGATGGTGCCAATGTTATAATGAGACAGACAGATATTCAATTTGCCGCAGTCAGCGTAGGATGATTTTTTAAAAATGTTTCCTTTATTAGAAAAACTTACAACTCATATTTTATATTTGCCCCATTCTTCAGCTACTGTTGAACGAATTTTTTTAAACTGTATAACGCAAATTAATGTTGTACGAGTAATGTGTTTCGTGCGCTTAAAGCAACGAAACAAAATCGCCCTACCGAACGCCGCTTTTCAGAGTTCTTGAAAAGCTTCAAGATCTACTGTTTTCGACCAACATTTTTGTTTTTAGCAAAATAGCCGTATTGGGAATGCGAACCGTCTTGACTTTGGTTCCAAAAAGACGACGCCACTTGCCGAAACATGACTTTATTGGGAGGACGATTCAAGGAGTTGTATAGATTTTTTACTTTGGGGCTACGTAAAGTATACATTGCTAAGACGGCTACGATTGGGGCCAACCGCAATTATGGCCAACATTTGCATGGTAGCAAAGATTTCCCGATATTAGATTTGTGCTTAAATTTTGAAGTGTCTCTAAACCCTTTACAAGACAGTGTCACTTGCTTTTACATATAGTTTTAAACAACAAACCTTATTATTGAAAGGATATATAAATAAAATTGTAAAATATGGGTCAAAAAAGTTTTGATTTTGAAGTTATTTCTAAAAACTTCACTTGTTTATGGCTTTAAAAACAGTGCCGCACAAAGGACGGTTTTTCTGAATCATCAAAATGGTATAGTAATTGATTGGTATCAAAATTCCGACCGGGTTATAAGCGTAAAATGATTGTTAGAGCAAACAAATATATATTAAACTCTCCAATATAAAAACAATCTCAAAAAAAACTAATTTACTTTTTTTTTTAACTTTTTTTAGAAATATAAGAGAAATTACTAAAAACAGTAATGGATTTCTCTAACAAAACAGGACTTACTTCGGAGCAGAGCCTGCTGCAATAAAATCAAATAGTGTGCCTATAAACGGCCAACCCTTTGACATCGGAATGTCCTTATATCTTCTTACACATTTTTTTTTCGAGGACGAAACAGTCAGAGGAGACGTCTTCAGCTTTTTGTAGACTGAACACACATTTCTGATGTGTATCGTTGTGACTGTTAACCAAATAAATCGTATGAACTCATATACTTGGTGCCATAAATCACGTAAACAAATTAGCAACAAACCCATTGTCATGCACTACAATTATAAGTCACGAATAAACTAAGCAATTATTAAACTAAACCACATATATAAATGAAATTGCATAGATGGCAAACTCACCACTACAGTTGCAGGCCTTGGACTTTTCACCAATACACTGTAAGTGAATAACCAAGCCTCATGGAAGCCTGATACATGTCAAAATAGCTAAAATGACAGGAAATTTCACGTAACGTCCACTAGGTATATATAATAAAGGCAAAATTTAAAGAAAAAATATTTTACCGTGGTCAATATTTATCTCAAGGTGATGAAAATGTTAATAAAGTGGAATATATGAAGAAAGACTTTTGTGCTGCTTTAAGTGCAGATGATGCTTTTAGAACTAAACTGATAAGAGACCTGAAATCACATATTAAAAGTTTCATTTCAAGATATAAATGAATTGCAAATCAGCTTATCAGAAAACTTAAACAATTATTGATAGTCAAATGTGTAAACTTTTTGAATATTTATGAACTCTGCTAATTAATGAAAAGAACTGTTAATAAAGCGCATCAGTTTTTTGTTGTTGTTTGACTCGCATTAAATAAATATTGTACTTTAATCAAGTAATATTTTCTTATGCTAGATTTCCACTTGACGTTTTAAAATTGACAAATGACGTATTTTTACGTCAATTAGAAAATTGGCAAGTGGGAATAACGAAAAACCGCTTGTCAATGAATTGACTAACTCTGCATGTCAATACCTGACAAAGAAATCACATGACAAGTGTAAATAAATGACTTGCCAAGCAAAATGTGACTGTCTTTAATTGACAGTGAAAATTAATGGGCATCATTTTTAATTGTTTGTCAATCAAAAGACACATTTTTACAGGGTAAGAAAATTTGACTTTTCTCTAACCGGAAAAATTTAATTTGTATAAGTTAAAATGCGGAACGCGAGTTTTATGAAAAAAATACATTCTTTGTTGAACACCAACTTACAACTGACTCTAAAGTACAGGTTTGTTTTTATACCTTGGCGGACATGCATTACTTCGGGATTTGTTACAGCGTCAGCGTCTGGATGAGCGTGCGAATTTGTTGGACACCTGAGTAGTCATATTTACACTTACAGCCACGCGCTGGTCATTTGGGTGGAAATGTGTGAGAAAATGCTTAGCACAGCAGAAATGCGCTGCACTTATGATGTTTGAAGTTATTCGCTTCTATTTCGTTTAATATTGTGTTAACTTGTATAAATTATTTCCATTTGTAAAATAGAAAAATGAATAATCCAAAACCAGAATTGAAAGAAGTTTCGGAAAAAGGCCATGGAGATGCAAAAAGGGGGTTAGAAAGGCATCTGTGGAATGGAGCATGGAGTCCTCAGTTGCTCTCATCCATCAAGCGGAGCAATGTGAATATATTTGGGACTCTAAATCCATATTTTATAAAAACAGGGACATGAATAATAATTCATTGAAATCAATTTCAGAAACCCTGAGCATTCCAAAACCTGAAGTTATGTTGAGGTGCAATGTACTTCGGCTCTATATTGCAAAGTTTTGCGTAATATCCGCAAGACTCTCGGTGGAGAAACAAATGTTGGACCCATTAACAAGGTTTCTTTATTTTTCTCCTTTCATCACCTACTGCCTGCAACTCCAACTCGGATCCGACCAACACAACAAAAGAAGCAAGAGCGAATCACTTTCTTTTTAACATCGATGAACTGAAAAAAAACAAATGTTATTTGCTTTTCTTGATATATACAATATAATATTAAATACTTACGTTTCCGTTCCCACTAAATAGCACAAGAACTACAAGGAATTCGTATTGCAATTACATTTGAAATTTTCTTTTTTTGTTTTTCTCACATTAATGTCGCAATTCACAATTGACAAAGAGATTTGTCAATTTTCATTCTCAATGAACAGGCAAACGATTTTTTTACCAATAATTGACATAAGTGTAAATTCTGTGCGGCATCGGATAAAGAATAGTGCCGCAGTGCGTCCCAGCTTGTCGTAAGAGGCGACTAAATGGGACACTAATCATATACAGGCAAATATGACACCAAATATGAGCCTGTGACACTTTAACACCTTAAAACTTTCCCACAAGTTTGTATGCAATCAGTGGGTTCCCGCGTCTGGAGACTACCGGTGGGGTAAAAGAACAGTCAATCAATTCGAAATGAGCATACAAGTGTCAAACCACTCAAACTTTAGATACACTTCATGGAAATGATCGCAATTAATAGCACTACCCCGCTGGGCACCACGATTGAAACGAAGTGGTGTAATACAGGAAATAAAGCGCGTTTTCTAGATTTAAAAACTAAGGCATTTAAGATGCTGGAATCGTTGTTGCAGCGGATCTTCTAAAAAACATCGTTGGTATCTTGATAATAAGCGACCGCTTGATGAGTGTTAAACTCGTCATACACAATGAAACGTGGAACATTGTTAGCGCGTACGCCCCACAAAATGGATGCGACCAATCGGAAAAAGATACATTTTGGTCAGAGTTCGGTAATTTGCTTAGAAATATACCTATCGATGAGATGCTCTTCGTTGGCGGAGATTTAAATGGCCACGTTTGAGAAACAAATGTTGATTATGAGGACTGCCACGGCGGTAAAGGCTTTGGAACCAGAAATTCAGCTGGCGAAGGCATCCTTGTAGGGTGTAGGGCTTTCGGCTTAACCATCTTAAATACAATGTTTATTAAACATCAACGACATCTTATCACCTATAGCAGCGGAGGCCACGAAACTCAAATAGATTATCACCTCTGCAAAATGTCGATGAGAAACCGTGTTAAGGACTGTAAAGTAATACTTGGAGAATCGCTGGTAAGCCAACACCGTCTGCTCATTACAGAATTTTTCACAGCGGAACCACCGAAAACACGGACATCGTTTGGAAAGCCAAAAATCCGGTGGTATAATCTATCGAAGGAACGAAGCGCAAGATTTATCGCACTGGCTAAAGGAGTACTTCAAAATGTAAATGGTATAGCAGACTCACTTAGCCCGCAAGAAATGTGGAACAGCATGCACGAGGAATGCATAACCCTCGCAAAGTCCCATCTGGGGACTATATCGAAATACCATCACGTCGGCAAAGAAACATGGTGGTGGAATGACGAAACCAAACGAGCTGTGGCCGACAAGAAAAGTGCATTCCAAGCGTGGACAAAATGCGGTCGGAGCAACGATATCGAAAAAGCTCGACTGGCTCTTGAATATGAGCGTCTTGCGTCTTAAAAAGTACGCAAAGAAAGTCCTGGCTCGAACTCGAGTGGCAGCAGCGGAAAACCTGTACCAGGAGTTGGAACAAATATCCTCACGATCGGCGGATAGAAGACAAGCTATCCAAGAAGTTCAAGCGTTGTACAATACTAAAATGCCAAATATTTTTAAGCTCGCTGCACAGAGGCGAAAAAATTCAATGGAAATAACCTCGCCGAAATACATCAAAAACGCAGACGGTCGTTTACTAACAAATGAAAAGGAAATTTGTGACCGGTGGCTTGAATACTGCAAGGAGTTGCTTAACAAACAGTTTCCACGCGATATTGTGCCGACAGCTGGTCTATTCGAGGAGGAAGTTTCGGACTTTTCAATCGAAGAAATAAGTATAGCAATCGGAAAAACGAATCGGCAGCGTTTGGCTATCGAAACTTTTAAATAAATTAAAATGTGGACAACCTATGCCGAATCAATGGAGAAGTAGCTTCTTGGTTCCATTATACAAAGGAAAAGGCGACACTCGAGAATGCAACAACTACCGTTGAATCAAGCTTATGTCACACACAATAAAAATCGTCGAAAGGGTCTTAAACGAACGTCTTCAGCAAATAATAAAGCTCGATAATAGCCAGTGTGGATTTGTTGAAGGAAGATTGACGGTGGACGCTATCCAAAGCCTACGGAAAAGCATCGAGATTCGTCTAAGGATTTACATATGGTATTTATCGACCTCGAGAAAGCATTCGATCGAGTGCCTAGGGATCTCATATGGGCCGCGCTGAGGTCTCAAAACGTACCGGAAACGTATGTTAGAATAATACAAGACATGTACGGAAACGTGAAAACCGCGGTTAAAAGCTCTGCTGGACTAACGAGAGAATTTACAGTTAATGCCGGAGTGCATCAAGGAAGCGTACTTAACCCTTTCCTCTTTAACGTAGTATTCGACTATCTTTTAAAAGCCTGCATGCGCGAAGCAAATGTAACGCCAATTCTCTTCGCTGACGACGCAGTTATACTTAGCGATAACGTCGAAGATTTACAGAACGCCTTAGATTCATGGAGAAATGCGCTAGAGAGAAACGGGCTTAAAATAAGTCGTTCAAAGACGGAGCATTTGACGTGCCCATTTGCGCATCCGTTGCGACCTGTTCCGGATATAATGTTAGACGGAATAGTTCTTCCGAAAAGCACTATCTTTAAGTACTTAGGATCAATCGTTAACATGGAAGCGAAATGTGACGACGACGTAAGCCACAGAGTGAGTGTGGGATGGATGAAATGGCGGGAAAATTCGGGAATCTTTTGCGACCGAAAATTTCCACTTAAATTAAAGGGGAAACTCTATACCACGGTTGTTAGACCAGCTCTTATATACGGTTCACAGTGCTGGACAATGCACGAAGCGTTTAAAAACAAAATGACGGCAGCGGAAATGAAAATGTTAAGGATGTCTAGTGGAGTCACTAAACGCGATTGCATTAGATCTACGCGTATAAGAGGAAGTCTACATATAAAGAATTCGGTAACCGAACAGCTTGAAGCGAATAGAATAAGCTGGTATTGCCACGTTCAAAGAAGATCTGCGGAAAATCCGGTTAAAAAGGCACTATCAACTACGGTCACTCCAACTGTAAGAAACCGAGGTCGGAAAAAGAATTCCTGGATTTCTCAGATGGCAAATGCGCAACAACGCCTGGGGTTAACCACTGAAGCGATCCAGGATCGAGCAGTATGTAGACGCGTTCTGCGGTCTCCGACTTTAGTCAACCCCATAAGCGGAGCAGCAGCGATGCAGTAAAAATGGGAAACTCGTTACGCATAAGTTCGTATAACGAGGAAAGGGTTAATAAAAGGATAAGAAGAAGAGTTGACATAAGTGTAAATGAACTGGCAGTGGTTTCTTTCAATGACATAAATTAGAGTTTTCAAACTTTGTCAATTAATTGACATGTGGAAACCCACCTTTATACGAGTAAATAATTAATTATTATCTTTATCAAGAAAATATTTGTTTTCTCATTTAGTTTTAAAAATTTTGCAGAATAATTTACGCATTTTTGTTTTTTTATATATATTGTATTATGAATAGCAAAATCTATGTGATTTTGATGTTAGTTTTCATCTCCCGGAATAGCCAACGTGTACCGTTATTCGTTGGCTAATAAGACTTCTTATCTGTTCCACTAAATTTTACCATTATAGCGAGATATTTGTGAAAAGTACAGCATTATGTTAAAAAGATTTAGTTTTTCTCTTTCCTTTTTTCTTTTGATGTGTAAGCATCTTAGCTCTGGGTATGGGCTTCACGAGTTTCCTGCCGTCACGCGTAACTAAACTTAGTATTAGTGAATTTACACAGACCCAGAGTAATAGGAATAGTATCGCAAATATCAACATTCCCTGCATACGTTTGACTGAACGAAGACGAACTATTCTATGTATGCACACAGCGTTGTTTTTGTAACCAATGCAATTTAAAAATTTAATTTTACCTATTTTGTAAGCGCTAGCCGCTTTCACTCATTCTCTCCACATACAAGTTTCGTACGCTAGCACTACAGACTGAGCACCGGGCACACAGATGTATTAGCACTTATAAGGAATGAGCGTCACCATAGCTACGCAGTGAGAAGTCAACAAACGGTGATTTTGTTTCAGTTCAATTACATTTTATCTGCAGTTTTGTGGTTTACATAACATGTCAAAATTTATAAATAAAAGTAAAAATAAAAGTGGCAGAAAAAGGTTATAATTGCATAAAATATTGTAAAAGAGAAGAGTTTTTTTTTTAACTTATGAATATAATTGAATCGCTTAAGGCTATGCCGAGTCGTATGCGCAGATGTTTATGCATCAAATTCATGAGTACCTGGTACTCATGCCTTTTTGTTTATTATTGAAATGGATATAAAAACTGAGCAACGATTTAAAAGCTTTTGTGTAAGATAGTAAGATTATCTTCACTTACTTGTTGTATTTTTAATTTTGACAACTGTCTTTTTCACAGAAAAACGTTTACTTACCTTTTATTTCTTGTAAAATTAAGTTTTAGTGTTACAATAAACGAGTGGATCACTAAACATATGTTTACAAAACAACAGCAAATTTTCGGTCACCGGTTAACAACTTTACCGTTATAAATCGAATGATGTTTGTTTCACAAAACACTTGATCAATTTTGTGAGACACTATATATACATAGTTGTGGCTAATGTAAACAATTTAAATTCTAAATGGAATTAAGATGATTATGTTTATGTATTGTAATAAAAAAATGTTTCTATAAAGTTAAAGCTTTTTATAAATATTCTTCTTAAAATTAAATAAACAAGTGAAATTATATCGTTTTTGTTTTGTATGCGAGGAGCTAGCTTCGGAGGTGTCCGCTTCGGTGAAAGAACCGGATGAAGAGGAAGTGTTTTCCGAATTTCATAAACCTCTAAGCTGTTTGGAAGTGACCTTAAAAATAAGTAAGAAGTGGAGTGTTTCTACACCAAGGAAAATAAATTTGAAACTGCGTTTGCATGCTGCTTATGAAAAAATAGCATCATCCTTTATAGAAAATTCGAAAAAAAGACGAAAGAATCTTGTTCCTTGAAAGGCAGTTGCCCTTGAAAGAAAAGGAGCTCAGGTGTTCGCACCTGCTGTTCACCATTTGTACTGAAAAAAATCATTTTTGAAGCGATTTCTGAACTCCAAAAGAGTGGCTTAATCCCCATGCAATTTGTGTGTGATCAGAGATCGAATTTCAGAGGCTTGGCGCGGCTGCTTGATGTAGATTTTGCTGCACCATACTTTTTAGTAAATAGAAGCAGAGTATTTTTTTTTGAACCTCCCCATTTATTAAAAATTGCCCGAAATTGTCTAGGTTTTATGACATTGATTCTAAATCAAAACTTAGGTTAGCTCCGAAACTGATAGAGGAGCATGTAAGGCCAAACAACTTTCAATGAATGAAAGTAAAATATAGCTCCCAAACTTTAAGTAAAACACTTATTTAACTACTTAACTTATCGCAGCTCTGGGCAAGGACCGGCGATTCTTACCAACACAGCTGATTTTCTATTATTTTTTAACAATTTTTTCGATATTTTGAATTATTCGAGGCGTAAGGACGCAAGCCATTTTAAACAAGTATATTATAGTCTAAGTGAAATTTTAGAGCAATTTTTATCAAACAACCAACAACTTCTTCAATCCGAGAAAATTCTAGATCCTGAAGCCAAGGATTTAACCAACCAGTTCTATTTTATAAATGGCTGTTTGCTTAATATTTCATCGTTAACA
This sequence comes from Volucella inflata, assembly GCA_928272305.1. Lineage (NCBI taxonomy): Eukaryota > Metazoa > Arthropoda > Insecta > Diptera > Syrphidae > Volucella > Volucella inflata. The sequence continues at coordinate 63,004,177 of OV743716.1, forward strand.
ACTTTGTGCCAAAATATAAGAATCTGCGATTTCATGTATTTATATATGTTGAGAAATCATTATAAGATATAAAACCTAAATGCTATGAAATTTCTTTTCAGTCACTGTTCTGTTCAAATATTAACGCCACTTCCGTAACCATGCAATTATCTTAGCATTGTTAACTGAAAGCACATATCATGCCATACTATGTACCGATAATTCTTTGTTTTATTGAATCTGTACTTAGTCAGAGAATCAACACAATATATTTGTCATTCTTTGAATTAGCACGCGTTTCATTTTGCATATTCATGTCACATATATTTCTGATAAAAGAATCAGAAATCGTACATTAGCGACCGTAACAGGACAGATTTGTCCAAATTAAAAGTTTATTTTTATTTTGTTTGTTTTGCCCATTTGCGCTATATCTCGAGTTTCCAAAATTAATTCGTGCCATGACAGAAAAGGAAAATTTAGTTACCTTCAAAAGGAAGTTGTCAGCCATAATTGTGCAACTTATAAAAATTAAAAATTTATTTGGTGCTTCAGCAAATGAAATGACCATACCCGAGTTGAACACGAGGCTAGGCCTCTTGGAAACGTATTTCCATAAATTCAACGATATTCAAACAAACATCGAGGGACTGGACATTTCTGAGTTGGAGAAGGATAAAAGAACAAACTTTGGGGAGTCATATTGCGACCTAAAAACTAAAATTTTAACTCTTATCAATAATAAAACTCCGAAGGCAGAACCACATACACCAGATGAGACCTCCACGTTATTTGTTATCCAGAAGTCTAAAATAACTCGGCTGCCAAAACTTGAGCTAACTAAATTCAGTGGTAAATATAGTGACTGGTTGGATTTTTATGGAATGTTTAAGACATTTGTGGACGAAGACGATGAGCTCACAGATATTGAAAAATTTCAGTATCTTCGGTCATGCCTAGTGGATTAAGCCTACAAAACGATACAATCGTTAGAGGTTACAGCTTCGAATTACAATATCGCAATAAAGCTACTTAAAGAAAGGTATGATAATAAACGTCTTATTTTCCAGGCGCATGTGAAGGAAGTTGGAATCGAGCTCGGTAGAAAGGCTTAGGGTTTTGAGCGACGCTTAATGTTCATTACCGCGCTCTTCGTACTTTGGGATCAGTAGAACAAATTTGTGATGTATTCCTGATACATCTCATATCCAACAAGCTGGACTTTCAATCACATACGAAGTGGGAGGAAGAATCATCATCGAATCAAATACCAACAATTGATTTATTGCCACAAAACCGACTTTCTGAGGCCAAACGATTAAACCTGTGTTTAAACTGCTTACGAACAGGTCATACTGTTTGCCTTTGCAAAGCTAAAAACTGCCAAAAATGCTCTGGCCATCATAATACACTGTTGCATCTCCCTTCAACCACTAGCGATATTCGAGTTGAATCGACCCCTTTTCAAAATTCGCACACAACGTCAAATCAAATCAAAGCAGCCCTTCCCTCTTTGTCAAAGAGACATGAGGAAGACTTATCAAACCAAAATACATTTGTTTTTCTTTCCACTGCAATAATTTTTGTTAAATCCTCCACTGGAACATATTTGCCTTGCAGGCCCTTGCTCGATTCCGGCGCACAGTTACATTTTATAATAGAGCGCTTAGCACATCAATTGAATCTTAAACGCCATAATATGTCTTTTTGTGTAAGTGGAATCGGAAATTCCAAATTTTTAATCACGCAGAACACAAGTATCACCATTCGCTTTCGACTAAACAACTACACAGTCAACATAAACGTATGCATCTTGTCCTCAATTATTGACAACCAGCCAAATGCAACCATTAAAAACGTCGACTGGAAAATTCCTCTTAACCTGCAACTTGCAGATCCGCTTTTCTTTAAGTCGCAGCGCGTAGATTTACTCATTGGAGCTGAAATATTTTTTGATTTATTGTCAGTTGGGCAAATTTGCTTGGGAGAGAACTTGCCGACACTTCAAAAAACTCATTTCGGCTGGATTGTTGTTGGGAACTTGCTCCAAGCCAACGGTAATAAAGTTTGTCTTCCAGCATCTCAGACTCCTTCTCAGAATGCTCACTCAAACGATGGCAATAATTTAGCTAAATTGCTTCAATATGGGAAATATAATCGCATGATCATCACAGTAGCTTTTCGATATCAGAGGACAACCTATGTGAGCAGCATTTCATTAAAACCCACAAAAGGTTAACATCGGGCCAATACTTCGTCAATTTGCCTTTTAAATCGGAAGTCTCTGAATTGGGATCTTCATTTGATAGTGCATGCAAACGATTTTACAATCTTGAAAAAAAACTTTCTTGCAATCCACAGTTAAAGCTCCAATACTGTGACTTCATCAATGAATATCTGGCCCTTGGTCACATGTCTCCCGTTCCTGATGATATTCTGCAAGGTCCACACTTCTTTTTTCCACACCATTGCGTCATAAAGGCCGACAGTACTTCAACCAAATTGCGAGTCGTATTTGACGGCTCAGCCAAAACTTCTACAGGACTTTCGCTGAACGATGCACTTGTAGTTGGACCAACAGTCTAAGCTACCCTATTTATAACTCTGTTAAGATTTCGAACTTATAGATATGCTATCACTGCAGATGTTTGTAAAATGTATAGATGCGTTTTGATCAACCCATCTGACAGTCGGTTTCAATGTATTTTTTGGCGTAATGACGAGAGCGAGAAATTGAAAATATTCACACTTAGCACTGTGATCTATGGCACCACTCCCGCTGCCTTTCTCGCTATACGAACCATGCATCAACTTGCTTTGGATGAAAATAAAAATTTCCCTATTGGCTCTGAAATCGTTCGGAACCGTTTTTATGTCGATGATACGAGTATGTTGAGTGGCGGGGACCCATTAGATGAACTATATCAAATCAAGAGCCAAGTCTCTGAACTATTGAGTAAAGGTCACTTCAAAATAAGAAAATGGTGTTCAAATAATTCAAAGATCCTAGACGATGTTCCAGCTGAGGATAGAGAGGCCTTTTTAAAAATAAATGATGGAACTGTTACAAATTTTGGTTTAATTTGGGAGCCTAGTCTGGATGAATTTTGGTTCGCATACAAATCTTCCAATGTGGAGAAAAGAATCACCAAGCGAAAGGTTCTATCTGATATTGCTAGATTATACGATCCACTGGGCCTTGTCAGTCCCATAGTAATCAAGGCTAAGATAGTCTTGCAATTACTTTGGAAAAAGAAATTACATCGGGATGAGTCTCTCCCTGTTAAGCTGCATACCATTTGGGGTAAGTTTTGTAAAGAACTGAAACTCATCAATGAAATCAAAATTCCAAGATACGTTACGTCCCTTTACGCTAAATACGAAATGCATGGATTTGCTGATGCCAGCATGGACGCTTATGGTGCGTGCATTTACGTAAGGAGTATCGACTCTGCTGGTGGCATTATCGTTCGATTATTGTGCTCAAAAACAAGAGTAGCACCGATAAAAACCATCTCCATCCTACGCCTTGAATTGTGTGCGGCCCTGTTGCTGTCTGAGTTGATAGATATTAAGATCACTAACAAAATAGTGCAACGCCATCGAGTTCTCTGCTGGTCTGATTCGACAGTCGTTCTATCATGGATTAAATCCTCTCCATGCAAATTTTGTACATTCGTTGCTAATAGAATAAGCAAAATACAAATTTTAACTCAAGGTATGGATTGGAAGTTTGTTCCAACCAGTGAAAATCCTGCCGACATACTATCTCGAGGGGTTTACCCTAGAGAAATTATAAATTCTTCGCTGTGGGTTAGTGGTCCAGAGTTTTTGAAAAACCCAGAGACAAAGTGGCCAAAACTTGAGCTTGTGATTCCAAAGGATTTACCAGAACAACGGAATCCAAGATCAGTTCTTTTGGTCACAGGGTCTGAAGATCTTTCTGCGTTGTGTAAATTTGTTAACACTTTTCAAAAACTTCGAAGGATTTTCGGATACATTCAACGCTTTGTTAATAACCTCAAGGGTCAAAGGGAAGATCGCGTTAAAGGGAGTTTAACAACCAAAGATGTCGACATGGGAACTAAAACTTTAATGCGTATGATTCAAAAAAATGAATTTGCTAAGGAGTATTATGAACTTAAAGGAAAGGGACATATTAATAATAAGAGCAAACTTCTATCACTTAATCCCTTTATAGACGATTTCGACGTGTCGGTGGAAGACTTCATTACTCATCATTAGAATTTAATGCAAAACACCCGATCGTACTTCCAAAGCGGCATCCTGTAACGTCATCACTCATTTCGCATTTTCATCTTCAAAACATGCATGCAGGCATACAGACTTTGCTTGCTATCATAAGGACAGGGTATTGGCCGCTTGGAGGACGTCAGACGGTGAGAGAAACTATCAACAATTGCGTACGGTGTTTTAGAACCACACCACAAACTACACATCAGCTGATGGGCAACTTACCAATGGTACTCGCGGAAGATCTATCAACAGGATCCTTTTTAGAAGCATTGAAGAGGTTCATTTCTCGGAGATGCAAGCCTGTAACAATATTCTCAAATAACGCAAGCAATTTTGTTGGCGCACGTTCGGAATTTGACGAATTAAAAACATTTCAAACCTCAAACCACAATCAAGCAGCAGATGTGCCTCAGCGACGGGATCAACTGGAGGCATATTCCTGCTCGTTCACCGCATTTCGGAGGACTATGGGAAGCTTCAGTGAAGGTAGCAAAGTATCATTTTCGTCGTGTCGCTGGTTATGCTCCTCTTAGTAGAGAGGAGTTGCATACTTAAGTCTGTCAAATTGAATCAATCATAAACTCTCGGCCCTTGTGTCCCATTTCCGAAGATATTGCTGACTTTAATGTTTTAACGCCTTCTCATTTTTTAATAGGTGGTCCCTTAATACTGGAGTCAGATGTAACAAATATTAACCTGTCCCTATTATGAAGATGGCAACACGTATCTCAAATGTATTAACACTTCTGGAAACGTTGGAGCCTAGAAAATTTTCATCTGCTGCAGCAGCGAAACAAATGGCATCATCAGGAACACGAATTTCGAGTTGGTGCTCTGGTAATCATCAAAGACGAAAACTTACCCCCCCTAAAGTGGGCGCTAGGAAGAGTCGCGTGAGTCGTCCGAGGAGAAGATAATCTTGCGCGTGTAGTGATCATTCGAACTACGAGCGGTGTGCTGAGAAGATCTGTTTCCAAAGTTTGTTTACTTCCCACTGAGACAGGTAGGCATGCAGGCGAATCTATTGAAACTGGAGACTTTCAATGCGGGGAGGATGTTGAGAAATCATTATAAGATATTAAACCTAAATGATATGAAATTTCTTTTTAGTCACTGTTCTGTTTAAATATTAACGCTACTTCCGTAACCATGCAATTATCTTAGCATTGTTAACTGGAAGCACATATCATGCCATACTATGTACCGATAATTCTTTGTTTTATTAAAGCTGTACTTAGTCAGAGAATCAACACAATATATTTGTCATTCGTTGGATTAGCACGCGTTTCATTTTGCATATTCATTTCACATATATTTCTGATAAAAGAATCGGAAATCGTACAATATACCAGACATCTTAATTAGGATTGCGTAGAGACTTTTTTTTTTAGTGAAGTAAGGAGTCATGGTGGTAAAAGTACCCGCGTAACTCCCCTACAATTTTCGACAATTTTCCAAAAATTTTGGGGTCTTCAGTATTTGAAGATTGTGAGAACGGGAAATTGTGAATTGGTGGACTACATTAAACTAAATGAAATATATGACCATCATTTTATTAAGCAAACATCTTGGATTCAAACGCAGTTGGACATAGCACCAAAAAACAGGCTAAATGTATATCTAACATGAGATGTTAGATGAGCTTGCCATTGCCGACCTTAGACAGTGCTGAAAAGTCCACCAATCTAATTTTTTCCTCATTTAAGCAGTACTACAATTGCAACTTGCCTATCCTGCCCCAAGAATTCGTCGAACACATACTTGCTGAAACAATTTCATTTTACTCACATGTCTATTGTTTGATACCGATGTTCCCGCTCTTCAAACACATTTGCCAGGATGTTGAACAGTAAAAATATCTCCATTATTCTGTAAAAAAGAAATCAAGTTATAATTATTTCAAATTAAAATATGTTTACTTACTCAAAGGAAAATATAAACAAACTATTTCAACCGCTTCTGCCACATCCACATAAAACCTATCCGTTGGTGGCAGCAGTATTTCGTGGGAAATTGTTTCTTCCTGGTCTAGATGTCTTTGGAATTCTTCTTTTGTTTTCCTAAAAAATATAAGAAAGAAAATTATTCTCCAACATTAAAGTTTGTTTGCAACTTACACGAAATAAGAATTGTAAACATTAGAAATGTCAAAACAAGAATTCACCTCGCTATTTTCTTATGGATGACGCAATCTTAAATTTTGACATTCACGCGTATTCACTTACAGGTTTCACACGAATAGGGGCGCTCAGTAGAAACCGGATCTTGGAACGACCGATATTTGGAAACTTTGCCACATATTAGTTCATTTATAACAGCAAATGAACCATTTATACTCTACTCTTTAAAAAAACAAACTTAAAGAAAAAGTATTTTAACTTGGTCAATATACAGTATGCAGCTAACGTCTTGATAACCCAACCCATTTTCTCTTCATCGCAGGATATTATGTTATTAAACGCCTTCAAACAAGTTGTTTCTTTGCTCATAATATATGTTTATTTGTACTTTTTGAAATCCAAAAATAAAAAACCAAACAATTCATTCAAAAAAAACAAAAAAATAAAAATGTTCCGTTGCATCCAAAAATAACACAGCAAGTGTTGATACTCTTGGTTTATGTTGTTTTACAAAAGTAACTGTAAATTTTAAGTGATAAGGATTGTCTGTTAGAATATGACGATCTTCGATGCAAAGTGAAAATAAATTTATTTAGTTCGACAAAATCCGAAGTTGGTGTAAAAATAAAGTGAGTAGATAGTAACTTTTTAAAATGAGGAAAAGAATTAACAATAGAAGAAAGAAAAATTATTATAAACGGTCATAAAGACGGAAAATCATATTCACAAATCGCTGCAATAATTCGGAGAACTAAATCTACTGTTCAAAAAGTAATCAACAGATATAAAACAGAAAAAAAATCGAAAACAAGACAAGATCTTGGCGTTCTCGGACCTTAACGGCTAGAGATGAACGAGCGATTGAGAAAATTATTCAAGAAAATCCTTTTGAAAGTGCGCCAAAGATAGCAACAACGCTAGAGAATTCTCTATATACAATTGTTTCAGCTGACACAGTACGCAGGTATAGGTCCTGCACTGCTAGAAGAAAGCCTTCAATCAGCAAAGCAAATAAAAAGAAAATATTAGACCTTGCTAAGGAATTCCAGAATAAAAGATTCGACTTCTGGGATAAGGTAATTTTTTCAGACGAGTCAATGTTCAATATTTTTGGTTCATATGGCCGTTCCAAGGTGTGGAGAAAACCAAATGAGGCTTTAAGTCCGAAAAACACGAGAAAAACGGTAAAGCACGGAGGTGGTAGTGGTATGGTATGGGGCTGTATGTCCACGTTTGGCGTCGGAAACTTAGTCATAATCGACGAAATCATGACAAAAGAAGTGTATTCAAAAATACTGCAAGAAAATTTGCTTCAAAGTGCACAAAAAATGGGAACTGCCAACGATTTTTACTTTCAACAGGACAATGATCCCAAACATGTCACCCAAATTGTAAAAATGTGGTTGATACGTAGAGCCCTCACTTGCTTGTAACACCACCACAAAGCCCGGATCTCAACCCAATAGAGCAGCTTTGGGATCATTTAGAGAAACGCTAACGCAAACATGTTGTAACGTCGAAGCCCCAGTTGAAAGCCTTACTTCTGGCAGAGCGGCAAGAAATTTCAACTGAATATCTAAAAAAAATTAACGCATTCGATGCAAGAACGCCTTAAGGAAGTTGAAAAACTCATCCGATATCCAGCCAAGTATTAGGTAAATTTTATATTTGCAAAATTATAGTATAGTTTAAGATTTGTTATACTTTTCTTCAAGGGTATCAACACTTTTGGTAGCCCATACACGGAGGTGGTAACCCATACCGGGCTGCCAGCGCCACAGTGTTTTTTTTTTTTTTTTTTTAATTGAAATGAATACAAAAACTCAGCAACGAATTGGGAATTTGGTAAAAAGTTAATGGCATAAAATTGTAAAAGGAAATTTGTGACCGGTGGCTTGAATACTGTAAAGAGTTGCTTAACAAACAGTTTCCACGTGATATCGTGCCGACAGCTGGTCTATTCGAGGAGGAAGTTTCGGACTTTTCAATCGAAGAAATAAGTATAGCAATTGGAAAAATGAAGCGGGGGAAAGCGGCGGGACCAGACAGCATTCCATCAGAGTTTTGGTTGAAGATGGAGGGGATCGGCAGCGTTTGGCTATCGAAACTTTTAAATAAATTAAAATGTGGACAACCTATGCCGAATCAATAGAGAAGTAGCTTCTTGGTTCCATTATACAAAGGAAAAGGCGACACTCGAGAATGCAACAACTACCGTTCAATCAAGCTTATGTCACACACAATGAAAATCGTCGAAATAGTCTTAAACGAACGTCTTCGGCAAATAATAAAGCTCGATAATAGCCAGTGTGGATTTGTTGAAGGAAGATCGACGGTGGACGCTATCCAAAGCCTACGAATAATAATGGAAAAGCACCGAGATTCGTCTAAGGATTTACACATGGTATTTATCGACCTCGAGAAAGCATTCGATCGAGTGCCTAGGGATCTCATATGGGCCGCGCTGAGGTCTCAAAATGTACCGGAAACATATGTTAGAATAATACAAGACATGTACGGAAACGTAAAAACTGCGGTTAAAAGCTCTGCCGGACTAACGAGAGAATTTCCAGTTAATGTCGGAGTGCATCAAGGAAGCGTACTTAGCTCTTTCCTCTTTAACGTAGTATTCGACTATCTTTTAAAAGACTGCATGTGCGAAGCAAATGTAACGCCAATTCTCTTCGCTGACGACGCAGTTATACTTAGCGATAACGTCGAAGATTTACAGAACGCCTTAGATTCATGGAGAAATGCGCTAGAGAGAAACGGGTTTAAAATAAGTCGTTCAAAGACGGAGCATTTGACGTGCCCATTTGCACATCCGTTGCGACCTGTTCCGGATATAATGTTAGACGGGATAGTTCTTCCGAAAAGCACTATCTTTAAGTACTTAGGATCAATCGTTAACATGGAAGCGAAATGTGACGACGACGTAAACCACAGAGTGAGTGTGGGATGGATGAAATGGCGGGAAAATTCGGGAATCTTTTGCGACCGAAAATTTCCACTTAAATTAAAGGGGAAACTCTACACCACGGTTGTTAGACCAACTCTTATATACGGTTCACAGTGCTGGACAATGTACGAAGCGTTTAAAAACAAAATGACGGCAGCGGAAATGAAAATGTTAAGGATGTCTAGTGGAGTCACTAAACGCGATTGCATTAGATCTACGCGTATAAGAGGAAGTCTACATATAAAGAATTCGGTAACCGAACAGCTTGAGGCGAATAGAATAAGTTGGTATTGCCACGTTCAAAGAAGATCTGCGGAAAATCCGGTTAAAAAGGCACTATCAACTACGGTCACTCCAACTGTAAAAAACCGAGGTCGGAAAAAGAATTCCTGGATTTCTCAGATGGCAAATGCGCAACAACGCCTGGGGCTAACCACTGAAGCGATCCAGGATCGAGCAGTATGTAGACGCGTTCTGCGGTCTGCGACATAAGCCAACCCCATAAGCGGAGCAGCAGCGATGCAGTAAAAATGGGAAACTCGTTACGCATAAGTTCGTATAACGAGGAAAGGGCTAATAAAAGGATAAGAAGAAGGCATAAAATTGTTAAAAAGGTATTTACTAACGAGTCCCTAAAAAATCAATCAAATTTGAAAAGCATTATTTTGCTAAATCTACATCTTTTTGTCCAATGGAAATGGATCTTGGAATCGAAATAAATTGCCGTTTGAAATAAAATACCGATTAAAAGTCGGTTTTTTAGTTCTTTCTTTGAAAATGATTAAGTTTTAATATAATTATGCATGCACTTAAATTTTTGCTTAATCTTTAGTAGCAATTTCATTGCTCGAGTTCTGGCTCCGCGACAAATAATTTAATAACTGCGCATTTTATTTTTGAATCAGAACAAGAACAATGGTAGCTTTAAAAAGTTTACTTCAAAATCGGTCAAACGAGAATGTTAGGCAATGATCAATTGGGAACTTTGTGGTTTAGGTATTATTTTAAAATTCATTTTATTGGAAGTAGATATTTTCTTTGAATTTAGAAATTTAAGTAAGAAAAACACAAAAAAAACAGCAAATGTAACGCCAATTCTCTTCGCTGACGACGCAGTTATACTTAGCGATAACGTCGAAGATTTACAGAACGCCTTAGATTCATGGAGAAATGCGCTAGAGAGAAACGGGTTTAAAATAAGTCGTTCAAAGACGGAGCATCTGACGTGCCCATTTGCGCATCCGTTGCGACCTGTTCCGGATATAATGTTAGACGGAATAGTTCTTCCGAAAAGCACTATCTTTAAGTACTTAGGATCAATCGTTAACATGGAAGCGAAATGTGACGACGACGTAAACCACAGAGTGAGTGTAGGATGGATGAAATCGCGGGAAAATTCGGAAATCTTTTGCGACCGAAAATTTCCACTTAAATTAAAGGGGAAACTCTACACCACGGTTGTTAGACCAGCTCTTATATACGGTTCACAGTGCTGGACAATGTACGAAGCGTTTAAAAACAAAATGACGGCAGCGGAAATGAAATTGTTAAGGATGTCTAGTGGAGTCACTAAACGCGATTGTATTAGATCTACGCGTATAAGAGGAAGTCTGCATATAAAGAATTCGGTAACCGAACAGCTTGAGGCGAATAGAATAAGTTGGTATTGCCACGTTCAAAGAAGATCTGCTGAAAATCCGGTTAAAAAGGCACTATCAACTACGGTCACTCCAACTGTAAGAAAACGAGGTCGGAAAAAGAATTCCTGGATTTCTCAGATGGAAAATGCGCAACAACGCCTGGAGCTTACTACCGAAGCGATCCAGGACCGAGCATTATGTAGACGCGTTCTGCGGTCTGCGACATTAGCCAACCCCATAAGCGGAGCAGCAGCGATGCAGTAAAAATGGGAAACTCGTTACGCATAAGTTCGTATAACGAGGAAAGGGTGAATAAAAGGATAAGAAGAAGAAGAAGTAAGAAAAACACCATTTGCCATATTGCATATTTATTTCTCTATTTTGAGTTAAATGTATCCAATTATTGTAGAATTAGTTTATTCTTTCTGGTATTTAGAAGTAACAAATTCTGGATAGTTTGCTTATTGTTTTGTTTGCTGTTTGTTACTTAACAAATATCTTGAATTCAATTTTGCAAATGGTTTACGTTGAGTTATATTTGCACAAACAAAAATATTTAAAATGATCCTTTTCATTTATTTATAAAAAAAAAAACAATAATCAAACTGTACATATTTTTAATCCATGTGTATTTCAGATTTCTAATCTATTCTTAGATTATAAACTAATATTTTTCGGAACATACCCTTGTGATAAAATATTTATGGTGAAACAAAAAATTTTCCCACACCGGGGTGAAATTATGAAATGTCAATATTATACTGAAAAAGGAGCAAAACTGTAAGTGAAAAAAAATTATTTACTTTGTATTTAATAAATAAATAAGTTTTTATTTTATGGACCAATTAATATGGAAAACTGAAAGAAATGCAGTTAAGAATGCAATACGCATATGCATTTGTACCGCCCAGGGTGCGAGGAATTCAGGTAAGTTTGCATAATGCATGGGATAAAAAAATTTGTTTGCACAATATTTAATGTATTACCGGGGTCGACTTAAAAGTAAACCAACTTTTTTTCCACTTGCGTAATATTATAATATATTTGCATTTATAAATCATTTTCTCTCATTGACAGAAGCTTTCGTTTTTTTTCGGTTTTTCCCGGGAACCTGAGCCTCAAATATAAATTTAATGGTTCGTGAAAAAAAATTAACTCTATATGAACAGCTTCTGTTCTTTTTACTTGTGTACTTTGTTTAAAAGAAGTTAATTTATGTTGTGTTAACTTATGTTATTTGAGTACATCTGTAAAGTGAAATTGCTGAATGGGTGCAATAGGCCTCCTGGGGAAACCGAACACCCAACAAAAAAAAAAATCGGTTAACGAACCACTATGCATACCTTAAGTGTGGTTTGGAAATGCATTACCTATCAAAAGTAATGAATAGACACAATTTTTAAAGAAAATATATCTTATTTATCAAATAAAACAAAACAAAATATACTCGTACATACTACGTTTCCAAACCGTAAAATACCAACTTTTCTGTTGTCCACCCTTTTGCCAGGATGCTGGGACTGCAAATGTAGAATCGCTTAGAAAAAAGGCATTAAATTCACAGCTAAACTGAAACAATTTCATTTTACTCACATGTTTTTAGTTAGTTAGGGTTGTTTTCACTCTTCCAAAGCATTTGCCAAGATGTTAAGATTATTCTGCAAAATAAGAAGTTTGATTAATTAGTTTCAAATTAAAATAGTTTTGCTCACTGAAAATGAAACGTAAACAAACTATTCCACCTGTTTTTCCACATCCACAAAAAACCAATCCGTATTGTAGAATATTGTTTCTTGTTGTTGTAGATGTCTTCAGATTCATTTTTTTATTGTCCTGAAAAATATAAGAAAGCAATTTATTGTCCAACATTAAAATTTGTTTGAAACTTACACAAAATTAATGTTGTAAACATTAGAAATGTCAAAACAATAATTCACCACGCCATTTTCTTATGGATGACGTGATCTTAAATTTTGACGGTCACACGTATTCACGGACAGGTTTCACACGGATAGGGGCCTTCAGTAGAAACCGGTTTTTGGAACGGCCGATATCTGGAAAGTTTGACATCTATGTTAGTTCATTTATACCCTCAGTAGAATCCGGTTTTTGGAACGGCCGATATCTAGAAAGTTTGTCATCTATGTTAGTTAATTTATACTGCAACCATAGGTAAACCAAACAGATAGAAAACCTTCCAGATTCCCACTATTCCACAATAAAGTCTTCTACTGATTGCCTCATATCGTGTATTCATCTAATTTAGATTCTGAAAGTGCTTTCACTGTGGCATTATTTCAGATCCAATTGGCCCCATCGATTTTTGCCAGCTCGGGTGTTAAAACAAATTTGTATGAAAAGTATAAATTCGGACTCGAATATAATTAAACAAATTGTTGTTTTTAAATACTTTTTGAATTAGAATGTGGAGAAAGCGTGCATATATTTCGAATTAAGTCCTTGTGAAGGGTGTGGATACGAGTACTTTAGTTTAAATAGAATCGTGCTTGAACAAACGTAAACAAAGCACTTGTTAAAGGGAATAAAATTGTGTTGTTATTTTTTAGTTCAATATCATGTGTATTGTAAATAATATTGACTGTTTTTATAATATACTGTTAAACAAACCAGTAAAGGCAATATCGAAAAGAGTGAAATGCAACTTTAAATGTCCATAGATGGAATCCCACTTATATAGGTTACTTACCCCATGAAGAACAAGAGTATTTTTTCATAAGAGTACTTTTCTTCATCTTCATTTTTTTATTCCCACACTTTTTCAAGGCGAACGAACATGATCCTACATGTTCATCGATTTTGATTTTCCCAGACCTCTTCAAGGTTAATGAACATGAAGCGACAATATGCAACGGTATCAATTATTGCATAGCGAGTCGCCACGCGCAATGCAGAAACTAGCTGAGTTAGCAACGTAAGAATAGATATAAGGGGCTGACAGATTGTCATCCAGTTAGTTAGTAAGTTCCACCATTGTAATTAAGAAGTAATAAATAAAAATCTTTTTTTTTTCGAGCGTGGCGAGATTGTTTGTTTAATTTATATTATAATAGCACAATGTTTAAAAGCGAATATTTCAGTTGATAAAAGTGAAAAGTGTGTGGTAATTAGTTTGGTCTTTAAGTTCCTATCAAAGCAGGAACAAGTATCCATATGTATTGAATCCAGCTACCAGTATTCTTTCATTTTCAGATAGGTTTATTGAGATCCGGTACGATAATTTTGGCGGATTTTTCTAGCAACCAATTGGCTACATTAATTTTTGACAGTTCGCGTGAGTAAGATGCAAGTGCAACGCCGAAGTTCACGGTCAGTCCGCTCAAACCTTCACGAATGGGTAGCAAATGGTGACGGTCATTCTTCTTACATCAACAGGCGAGTGCAAAGCCAATAAAGCTGATTCATCAATACTAGCATATAAAAGGGAAGAATCAATAAAAGCCACCAGACCAGTACTTCGGCTATAGTTAGTGGTGATCGCAGCGACGCTAATGACGCCGGGTCATAATTAGTTAGGTGTACAATTAATATTACAACTAACTAAAAGGTCCCCGTTGACCGGGAGAAAGAAAGAAAAGTTGTGTTTTTATTTTATCTCGTGGCGCAACGTAAAACGTTATTGCACAGTGGGTATTTCTCTATTCGAACGAAAAAGGGGAAAACGAAGATAAAAATAGTTTTTTTTCGGTTGAAGAACTTAGCACAAGTGAAAAAGAGGTTAATCAAACTGAAAACCATTTTGTTTTTATAAACTAGCCTCGGACAAAAAAAGTATTATTATTCAATTAGTCATTGATACAATCAGCCTTCTAAATTCAAATAAAATACCACAAGAATTATACAAAAAGGTCGCAGAAAATTCTATAAAAATTAATATTATTCAAGGTCTAGTGAAATAAAACACAGAACAAGTTAAAACCAAATTTCCGACAATGCTAGAAGAGGATGGACAAAAATAGAACTGAACAAGCCATATGACTTTCTAATCGGAATGGATTGGGTAGGACAAAACCCAAAATCAATAAATTTGCAGAACCAGAAAATTGTATTAATGAATGAGGTGCGTATTCCATTTTTAGCCAAATTACTAGACGAAGTAAATGTGCAAGAAGCAAGTGAAGTTGGCCACATTCAAACAGATCACCTAAATGAAGTAGAAAAACAATCTATTGATACACTTCTAAACAAATATAAAAAACTTATATTTAAAGATGAAGATCAACTGACAAATATAAACACAGGCGTTCATAAAATAAAAACCACAACAGAGAAACAAATTATATAGGTGATGCAAAATGTGATGCAGAAATCCGCAAACAAATGGGAGAAATTGAAAACTAAGGGATCATTAGGAAAAGCAATAGTCGATATAGTTCACCTAGTATAGTTATT
The DNA here is from genome assembly GCA_928272305.1 of Volucella inflata. Classification (NCBI taxonomy): domain Eukaryota; kingdom Metazoa; phylum Arthropoda; class Insecta; order Diptera; family Syrphidae; genus Volucella; species Volucella inflata. The sequence goes on from OV743716.1 coordinate 63,019,542, forward strand.
CTTACAAAGAAAGCCAACTCAGGAAAACAAAAGTACAGAATTGTAATGGACTATGGAAGATTGAATCAGGTAACAGTAGATACGAGTAAAAAGTATTTCCTTCCAAACATAGATAGTGTTTTGGACAAATAAAGTAAAGCTCAAAGTTTCAGCACCCTAGATATAGCTAGGGGCTACCATCAAATCCTGGAAGCAGAACAGAATATTTAAGAAACTGCCTTCGTTACACCATCAGGTTTATATGAATACGTCAGGATGCCGTTCAGACTTAAGTACGCACCTGCCACGCTTCAAATAAAAATTTGCGTAGTCTACAAATCTTGAAGAACACATATTGTCAAATATTTAAGAAATTTCAAGAGCATAATCCAAACTGACATATGCAATTTTATGAAACACGATACTGAGTTCTAATGACACTTCTTAACGAAAGATGGGATAAAACCAAATCCCAAACTTAAGGTTTCCGAAAACTGAAAAACAACATAAGGGACTCTTAGTAGCACACCGCATCTTAAAATTCCCAGAATACGATAAAAAATTTGTCTTAACAACTGACGCGAGCAATCATGCCATTGATGCGGCACTATCGCACTATCGATTTCATTCTACAATTAGCATAACACCTAGAAAAACTAAGGAATAAGTTGACGAACAGACATTGAATAACATAGTACAGGAAACTAAAGCCGAAAAAAATAGCCTTTTTGAAAAACGAAAAAATTATCTTGAACAAAAACAGGTAGGACCCATACAAAATTATAAGGCTATTAGACATAAAAGTGAAACTACGAGTATATATAAGATAAAGAATTTAAACAATGTACACTTAACAAACATTAAAAGATAACATAAAATTACAGATTCTACTCCTAACAATGGTAGTTTTACTACCAACAGCACATGGAACAATACAAATAACACCAATCAATAAACAGTCAGGATATTTAAATATTAAGGTTGAAACAATTCAAATCACTAACCAAAGCAATATCATTCTACATCTTATTAACCCAAAAGAAATTCTTAAAACGAAGAAGTAGTTTACCAGGGGATAGCAAAATTGATAGCTAAAATTAATTCAATAATGCCTAGCAAATGACTTTTCGGAACTATGGATGATAGTGATAGGCAAAATATTTTCAATCATCTAGAAATACTGGAAGAAACAATCAAATCTAAATTAACTAAGGTTTTAGTGAAACAATACTGTAATATTTCGGCTAGGGTTCGAAATGATAAAACGTTATTCTGTTTTTAAAAACACTCTATTTATTACTATTTAAATACAACTTTCAATTAATTCACAAACAATTTCACTTCTATTTCACAATTCAAATCTCTTATCTTTCACTTAGTAAGACTTAGGTCCTTTTCCATCGCTTTCCAAAAATCAACTTATCGTCCGCAGTTTCTCATCCTGTATTTATACCACATTTGTCGGGTTCTACTCGTAGTTCTTTCTCGTAACTTCTGGTTTGAAACTGGGGAAATACTGAAATCTCCAACGTGGAGAGTTTGTATGATCCTATAACTATGCAACACTGGATCCTTGATTTAATCACATATATACCACAATACATTCACTGAAAACGGTCATACGGTCATTCTAGACAGTTACAATAACGTTCTGAAGCAACAACTACTCGTATTTTTAGACCAGATCACCAAATTAGATTCTAAATAGAATAATAAATCAAATACAGGATAAGCAAAACATAATATTATTCACCCAAGTATCCTCACGATGGAAGAAATTAACGAATATTCAATTGATTTATATAAGCTAAAATTGTTAAAAGTCGGTCTAACTGAATATCGAAACAACTATGTCATTCTACTGCAGTGGCATAGTATGTTTTCTGCTGAATCTTTGTCTTCATTGCACAATCTGCAAATATTGTCTTGTGATATTCCCATAACCATTAAATGTCTCTTGAATTGACAGTATCCGGTCAGAAAGCCCGTGACCATTCGAATCTGACTTCTGTTTAGGTCTAGGAGTTGTTTCGTTTTGTTGTGGGAAGCTTTTGGCGAGAATAATTCGGCTTGTCTGTTACCTTCAGTATTTAACCAGGAATGATATGTCTGTTCTGTGAGCCATTTTTGGCAGTGCTAGTGGGTAGACCACAGAACTTTCTGGGCATCACGAATTGTGATTTTCTGGCTAATTTATCAGCTTCTTCGTCTCCATCGTGGCCGCTGTGTCCTGGCACTTAAATGAGATGGATTCTGTTTGAGTTAACTAGCGTTATCAGTAGCTGAACGCAGTCCCATACAAGCTTGGATCTGATTTCATGTGTCTTGATTGCAAGAAGTGCCGCTTAGCTGTCCGAGAGTATGTAGATGTTCTTATTTATTGTTCGTCTGTCTAAATTCATTCGGATGTATAGCTCTATTGCATGAATCTCGGCTTGAAAAACGGAGTGGCTTATTCCTAGGCCTGTGTATAGAGAAGTTCCTGTACTGGGTCCGAATACTCCGAGTCCAACTCCTTCATCTGTTTAACATCTATCGTATACCAAACGAGGGAGTCTCTGAAAAATGTGGGCTTGTTTTCGTCACAGTTCCTGCGGTCCGGGAAGGTTACTTTGAAGCTGTGAATGAATTTGTACTTTGGTAGACATCTGTCTTTAAAAGTAAGCCCAAGCAGTTTGTTGTTCTTCATTTCTTTAATTAACTCTGGGTGAATTATCTTGATTCATTTGCACACTTGCTATGGCTTCTTTCATTATGTTGAGATAAATGGGTGGGAGGTTGAAAATGACTTCCAGCGCTGCAGTAGGAGTTGTTCTCATAGCACCGATAGTGCTTATAGATACAAGCTATTCTTTTTAGTTTGTTGAGCTTTGCTTTTGCGAACTTTTGTTTTGTTTTATGCCACCATACAGGTGCTGAATAGGTAACAATGGCTCTCGCCAGTGTACATCCACAGCATCAGTTTGGGATCTAGGTCCCAGTTTTTGCCGACTAACCCTTTGCGGGTCCATAGTGAGGCCCTGGCTTTGTCTGTTGTCTTAGAGAGGTGAATATTCCAGGTGAGCTTTTCATCAAGGGTTACTCGCAAGAATTTGACTACTTCTGAGAACTCAATTGTTTCGCCCATGAGTGTGGGGTTTCTTAGTTTTTCCCGCTTTCTTCTCTTGGTTAATGCAACTATGGTGCTTTCTTTCGGATTGACGCTTATATCAACCTTTTTGCACCAGTTAGTGGCTAGGTTAAGCGCTCTCTGAGGCGATTCGAGATGGTTTCTTCAAATCTGCCCCTGATTAGGATTGCAACATCAGCTACATATCCTAGGACATACAACCCGTGGTCGCTAAGAATTGACAGTAACTCATTTACCACAATGAACCCCTCCTCCATGGGGCATCCCTTTGCAGCCCTGATGCTGAGTTTATTGCTGCCGAGTGGGGATTGGATATTTCTGTTCTCAAGCACACTTTTTATCCACCTACATGCGGTATTATCTACCCCTGTGTTATGGATGTATCTATGTATCTGGGTATGTTCCGTATCGTCAAAGGCTCCCTCGATATCGAAGAAGCAACCAACCGCTACTTCTTTGTCTTTAAGTGATTTCTCACTTCTTGACGTGAGAAGAAGAGCGTGGATGGTTAACTTTCCTGCTGGGTAGGCATATTGGTTTTTGTGTAAGGAGTATATACGTAGAGCCCCATCTCTGATGTTCCTGCCCACAATTTTTTCTACAGTTTTGAGGAAAAATGAAGTGAGACTAATCGGTCGGTAAGATTTTGGTAGTACTAAATAAAAATTACTTAATAAATTTTTACAATTGTTGAATTACTTTGCTAAATGACTCATTCGAAAACAAACAAAATTTTTTTTGTTGTACTAAGAAATATAAAATACGAACAATTAAAAATAAAATTCAGGAGAATTCTTACTCAAACCGAGGAGGAGTAACTTATGCAAGTGCAATTCCACAGTTCACGGTCAGTCCTCTCAAACCTCCAAGAACTGGGTCACCAACAGCGACGGTCATTTCACTTACATTAGCAGACGAGGGCAAAACCTATATAGATGATTCATCAATACTAGTGTGGGCGTATTGCCCAACAAAGTTATCTCGAAAAATTGAAAAGCGAATTTCCAAATTAAATATATATATATATTATGATTTATTATGCTATGAAATTTGAGGTCTTGACTCAATTGCGGATTACAAAAAAAAGAAAAACAATTACCACAAAACATATGACTGTCAAAATCTCATTTCACTTACGGTGTAGCCATTACAAATGTAGTTCATGTTGTTGCACTTAGTTAGTGTCATTTATAATATAATAAAGTTTTCTTATAAATAAGAGTAATATATCTCTTCGACATGTCCATTTAATATTATTGATATAAGCGCCACACTAGCATATAAAAGGGAAAAATCAATCAAATCAAATTTCGGTTATAGCTAGTGGTGATCGCTGCGACGCTTAAAATGCCGAGTCATCATTAGTTAAGTGTAGAATTAATATTATAACTAAATAAAAGGTCCCCCTTGTGGAAAAAAAGAAGAAGATGTTTTTTTTTTTACCTCGCGGCGCAACGTAAGGCACATATAGATTGGTCGAATTCTAATCAAGAGTGTATTAGTCAATTCTGTTTGACGTTGCATATACAAACATCAAGCATGAGTCTTCTATCATTCATTTTTACTTCAATTTTGAGGTGAACGCAAGTGCGGTTTCTTGTGAGATTTCAACTTAAATCGGTTTACTTTTTTTAAAGAAAATATGAGTGACATGGACGATTGCTGCATCGCTTTGAAGAAGAAAGGTGAAAAGATTCGGAAGAAACGGGTGTGGATAAAAGAATGGCTGAAAAAACGAAACGATTTTTCACACGAAAATTTCATGAATGAGCTGTAATTAAGTTCACCGATTGATTTTATAAATATCCTCCGCATGGGCGAGGAGGCAGGCATATTATCAACTTCTTCAAACACCCAAAATTATAGAAATTTTTAAATTACCCTCGCTATATTATTTTGCGCTTACGTTCCACAACACAGGTAGAGAACGGTAAACTTCTAGAAATTTAAAAATAAAATGTTTATCATCCATCTTCGAACATATTAAACCCTTTAAAAAAATCTTTCGCTGCCTGCCTGCGATGTTGTCTCGTCGCTGTGCAGGCGAAAATGAGCAAATGCAATATCAATCAGTCAATCACCCATATATATCTATATGTATATGAAAAGTGAAAGTTCGGATCCGAATGATATAAAAAAATCTGTTAAAAAAATTTTTGTTTTCAAATACGTATTAAATTAAATAAGTTCTTGTGAGGTGTGTATGTGCGTTAGTTTAATTGGAATCGTGCTTGAAAAACATAAACAAAGCACTTGTAAAAGGGAATACATTTTTTTGAGCTGTTATTTCTCAGTTGAATATCAAGTCAATAGTGAATAATATTAAGTGTGTTTTTACCATATTGTTAAACAAGTCAATACAGACAGTACCCGGCACACGGAAATTCAACCTAAAATTTCTATAGGTGGAATTCTATTATACTTATGTAGCACAATATTTCAAAGGAACTATTTCATTTTGTGAAAGTGAAAGAATGTTGGGAGCTGGATTCAATTATCTATATATACTTGATCCTGTTTCAATAAGAACTTAAAGACCAAACTATACTCTGTCCAACATAAATAAATACGTCTTATGGGAAACCTTTTTCAAAATCAAGAGCGTGCCATATTTTTGCACTATACTAAATTGAAAGAAACCCCCCATGAGATGTGTTCACCCGCCAGTGAATTTCCAATTGCATCTGACGTAGATCCAACACGTCTTATTCAGCCCACATCTTTGTGTGAATTGTGCATTGATTGGCTGTGGCTGCTGATATTCAACCCCTATTAAATGTATGCGCATTTAGAGTTACCAGTGTCCGTTTGCTAGCTTTTGGTTTTACAGCTTTGAAAAAAGTTGTTAATGATGAGTGTTATCGTCGAGATCTTATTTTGATCCTTTTTTTTTCTTTTAATGTGTGGAAAATACGTTAAAATGCAGTTAGAAAATTGTAAGCTGTTTTCTTTAAGGAACAAGTTTATTTGCGTAGGTTTTCGTAGCGCGCGGTCAGTTTTTTGATGTTACGTGTATTTTTCTTATCTATTTTATAAATAAAGCAAATTATGGTAATGAAAATTTCAATAAAAAAAAGGGCGGTAACCCTACATACTATTCTTACAGATTTTATTAGTTTGCAAAGCTAAAATAATATAGCGTGGCTTTTCTATTTGTGAGGTTGTCGTTACATTCCAAACGTGATGATTACTGTTAGGTAATACAGGGTATTCATAAAAATCCCAATTTCGAAAAGCCATTCTCATTGATTCACAATCACTAATGGATTTATATAATTTAAATTTAAATGCGTCTGACAATGTTATATGAGGAAATTTCCATTGTATCTTAAGCAAGTTAATTTTAGCTTTTTCATCTCCATCGCATATTAATGAGTTTTCATCTAAACGTGATCGTACTAGTATTAAATCGTGACGTGCGTTTGGAATTATTTTCTTATAATCTTCAGCAAATCCAAGTAATTTGTTAAGAGGAATCCAAAAACTAAAGTGGAAACCATTTATACTTGTTGAAGAATGAGGTGACCAAGATGCATTCAATAGCATTTCACTTTCATTTTTATTTAAAAATATATAATTTTTGATAGTTGTTGTGATACCAACATTGCGATTATTATCGATTTCAAATTCATTTAATTCATAGCGAATTTCATCTATATGCTATTACTTACAAGTTTCGTTTTTGCAACTGAGCCTCCATCAGTTTTCGATAAATGACCTTCAATATAAAGGTAACTTTATGAAGGTATAACATTCAGGTTTTGATGGTGGATGCAAATTTGGAAATAATAGAAATTGTTGATTTTGTGATGTCCTTCTATCAGAGGTTGACAAAACATTAATTGGATTAATAGTATGATTTATTGTTTTATAACCTGATGTACTGTTATATATTATCATTCTTGAGGTTTTAGATGTAGACAAACAGTCACGGTTTCAGCACAAAAATTTATAAGATTTCCTTCTTGATCGTATAGATTTAATATTATAGAACTTTTCCTCTTTGTTTTCAATGGTAAATATATGACATTTTGAGGAGCTTTAATTAGTTTATACCCTGGACTTACTTAAGTAGAAAATTCATGGAGTATATGTGCTGCTCGACTATTGATATAGGTACCAGCAATTAAATCGCATTCAATTCTTACAATATTCACTCTATTTATATCAACGTGAAGAACTGATTCATGGATTTTATTTGCAACTAGTTTTTTCTTACTCTAGCTTAAGAGCGAACCAATGGAATTAGGTTTAGAGAAATCAATGTCTATATTGGTGAAAATTTCACACTTTAAAGTGCTATTATTTGCTCTTATTTGTAAGAATACTTTTTCCTTTTTGTTTTTATCAACATACTTTTTTGTTGCTACATCATCAATATCAGTAGGTCTTATGTTCTCCATCGAAATAGCCATCAGTGTGTAATTTTAATGACTTATTAGATTCCATATTCAGGTTTTTCTTGAGTGCATTAAACTTGCTATCGATATATTGTTGAAGAATTAAAATAGTTTGATTTTGAAAATCAATAATGTCATCAATATATTCCTTATTAGCATCTTGATGGGTCTTAACAAGTTTTCCAACATTATCTAAACATTTTCCTTTCATATCAAAATTCCCACTTGCTGTTAATTTCAATCATTCACCGAGAGGTCTTGATGCTGTTCTAGACATCCTATTAAAGCTTCTTCCGAATTTGTCAACGCTCATTTTATTAATAATATATTTTTATGTAGAACTCTGGTTAATAAATGATATTTGATTCACGCAATTCTTCGATAATTGAATTTATTTCGATTTGATGATTATTGTTTCCAGCTTCTTGCGAAGCAATTAAAAGTTGAGGTCTATCTACGAGTTCATTAGCATTGTCGCAGTACACATAATCGATAGGCTTTTCAGAGTATGTCATATAATTGTATGATTTCCCAATTTTATCTTATGTGTGTTGTTGTTTATGAAGTAAAGGTTGAAAATTTTTTTTATATTTAACCTGTATTACCTTTGACTTGGGAACTGTGATTCTTCAAATGTGCTTTTGTTTTCAGCAATATATTAAGATAAACGTCTAAGCCATTCTTATTATAAAGATCATTGCCTGGTACTTTATGAAAAATTAACTCATGAAGACCATCTGTCCCCGGGAACGTTTCATTATCAATGATGAAATTTTTTCATCATCATCGATATTTTTTTGCGATTTTTCTCAATGGCTCAATTATTGCCTTAAAAGTATTTTCAAATTCAGCTCTTAAGTAATTTTCCCAGTTCTAGGGGCCGTGTACTTTTCTCTCAAAGCTTTTCTAGTCTTTACAAGATCCTTAAGTATATTTTCATCTGATTTCATTGTGATTAAAAACTTAGGAGTTTTATTTGTGGTTCGTACGTTAATAAATAAGTTGTTAGGTTATTGAAAAACCGTTGATTGTACTGCTTAGCAGTTAAAAAACGGTTCAAAGCTGTTTAAAAAATAAATAAATAAACTAGTGTAAACAACAAACAAATGTACACAAGCCCTAAGAAACCTGCTAACTCCCAAGTGTCAAACGTTGTCAACTGTCAACTTGTTAACTGCTTTAACTTTTTTTCTCTATCTTGGAAGGAATACAATTTTCTAGAAAGTCAATTTAAAAGTATTAGTTTGCGTTTTATTTTCTCTTACAAACTGTTAAAAAACCGTTTAAAACGGTTTAAAATCAGTTAAAGCAGCAAGTCTATGGAAGCGCTTCCATTAACGAGTCCCTATTAACTGATAACTGCAACATCTTTAAATGATCTATTATACTGTCCTTTATCTTTATTAATTATCAAGAATCCGTACGAATCTTTCCAACATTTAGAACATAATTTTCTAAATTGATTGATTCAATGATATATCAGAATTTATATGATCATTGTATATCTGTTTTAAATTAAGATCATCCTGTTTAAAAAGAATAATAAAATTTGCATTATCCATAATCAATTCTTTGGAATGTGTGTATATGATTGACAAAGGTAAAAACTATCAACATCATTATGACGACACATGCAGAAATAGTCTCGAATATTATTTTGCTTATCACGAGTTATATCATCAAATACAAGCATTGAATTTCATTTTGCTTTAGAAGGAGATATTATTTCGCAATTATTCGAAAATTCATTATATCCCATACCTTTGATTGATCTTATAATTTTTTTTATATATATATATTTTGGTTGTTGCAGAGACTTTGAATAAATGTAAGTGTTTTCAAATTTTAGTCCATTGGGATTCAAAAGAATACTTAACATTACATTTGTTTTTCCACAGTTTGACGGACCCACAATTATTCCTCGAACACTATCAGGAAATAGTTCAAAGTTCTTAACTTTTATAATACCCGACTGTTTTTTATTTATTTATTTATTTTTCATTTAAATGAATGAGATCTTTCAAAACAAAGCATAATGTTTTATAGATTATGTTCTCATATTTACACAGCGTGTACAGAAGTAAGGAATTATAAATGATTGATTACAGTGTAAAATCGAACAGTTTAAAGCATCTCTGTAAAGACTACGGTTTGGTGAATTCATTAATTAACAAACTACCATTTGAATTACATCTTCCCTCATATAACTTTAGTGGTCCCGGAACAAAATTAAAAGAAGGTCTTAATAGAGGGGATAGAGGAAGTAATCAATTGGATGAAGCTTGTAGTGTACACGATATTGCAAACGTTTATAATAAAAATTTATCTGATCGTCATACTGCCGATGAAATTCTAACTGAAAAGGCTTGGCAACGAGTAAATGCAAAAGATTCATCAATATCTGAAAAACTAAATAGCTGGTTAGTCACTAATATTATCTAATACTATGAAGGCTAAAATAAAATTTGGAATGCGAGTAAAAAGGAGATGACAGTGTAATTTACTCAAGAAGGCTATGTCTGAAGTTAGAGAAGCTCTCAAAAATGTTAATACCGAAAATCTAAATGTTTTAGCTAAAACTGCTTTAAAGGCTGCCAGAAGAGTTATTTCAAAAAAACTCCAAGAAAAATATAAACATTCCTAAAATAATACCATTACCAAAAATTGGTGGAATCTTGCCATTATTACCAATCTTTGCTGGACTATCAGCATTAGGTGCACTAGCTGGTAGAAGTGCTGGTGTGTTTAAAACTATGGAAGCAATACAAATTAAACAAGGCAACGGACTTGCTTGGAAATCAAAAAATTACTAAGCTTACTACCTAATCGTCCCCTCACCAACATTGATATAATACAATTTGGAAAGGAATATATACCGAACTTTCGAGGTGTTTTTATGAGATATGCATTACCAAAAAGAGCCTTAGAAAAAGAATGTGGTATTATAAGTTTAGGTAATGAGAGTGGATCAGGAAGTCATTGGGTAGCCTATGTATGTAAAACATTAAACTGTGTCAAAATATTTTGATAGTTTTGGTAATTTAGGACCTCCTATTGAAATTGTTAATTATTTAGGAAAAAATATAATTTATAATTATAATAACTATCAAAAGTTTAACACATTCATTTGTGGACATCTATGTTTTAAGTTTTTAATCGAATAAAAATGTGGTTCATGAGATAAAAGTTACAGTGTTGCATAACTTTAGGATCATACAAACTCTCCACGTTGGAGAGTTCAGTTATTACCCCAGTTTCAAACCAGAAGTTACGAGAAAGAACTAGAACCCGACAAATGTGGTATAAATACAGGATGAGAAATTGCGGACGATAAGTTGATTTTTGGAAAGCGATAGAAAAGAAGCTAAGTCTTTATAAGTGAAAGATAAGAGATTTGAATTTTGAAATAGTAGTGAAATTGTGTGTGGATTAATTCAAATTTGTTTTTTAAATAATAATAAATAGAGTGTTTTGAAAGAGAATAACGTTTTATCATTTCGAACCATAGCTGAAATATTACATTGGTGTCAGAAGTGGGATAAAACTTATTCTGAGTGCTATGAAAAAAAAAATGTCCCGTATATTGCTGCAGCTAAGTATACCCCAGCTGAAAATTTAGCTAGAGAAGCGGAATCTCTCCACAGCTGGAGGGAAAAGTGATTTGATTCTTCGGCTACAAGAAGCGATCGAAAAAGATGGAAAAGATCCGAAATCCATTTCGTTCGACGTAGAAGAGGAGCTTGTAAGCACAGGGGTTGACATGTCTGCCATGATGGATTTGCTCCTTGGATTGAATTCTTAGTTAGAAGAACAAAGAACGAAGCGTTGAAAAATTGGCCAGTTCCAAGAGACATACACCAACTTAAAAGCTTTCTGGGATTCGCTACCTACTACAGGCGGTTTGTGAAGGATTTTGCTGGGATCGCAAAGAGTTTGCATCAACTAACAGAACAGGGGAAACAATTCAAATGGTCAAGTGAATGCGAAAGAAGCTTCAAAACTCTCAAACAACAACTATGTGAGGCCCCTGTACTAGCGAACCCTACTCCCGGCAAAACATTTATTGCGGATGCAGATGCCAGTAACGTCGGAATTGGAGCTGTCCTTTCGCAGATGCATGGCGGGCAAGAAAAAGTAGTTTCCTACTTTAGTAAGGTGCTCTCTAAGCCGGAAAGGAACTACTGTGTCTCCAGGCGGGAACTTCTTGCTTTGGTCTTGGCAACAAAGCATTTCCATCAGTATATATATGGACGAAAATTCATTCTTCGCACAGACCATGCGTCTCTGAAGCGGTTGCTGCAATTTAAAAATCCTGAAGGACAAGTCGCAAGGTGGATTGAACGACTCCAGATGTACGACTACGAGATACAGCATCGAAAGGGAAGCCTTCACTCTAATGCGGATGCTCTGTCTCGTCGACCTTGCAAATCTGATTGCAAACATTGCGCACGACAAGAAGAAAAAGATGCGGTATCCACTCAACGGCTAAGAGCTGAGCCCACTGACGGTTGGAATGAAAGTGAAATGCGAAACGCCCAAAAAGAGGATCCGGATTTCAAGCCAATACTCGCTTAGAAAGAACACGAAGAAAAACCAGATTGGCAGGAAATATCCAATAAAAGTCCCGAACTAAAGGCATTCTGGGCACAGTGGGACTCGCTTCATATTCAAGATGGTGTTTTGAGGCGAAGGTGGGAAAGCTCGGATGGAAAGACGTTTGTGATGCAGCTCGTTGTGCCAAGGTCGAGAGTCAGAGACGTGCTAAGGGAACTGCACGATGGAGTATTCGGAGGCAACTTGGGAGTAAATAAGACTTTAGAAAAGGTGCGAGAACGTTTTTATTGGGTGGACGCCAAGGATGATGTAGAAAATTGGTGCAGAAAGTGTGTCACCTGCGCCGCCAGTAAAGGTCCAAGGGTAAAACTCACGGCAGAATGCAGCAATACAACGTTGGAATGCCCTTCGAGAGAATCGCAGTTGACATCGCAGGACCGTTACCTGAAACCAAAAAGGGAAATCGCTACATATGGATAACTTCAGTAAGTGGCCTGAGGCTTTCGCTATCCCTAACCAGGAAACTAAAACCGTGATTGAACAGATCGTTTACAACTGGGTGAGCAGGTTTGGCGTACCGATGGAACTGCACTCGGATCAAGGGCGCAACTTCGAGTCCAAGATTTTTCAAGGGGTGTGTGAGCTACTGGGTATCAAAAAGACGAGAACAACACCGCTCCACCCACAATCGGACGGGATGGTGGAACGCTTCAACAGAACCTTGAATGAACACCTATCAAAGGTGGTTGGCGACAAGCACTGCGATTGGGTTAGGCAAATTCCAATGTTTCTATTAGCCTATCGGAGTGCAGTACACAACACCACTGGTCACACTCCATCGGAAATCCTTTTCGGTCGAACAGTCCGGTTACCTAGTGAATTAATTTTTGGATCACCGCCGTCTGAAGAGAACTGAAATGAAGACGACTATGTCGCAGACCTCAGACAGATTATTAGGGACGTGCATCAAAGAACCAGGGATAAGATCAAGATAGCCAGTGACCGCATGAAGACGAGGTATGATGTCAAGGCGACCACAAAGGGATTCCAGGAAGGAGATCTAGTGTGGCTATATAACCCTCATAGATGGAGAGGCGTATCACCGAAATTACAGCAAGACTGGGAAGGACCATATAAAGTGGTAAAACGCATCAACGATGTTGTCTATCGCATTCAACGAGGAAGAGGCAAGATGAAAGTGGTTCATGTCGATCGAATACATCGCTATATTGGGCAGAATGTCGAAGAGCTTCGGGACGAACAAGTTCAAGAGAGGGATATTGTGGTATATATGTGATTAAATCAAGTATCCAGTGTTGCATAACTTTAGGATCATACAAACTCTCCACGTTGGAGAGTTCAGTTATTACCCCAATTTCAAACCAGAAGTTACGAGAAAGGACTATAACTCGACAAATGTGGTATAAATACAGGATGAGAAACTGCGGACGATGAGTTGATGGAAAGCGACAGAAAAGGAGCTACGTTTTAATAGTGAAAGATAAGAGATTTGAATTTTGAAAAAGTAGTGAAATCGTTTGTGAATTAATTGAAATTTGTTTTTTTAAATAATAAAAAATAGAGTGTTTTGAAACAGAGTAACGTTTTATCATTTCGAACCCTAGCCGAAATATTACAATATAAAAAAATTGTGTTTTCTTTTTTACACAAAACCTGTGGTGTTTTTAGTTATTCTTAAATGCTATTGTTGATAACGAACGATTGAGGATATTCTTTTCACCCCTCAACCCCTCACAAACCTCAGACCATTTCAACCATCTCAATATCCAACCATTACCTGCCCCAAACTAACATTTTTCGTTTTCGTGTTTTTTTGGTTTTCAAGACCTAACACTCAGTGACCTCTAACTAATACACATACAAACAGTTTGAATTTTCAAATTTGGAAAATCAGAGTGTTATAGAATTGCATTCAATTCGAGGGAGTGCTAATTTTGGAGTGAAACCAATTGAAAATGCCATAACATTCCTCATCACTGCTGCTGCTACTTATCACCAAAGTACCCAAATTCACAAATTTCAACTATCATCAACCATCATGACTCACCATCACACCCCCTTCGCCTCTTTTTCACTTATTCACTTCACTTCAACCACACACAATAACAACCACAAACATTCGTCGTCGTCGGCACTCCTCGCTTTCAACAATCAATACCATGACTCAATACCATTCCCCATGCTTGTTGTTGTTGCGAGCTTGAACCGGCCTATCTATACTACTAATGGCATTGGATAATGTATTGTTGAAAAGATAAGGAGCCGGTATTGACAGATGCGAAACCAGAAGTAAGTGGAGAAAGTTCAGCCGTTTTGTAAATATAATTTTCCTGTGAGCAGATGAGTAGCATGCGCTTCCAGGTTCTCTTTGTGCAGCTTTCCAATTGCAAGGTGATTTGAAACGGACTAAAGTTTATCAATACAATAGTATACTATGTGTTTGGTATTCTTACCTAAGCAGATGCTGTTTTGGGGTCGTGTGTAAGCATCATTTGGTGTGAAATACATTTTCTAATCTAGACAGATGCGTTTTTTGTGCGTACATGACTCATCCTACATCTGGTTTAGAATTATTTTTAAACCATTTGATTTTTTTAACAAAATCGTCCCGATTTTCTAATTGTTTTGTTTTCAATCTTCCATTTCTTTTTTCTATGACTTATTGAATTTTTGTATAGTTTTTTGTTCTCTGTATTCGATTATGAAATGTATGATTTTCATTATTACGTAAATTATTACAACGGTTATGATTACATATAATTGATAATACAGGATGTTCCTCAAATGGAATCGTTATTTTGTTTAGACTATCAATGTTATTAAATGCATAGTTCTTCTGTTTTTATAACAGTGCTTATATAAAATTCTTTATTATATTACCTTGCTATTATTTCTCTAACAGTTCTATCAATATTTTTATAATTTTTTCTATCTATGTTTACAATATTTTCATATGTGATTAATTTCACATTACTCATGGCTTAGTTATTTATTTTATGATTTCCATAAGTAAGTATATTAGATACTATTTGTAACGTGTTGTCAATATTTCATGAATAAAATTCGGAGTATATTTAAGTTCAGTTTATCTTTATTTAATCCTTTCTTATTCTGTTAACATCTAGCCACTGATTCATCGTTGATCTCCTTTGTTCTATGAGTCAAATCAGTGACGAGTCACAATCAATGATTAACACAAGAGTAATTCTTCATGAACCTGTTCTAAGATTATATGTTCTTTTAAATTTTGTTCTTCGAAATTAATTAGAATTTGTTCAAATCTAGAGTTTACCTCCCTCTGTTATTATTTTCTAGATATTAGATTATTTATTTTGGTTTGTATTTTAATAAGATCGCCATGACCTGGGCTGCCATATACAGGGTGAGTTTTTTAACTTGAGACATCCAAATTACTCGGAAAATACGCGATATCGCGAAAAATGTTTCTGACAAAAGTCACAAGGTTCTGAAGGGGACATAAGATGGTGACCACGAGTTTGACCTGGAGCCCCGTTTTCAAGGTCAAACGAAGATCACTTTTGATTTTTTAATGGGAACCCCTATTTTTTTGACAAATTCGTAATCTGCGTGAAAAATTACAATTCCTTTACATGAAACACTTTTTTCAAAAATGCGTTCTTTTCCCGTCAGAGGGCGCCATAAAACTTAAGACATCAAAATTGCTCGAAGGGTACGAAATATCGCGAAGAATGTTTCAGACAAAAGTGACAAGCTTTTGAAGGGGACATATGATGGTGACCACGACTTTGACCACGACTTTGACCACGACTTTGACCACGACTTTGACCTTGAGCCCCATTGTAAATTGTTAAACAGTGCATGCCCTAATCTAGAGTGTTATTGCTTGTGAATGGCTCAAAGCGATGTTGTATATGACTTGTCCTAAAGTTGTTTTGTGTTTCCTCAAGTAGGTGTTTTAGTTATACCAACGTTCCGATTCTCATTCTTTTTTTTTATCTAATATATTTTTATATGTTGATGATGCAAAAGGGGGAGTTTTGTAAGACAATGGCATTTTAGCAGCTTCGCGCGCTTCTGAGACTGCCCTCTCATTGCCTGTTATCACAGCATGGCCTGGGCTCCATAATAAATGAATTCCCGGTTAGCTTGAGCGGATGACTGTTCTTATATATTTGATTATGGGAGTTTTAACTTTATTGTTAGCTGTTCTCAAGGAGTCACTGCAAATAGCCGTTTTATAATTGTTGTTGTTGGCGATTACGAATGCATCTACTAATGCCATTACTTCACCAATAAATGGATTTTGATTGAGGATTGTGAGTAATTGCGACATAATTTTGTCATGATTGCTGTCGTATCTATAAACACTGAATCAAGTTATGGAATTTGCTGTTGACGCATCGGTGTGCAGTATACACTCAAAGTTTCCTTTTTCTATAATTTCTGCAAATTGTTTGCTGAATACTACGGGCGGAATGTGTTCATTTGGAAGGTGTTTATTTCATGTTTATAAGTTTTGGGTATTAAAGTGTTTATAGCTTTGAGGTAACGTATGGAAATATAATTGGGCTTTTTAGATTTGATTTGCGTTGGATAGGTAGATAGATAGATATTTATTGAATTGGTAAAGAACATATTTGGTTTACATTTTGTGTATATAGCACAGCTTGAACAGAGATATGATATTTACATCTAACTACTGGAAAATAGGTATTTAATAATAAATTTGTGATTGTTGAAAACAAAAGTTGGTTAATTTGAAGGAAAACAATTAACAAAAACCTTCATCTAAAAAGAGATTAGAACTTAGGTAGTTCATATAAAATTAGGACTTAGTAGGTAATATCACAGTGATGAAAATAGAAAGGAAATATAAATTAACAAATAACAACCTCCTTTGCATATGTGTAGAAATAAATTAATAAATAAATAAGTATATAAGTAAATGAATAAATACAAAATAAATGAACAATTAAATAAATAAATAAATAAATAAATACAAAAAAAATAACAATAATAAATAAATAAACAAATAAATTAATAAATAGTAATACAAAAATATATTTGAAAAACAAGATAACGAAAATAATAATTTAACAATACAGTTTCATATCAAAGTGACTTAATTAAGGGGTTTTTGGAAGAAAGACACTTTTGAAAGAATTTTTTATTGATAATTTCAACTTTTCTTGCAACAGGAAGCACTCAGGCTTTTTCATGGAGTTCGAGGGTGGAATAAAACCATGGAAGATTTAACATCATTTTCAGAACTTCATTTTGTGCAATTTGTAGTTTCTTTATATGCACCTGAGCACAATTACCCCACACAGGTGACGTGTACAAAATCATAGCTTGAAATATCACTTTAAATATGATAATTTTGTTTTCGTTACTAAGTAATGATTTTCGATTTATCAGAGGGTATAGCATTTTGCTGGCAATGTTTATTTTATTATTTATGTTAGCGGTATGGATTTTAAATGTTAATGTTTTATCTAAGCTAACTCCAAGATACATAACTGTATCGACCCAATTGATTTCTGTATTATCAAGCACTAGATTTTTGCTAGGTAAAAAACAATTCTTTCTTTTTCTCGTAAAAAAGATAGATTGAGTTTTGTCAGCATTAATTTTGACTTTCCAGTGCTTGTAGTACTCAAATATAATACCAAGCGCTCTTTGCAGATTTATCTCTATGACCCCGCCTAATTCATGTGAGGAAAATATTGCTATATCGTCGGCATACATGGCATATTTACATGCGGGCAAATCAGATAAATCGGCTGTGAAAATATTATATAATAAAGGAGAAAGTACTGATCCTTGTGAAAGGCCTGCTGGTATCGTTCTTCTTGAAGAAAAAATATTATCTTTATATACCATAAAATACCTATTTGTTAGGAAACTTTGAATTAGTTTGATCAGATATGGGGGACATGCGTCCCAGCTTGTCGTAAGAGGCGACTAAATGGGACACCAATCATATACAGGCAACTATGACACCAAAAATGAGCCTGTGACACTTTAACACCTTAAAACTTTCCCACAAGTTTGTATGCAATCAGTGGGTTCCCACGTCTGGAGACTACCGGTGGGGTAAAAGAACAGTCAATCAATTCGAAATGAGCATACAAGTGTCAAACTACGGAAACTTTAGATACACTTCATGGAAATGATCGCAATTAATAGCACTACCCCGCTGGGCACCACGATTGCAACGCACTCGGGTGATCCCAGAGCAAGCAGAAGTGCTTGTGTCAGAGCCCGACGGATTCCGAGGGCGGGCAAAATGAAGTTTCAAAAATATTTTCCTAAACTTCGGTTTGCAAGTTGCAACGCCGGATCGATGACCTCAAAAAGTTTAGAAATGGAAGCGATTATGCGTCGCAGAACTCTACAAATCCTGTGCGTACAGGAAACGAAGTGGTGTAATACAGGAAATAAAGCGCATTTTCTTGATTTAAAAACTAAGGCATTTAAGATGTTCTACCATGGAACGGTCAATGGACGAAACGGTGTTGGAATCGTTGTTGCAGCGGATCTTCTAAAAAACATCGTTGGTATCTTGATAATAAGCGACCGCTTGATGAGTGTTAAACTCGTCATACACAATGAAACGTGGAACATTGTTAGCACGTACGCCCCACAAAATGGATGCGACCATTCGGAAAAAGATACATTTTGGTCAGAGTTCGGTAATTTGCTTAGAAATATACCTATCGATGAGATGCTCTTCGTAGGCGGAGATTTAAATGGCCACGTCGGAGAAACAAATGTTGATTATGGGGACTGCCACGGCGGTAAAGGCTTTAGAACCAGAAATTCAGCTGGCGAAGACATCCTTGTAGCGTGTAGGGCTTACGGCTTAACCATCTTAAATACAATGTTTATTAAACATCAACGACATCTTATCACCTATAGCAGCGGAGGCCACGAAACGCAAATAGATTATCACCTCTGCAAAATGTCGATGAGAAACCGTGTTAAGGACTGTAAAGTAATACTTGGAGAATCGCTAGTAAGCCAACACCGTCTGCTCATTACAGAATTTTTCACAGCGGAATCACCGAAAACACGGGCATCGTTTGGAAAGCCAAAAATCCGGTGGTATAATCTATCAAAGGAACGAAGCGCAAGATTTATCGCACTGGCTAAAGAAGTACTTCACAATATAAACGGTATTGCAGACTCACTTAGCCCGCAAGAAATGTGGAACAGCATGCACGAGGAATGCATAACACTCGCAAAGTCCCATCTGGGGACTATTTCGAAATACCATCACGTCGGCAAAGAAACATGGTGGTGGAATGACGAAACCAAACGAGCTGTGGCCGACAAGAAGAGTGCATTCCAAGCGTGGACAAAATGCGATCGGAGCGACGATATCGAAAGAGCTCGACTGGCTCTTGAATAAGAGGGTCTTAAAAGGATCGCAAAGAAAGTCCTGGCTCGAGCTCGAGCGGCAGAAGCGGAAAACCTGTACCAGGAGTTGGAACAAATATCCTCACGATCGGCGGATAGAAGACAAGCTATCCAAGAAGTTCAGACGTCGTACAACACTAAAATGCCAAATATTTTTAAGCTCGCTGCACAGAGGAGAAAAAACTCAATGGAAATAACCTCGCCGAAATACATCAAAAACGCAGACGGTCGCTTACTAACAAATGAAAAGGAAATTTGTGACCGGTGGCTTGAATACTGCAAGGAGTTGCTTAACAAACAGTTTCCACGTGATATCGTGCCGACAGCTGGTCTATGCGAGGAGGAAGTTTCGGACTTTTCAATCGAAGAAATAAGTACAGCAATTGGAAAAATGAAGCGGGGGAAAGCGGCGGGACCAGATAGCATTCCATCAGAGTTTTGATCGAAGATGGAGGGGATCGGCAGCGTTTGGCTATCGAAACTTTTAAATAAATTAAAATGTGGACAACCTATGCCGAATCAATGGAGAAGTAGCTTCTTGGTTCCATTATACAAAGGAAAAGGCGACACTCGAGAATGCAACAACTACCCTGCAATCAAGCTTATGTCACACACAATCGTCGAAAGAGTCTTAAACGAACAGTCGTTCATTGAGCTCAGCGGAGTACATACGTGTTTCGGCTTTTTGTAGAAGTGAAAGTGGGTAAACAATTACCAATTACATTTAGAGACATATTGCATAAGAAGCTCGGTAGACCACCTGGTAGTGGCATCGGCTCATAAAGTGGGGGTCGTGGGTTCGATTCCCGAAAATTTAAAGTGACTTTTTATTTTTAAAAATAAATAAAATAAAACAAAATAAAACAATATACAGTCAGATTCGACGGAAGATGAGTGACGAGGAGCGGACCGCTATTCCAATAGCGGGCCCAGCAGATGACGCAGTGTCATCCGATGACCAGGCCATAATATCGACCCGCAACATAACTGACAATGCAGATGTTATGACTAAAAGGAGGAGGAAGCAAAGGCCAACTCCTAACTTTGTGAAGCGCCCTTCCCTATCAGCATCTACTGAAAAGCTGCCTGGTAGAGCAAGGGAAGAGGCGCCAACAACATCGGCGAAGGCAGCCGTACAACAACAAAAAAGACACGAGAAATATAATGATGAATTCCCATATGTGTCAGACGGTGGAGAAGGCCACTACATGGGTGGCAATAATACATTCGGTACGCTGGCAACCTCAGAGTCAGAAGACGAAGAGGATGAAATGAATGCAATAAACAGCAGCATTAAAGAGCTGCAGCGAAGAGTTCTTGCCATTAAAGCGAAACAAATGTCAAGGAGGGAGAAAGAAAGTAGAAGCGATCAACTGCAGCAAGGAAAAGAGACCGACGAGCCAAAATGCCGGAAACAACAACAAAGCTCAAATCAAAAGCAGCAGCCTAAGACAGAGCTTAAACAACAAAAACATAAGTAACCAAATAAGGAGCAGCAGAAACAGCAACAAACACAATACCAACTGCAGCAGCAGAAACAACAGCAGCAAAAACAACAACAACAGCAGCAAAAACGGCAACAACAGCAGCAGCAACAACAACAACAACAACAGCAGAAGCAGAAACAAAGGGTTCCACCGATAAACACATACAAAGTGGAACTCAAGGATACAATAGAATTATGTAAGTCGGCCATAGGCTGTAATTTTTTCATTAAAAGATTAAGTGTAGATAGGCACGCGATCCACTGTAACACAGTGGAACGCTATAATAAAATAAAAAGTTTGTTAAGGGATTCGACGACGGAGTTCTTCTCCTTCACCCCGAAGGGGGAAAAGCTGCAAACTATGCTGCTGAGGGGGTTAGAACCGTCTACTAGTCCGGAGGAGCTCCTCGCACTGCTCAAAGAGAAAGAGTGCGAAGAGCTCAAGTTCGTAGGGGTCAAGCCCTTCACCACAGCCAGAGCCAAAAGGGAGAAACGAAAGCTACCGTTCTTCCTGGTTCAGCTCAGTCCCGAAAGCCGTCTGGATAGTCTTAGGAGTATCAATGTCCTAGACTACCAGGTGGTTCACTGGGAAAAAGTAAAAAGGCACGAAAACATTTTGCAATGTGTTCGCTGCCAAAGGTTCGGGCATGCCGCGTCGAACTGCGAAATGCAGCCTCGATGCGTTAAGTGCGGTAAGAACCACAAGTCTGAAGAATGCGCTCTAAGTAGGGATGGAGCGTCAGAAAAAAGCCAACTCTCTTGTGTTTTATGTAAGAACACGGGACACACCGCAAACTATCGGGGTTGTCCTAAGTTCCAATACATAAAAAGAGTAAATCTGGCTCGACAGCAAAAGGTGGAAGTAAAGCGTCCACCTGTTCTACCACAAACACCAGCCGTTACTCCCCAGGTTACTTACGCCCAAATGGCGGCAGGTAGGGGAAATACGGCACAGCAAGCGAAGGTTGCTTCTCAGGCCCCAGCGCCTAGAGCACCGGAACCGGCAAATGACATGCTAGCTATCTTGCTCTCTATCCAGGGGCAAATGGCTCAGCTGCAACGTCAAATTACCGAGCAAGCTACGCGGGTAGATCAAATATACGCGTTGCTGCCGAGCCTAACGCACCTTCAGTCGTAATGGGTACGTACATGGCGGAGCAAACCCTGAAGGTCCTTGCAGTGAATGTTAATTCACTGATTAGGATTGAGCGAAGAGCCACACTGTTAAAGTTGCTTAAAGACCAAGCTCCTGATGTGCTTTTGGTAAGCGAAACTAAGCTAACGAAAAGACACTAAATGAGGCACAGAAGGTACAAAATCATGCGAAGAAATCGACCCAACTCCATACAAGGAGGAGGCGTTGCAATCTTCGTAAGAAAAGGTATACGTTTTAAAAGAATATACAGTCGTGTAGTACGTAGGTTTCAGGTGCTAGAAGCATGCATTATGTATATCCCTCTCCGTAGTGGAAAGCGGTTATACATGGTGTCAGTTTATGCATCTAAGGCTACTCAATCCACCCTATTCATCTCAGAGCTCGAGACACTTTTTCGATTTCTGAGACTGGAATTGGAGGAAAACTATTTTATTATCGGCGGAGATTTCAACGCCAAACATAACGATTGGGGAAATAATACACCAAACACTAGAGGGAACCTGCTATTCAATTGGTGGGGTCAGCACAGTGTGATGTACCGACTCGGTCTTAAGGCGACGGATAGTCCGTCGTTTCCCAGGCACGGCTCCTATCTGGATCTGCTGCTATTCGACACACGTATACAACTGACAGGTACGAACCAACAAACTGTAAACTGTCTTCGCACCTTTGTGTATGACAGTGACCATTGCGGTCTTAGTACCGAAATAACCGTTCCGAACGAAAATGCGGAATTGGATGAGTATGTTCAAAGGCATTCCTACAACTATAGTAGAGTACGTTGGACACACTTCTCCAGGACACTGACTAGAGCACTCTCCTTGAATTCGCTCTACCCACCGTCCAACAGAAATCTGTCAAACGAGGAGATTGACAGGTATCTAAAACTAATGGACGAGACAATTAAACGGACTATGGACAAAACGATACCTCGGTATCAATACACTGACAACGAAGACTTGTTCCGCAATTCAACTATAGACGCACTGCACCGACATAAAAGTAGACTACTCTCAAGACTGAAGACCTTGTACAGACAGTTTACTGACAGACACAACCCGGAGATTTTGACATTAAAGTCGTCGATCAAAACCTCCAAACATTAATAAAAGAAAATTACAGAGCTTCTGTAAGTTTGTATTGGAACATCAAAATTCAGGCTGTAAACACCAGCAACCCGAATATGTTCCCGCAAATAAATAAAATATTTCGGAGGAAAGATCAAAACGACCTTTCATGTCTAAAAATCGCCCGAACGACTGACAACGAACGCATACTCTCAACAGCAGGCATAGATCCAAATGAAGCTGTTGATGATGACAACTTCTTTGTGATCGAAGATCCGCAGGAGAAGGTCGAGGCTATAGGAGCGACTTTCCAGGAAGTGTACAAGACAAATGACATCATTGGTCCCACCCACGACCTGGAAAATCGAGTCCTTGTGTACAATTTCTACCTTCGAAATGAAATAGTGAACTGGCGAATCGAGAACTCGGGTTTCACCCAATTCAGTGACGAGAACATGGCAAATAATGTCATCGCCAATGAAAGGGAACAACCCCTGTTCATTTCGAAGGAAGAGCTTCAAACGATCTTCGACACAATTAGAAGTAAGAAATCAGTGGGAACCGATGTTATACCGAACATTGTGCTTCGACATCTCCCACTAGAAGCGGTGGACATTTATACCACCCTGTTTAACAATGCAATGAATAATGCACATTATCCAGCGCATTGGAAAACTACGGTGGTACATCCCATCCGCAAAAGGGATAAAGACACCTCCAATCCGGCGAATCTCTGGTCGATCAGTCTCCTTCCAAATATCAGTAAGGTTTTCGAAAAAGTTATCAATAGAGTCCTGACAAAGTGGGTTGAGGACAGAAATATAGTTCCGGATAATCAATTCGGTTTCAAGGCGGGGCATGATGTTATTCATGCCGCGTCTAAACTGGTTTTTGATGTCCAATGGAACAAAGCCAAGAAACAGTGCACGGGTGCCTGCCTGATTGACTTGGAGAAGGCTTTCGATACCGTATGGTTAGAGGGACTCTTCTACAAGTTGGACAGACTGGGCATTAGTAAACCACTGCTGTATATTCTTTTCAATATGCTCACAGATAGACAGTTCATCGTGAAAAATGGCGATGTGACTTCTACTGGTACATTCAACATTAAAAACGGTCTGCAGCAAGGTGCGGTCAATTCGCCAATCCTTTTTAACATTTACACAAGTGATCTGATAGGTTCACTTCACCATGCCATAGCGTACGCAGACGACTTAATCGCGTACAGATCAGGTCCATAGATTGAGGTTTTAAACATTCTTTTGCAACGTGACTTCGATAAAATTAAACAATATTGCGACGACTGGAAGTTGAAGATAAACTTTCAGAAGTCGGAAACAATTCTATTTAGGACGCCTTTGTCTGGGGCCTTTGCGGATACCAGAAAGAATTGGCGAAAGTTTCAGATCGTTGGACAACACGGGCAGCCACTTGTTTGTCGAAATGTAGTTAGATACCTTGGGATCTGGCTAGATCAATATCTGTATTTTAACAAACATATAGATGTTGCTCTGGCCAGAGCCAAAGGTGCTTTTGCCCTTACAAAGAGACTGTTTTATAGCAGACAACTCGATGCGAGGGTAAAGGTGATCTGCTACATGGCCCTTATTCGGCCTATGCATACATTTGGGTGTCCCGTGTGGTTCAACGTGAGAGCAAGTCTTTTGGAAAAGATTCGGGTGTTTGAGAGGGCTTGCCTTAGGGCTTGTCTTCGCTTATGCAGAGCACCAGAGTCGGAGTACATAAAATTCTATCCTAATGAGATCTTGTACAATAGGGCGAACCTAATACGAGTGGACAATTTTGTTATTAAGTTGATTCGAAGGCACATTGCAAGAGCAATGACCTCGTCGAACAACCTGATATCTGGGGCTTACTACCCCAATTATATGTATCACGAGAGAGATCGCTTTGACGGCTTTATTCCTCCAGAAACGTTCCTCTACCTCGACAAACAAGGTCTGATCCAGGATAGATTAGCGGTGCCGTTAATCTTCCACGTCGCTCGAACAGCTGCGGACAGGCGACTCAACTACGACAGAGACGTCGCACACGGCAGTGCGGAGCGTCTCCGGTTTAGTAGGGCGGTAGGGGGTCGCGACATGAGGGATGTTGCTCGGCAGCACCAACAATTTTGGTGGCTTGCAGAAGAAGGGGAAGCTCCATTGTCGAATCTCTCCAATACGAGATAGCTTCGTTAGGAAGCAGAGCGGGTCTGCCTATTATTTAGTCATGGCCGGCTTACATAGATTTAGGTAGGATTAAGGTAGATTTAAGAACAAAAATTATGAAAACACAAAAAAAATATTAAAAAAAAAAAATTAAAAAAAAAAAAAAAACTTTGAGATGGGTACCCTTCCGGTAGTTTTTCTTAAACAAAAAAAAAGAAATAATACTTGTTCAATAAGATAGATTAAGTAGGCTAAGTAGGTTAAGTAGCTAAGTAGGTTATTTAGATTAAGAATTATTTTTTAAGTTTTATCTTAAGATTTAATATAAAAGAAAAGTCCGTATACTAAGTTTTTTTTCAAATAAAATAAATTTTCTTAATTTAAGCTTGAATTAATGTAAAAATTAAAATATGTTGTAAGGATCGTCGAAAGACATTTAGACTAAGCTATGTTTAACCTAGAGTGCCCGCATGGGGCCAGTAAGTTACAATAAAATAGTTTTAAGTTATTTAAGCTAATTTTTAAGCGTTTTTTTTGTATAGCTTGTAAGAATCAATGAATTAATAAAATAAAAATGCATTTAAAAAAAAAAAAAAAAGTCTTAAACGAACGTCTTCGGCAAATAATAAAGCTCGATAATAGCCAGTGTGGATTTGTTGAAGGAAGATCGACGGTGGACGCTATCCAAAGCCTACGAATAATAATGGAAAAGCACCGAGATTCATCTAAGGATTTACACATGGTATTTATCGACCTCGATCGAGTGCCTAGGGATCTCATATGGGCCGCGCTGAGGTCTCAAAACGTACCGGAAACGTATGTTAGAATAATACAAGACATGTACGGAAACCTGAAAACCGCGGTTAAAAGCTCTGCCGGACTAACGAGAGAATTTCCAGTTAATGTCGGAGTGCATCAAGGAAGCGTACTTAGCCCTTTCCTCTTTAACGTAGTATTCGACTATCTTTTAAAAGACTGCATGATCGAAGCAAATGTAACGCCAGTTCTCTTCGCTGACGACGCAGTTATACTTAACGATAACGTCGAAGATTTACAGAACGCCTTAGATTCATGGAGAAATGCGCAAGAGAGAAACGGGTTTAAAACAAGTCGTTCAAAGACGGAGTATTTGACGTGCCCATTTGCGCATCCGTTGCGACCTGTTCCAGATATAATGTAAGACGGAATAGTTCTTCCGAAAAGCACTATCTTTAAGTACTTAGGATCAATCGTTAACATGGAAGCGAAATGTGACGACGACGTAAACCACAGAGTGAGTGTGGGGTGGATGAAATGGCGGGAAAATTCGGGAATCTTTTGCGACCGAAAATTTCCACTTAAATTAAAGGGGAAACTCTACACCACGGTTGTTAGACAAGCTCTTATATACGGTTCACAGTGCTGGACAATGTACGAAGCGTTTAAAAACAAAATGACGGCAGCGGAAATGAAAATGTTAAGGATGTCTAGTGGAGTCACTAAACGCGATTGCATTAGATCTACGCGTATAAGAGGAAGTCTATAAAGAATTCGGTAACCGAACAGCTTGAGGCGAATAGAATAAGCTGGTATTGCCACGTTCAAAGAAGATCTGCGGGAAATCCGGTTAAAAAGGCACTATCAACTACGATCACTCAAAGTATAAGAAAACGAGGTCGGAAAAAGAATTCCTGGATTTCTCAGATGGCAAATGCGCAACAACGCCTGGGGCTAACCACTGAAGCGATCCAGGATCGAGCAGTATGTAGACGCGTTCTGCGGCCTGCGACATTAGCCAACCCCATAAGCGGAGCAGCAGCGATGCAGTAAAAATGGGAAACTCGTTACGCATAAGTTCGTATAACGAGGAAAGGGTTAATAAAAGGATAAGAGGAAGATATGGGGGACATTTTAATCTTATTAATTTACGAGGGCGGGTCAATAAGTCCGTGACTTTTTGAATTTCTGACCTCTTTACTGAAACAGCAACACTGCTCCTGTCAACAGGCATCTGTCAGTTGACTCCTGTCAAAATTTAAACTTGCTGCGTCAGTTAGTTTGTGTTTGACAGCTATTTTTATCAGACTACTCTCTAATTTGAGGAGAAAATCGAAAAAAGTGAATTTCGTGTGCTTATTAAGCATTATTTCTTGCGAAAAAAAACCATTACCGAGACCAAGGCTAAGCTTGATAAATACTATGGGGACTCTGCACCATCGATTTCAATGGTAAAAAAGTGGTTTACTGAATTTCGTTGTGGCCGTACAAGCACTGAAGTTGCCGAACGTCCTGGACGCCCAGTTGAGGTCTCTACACCCGAAACAATCGAAAAAATTCACGATATGGTGTTGGCCGACCGAAGATTGAAAGTGCGAGAGATTGTGAAAGCCGTAGGGATCTCGCATGGCTCAGTGGTTTCAATTTTGAATGATCACTTGGGCATGAGAAAGCTTTCCGCAAGATGGGTGCCGCGTTTGCTCACAGATGGAAGATGGGCTTTCTTAGATTTGCTCACAGAAGATTCAAAATCTTCATCACTCGCGGATCGGTCACGCTTCGTAATGATTGCGCTTATTTTTTCTACCAAGGACACTTCAATTATACTTCAGAACACGTCAGTCACAAGTGAGAGCGCGTAGAGAACTGAGATTTTGCGTTGATTTTCCAACCTGTTCTGCAAATTTCATGTAATGGGTGTCTATAGTCTGAGAGGCTTTTTGCAATTAGCCTACTCTAGTGGATTCTCTTCATGTCTATGAAATGTGGAGTGTTTGTTTGTTCCAACAATGCATCGATGGGTGTAGATGTTAAGGCACCTATTGCTTTTCGCAGTATGGCGTTGATTTTGGTTTGAGCTAGTTGATCTTTGTTTTTAGTCCAATTGGTGTAGATAGTAAAACCGTGTAGTGTTGCTCCTCTTATGAATGTTATGGCTATCTCGATCGAAGTGTTTATGTGAGGTCCTTAGTATTTTTGTCAAATGATTTTCGTTAAGTTTAGAGATTTGTTTAACCTCTCTTTCACTAAATAAGTATGTGCATTCCATTTGCACGTTTTTGTGCAGATAAGTCCAAGTAATTTATTTTTTTCTTTTATGGGAACTTGTATGGAGTTGATGTTTAAGGTGGTGGTTGAACAGTTTTTCTTTTTGCATACATGCATGGGCTCCATTTTTTCAATCGGCAACTTCGCGCCTGTGTTGTTGCACCATATCAGTGCTTTACCTACCACTTGTTTAATAGCATACGAAACTTTATCTGGATTTCCAGACCCAAAAATGAAGATGTTGTCTGCGAACGTTTAAATGGATTTTATTTGCCGATTAATTGTTTGAAGTTGCTTAAGGAGCAAATTCACATAGGCCTTATATAGCGCTGTCGAAATTGGGGATTCCTGTGGGACTCCGTTTGCTAATCTGTGATCTGTTGAGTAATGCCCACTAACGCACACTTTTATTAGTCAGTAAGACATGAATGATTTTATTGCATTAAGCAAATTTAAGTTCATTTCCCTTTGTTGGAGTTGTGTAATAACACCAAGTCCATGGAAAAAGGCACAGAGGCCATTTCTGTATGCATTGCTTAATCAAGCACATGCAACAGAGTGTTTGTATCTCTTTGAGGTTTGAAGCCATGTTAGCAATTGTCCAGAGAGTTCCTTTTATCCTGTTTAAAATTATTTTTTAAAATAGTTCGAACAGACCCGAGAGGAGGGAAATTGGGCAGTTACTTTCGATTTATCTTCTCGGTTGTTAATTTTTTTTTATGGTGGGGTTAAACCAGACAAGATGTTATGGAGAATTTTGTGGATAAGAGGGGGGAATGTAGTACTCCGCTACACTACGCTATATTACCATATTCCCACCCCATAAGCAACACTTACATCTTGAAAATAGCTACAAGCAACCCTTGTATCTTCCAATAGCAACAGTACACCATACCTATTACCGAGACTCAAAGTCCATAATAACTAATTCTCATACAAACCCAATTTAATGTCATAACTCAGTGGAAAACTGCAAACATGTGTAATATAGGTCATCCAGAATAAGTGACTCTCATACAAACCCAATCCAACGTCATAACTCAGTCGGGAATCCACTTTAGGCTACCATAAGCAAAACGGAAAATTGTAAACAAAGACACTTCAACGCATTCACCCCGAAGTGTGTTATATATGTATGTTAAAGCCAAATTGCCGATTCGATAATAACAACATAGGGCAGGCATCGAGTGTCGTTGTACAAACCATTGCACGCAAATGGATCAAATTACCGACCGATCGTACGAACGATCGTGGTATCGCCGATGAACTATAAAAAGGTCAACACGGAAGGGTAACTGATTGGGACATTTAGGTCAATAAATTCAAAAATTCGAACTCTTCAAATCGACAAGTGGAAAATGAATTAAGGGAATTATTTTGTATTGCGTAAGAGTGCAAGAAGAATTATCGACGAAATTGGTATAAAAGGCAGTTGTTTGGAAGAACAAATTCAGAGATAGAAAAATACTGCAAATAGTAAAGGTCGTAGCCCTTGGTTACACAGCGGGCCTTTATTGTTTTATAAATTGTAAAAAGACTTAAAAAAATCAAGTACAAAACACAAAAATAGGAAAGCTCGCAGGCCTTGGCTACACAGAGGGCCCTTAACTATAAAAATATAACTTAATAAAGATTTATAACGTTTTAAACTAAAGGCTTTTCTTTCTCTCCGCTTGAGTACTAGAATGAGGCGTTCCTGTATCTGTATAATTAAAGGGAAGTGGTAACTTCCTACTAAATTGTTGTGCTTTTTCTAAGTGGCTATATTCGCTATTGCCGGCGATGCAATTGTCAGGTCAATGGCCGTAAATGTGTTTTTTGTGGAGAAATGTGTGGAGAAATTGAGGAGCACTAGATCTGAATTGTGTAGCCAGCTAGCTACTATAGTGCCAGCACTTTTGGCTTTTGGAGAACCCCACATTGTGTTGTTGGCATAAAAGTCTTCTAGTATTATACTATGCTGCGAGTAATTTGCTACCAGATTAATATATTCCTGTTGGGAAGTATCTTGGTTTGATTATCTATAAATATTCTGTATTGTTAGGGGATAAGAGGGTCACCTCAAGGTTTGGGTGAACATTCCATGTTGAAAGTTTGTGTGTGTATGTCGAGTACAAGATTTAACTAGTACTCCAATACCATCTTTGTTTCGTTCATGTTGTCTGTTGTTAAAGTAAGCAATGTACTTTTTGTATTTTGATGGTGCTTTTTCAACAAGGATTTGAGTTTCTTGCAGGGCTATGATCTCGGGGTTGTACTTTTGGACGAGAATGTCCAAATATGGGAGGTTGTTTTAATATCCTTGTATGTTCCATTGGAGTATTTTAATGTTACTTGTTATATGTGTGTATGCTGTTGGTTAGTTTTAATTTTGATTAGTTATTGTTGGTCGTGGGCCTCTCAGGCTGAGGGGAGAGCGTGGAGGTTGAACACCCACCGCTGTCTCTCCAGCCAGTAGAGTCTACGACCTTTTATATGTAATTTGGGTATTGTTAATATTCATTTTCTTCTGAATCTGATGCAGACATGAAATAATTTTTTTCTTGAATAAGATTATTATATAACTGTATGTGAGAAAGATAAGTTTGGTTTGTTATTATTTTCGGCGGTAAGGTTTGTTTTGGTAGGTAAGGTGGCGGTGGAAACGGGCGATTTTGTTTTTGTATTTTTAGGTTGATTTGGGGATTTGGTTGTTGCAATGCTTTGAGTTGGGCTGCAAAAGATGTTGATGGTTTAGGTGCGCTGTCGCGTTTACGTACGTGTCTTTGTTTCTATGTGTGGCCCAAGATTTAGCACTTCTTGCACCTCATTGCATTTGGAATGTATTCATTTACTTTGGTTTTGTACCAAGCAATGTCAATATATGATGGAAGTTTGTAGCGATCAAAGGTGAAGAGTATGAGGCCTGTTTCTGTTTCCTTAACGAATTTGTGCACATCAATAACACCTTGTGGTTTAAATTCTCCTATTATTTCTTCTTTTGTTGGGTTTATTAGACACGGAGTGTATATCACGCCTTTCGCTGAATTGGCATGTAATTTGACTGAGACAGGTATTTCTGCCAAGTTAGAAATATTTAGAAACTTGTTTGCAATTTTGTGAGAATTAAAATATTCCCAGTAGTGATATCTTATTGTATTCCTTACTTATTGAATCAATAGCTTTATAAAGAAGGAGTACAAAGATTGAGTTTAATTTTTCGTGGAGATTGTGATAAATTTTGGGGTTTTTAGATTTTGTGATTTCAGGGAGTTGGGGGAACTCAGTAAGTGAGGAGCTTTTGATTCTCTGCGCTAGGTTCTGGGTTAATGGAATCTGCTAACAAGTCAAATCTGTTCTCGCGTTTGATGAAAGGTTTGACCATTCACCGATAATATTAAACACGCGGTCGCGGTACAATTAAAGAAGTTGAAGGGAAAGAGATGGTTGCACGTGTGTTTGATTTTTGAAACGAGTAATGTCAAATGAATACTGATTGATACTAGTGGAATGACAAGAGCACGCTTTGAAAGTTAGTCGGTGACTGTCTCTTATGATTTGTTTCTCGTTGTAGTATAGAACCGTGTGTGTGTACGTTCCTACTTGTCTTGACATTTCTGAATTCTTCAAAG
The DNA here is from genome assembly GCA_928272305.1 of Volucella inflata. Taxonomy (NCBI): domain Eukaryota; kingdom Metazoa; phylum Arthropoda; class Insecta; order Diptera; family Syrphidae; genus Volucella; species Volucella inflata. The sequence goes on from OV743716.1 coordinate 63,051,545, forward strand.
GTTCTATAACTGGATTTATCTCATATTTCCCGAAGAAGCATGCTACGCAATAATATTTTTCATATAGTATTAATATTATTTTTAAATTCTCTATGAGCTCTCTTGTGAGTCTCTTTCACCATCTTTATTTGTTCTGCTAGATTACTAATATCTTTCAATTTATAGGTGTGTGTAGTAAAATTTTTTCTATAAGGATTTCTTTTATTTTATTTCTTTTATTTTATCTTTTTCTCAAATACATGTCTTTTGGTTTTGCATGTATTGCTATTATCCTGCAACGTTAAATTATTTTCTTTAAATTGCCCAATAATTCGTCTTTCGTTGTGAACTGAATAGTGTGCCTTATCTTATTTTGAAAAACGGTTTGTGTTTTCATTCCGTTTATTTCGTTCTTCTACTAATTCTACTTGTAGACTATATGTGTTCAATAGTTGGCTCATAACTTTAATTACAACTTTAGTTGAGCTCTCATTTGAGTGAACTGTACTTATTGTTGAAGAATTTATTTGATGTGGCGAAAGCGCGTCTACCTGTACATTTAAGTGTCCCTGTTTGTATACGAACCGTGAACTGAAATTCTCTATTATGCTTTTCCAAATCTTTAACATCGTGTTCGGATTTTTTTCCCAAATTGAATATACTAACGGTTAGTGATCGGTGTTTACAGTTAAATCTGCTACTCCGTATTCATAACTTCTCAACTTCTGCAGTGTCTGTATGATGGCTAATAATTTCTTCTTATTTATTTCATAACTTTCTTTTGTTTTTGTGAGAGATCTACTTAAAAATAATATACGTTTTAAGTTAGATGCATTTGTCGTCAGTTCAAAGCGTTTACTATAATCTAGTTGGAATAACTCTATTTGTTCTCTTAAATGTGCTTTCAAAATGCTGACGGCTTTAATTGCTGCATCGTCTAGCTTATATTAGTATTTTTATTTTTATTTTTTCCGACTTGACCATTTTCTCCCTTTAGGTGTATTAGAGGCTTGTTTATGCCTGCATATAAATTGATAAATTTCATATAGTAACCCGTCCATTCCTAAAAACTCTCTCAATTATTCCAATTTTCGGGGTATAGGATATTTATCTATTGTTTCTACCTTTTCTGGGTTTCTTCCTTTTTTATTATGTTTTATAATATGTCCTAAATGCATGACCTCAGTCTGGAAAACATTGATTTTTCACTTGATACCTTTAGGGTGGCTTTATTTAGAGGGTTTTAAATTATATTTATGTGTTCGATATGTTCTTCTATCTGTATATAAGAACATCGTCAATATAAATAGAAGTTAATGAGCAAATCAATAACCCCAATACAATTCCTCAGTTACCCATATCAGCATTTCCTGCATTTGCCATACCCCAGCACGATCACCCCAAACCATTAACCTTAAATCCCCGTGTCAGATTTTCCTATATGCCCCAGCACGATCAATCCAAGTGCACACCCTGACTTTTAATTCCCATGTCATCATTTCCGCTATACCTCAGCACAGTCACTCCAAGTGCGTTTAGATCAGTAAGCAAAATTATTGTTAAGGTAGGTTACGTTTAGGTTCAAAACGGAAAAATGAAGGCAGTCGATAGCAGACTGAATAAGAAGACACAAGTCTTTTACCTTGGGCCCAATTTTTCTCTTTCTACGAAGTATTGTTTGCTCCTAAAATCTTCATAGGAGGGTAATAGAGCAATTTAAAAAAATTTTAACACAAAAAAACGAGAATAAAAAGAACTCACGAACCTGGGATAGGTTTGTTTTTTTTTCCGGAAGTGCTACAGACTTACATATGGTAAATATATTATTATTATTATTACAACTTTATTAATCAGTAATAAATTACCTGATTAATCTTAAATTAAGCACCAGCTACCAGCACTTCGGCCTATATATAGTAAATATAATTTTAAGCTTGTGTGCAAAACGCAAAACATACAAGTGACCTAGGAACAACGGAGGAGGATGATGAACGTGTTCTCCTTATGAGTGGAGTATTTTAGGTTTTAAGAAAAAACACTATTGTTTAAACTTTGAGATAAGATAAGATAAGTGTTATTTAAAAGTTAAATGTAAGGCGCAATTTGCTTTTGAAGGTTTATGTAAAATAAGAAATATGTCAACACAAGATTTACCGGAGTCGATTGAAAATGTTCTCAAAGGCATGTCCGAGGTCTCAAACAGCAACGCAGAGAAACACAATGTTGAAAAGTTGAAGTGTCTTGACCCCTCGGGTAATAGCTTACTAACAACCTGTTGCGATAACGTCCACAACTACTTGTTCAACATCATTGGACTTAGTGAAGTCGTTTCCGGAGTTTTCGGATGAATAAACGCGTTATCTCTCATGGCGACAGGCAGCTCACACTGCTATTGAATTATTTCGAAAGTACGTTGGGACCGAAAATTACTACCAAGCGGTAGCGATGATCTGCAATAAAATAACAAGCGCTGCGGACCTGATAATTTCGTCATTTAAGACTGTTCTAAATTTTGATGCTATTTGCAATATGTTATATAACTAAAAAAAACTATGTGTTTTACGGTCGATAGGGCACGGAAGTGTCTGTTCTCTTTATTGATGTTGTTCGACAATTTATACAAATTTAGCACGGTCACATGTTTACATACTGGTCAGTGACTTTGCTGGTAACCGAAAGTGCAACATACATCAACTGTGCTTAAAATACCTGTACGTGGTAATCGCCGGGTAGTCGTCAATGTCCATCCAGACTGGACCTGCTGAACTTATAAATGCGGGTGCTGACCAGCAGACAAAATAGCAGCACTATAAATGGGACAGCTGATGAATTCCCCAGATGGAATCAAAGGTGGAAACAATCCCAAAACAAATGAGACCTTATCTGGGCTACTCTGACATATTTGAAACTCAGGCCGGTGAGGATTTCCGAGACTTAGTCAGGGTGTTGGAAAAGAGTTGGTGAAGGAAGAGCCCTTAATGTACCAACGGCAGCACCCGTGGCAGGTTACTGGATTTCGGTTCCTCATCCTAGAGGTATCAAAAAATGGAACTAGCCCTCCAGGATGGGGGTTGCCGCCAATGGAAAAAAATAAAAAGATACGAAGCAACAACAAGCCTCGGGTACGGACCGATCTACTGATGCCAACCCATGCAAACGAACTGAGGACAACGAACTTCGGATATGCACGTGAAATGTTAGGCCACGAGCAGCCGAACAACTAGCGGAGGCCCTAGACTACTGCAAAGCAGACCTAACCACCATCGAAGAAGTGCGATGGAATGGGCAGGGCAAAAAGGGTATGAAAAACTGCGACATGTACTACGGCGCGGCGATTGTTATCGATGGCAAAACAAGCAGCTATTTGGATGCGGATTTGTTGTTGGAGGCAGACTTAGGCAAGAAGTCATGAGTTTCCGGCATGTGCGCCTCGTAACAATCCGCACCAAGGCTAAATTTACCAACATTAGCCTGATATGAATAAGCGCACAGCCCCACAGAGGAGAAAGATGGCAACACCAAAGATGCCTTCTACGAGCTCTTGAACAAGACCTACGAGCAATATCCGACGAAGAGAAGTCATCTTTGGCAGCACTGTCGGAAAAATAGCCTACATGACACCACCTCCGATAACGGATTCAGGCTTATCGACTGTGAGGCGGTAAGAAAGACTGTTTTGACTGACTTGTCGTAGTCACAAGGGGAATCGAAGAACTCTTGATCAATCAACCGTCAACCAGATTGACCTCATTGCGATCAACGCAAGACACGCCTTCAGTATTATGGATGTCCAAATATTTCAAGGAGCCAACATCGACTCGGACCACTACCTTGATGTAGCCAAAGTACGGTTGCGCATATCCCGAACTACGCCACGACGAGCTAATATTGTGAGGAATTTCGACGTCAGACAGCTACAATCACAAGAGATCGCCAAGAACGTTTCCGATTGCGTCTCCCTTAATCTCTTAAGAGATTCCTTGCCGCCAGCATCAAGCATCGAAGGCCAGTCGCAGCACTGCAAGATGGCCATCAGAGATGCCGCTTCTGATGCTAGTTTGATGACGAATGCCGGCAAGCACATGCAGCAAAAAGGACACAATCCGGCAGTGCAAAGAAAGGCTCGAGCTGTTCAAGAGCTCTATGAGCAGAAGAGGAGAGACGAACACCGGCTTCGCAGGAGGAAAAAGAAAGAGCATGAGAAGCGCGGTCGAGGAAATGTGGAGATACCGCTCCAGGAATAAGATGAGAAAGTTTTACCAAATGGTGAAAAAACATGCCACGGACACAAGCTGCGAACCGAGTCTTGTGGAGACGAACAAGGGAACATCGTATTAGAGTCGCAGTCTATGCTGGGAGTCAGGAAAGATTACTTCTGTAGACTGTATAACGGCGACGACGAAACAATTACCAACAATTCCGTCCACCCGACCTGGATGAAGTGAAGATAGGAATACCTAAGCTGTAGTCCAACAAAGCTGCTGGAGTGGACGGCCTGACCGCCGAGCTCTTCAAAGCGGCAGGCGATGACTTGGTCAGAAGCATAGGCCAACTAATCTCTATGATATGGTCGGACGAAAGTATGCCCGATGAATGGAACCTCAGTATTGTTTGTCTGATCCGCAAGAAAGGAGACCTTCTGAACTGCGCCAACTACAGAGGCATCAGTCTTCTTAACATCGCGTACAGGATCTTATCTGCCGTATTGTGTAACCGCCTGAAGCCGTTCGTCAACAACTTGATAGGTCCATATCAGTGTGGCTTCAAGTCCACCATCGCCCAAATATTCACAATACGGCAGATCTTGGAGGAGACCCATGATCTTCGGATCGATACACACCACCTATTCATCGATATTAACGCCGCGTATGACACCATCTATAGAGACGAGCAATACAGAGCAATATCTAGTTTCGGCATCCCTTCCAAACTCGTCCGTCTGTGCAGGATGGCGATGGAGAATGCACGCTGCTCCATCAAGGTCGGTAATGATCTCACCGAGAGCTTTGATGTCAAAAAGGATTTAGACAAGGCGATGCGCTGTCATGCGATTACTGCAAAACTCACGTGCAAACACAAGAGGCAGAATCTTTCAAAAGTCCGTTCAATTACTCGCATACGGCGACGATATTGACATAATTGGAAAAAAGCAGCGTGGTGTCAGTGGCGCCTTTGCAAGTACTGAGACGGAAGTGGCTAAAATGAGTTTAGCGGTTTCTGAGGGCAAGACTAAGTATATGCTGTAAAGCAAATAGGACACTTAATACCGACGTCTCGGACCGAATGTCACACTTGACAGGTATAACTTTGAGGTAGTTAGTTTGTCTACATAGGCTCCGCTATGAATTCAAACAACGACATCAGCGCCGAGATCAAACGAAAAATAACTCTTACCAATCGCTGCTTCTTTGGGCTAAGAAGACAATTGACTAGTAAGCCCTCTCTCGAACAACTGAAGTTACCCTTTATAAGACCTTAACAATCCCAGTCCTGCTCTATGGCGCAGATGCTTTTGCCGAGCTTGGCGAAAAGTTACCTTTCAATACAAACAGTAAAGCAACCATTAGAACATTCGATTCTGAACCAATTTACTCGAAAACAAGACCATACAATACGGCGGCTGCTCCGTTTGTAAATACATACAGAAATTAAAAGAATGATTGATGATGAAATCATACGGCCATCGCATTCTCCTTATAATACCCCAATATTGGTGGTAGGTAAAAAAGGGACGAACAAAGACGGAGTACCATTCTCCCCCAATATTAGTAGTAGGAAAAAAGGGACGAACGAAGACGATACTCCCAGTGTGATGTGATGGCCGCATGATTTCATCAAGTTTGTTTTTCGGTTACAGAAAGTTAAATGAGCGCACTATTTTCAATCGGTATCCTATCCCCGAAAGTTCTGTTATTTTATTTAATTTAGGCCAACACAAATACTACACAACCATTGAAGTAAAATCCAGCTTCCACCAGATTCTCCTAGAAGAAAAAGACTGGAAAAAAACTACATTTTCCATTCCATTAACAATGGAAAATATGAATTTTGTAGATTACCTTTCGACTTGGAAAATGCTCCTAGCATATTTTACCATGCTATCGACGACGTTTTAAGAAGTGAAATAGGAAAAAGTTGTCATGTCATGTCACATCGACGACGTGATAATTTTTTTGAAAACTGGAAGAGAACATTTGGGAAACATTAGAGTAATATTTTCCAAGCTCTACCACGCTAACATGCGAACAACCCCTAGAAAAATGTAAATTCTTTAAAAAAGAGGTAGAATTTTTAGGTTTCCTTGTATCCGGAGAAGGTATACAAATTGTCCCAACAAAGTCAAGGACATTGTCAGTTACGAAGTTCCAAAATCCCTTCGTGCCTTAAGATTTTTTTCTTGGACTCTCCGGCTATTATTGCAGCTTTATAAAATACTATGGTCTAATAGTCAAACCCTTAACCCTAAGAGGAGAAAACGAAAGCATTGGAACAAACAAATCCAAAACAAATTTACTTGACCACTGATGCTTCGTCTTCCTTAGCGATAGTCTGGGCATCTTAGAATCTTAGAAATTACCCATATGGCCCTCCCAACATTAATATATTTACGGATCATCAATCATATCCGATAAAAACCTTTATACTAAATTGAAATGATGGAGAGCTTTCATTAAGGAATATTCTCCAACCTTTCACTAATAAACCAGGTAAGGAAAACAAAGTAGCAAACTCATTATCTTGTCAGCATGTTAACGCCCTTTCTATCTCTGGATAAAGCGTTCACAGCGAAAGTTCATTAACAAAGGTCATACCCACAGTAAAGAATTCTATCAATTGCTTAAAGAATCAAACCAAGATTTTATTAATGTAGATACAAATAATGGAATTTATTGCACTCTCGAAGGTTTAGGAAAAATACAGAACAATCTCATGGAAGAGTTCCCCAAGTTAAAATGAAATACACAAAAAAAATTACAAGACGTATTCAATAAAAATGACCAAGTAGAGATTATTGCAAATGAACAAGATAGAACACGTGGGGGGCCGTTTTCAAAGTTCGCAATTATAAAGCATAAGGTCAGTTGTGATAAATATGAACAGTTTCTGCAATTTCTTAGAGGCAAATTTTTTCAGGAAAATAAAAAATATTGAATTTTTACCTTTTTTAACTTTGGAAAACGGATATTATATTATAACTTACCAGATATTCTACTGATAATGTCCAAATTAAGGTATAAGAACTCAAATGTGATTTAGGGTAGTGCTTACATTTACCCCGCCCTTGTTTACATTTACCCCATAGTTTTTAAAAATACCGGAGTAAATTGGAGCTTCTTACTTTCTTCTCCTAAGTGCTAGGAGTTCGCGTATGGGGTGAAAGTAAACAGATATGAATTCCTTTTCAGGTTAAGATCTGTCTGGGTTCCGACAGTTTGTTTTAAAATGTTGAAATAACGGCCGTTTACATTTACCCCATGTTTACATTTACCGCAACTAACCCTACTGCCTCTAGAAACTCTGTGGACGTAAGATATTTCTTGATAGAAATTATTTCATTTCAAAAATACAAAAATAATTAACGCAACATCATTACAATACGTCACGCATTACAACGCATTACGTATTGTAATGTCGCCCAAGGTGCATGAACCTTGACAACTATTGATAATATTGGTGTTTGAACCAGAATACCAATGTACGTTACAAAAGAGAGTGCTGGCCAACGATGAGATTAGCTTAATGTGTCGCGAGAACAAAATCACAATTTATGTGTTCGGTGAGATTCTAAAAAGGACTGTGTCGCTTTATTTTTGGGTTTCTCTTAAATACTATTGTAATTAATATAATTGATTTTGCCTTGTAAGCATACTGCACGAGCAATGGAGAATCGATACCTCTATTGTTCGAGCGGATGTCTACCAGGCATGTGCAGTGCTTACTCAACAAATAATCATATGCTCGTGCGGGTGTTTACAGTGAACGTAAGTAAGTGTAAAACAGAAAAATATGAAAGAAAACTATTTTGCCCGCTTGCATTTTTTATGACGCCAGCAGTGCAAAGGACAATAAATTGCTGCTGCTTAAACACAGGCTCTACTGAATAACGAGTTTAATACTTCAACATACATATATAATCCCAGCATTACATAGTGGATGTAATTGTCAAGTTGAGCGATTTCACTCAACCCTAGCCGAAACAGCTAGAAGTACAAACGACTCAGCAACTATTTCAATTGAATTTATCCTCGTTCCGACTTTTAAATACAATATAATCATATAATCCATTCCGTAACAGGCTATAAACCCATAGACATCTTTCTCTGATAAAATAAAAAGCGAAATCATTAAATAACTAAAAACTTAGAAGATCAAAGATCTAGAACACCACAATTATAGAAACAAACAGAAAGAATATAAGACCGGCGATAAGGTTTATCTTAAACTAATAAAAGAATAGGAAACAAATTTTCTAAATTATACAATGAAAAAACAGTTCAAGAGGATTTAGGAACCGCAGTAGTAATCGACGGAAGACAAGCATACAAAAATAATCTAAAATAAATTTTCTTACTAACAGATTACACATTTTTGCTTTTACGCAAGAAAAAATCACTGAATACTCGACCGCAGAAAAGAAGCAATATTTGAAGAATTTTTTTTATTTGAAACACTCAATCAAAATATTAGAATTTAATGACATTATTCTCGAGTATACAAAACTATTAAATACGGTAAAAAACGAAAGGGAATGATAGGGAAATTTTATGGGATGTTAACGAAACCAGCGGTTATTGCGCATACTGAATGCTCCTGATAGAACTAGAAGATCTATAGACATCATCGGATCACCCATAAAATTTGTTACAGGAACACCAGATAATTAAGATCTCCAAATACTTAAACTGCAAGAAAATGAATAAGTAAGGCAAAATAACAGACAAATAGAGATAAATAAAGAAATTCAAAATAAAATAAATGAAATGACAGGAATTATAAAAAATATAAATTATATGAACAATAATAAAATAGCAGTAAGTTATCGAATGTTAACAACGTCAATGACGAATAGAAATAGAATAATAATAGACAGTTTACGTAACAATTTACATGCAATACTTTTAGCAAAAAACAATAATGTAATGTTAAATATGAAAGATTTAAAAGGTAAATTAAATTAAATGTATAAAGTTTTTTTAAAAAAAAAGACTTTATTCGGTTAAGATACAATTCAGACTAATAAACTTAATATAACAAAGTTAACTTATAACCTACTACGACAAGGTGGAAACGGTGGATAGCAGCGGATCTAATTACTTTCATGTGTTGTCAGCATTACCTGTTGAGTTTTGGGTTTAGTGCATTTTTATGGGAATTTGCATTTCTGTGGGAATTGATGATTTGCACTTGATCCATTTGTTTGTTGCATTATCGTGGGAATAGAATGTTGAATTAGAATTTGACCGGATGCAAGGATGAATGACTGCACGTGTATGACTTATGAAATTGTATGGAAGTGTGGTGTTAACTCTTCCCCTCTAAATGTAAGCGTCCTCGCGTTGCTTAAAAATATGGCAAATTGTAGATATTTGGATGTTCTATTATTTTTGAAGGTTTCCTTGTTTGGTTTTCTGATTCACCCAGGAAAGATATTGGAATGATTGTTGTTTCAGGAGTTCTTTTTGATCTTCGGCTTATTATTTGGAGGAGTATTACGATAATGACTATTATTATTAGGACAGAGTAATTGATCCATTGATGAACTACTTTTTCAGTTTTAATTAGATCGATTTGTTTTGTCGTATTAATATGAAGTTCTTTCATCCATTCAAGTGATAGAATTTGTTCAATTTCGGTTCCTTCGGATGATGGTTGGAGGAAAGGTGGAAGTGCATGTAATTGGGTTATTTCTTCAGATGTAAACTTTTGGTTATCTGTTGTGACTGTGGTATTCACGAACTTGACGAGATATGTTCCTTTTACCGCTTGCGTGGTGTCATTTATAGTTATTTGGCCTTGAAAGTTGTTCAGGAGTAAGGTTCCAGGAGCTAGTTCTTCCACTCTCGGGATATGTTGGCTATTTGTCACACTACATGTCGCATTTTTACTATTTAACAAATTTGAAATACACTTATCATTAATTAGATTTAAAACATCGTTTTCCTTACAAAGTAGCAAGTTATTAATTGTTTTACAATCTTTTATTATGGCTAAAATTTCTTCATCTTTTCTTAAAATATTTTGATACGGTATCTTATATATAGTATTTTTATTTGTTTTAATAGGTTTTATTAACAATTTTTCATAAATGTTTCCATTGGTTGTGGAAATATTTATTATATATAAAAGTTGAGTTGAATTTAAACCAATCTTAACACTAGCTAATAACAATGCTTCTTCGGCATTTCCATATGGAATACTACTTTTATCTATCTTATTCAATATTAAATTAATTTCCGTTTTCGACAATATGTTTGAGTTCACAATGTTTGTTTTTGCTAACTCTAGGGCATAAATTGTATTTGTTAGTTCTTCTTTTATTAATTTTATTTTTAAATGTAAACTTAATACTAATTCATTTGTAAATATTCGATCCTTTTTTACTACGTTAAGTATGTCATTTGTAACATTTGTTAGTTGATTAATTCTATCTTTAATTGCTTTGTTTATAAAAAATTGATTATTTGTATTTTCGATTACATTATTAATTTTGTTTTCCATAAGGATCTGATCGTCGTGGTCAGGATTTCCCGCTATCCACTTCCAAGCGGACCCGATGAAATTTAGTGCTCTTTTCGTTCTGTGCGTTTTGATATTATCTATCAAATTTTGTATTAGGGATAATTCGTGTTCAAGGATTGGAAGGAAGATATTGGTCTTGGGGATGTGCTCCGATATTAAGGATGAGGTATGTGTTATGAAGGTCTCGTATTGATTTATTTCGACGACGTGAATTAGTTTCACGTTTCCCTTCTGGATTATTGCTGTTCCAGTATGCAATGCTAGAACATAGGAATTAGAGTAGTCTAGGATCTGGATATCACCATAGGAGGAGTTGGTGAGGAGTAACCTGTGAATGAGATAGTAATGACTGCTTAACTTCGAATATTACTTTTGTGTATGACCCTGCCTGATTTCGTTAAAACTGTTGTTGGTCTGTTTTCTTCAACGATTTCTTCTTTGAACCGTGGCGTAAGTTTTGAACCTAATCGTTTATTGTTTTTGACAAAAATTGTTTGACCTAGTGAGTACGTTTTTGGTTGTTGTTTGTATTTATTGTGGTAATTAAGATCTTTTACCTGTTTTTCCTTCAACTGTTTTATGTTATCCAACCTAGATTTTTCAAATTGCTCAGGATCTGTAGTAACGTTTCTACCATAAAAAAGGTCAATCGGTTTTTTTCCTGTAACAGAGTGAATGGTACAATTGTATTCATATACAGATCTTTCGAGTAATTCCACGAATGAACGGTGTGTACCGTCGGTCTTTATGCACCGCATTATTTCTGACAGAGTTGAGTGAAACCTCTCAACTTGGCCGTTGACTTCACTCTTGTAAGATGGGGTTTTGAAAATGTTAATTTTTAGCTGGTCTTCCATCATGAATGTGATGGATGCTGAGTTTAAAGATTTCTCGTTATCTATAACTACGTATTTGGGAATTCCAAAGAAAAATAAAAGTTCTCTTAAAGGGTGTCTAATGTCTTCAATGGCTCGGGATTTAAGTGGGTTTGTTTGGGCTAGTTTTGTGAATTTGTCTATGGCTGTCAATACCAAATGTCGTTCTGCTGTGTAGATGTCTATGTGTAGTGTGTGTCCCGGATATTCAGGAATAGGAGTAGGTTTTATAATGGGGTTGTTAGGATGGCGATCGTACTTGTTTCTTGAATTATTCTCATAGTGGTTTCATCAGTCATAATTGCATTGATTACATTGGGATTAAGAAATCTTTTAAATATACCTATTAGATTTTCCTTAGTGTATTGAGGTTCGGTAAAGGTATGTCTCCAGTATGTTGAAAAAGGTTTTTGAAGCTTGTAGTGTGTTTTATCCCCTGTCTCGAGAATGAGTTGGGTTTTGAATGCATTAATAGGTGCTTCAATGAATGGGATGAGGTTTTGTGACGAACTTTCGTCGCTATGTTGGGTCAGAGTTATAGAGTTGGTGAAAGTTGTAGGTGGGGGTCTAGATAGGGCATCGGCTACAACATTTGTAGTGCCAGGTTTGTAAATGATTTCATGATCGTATTCCTCTAAGATGGCTTTCCATCTTTTCATCTTAGCATTATTGTTTCTATTGCTAAGTGTTAAGTGCATATGTTAACGGTTGGTGATCGGTGAAAATTTTCACTTTTTTGAACCGTAAAGGAAATGTGCCCAGATGATGGCGAGCATTTCCTTTTCATTGGTTGCGTATGCTTCCTCAGTTTTATTTAGTGTTCGAGACAGAAAAGTTATCGGTTTATTATTTTGGGATAATACCGCACCAATTGCATGATTTGAAGCATCGGTGGTGAGCTCGAAATCTTTTGACAAGTCTGGGTATGCTAATAGAACTTCTTGGGATACGAGTGTGTTCTTAATTTTCCCGAATGCTTCTAATGCTTGCTGGTTCAAATGAATAGGAACGTTTTTTGATATTTGTTTGGATACGCGTCCACGTCCTTCTTCCCCTCTTAAGAGAGCGGTAAGGGGATTTGCCAGTTTTGCATAACCAGGAATGAAGCGACGATAGTATCCTGACATGCCCAGGAAAGATCTTAGATCTTTAAGCGTTTTTGGGGTTGCGAAATCAACTATAGCCTTTACCTTATCAGGATTGGTTCTGATTCCGTTTTCACATACAAGAAATCCTAGAAATTCAACTGACGTTCGGAGAAATTCACACTTATTCATTTGGACTTTCATATTTGCTCTTTCTAATGTCTCAAAGACTAATGTGAGATTTCTAAAGTGCTCTTCGTCGTTACGACCGAAGATGATTATGTCATCTATATAGACATAGCACCTTATTCCTATATGTTCTCTGAGGAAATCGTCGAGTGTGCGTTGGAATATCGAAGGGGCATTTTTCAACCCAAAAGGAAGACGGGTAAACTCGTATTTACCGTGATTGACTGAAAATGCAGTCTTTTCGATATCTGATTCCTTCAAAAGTATTTGGTGGAATCCGCTTTTTAAGTCAATAACTGTAAATAGTTTATTCTTTCCCAGATTGGACAACACTTCATTTATCTCAGGTATTGGATACCTATCGGGTATAGTGACTAAATTAAGTTTCCTATAGTCAATCACTAACCTAAACTTTTTTTCTCCTGAAGCGTCTAGCTTCTTCGGGACTACCCACACAGGTGCGTTATAGGGAGACCGTGAAGGTCGTATGATGCCATCATCTAGCAATTTCTTAATTTCGTTATCCACAAATGGCTTTAGAGCCATTGGGTAAGGGTAGGACTTCGAGTAAACTGGGTTACCATCAACAGTTCGAATTTCACCTCTTACTACTGTGGCATATGTCAATCTCTGATCCGGCTCTGCAAAAAGATTAGGAAATTTACTTAAAACGGTATTGAGATTTAATATTTGATTTTGATTTAAATGAGAGGTTCTTACACGTATGTTATTTACTGATTCTGAAATGTGTTGTTTTATAGGAATTTTGATGTTGTTTTGAAGGGTGAAGAAACTTTTTGCGGTATGTATTACTGCATTTAATTCTTTGAGGCTATCATTGCCGATGATGCCGTGAAACGATTGTAGTGAAGGAAGGATAAAAAATTTAAGACTTACGTTATTGGGACCAAAAAGATTTAGTATAGCGTGGTGTGTTATTTTTATATTACCACCGACAGAGTTGGCGTAAAAGGGGTTATCGTTAGGTATAAGGTTTCTTACGCACTTCGGATGAATGTAGTTTTTGTTGGAACCTGTGTCTATCAAAAACCTTAAAACATTACCGCTCTCCGTCTGGTATTCAAAATAGGGCAGCGAAGAGCTGTTTAGCCTAAAAAATGGATATCTTGGGATTGGTGGGAAACTTCAGTGTTACTGGGGGCACTTATTTCAGGCTCGTGGTGTTCCTGATAATTGGTTTGCTCATGTCCGGAATATCCGAGATAATCAATCAGTGTTTGATTGTTATTTGAATCTTCTATAGCGACAAGTTTTTGATATTCTTGCAATTCTCCATTCGGTACGCAGGCTGTAGTATGAAAATTCCTCTGCATTTTATTTGGAGGTGGTCCCTGGGCTGGAAGGTTTGATCTCTTCGGTGCAGGTGGCCAGTTGGTCTGGGGCCTGGGTTGGTTTGTATAATTTACTGCTCGTGTCTGTATGGTGCTGACATCCATTGGTTCTGGACGAGATTGTCTCTGTGGTGCTGGTGGTTGCCCATGGTTCCCTTGGTTTGGATAAGGGTATTGATGACTCTGATGGATTTGAGGTCGAAAACTTTGGTTTTGCTGTTGGTAGTTATAATTAGGGTGGTAAGCCTGATGAGGAACGCTATTATGTGGAACGGGTCTTTGATTAAAGTTATTAACCGGTTGTGGAAAGTAAGTGAGTTGTGGGAAGAAGGGAATATTATCTGCATAGGGATATGGGTTTTGGTTTTGTTTTCGGGGAGGAAGTGGAGGAGGATTTTGATAGTGTGGTTTTCTAGACATTCCATGGCTGTTGTTGGCGTAATTGGATCTAAAGTTTTGATTCTCCAGTTTTAAACACAGGTAGAGTGCTTGTGGAAGATCAACTGGTTCACGAATTTCCAGAAGTCTCGGGAGGTTTCCTTTCAGTCCTCTCACAAACGTGTCTAATGCTTTATCTCTATATGTCTTTGTTAGCAGAGTTAAAGCTTCGGTACCGACGTCCATACTAGCGATCTTATTGAGGATCAATGACAGATGGGAGTACACGGCTTGATAAAAACCTTGTATCGTGTCATTTCCTTGCACTAGAGAAGTCATCTGGTATTCCAGAGTTCCCAGATCACGCTTATCGGCGTAGTGCATAGTCAAGCAGCGTGATATACAGTCCCAATCAAGGGGTGTATTGTAGGATTCTAATGCGATATCCGCATTTCCTACGATCTTGTTTCTAATCACGTTTAGAACGCCGAAATACTTTGGTGAGCCTTTGATGGGCTCGTAGAGACGGATAATGCGGTCCACGCTCTTCTTCCAAGAGCTGAACTCGCCTGGCTGACCAGAGAATTCTCTCAGGCAGCGAACCACGTCAGGGATCTTGTCAAGATCCGTCAGATTTCCACGTAGTTCAGATCTTATTGTTTGATCAACTCCCCTACCAAGATCTGCGTTGGGATTGAGAATATTTTGGATAAGATTCCGACCCTGGGTATTAAGTATTTGACTGATCATTGCTTCTATAACTACTCGTAACTCGGGTGCAACTTGGGGTTGGTTATGTGCATTTGGGGCGTTGGGAATATTAATAACGGGGGGTCTAATTATATTTTCGTTTACCATTTTTACTTATTAATCACACACAGACCGAAAGAAAGGAAAAATAATGAAACGGCAAAATGTAGCTTATGGAATACAAAATAATAACAAGTTAAAAATATTTTTGTTAATTGGATCTATCACTAAATATTATGTAAACTATTAACTCTATTCTTGTTTAACAAATAAGGTATGGTTTAATGTGTTTGGTGTGTTTTTTTTTTAAATTAAATTATTTCAATTCACTTTTACTCACTTATATTATATGCAAAATATTGACGAGTTAAACCTATTTTAGTTAATTTCATCTGTCGATAAATATTACTATTACTTAAAAAAAAAATCAACTCTATTCTTATTTAACAAATAAAGTATGGTTTACTGTTTTTTTTCATCAATTCACTTGTATTCACTTATATTCTATGGCTCTATATCAAATTGCTTAAAAATAAACTTACAAAACTAATGCGAGCATCGGCATTCTGTGGAGCGGCAGCAGATTCTTGTGTTCTACGTCCCTTTCACGTTGGTTACTTGGGGGCCCTTTAGGTGGTTTCTCCAACTTTGATTTGTTCACTTATTCACTGTTTAGGAAACGCGATAATACCGATATTCGCGTGGACTCTGGCTTTTGGTGCACTTCTATTTTCCCGTACCACTTGGGGACTTTTCGAAAAATAGTTATTTTGTACCACTTTGGGATTTTCGCGATGTACCACTTTGTACCACTTTGGGACTTTAATTATTTTTAGTAATCGCACTAACACCTTTTTGCCAGAGTCCCTGCTCGGGCGCCAATTAAATTAAATGTATAAAGTTTTTTAAAAAAAAGACTTTATTCGGTTAAGATACAATTCAGACTAATAAACTTAATATAACAAAGTTAACTTATAACCTACTACGACAAGGTGGAAACGGTGGATAGCAGCGGATCTAATTACTTTCATGTGTTGTCAGCATTACCTGTTGAGTTTTGGGTTTAGTGCATTTTTATGGGAATTTGCATTTCTGTGGGAATTGATGATTTGCACTTGATCCATTTGTTTGTTGCATTATCGTGGGAATAGAATGTTGAATTAGAATTTGACCGGATGCAAGGGTGAATGACTGCACGTGTATGACTTATGAAATTGTATGGAAGTGTGGTGTTAACTGGTAAAAAAAAAATTAACTGCAACTTTTCATAGCTGATGTAAAAAGGTATTTCCTTAACGAAACTCTTTTAAATTAAACGAATTTCGCCGCGCTCGAA
Organism: Volucella inflata; assembly: GCA_928272305.1. NCBI lineage: Eukaryota > Metazoa > Arthropoda > Insecta > Diptera > Syrphidae > Volucella > Volucella inflata. The sequence continues at coordinate 63,068,229 of OV743716.1, forward strand.
AAAAAAAAGAGTTTTTTTATTTATTATCTTAATTACACTTGTGCGTAACTTACTAACTAACTGGGTGACAATCTGTCACCCCCTTATATCTATTCTTACGTCGCTAACTCAGCTAGTTTCATGATTGTTTGCCTTGAAAAGGTGTGGGAATATTAAATTGAAGATGAAGAAAAATACTCTTATGAAAAGATACTCTTGTTCTTCATGGGCTATGTAACCTCTCCCCCGTTAGATTTAAAATTCTCCTGAATTTGGCTACATTTAGGAATTTCATTACGGCAACAAGGTTTTTGTTTTTTCTAGTTAATATTACTATTAAAATGAATATAATGATTATAAATATGAGCATAGTTGAGTTAGCAATGTAATTAATGTTCTTACGAAATGAAAGTAACTTAATGCGTTCTAAGTTTACAAAGTTTTTAGTAGCTATGTCCTCAAATTTTTATTGTTTGGTAAAATTTTATGTTACTTCTTCGGTATAAAAGAATCTATCTTTTAATTCGAAATTATTGTTACTAAATTTTTCATTTAATATTTCAATTGTACGGTTATTTATGGTAATCAAGTAATTTCCAATTAATCTTATTTTCCTATCGTCAAATTGATTTATTATCAATACATTTCGCATATTCTTACATATTGTAATATTTCGGCTAGGGTTCGAAATGATAAAACGTTATTCTGTTTCAAAACACTCTATTTATTATTATTTAAATACAACTTTCAATCAATTCACAAACAATTTCACTTCTATTTCACAATTCAAATCTCTTATCTTTCACTTAGTAAGACTTAGGTCCTTTTCCATCGCTTTCCAAAAATCAACTTATCGTCCGCAGTTTCTCATCCTGTATTTATACTACATTTGTCGGGTTCTAGTTCTTTCTGGTAACTTCTTGTTTGAAACTGGGGTAATAATTGAACTCTCCAACGTGGAGAGTTTGTATGATCCTAAAACTATGCAACCCTGGATAATTGATTTAATCACACATATACCACAATATTATAGTACTATCATCTAATTTCTTTTACATGATTTTCTCTTAGTTTACAATTATTTCTTGTAATGCAATTACTTAGTGGTTTTAATTGGTCTATGTATTGGATCTTATTGTCATACTCGTATTTTGTTCCATTAAATTCTATTATAAGTTAATCTTTCATTGTTACTTCTAGATTATTTTCATTGGACATGGCTCATTTATAGTCAACTAATTTATAAGAGTTTTAATGCTAAAATAACTCTTTCTTTGTCGTACTTTAGTAGTCCTACTTAAGTACTATAGTACTTAACTAATGCTACACTGTCAAGGATTTGGTCATGACTTTCTTCTCATATTTTCAATTTTAGTATCTGATCTGTTTTGAGCTGTTGCGTTATTAGTCGTTTTACATTCTTTGTTAACTCTTCGTATGTTTGCCCTAATTGCATTATATCTTTTCCTACTATGTTTTTGAAATTGGCTATTGTTTCATTGAAATGGGTGTTAATTTCAATCTGTTTATTTAAATTGTTGATTGCGTTGCCATTATTTTCTTCAATAACTTTCATATGGTCTGTTATTTCTAGTCGGTCATTGTCGTCCATGTTACCATATTACCATTTTTGTGCTGTTCCTATGATGTTTATCAGTCCTCTTTTTTGTCTTAAGTTTTAACTTGGTTCTATTGCTGCTGCATAAACTGTCTCTAACTCTTTCCTAATCGTTGGGTCGTTCACTACTGGTAAGGTTTGTATATTGTCCTTAATAGAGTTAACAGTTTGTCTTAGTTCGGAAGTGTTTATGATGTGTAAAATTGTCCTAGTGTTCTGTACTATTTTCGTTTGTCCCATGTTAATTGCAGTGCATCCGTTTGTGTTGCTATTGTTTGTCCAGTCGTTATAGGTGTGAGAAACACTAATACTCGTATTATCACCTGCAAATAAACGGGGTCTTTTAATATTTGTTGGATGTTCTCCTTCTTTCTGTCGTAGCCTATATCTGGGTTCATTTTTGTAGTAATTTCTTTTGTAATTTTTTAAAGGTATGATTTCTTTTTTTTCCTGATAATCTTCCCTATTCTGATTTAGTTTTTCTGTTCGCTTTTCGTTTTGTATCTTTATGTCTTTAATTAAGGTTACTAAATCTGCATACATTTCTTCTTCCGGAGTTCTTTTAATGATATAATGATATCTATTATTATTTTTTGGATTGCCCTATGTACCTTTAGAATAAGTGTTAGGTCTAAATCTCTCATGACTACTAATTTTTCCTGTAAGGTTGAATGGAATCTTTCTATATCACTATTGGCTGTATGGATGTTAGGTTTCACATGTTCCGACTTAAATTCATTATCTGTTATAACTTTAAGTGGTTTTCCAAGTTTAGAGAAATGCTCGTCTAAGGTTTCTTACTTCTTTATCCAATTCCTATTGGGTAACGAATAAGCGCATGCTTTTTTAGTCAGTTTGTCAATTATTGTTAGAAATGGGTGTTGCTTAAAATAAAATATATTCATATGAATAACTTCGTTAGGCTTACTAGGCGTTTCACTAATTTGATATTTCGGTTTTAGGGGTTGGCGTTTGTATTTGGTCTCTAAAAATGTCTTGCAATTATTTATTGTTCTAGTGATTTCTTTGATGAGATGAGGATAATGTATTTAATTTTTTAAGCTGTGATAGGTTTCTACTATTCCACTGTGGGCACTTTCCTGAGTATGGTATAAAGAGATTTGTTTATGTGTTTATTCTGCGGTTCTAAGTTCCTATGCTTTTAGTGTTGGTTTTACAAAATTGATATGTTTATCATGTCCAAAAAGTTCTATAAGTAGTTGCTGTATTTTATTGAATTCGTGATAAGAAAATTCGGTATGAATTCCTATGAGGCCTGGTTTTATAAATCTTCTTAAAATGTCTGTCCAATGGTTTTTGTCTTTCGTCATATTGATAAATATAATACGTCTGATGGGTAATACTTCTATTTCTTTATCAGTAATGTTTATCAGAATCAACTGGGTTTTGTATTTGTTTACTATTGTTTCCCTTATATCTATTGTTACGTTGCTAACTCAACTAGTTTTGGAAATGCGCGTGGTGACATGGACGAGTTTGGCAGGGACGCCAAAACTAGACATTGCTCTGTATAGCTCGTCTCTATAGATGCTGTCATATGCGGCCTAATCGATGAATAGGTGGTGAGTATCGATCTGAAGCCCATGGTCGATGGTGGACTTTCCCGGCCTAAAGCCACACTGATATGGACCTATCAGGTTGTTGACGAACGGCTTTAGGCGTTCACACAAAATGGCGGATAAGATCTTATATGCGATATAAAGGAGACAGATGCCTCTTTAGTTGGCGCAGTTCGGACGGTCTCCTTTCTCGGCAGTCAGGCCATCCGCTCCAGCAACTTTGTTGGACTTAAGCTTCGACATAGCTATCTTCACTTCATCCAGGTCGGGTGGAAGGAATTGTTGGTCATCATCGTCCAAGTTGAAAGGTTGATTCTGCCTGACAGCGGTATTTGGTCCGTCATCGCCGTTATACAGTCTGCAGAAATGGTCTTTTCAAATCCTCAGCATTGACTGCGATTCTACTACGATGTTCCCTTGTTCATTTCTACAGGCTTCGGTTCGGGGTTTGTTTCCGTGGCATGTTATTTTTACCTTTTGGTAAAACTTCCGAACCTCATTCCTGGAATAGCATGTCTCAATTTCCTCGATCGCGCGCTTCTCATGCTCTTTCTCCTGTCTCTCCCCTTCCGCTCATAGAGCTCATGAGCAGCTCTGGTCCTTCTAATCAGCACCGCGTTATATGCATCTTGCTTAGCTGCATGTGCTTGCCGGCATTCATCATCGAACCAGGGACTTCGTTGTGGTGGACGAGTGAAACCCAGCACATCAAAAGCGGCATCTCTGATGGCTTTTTGGCAGTGTTTCCAATGGTCTTCGATGCTTGATGCTGGCGGCATTGGACCTCTTAAGAGATTAATAGACACTCGATCGGAAGAGGACTTGGCGATCTCTCTCGATTGTAGCCGTCTGACGTCGAATTTTCGCACATCATAAGCTTGTCTTGGTGTAGTTTGGGATATCCGCAACCGTAACTTGGCTACAACAAGGTAATGGTCCGAGTCGATGTTGGCTCCTCGGGACGTACGGACATCCAAAATACTGGAGGAGTCTTGAATCGATCGCAATGTAATGAATCTGGTTGACTGTTGATTAATCAGGAGTTCTTTAAGTCCTCTTGTGTATATCGAGATATGGGAACCGCGTGCTAGCTACGACATTGTTTCGCCCCGTCGCAAAATCGATTAGCCTGAATCCGTTATCGGAGGTGGTTTCGTGGAGGCTACATTTTCCGATCGTTCCACCAAAGATACACTCTCTTCCTAGCTTTGCATTAAAATCACCGAGGACAATTTTGATGTCATAGCTAGGGCATTGCTCGTAGGTCTTGTTAAGGAGCTCATAGAAGGCATCCATGGTGTCGTCATCTTTCCCCTCTGTGGGAGAATGTGCGCCTATAAGGCTAATGTTGGCGAATTTAGCCTTGATGCGGATTGCTACGAGGCGCTCGCTCACATGCCGGAAGCTCAGGACGTCTTGTCTCAGTCTGCCTCCAATAACAAATTCGCATTCAAATAAGCGCTGCTTTTGCCGTTGAAAGCAATTGCCGTAGTAGACGTCGCAGTTTTTTATCTTGTTTTTGTCCGGCCCATCCCATCGCATTTGAATGGCGGTTATGTCTGCTTTGCAGCAATCTAGGGCCTCCGCTAGTTGCTCGGCTGCACGTGGTTTATCAAGGGATCTAACATTCCACGTGCATATCCGAAGCTCATTGTCCTTAAATCGTTGGCGTGAGTTGCCAACAGTAGATCCATCCATATCCGAGGCTTGTTGATTCTTCGTAAGTTCTTGTTTTTTTTTAAATGGCCGGGCAGGTACCCCGGCGGCACAACCCCCAACCTGGTGGACCAGTTCCATTTTTAATGCTCCTAGGACGAGGGGTCGGTTACACGAAAAACTCAATGAACTTAAAGTTACGTTGGAGAGTAGCAAATGGACATGGTATGGCATCATCAGCGCGGTTCTCATTCTTATCATTTTATTACTATTATACGCAAAAATACGCCCAGAAGAGCACGATCATCCCAAAGCGATCAACCCAAGTGCACACATTCACCTTAATTCCCATGTCATAATTTCCGCTATATTTCAGCACAGTCACCCCAAGTACATTTAGATCAATAAGCAATATTGTTAAGGGTGGTTACGTTTAGGTTTAAGAAGGAAAAATAAAGGCAGTCGTTACCAGACTGGATAAGAAGACACAAGTCTTTTAGCTGACATTCATATTTTCCGATATATTCTCTTACGATGTCATCGACACATCTTTGGAATAAAGAGGGAGCGTTTTTAAGTCCAAAAGGAATACTTATGAATTCTTATTCGCCTCCGTTTATACAAAATACCGTGTTTTCTCTAACCTCCCTTTTAATCTTAATCTTGTGAAATCTTGATCTAAAATCCAGCGTTGTGATATTGGCATCTGGAATTTCATATCTATCTGTAATTGTATTATTATTTAATTTCTGAAAATCTACTACCATTCCTTTTGTGGTCTTTAATTTTCATCTAGACCTTTTTATAGGTCTTGTCTGTATGGGACTGTTATAGGGATTTTTGCTTCTCTTAATAATTTCTTCTTTTAATAATTTAGCTATTTCCTCATTAACAAATTCTATTTCTTCTATTCTATTCAGTTTCTTTTATGATATCGTCGCTACAATGCAAAAGTACTCGTAGTCTAAGTCCCAATTTGAAAAAATTTCAGGGGAGCGATTTTGAAATTTGAAAATGTATTTACTTCTGAACTACTTGATGAATGGCACAAAAACATATATATTAAGTTTTTTTGCTGGATTTTAGCGGCACTAAATTTTTTAAGAATCATTATTATTTTAGTTGATTTTTGTACATAGGATTATTGTGTATACATATTTCGATTATAGAACAAGCCTATCTCATCAAAGTGGACAGCATTTTTTCTTACTGACGTTGGACATCGGATTTGATAAATTATCCAAAAAGTTGAATATAGTAAATAAATACAAAATCTTAACAGTTTTAAACAATTTTATTTTAAATAAATCAATTATGTACATACATATTATGTAGGCATGTTCAGTGTAAACAATTTGATACCACGACATCGAAGAATATTCACACACGGGAGAGTTTATCACAACATAACCGATCCATTGTCAAACACGCTTTGCACTTGAAGAAATGTAAACAACTTTTTTCTGTGTTTACCACACGAAACGTCATCCAAACCAATCAGCTGTATTAAGCTAAGTAGCCAGTGAAATGACCTTCGGCTTTGGCATATTAACGCTCAAAATTTGTTGCCAAAAATTGACGAATTTCGCGATTTATTTGAGGGTTCTAATATGGACGTTATCTGTGTCTCTGTAACATGGCTTGCGAGTGATTTAAGTGATACTTCCTGCTACCTTATGGGCTATCGGGTCTATCGTTTGGACAGGAAATTCCGTAGTGGTGATGGTATTGCAATATACGAGTATGTTCGGAATTCAATCAAGCGTAAGCCGGGGTGTTCATCCTCATCAGACAGTGAGATAGAATATTTATTCATTGATTTGGTAGGTGATGAAGGTAAAATTTTAATAGGTGAAAAAACCAACCAATATATTAACATGTCTCCCTTTGTAACTCTTTTGGAGTTGACTCGTTGACTTCCACTAATATAATTCTTTGTGGAGACTTCAAGAGCAATCTCCTAATCTTTAATTTATTGACCAGCAGTATGAGAATGTTCAACCTAATATCAGCAAATATTAGTACTACCACTCACTTTTCCGGCGGCACACCGACGCCTTTAGATTTATTTCTTGTGAGTTGTTTAAGCAAAGTCTGCTTATACGAATAATTTTCTACGCCTGCATTTTGAAAACATGATTTAATTTTTCTTACTTTCAGTTTAAACATCAATCATGCCATTCAAACTCTTGAGTATCGAGATTTTCGACACATAGATAATAACCTGTTGGAAACGAATAGTAGAAACGTATGTTTTGATAACATTTTCTACATGTCGTCGTCCAGTGAGCAAGTCGAATTCTTAAATACAAATATTTTCAATCTCTAGACACACACGTAGCCTTGAGAAGCAAGACCATCAAGGACAAAAGTGATCGGTCGATAGTGCTGATGTGGTAAAAAGTATACTCTCGATAAAGTCAAATGCCATTCGGTTAGACAAAATGCACCCTGTATTTCTAAATCTACTCTTACCAATCATATTGCCTTTTATCACCTTCATTTTTTACACTATTTTGACAAAAGGAGAGTACCCTACTCAGTGGAAGTTGGCGAAAATTATACCTATTCCCAAAAGTACTAAAGCTGATGAGTTTAGACCAATTTCAATTCTGGCCTTTCTGTCCAAGGCTTTTGAACGTATTTTGCAAAAACCGATGAGCACATATCTTAAAAAGAATAACATGCTCACACCAAAGCAATCTGGTTTCCGTGCGAAACACTGCTGTACCACCGCCCTGTTGAGTGTTACTGACGATATACGACAAGCATTAGATGAAGATAAAGTAACTTTCTTGGTGATTCTAGACTTTTCTAAGGCATTTGACATGGTTAATCATAATATCTTAAAGTAAAAAGCTCATTCGGCAATATAACTTTTCATTAGATGCAGTTAAGCTGCTACTACTTGGCCCCTTATTGTTCTCATTATATGTAAATGATCTTCCATCCATTATAAACAACTGTTCGTCACATGTGTATGCTGATGATGTTCAAATGTATATGAGCTGTCCACTTGGCTTAATTGAGAACGGAGTTTGCTCTATCAATGAAGATCTTGACGAAATTTCACGTTGGTCTGAACTTAATGGTTTTTCTCTAAACGCTAAAAAATCGAAGTGCCTAGTCATATCGAAGAAACCACTGGATCTTTCGTATTTTCCACCTATTTTGTTGAAAAGGTCCGCAATAGATTATGTTGAAACTGTAAAGAATTGGGGTTACTTTTAATCGCAAGCTAACTTGGGAAAATCACATCAGCGCTGCCATTGGAAAGGAATATGGGGTGTTACGGAATTTATGGGTAACACAGTCTTTTTCTCCAACTAAAACGCGCTTGATGTTAGCTAAATCGTTGGTTATTCCTATTTTACTCTACGGATGCGAAATCTTTTGTACGAGTAGCTGTGAATCGATCAGTAGAAGAAAGCTCGATGTTGCTTTTAATAGCACAGTACATTATGTTTTAGGGCTACGCAAACATGACAGAGTAAGTAGTTATTCTTCTCGTTTGCTTGACATGCCTTTTGAGAGCTATCTCAAGTTTTGCACTCTAGCCCTACTATCGGATATTCTCGTAACACGTCAACCATCATACTTATACGAAAAGATTCGATTTGCCTTTTCGCACAGGTCAGGTCAATTAATTCACCGCTAATACACATCCCTCACATCGGAACGTCAATTTTTCGTAATTTCAGTCCAATTGTGGAATTCACTACCGCGAAATTTAAGAACTAATTTAGGTAAAAGCACAACAAGGCTTAAAAAGGAAATCTAAAAATCCGTAAATAAATTTTTCGAAACAACTAATACATAATTACTATGAATTTTAATCTGTAGCTTTATAAAATTTTGTAGTAACGAGTAAATTTTAATTTGGTACAACTACTCTACTAGCTTTCATTGTTCTTAATTAGCTTTTCACTATCTTATAAGATATTGTATCTTAAAGTGTTTGGGCATTACAAATAAATAAATAAATAAAATAAAAAAAAAAATTAATAAAATAAATAAAATGTTTTGAACACGAAAAAAATTAACACAGTCAACATTTTTAAAAATAACAAAAATGCATTGCATTGAAAAGAATTATTAGGAGTAACTTTAACTTTTAAGTAACTATCATTTTACAAATTATTAGGTCATAGTGTTCATCATCAGGCCATAATAATATTTGTTTAAAAAATACAAAAATTAAAATCTTTTCATGAAAAATTAATAAAAAAATTCAGTCACATTTTCTTTACAAAAAAAGTTAAAAAATATACAATATATATATTTGATTAGAAGTTATTCAGAGTCGTTGTTATCCATCTCGAGGACATCTTGAGATGTGAAACCTTCTTTAGGATGCTCGTAGAATAGATTATATATTTCAGGAATAACTTTTTCCCAGCAAAGATGTATAGGATCCTTATGCTTTAATTTTTGTATTGGAATTTGGCTGTTTCTTAGCTGCACAAGGTTGTAGGTGTCTAAATTTTGAAGAGTTCTTCTTTTCTTCCCCATTGTGTTGATGATTTTCGTTTCATTATCAAATGCATAATTAAACTTTATTAAATTGGGAGTTTCTGGGAATGTTTGAACCACTTTAACCTTGTTCCATTTAACGTCGTTTCCACCTTCGTCTTTTTTCAAGTTTTTATTTGTGTCTGTAAGCATTTTTTTAAAGTCCAAAATGTCGAACTCATACATTGCTTTGCCTATTTACAGCTTAGTCTTGCAAGCAGTTTGCGCAACATTGTTCCACTGATCTGGACAGTAAATTGGAATATTTTTGGTGCCACTTTCGATGACACTTCCTATTTCACAAGCCCCTCTCGATGCTATAGCTTCATGCCACATAAAGCAAAAACCTTGACGGGAGCCAATGTCATACACGGTCAGACTATAAGTAGACAGCTTGCACCTGTAATATAATTGGGAGATTTCAGCTTTTGGGGATATAAGTGCTTTTTGCAGGTCAAAAGCAGCAACGCAGAAATCAGGAGAGCATTCAGATCGGAGTTTGTCATTGTTTTTTTCGTTCCTTTCCAGTCCTTTAGCCTTAACGTGATTCGCCATAGTTTCTTTCATGTTAGCTTTTTCTTACGATGGCGATGGCGCGATAGTTAGCTCATTGGACTATCACGCAGTGAGTCTAGGTTCGATTCCTGGCTGGGTCACCAACAATTTTTCAAAATCGCAATTTCCTTTCGGCGGGCAATGGCAAACTCCCGAAAGTAAAATTGCCTACGAAAAAGCTTCTAAAGGGTGCCGTTCGGACTCGGCGATAAACCGTAGGCCTTGCTCAGATGTGACAAAAATAACAACATGAGCAACACAAATGAGTGCCAAGAAGCTAGGCCATGGACCATACCGGGCTGCCAGCGCCACAGTGTTTTTTTTTTTTTTAGCTTTTTCTTGGCCATATGAATTTTTAAATTTGTTCGGTTAAAAAAACCTGCCGATACACGGCGAAGGATGCCTTTCGAGTAATGTTTTCATTTTCTTTGTACATACAATCTTATTATGTTAACTCCAATTGGTTGATACTCTCTTTGTGAGTTGGACCTACAGTAATAGTTTTCTACTCTTTAAATGCTATTAATATGTCCTCAAACTCAGTCTTTTACGGAACTTGGAAGAAGAGAATTCTTTGTGCGCCCACGATTATCCTCCTCTACTTCAGAAATTCTTTTTTTATTAGACCTATTGACCATAGTTTTAATCATTTGATAGCTAATAGATAGTGTATTTATAAAAAAAATGTGTTCCACACTTTATTTTTTTGATCAGGTTCGGCATTTAGTAATAATACGACAGATTTCTTTTAAGTAACGATATTTTCCTCATTACCAGAAGATCTATTATTTACCGTTGATCTTATCCCTGCTCGTTTTTTTTTACTGAACTTGAACATATTTCGTTATATAATTTCGTTGCCGATTGATGTCTCCCAATTTTCAAAATTCTTTGAAAACTAGTTGCCTAGAAGCTTCGTCGATTTTAGAGTTGCATATCAGACTGCATTTTTCATGGGAAGGAAGTTTCATTGTTTGTTCGCAAACCGTTTTGTTTTTAGAATTGACGTACTCCTGCCCACTGTTTCTGAGGACTTTTCTCTTGTTTCAAAACTATTGTTTCCAAGGTGGCGTCTTCTCTTGAGATGTCAACTGAGTGATCATCGTTCATTGAAAGATGATGACTTGAATCATTGTTATTAGATGAGGATAAACTGTTATTTAAAGGACTAAAGTCGGAACCATCATCATCTGCTTCGGAAGGATCGTTTTCGTCCTCTTCACTTAAAACCTCATGAGAATTATCTAAACAAGAAGTAAAATTTTTAAAAAGTCAAAAACTGGACTCATCCCTTGCAGTTTCCTTTACTGCAACTACTTGTTCTCTTTGGACTTCAAGTGCTTTTTCAGAAAATGAACACACGTTTTAACTAGCTATAATTCTTAGCCCAATATATTGATCACATATTTTGCTTAGAACTATAGATTTCAAAGTAAAAACACTAAATATTATATGCTGCACTTACTATTTTCATTAGTAATGTTTTCCAAGTTGGACTGCTTGATTGAATTTTGTTCCAGTGTTTGTGGCTCAACGATTAGTATAAGGCCTCGTAGAAGTAGTAACTTCCCGCAGGTGCTGGTTCTTTAAATGACGAGAATGAGCTTCTGCAGCCGAACATCTTGCAGCTCTGCTAATAAGCCCTACTTCACGCCTCCCCGTGGCGCCATCTGGGAATCTCACTAGAGATTCCGAAGTGAAGGGGGCAAATGGCGAGTTTCCTGCGCCATAAATCAGGGTTAGTGTCGAAAAACCAAAACAAGACCTTATCCGGGCTGCTCCGACATATTTGGAGCTTAGGCCGGTAAGGATTTCCAGGACTTAGTCAGCGTCTTGGAAAAGAGACAACAAGAAGATGAAAAACTTTGACATCTACTACGGCAATTGCTATCGATGGCAAAAGCAGCGCTTATTTGGATGCGGATTTGTTGTCGGAGGCAGACTAAGACAAAAAGTCCTCAGCTTCCGGCATGTGAGCGAGCGCCTTGTAGCAATCCGCATCAGGGCTAAGTTCGCCAACATTAGCCTTATATGCGCGCATGCACCCACAGAGGAGAGAGATGACGACACCAAGGATGCCTTCTACGAGCTCCTTAACAAGACCTACGAGCAATGTCCTAGCTATGACATTAAAATTGTCCTCGGTGATTTTAATGCAAAGCTAGGAAGAGAGGGTATCTTTGGTGGATCAATCGGAAAATATAGCCTGCACAACACCACCTCCGATAACGGATTCAGGCTAATCGCCTTTGCGGCGGGGCGAAACATTGTTGTGGCTAGCATGCTGTTCCCACATCTCGACATACACAAGGGGACTTGAAGAACTCCTAATTAATCAACAGTCAACCAGATTGATCACATTGCGATCGACGCAATACACTCCTCCAGTATTATGGATGTCCGTACGTTCCGAGGAGCCAACATCATCTCGGACCATTACCTTGTTGTAGCCAAGGTACGGTTGCGGATATCCCAAACTACGCCAAGACAAACTAATGCTGTGAGAAAATTCGACGTCAGACGGCTACAATCGCAAGAGATCGCCAAGTCCTTTTCCGATCGAGTGTCTCTTAATCTCTTAAGAGGTCCAATGCCGCCAGCAGCAAGCATCGAAGACCATTGGAAACACTGCCAAAACGCCATCAGAGATGCCGCTTCTGATGTGCTGGGTTTCACTCGTCCACCACAATGAAACCACTGGTTCGATGATGAATGCCGGCAAGCACATGCAGCTAAGCAAGATGCATATAACGCGGCGCTGCTTAGAAAGACCAGAGCTGCTCATGAGCTTTATGAGCGGAAGAGGAGAGACGAACACCGGCTTCTCAGGAGGAAGAAGAAAGAGCATGAGAAGCGCGCGGTCGAGGAAATTGAGACATGCTATTCCAAGAATGAGGTTCGGAAGTTTTACCAAAAGGTAAAAATAACATGCCACGGAAACAAACCCCGAACCGAAGCCTGTAGAGATGAGCAAGGGAACATCGTAGTAGAATCACAGTCAATGATGAGGATTTGGAAAGACCATTTCTGCAGACTGTATAACGGCGAAGAGGGACCAAATACTGCTGTAAGGCAGAATCAACCTTTCAAATCAGACGATGATGACCGACAATTCCATCTACGCGACCTGGATGAAGTTAAGTTAGCTATATCGAAGCTTAAGTCCAACAAAGCTGCTGGAGCGGATGGCCTGACTGCCGAGCTCTTCAAAGCGGCCGGCGATGACTTGGTAAGGAGCATACACCAACTAATCTGTAAAATATGGTTGGACGAAAGTATCCCGATGTATGGAACCTCTGCATTGTTTGTCCGATTCTCAAGAAAGGAGACCCTCTGAACTGCGCCAACTACAGAGGCATCAGTCTCTTTAACATCGCATATAAGATCTTATCCGCCGTATTTTGTGAATGCCTGAAGCCGTTCGTCAACAACCTGATAGGTCCATATCAGTGTGGCTTCAGGCCAGGAAAGTCCACCATCGACCATGGGCTTCAGATCGATACTCACCACCTATTCATCGATTTTAAGGCCGCGTATGACAGCATCTATAGAGCAATGTCTAGTTTTGGCATCCCTGCCAAACTCGTCCGCCTGTGCAGGATGACGATGGAGAATGCACGCTGCTCCATCAAGGTCGGTAAAGATCTCACCGAGACCTTTGATGTCCAGAAAGGATTTAGACAAGGCGATGCGCTGTCATGCGATTTTTTCAACATCGTACTTGAAAGAATAGTGCAAAACTCACGAGCAAACACAAGAGGCACTATCTTTCAAAAGTCCGTCCAACTACTCGCATACGCCAACGATAATAACATAATCGGGAGAAAACAGCTTGTTGTCAGTGGCGCTTTCGCGAGTATTGAGACGGAAGCGGCGAAAATGGGTTTAGCGGTCAATGAGGTCAAGACCAAGTATATGCTGTCAAGCAAAAAGGACAACCAACACCGACGTCTCGGACAGAACGTCACCCTCGACAGATATAACTTTGAGGCAGTTAAGGACTTTGTCTACCTAGGCTCCGCTATAAATACAGACAACGACACCAGCGCTGAGATCAAGCGAAAAATAACTCTTGCCAACCGCTGTTTCTTTGGGTTAAGAAGGCAATTGAGTAGCAAAGCCCTCTCTCGGACAACAAAAGTCACCCTTTATAAAACGAAACAGGAGGCAGCTAGCCAGGGATCGAGCTGACTGGAGAAGCTTGTTGACTGAGGCCCAGGTCCACCCCGTTCTGTAGCGCCACCTTAAGTAAGTAAGTAAGTTCGGGGTTCTGCCTAAACTTCGAGCGATTCTTTGAACAGTTAAGACAAGTTATAATAAGTTAAAATTGTTATTCTTGACATTTAGGTATTAGCACATGTTTTCAATAAAAGTGTTTATAATGGTATATTCTCTTCAAGTTTGAAAAATTGCAGAGGTTACACCAATTTTGAATAAAGGTAAGAAAACTTATGTCAACAATCATAGGCCGATCTCTCTACTTCCCGCATTCACTAAAACATTTGAAAAGGCAATGAAAAGCAGAATTATTCTTTCTTTAGTGCTAATAAATATAGCTTCAGATCTGGGAAATCAACATAAGATTCGCTTTTGAATTTTTGTAGATTCGTTGTTAAGAGCATGGATTCTAAACGTTGATTGCCAATTTGTTAGTAGATATCATATATATATATATATATATAGATACTAGGTCCCCCCCTTTCCTTATTTCTGTTAATTCCATACTTTCCCAAAACTTAAGAGGAGCCCAAACCGTCTTCGCAGATGATATATAGTGCAGTAACTTAAACTAATCTTAACTTTTCAAAGCATAAACTGAAAGTTTTTCAATAATAATAATAATAAAAAAAACAAAAAACATAAACATGATATTACATTAATTAACGAAATAAACTAAAAAGTATTCATAAATCCATAATTTCAGACTCCAAAAAGTAATCACTCAGTTGGTGGCCATTGCTCTTTATCTTTAAATAACGGTATCTTCACAGTAAGAAATAGCAAGAAATGCTTTCAATTCTTTTGTGGTTGCAGTCAACATAAACGATCAGCTCATTTCGCGCCGGTATTGACTTTGGAAATGGCTCGAAAAGTGAAAGAAACATCAGTGGAAGTTCGAAAAATATACTAGACATGCGTGAATCCGGTGAATAGATCAGATCTATCGAAAAATCTGTTAATAGGTCATATTCAACGTTGAAATCCATTACAGATAGGTTCTCCGGTGTAAACAACTCGTCCAGTGCTCCACGATCAGGTCGCCCATGTATCTTAATCTATTGTGTAAAAGGTAAAGCAGAACCCAGAAATAAGTGCCACCCAAATTCACACTGAAATTCAAAATCAATTCCGAGTTCAATTGTGCGTTAACACTATTAGAAATATGCTGTATGATGCTGGGTATCATGGTAGAGTTGCAAGAAAGAAACCCTACATTAGCAACACCAACAAGAAAAAGAGGTTTCTATTCGCAAAACAGTACACAAATGGAACAAGTTTATATTTACAGATGAAAGTAAATATAATATTTGTGGTTCAGATAGTCGGTATATGGAGAAAAAAAAATACCGAAATGGAGGAAGACCTTTAAGCATGGTGGGGGTTCTGTTTAGTTTGGGGTTGTATTAGTGCTAAAGGTGTTGATAACTTGCACTTTATCGGTAGTATAATGGACCATGCAATATATAAACATCCTCAAGACACACCTCCAGTCTAGTGCAAACAAAATGGGTCTTAATACCGACTATATTTTTAGCCAGGATAATGATTCCAAACATACCAGCCTGGTACAGCCTGGAACACTAAAATGTGGCTACTTCATAACACTCCAAAATGGATTGAAACACCACCCCAACCGTCAGATGGAACAAAATATAAAAAAACATGAGATTCGAAGTAAAGCTGATTTAAAACGACAATGATTTTTAACGACAAAATGTGACCTTATAACACCTGCCGTTACTCAAAATCTAGTCGATTCTATCCCGAATAGATTAACACACATAATTAGAAACAACTAAGTCATTGCGAACGTGAGCGAATACTTTTTGGAGTCTGAAATTATGGGTTTATGAATACTTTTTAGTTTATTTCGTTAACTAATGCAATATCATGTTAAGTTTTTTTTGTGTTTTTTACTCAGTATTTAATGGAGAATAAATATATGAATAGTACATATATATGAGTTTTGTGATCCTTTTAGTATTTTTTCTACAACAGTTTGTTCCTTCATATGGGTGGATGAGCGAATAGTTTTTAGAGTCACTGTATTTAACATTGTCTATTATAAATTATCTTTCTACTTATTCTATGATTGTTATTCTGCTTAAAATCCCTTTTTTTTTTGTATACTTAATCTTTATATTCTTACCGTACAAATTGGCTCAGTGTAATCAATACCGGTTTTTTAAACCAAATAATGTCAATATACATATATTTAGAATATTTCATGATTTTTCACATTAAGACAATTATTATATATGCTTAAGAAATTTAGAAATGTAGAGTAAATAGTAATAATACAATAATAATAATTGAATGCATTGCGTTGGGGTGGCGTTGTTTACCAAGATGTGACCCATTGACTTTGCTTTTGTGTGGTGACGTTAACGTGACCCAAACATTCTCCCTCCGGAGAAGCAAGTTCACAAATTGTTAACCTCATCTTCGGCATACAGTTTTTTCACCATTGGGTTGTATGTTCGCTTAGCCCTTTTGATTGACAATAGCAATCCTGCTTATGGAAGATGGCTTGTACATGAAAAGAGTAGACAGATTAAATTTGTTTCCAAAGATGCATTGTACAGAGATGCAGAGTACAACAACAAAAAAAGAATGGGCAAGAATGATAGAGAATAAACATTAATCGCAGCAGAGGTGCTAAGCACAATTCCACTGACCTAAAGTGCGTTTGAGTAAAACACAAATCTATGGCTTTGGTGGCTAAACAGACAATATCGCCAAATAGCCCTTGTAATATTAGGCTCCGCGAACCTTTCACACCTGTATAGTAGGGCCCCACGTAGCCTACGCCCGTGTGTAAAAAAGGTGTTAAAACCGTGACTATGGGTGAAGGTAATTCTCCCACAAGCTTATGAGCTGCCTTTATTCAGAGTCAAAAACAGATAGTGCAGCTATGGAGGCATTTCTTAACAGCTCTTTTTGTTGCAAATATCCAGTACCGTGTACGTAAGTACCTCATCATCTGCTGAATTTCTCAGTGTAGCGTCCTTCGATGTGCATCCCGGATGATGAGCGTCATAAGATAGAGTTTCGGTTCCAAGATAATGGGATGTTGTTGATCGTATAGCAGGTTAGCATGCTGAAGTCTTCCACCCACTCTCATAATGTCTGCTTCATTCACAAATGGATTGAAGGGCCCCACACCTCTGGACTTAGGGATCTCTTCCGGAAACATCTCTTGCTGGGCACATCGACCAAGGGATCCAAAAGCCCTCCTAGAACGTTGGTCCTTTGAGTTGTTGGCGAATCGCCTACAACAGCCGACTATCGTAATGAGTCGTTTGATGTTCGACTAGCGATAAGATTAATCACTACCGCTTTCCTCCTTACCTCCCCGGTGGTGCACAAGCTCGAAGTCTCACACGGATGGCGAAAACGATGGTCCTTTCCAGAATGGAGTGGACCGCAATAGGTTGTGTTGGAATATGCTTCCATATTTTGACATCCGTTGAACTCCAGATCTCTACTACCCTGGGCCTGGTGAATGTCTCCCACTCTGCAGGTGGTGCGAGTACCCACCATAGTTTGATAGTGAAATCCGTCCAATAATATAATTTGACGTCCTGCCCTATGATGCGTGGGACGTAGTGAAATAATTTAGCTAGAATAACTGCACCACATAGTTCTAACCGGCGACAATTTATTGGTATGACATATTGCATTCTAATAATGCATCGGGCTGAATGCAGCCATTAACATTATCGCATCATTCTATCTCTCTCTCTCTCGCAATTTCCGGCATCCTCCCCTTTATTTTTCTTTTTGGTTTTGACATTTATCTGGCTGGAAATGCGCGCAGCACATATTGTATCAATTATAATAAAATTCTGTAAATTAAACTAGAAAGTGAAGAGACTAAAAAAATTATTAGCTGAATAAGCGTTTCGAAGAATTATTTCGTCCACCTATACCTGGCCAGCCACCCGAACGGAAAATTGGTTACCCCGATGTGATGTTTGACGCCACCAGAACGGAAAATTGGCTACCCCGATGTGATGTTTAACACACGTGGAGTTTTTGGACGTCGATGACGTATTGCCGGGGAAGGAAAAGGCAAAAGGCACCCGGTGCAGCAAACGACTGAAGTAGATCAACAAATTCACCACCCGAAGCACCTCTACAAATGCCAGCGACATTTTAAATCTATCAAATTATTTTTCTCCAGTTAATCATCCAATCGTTCATCTTCTTTTTACAAAAGACCCACAACCTTTCTCGCTACAAAGAGGGCTAGACGCATCCCGTCACAAAGATTGAATTTGGATATTCATTGCATCTTTGAAGTAACGGAGTTAGATTTCCTTGGACAGAGAACCAATACTGATGGTATTTTTCCACCAAAGGATCACATTGAGGCTATACCCCAGTTTGCTTAGCCAACCTCCATCAAACAATTGCAATGGTTTTAGGGAATGATACATTATATTCACATAGTCATTCTCAAATTAGTACGAATCGTAGCCCCACACTATTTTAAGCAGAAAACATAAATGTCTGGCGAAAATCTAAAAAAATTCTTGAATAAATCGAAACCCTTAACGAGGCATTTGAGAAACTCAAACAAACTTTTTCCAACGTCACCCCGCTATCCCACCCAAAAATCAATGCAACATTTTCTATATACACTGACGCTTCAAGCACTGCAATCGTCGGGGTC
Organism: Volucella inflata; assembly: GCA_928272305.1. NCBI lineage: Eukaryota > Metazoa > Arthropoda > Insecta > Diptera > Syrphidae > Volucella > Volucella inflata. The sequence continues at coordinate 63,087,028 of OV743716.1, forward strand.
TTACAGCAAAAGACGAACAATTCGTGAGAACTTCTTTCATTCTTTTCAAAGCAACGTTCACCAACAGAAGCAATATATTTCGCGTGGGACCGCAAACTTCTAGCAATTTATTAATCTATCAAACACTTCAGATACTTCGACAGTTGGGTGCTGTAAAACTAGGGTAGGCATTGAGAAATGTAAACTTGGCAATATCTAGTGCTGGAACTACCTTCTGATCTGATCTACTGTTGCAAATCCATGCAAACGAATTGAGGACAACGAACTTCGGATTTGCACGTGGAATATTAGGTCCCTTAACAGGCCTCAATCAGCCGAACACCTACCATTAGACTGCTGCAAAGCAGACCTAACCGCCATTCAAGAAATGCGATGGAATAGGCCGGGCAAAAAGAGTATGAGAAACTGTAACATCTACTACGGCGCACGTCCCCACAGAGGAGAAAGATGACGACACCAAAGATGCCTTCTATGAGCTATTGAACAAGACCAACGACCAATGCCCTAGCTATTACATTAAAATCGTCGAGGACAAGCTATGAAGAGAAGGCATCTTTAGTAGCACTCTCGGAAAATATAGCCTGCGTGACACCACATCCGATAACGGATTCAGGCTTATTGATTGTGAGGAGGTACGAAACATTGTCGTAGCTGGCACGCGGTTCCCCCATCTGGATATTCACAAATGTAATTGAAGAACTCCTGATCTTCTTCCTGGTACGGTTGTGGATATCCCGAACAACGCCAAGATAAGCTAATGTTGTAATTTTCAACGTCAGACGGCTACAATCGCAAGAGATCACCAAATCCTTTTCCGATCTAGTCTTTCTTAATCTCTTAAGGTCCCTTGCAGCCGGGATCAAACATCGAAGACCAATGGCAACACTGATAAAAAGCCATGCCGCTACTGATGTGCTGGGTTTCACTCTACCACCTCAATGAAACTCCTGGTTGGATGATGTATGCCGGCAAACACACGCAGTTAAGAAAGATTCATAAACGGACCTAAGCCGGCAGAGACGAACAAGGGAACATCGTAGTAGAGTCGCAGTCGATTCTGATGATTTGGAAAGATCAAATCTGTTGACTGTATAACAGCGATGACGAAACAAATACCACTGTCAGGTAGAATAAAGCTTTCAACTTGGACGATGTAGAGTAGATCGACAATTCCGTCCACCTGACCTGGATGAAGTGAAGATAGCAATATCTAAGCTGAAGTAGCAAAGCTGCTGGAGCCGACGGCATGACTGCCGAGCTCTTCAAAGCGGCTGGCAATGACTTGGTAAGGAGCATACACTTAAACATGGTCCGACGAAAGTATACCCGATTAATGGAACTTCAGCACTGTTTGTTCAATCCTCAAGAACGGAGACCCTCTGAACTGCGCCAACAACAGAGGCATCAGTCTTGTTAACATCGTATACACGGTCTTATCTGCCGTATTGTGTGAACGCCTGAAGCCATTTGTCAACAACCGGATAGGTCCATATCTGTGTGGTTTAGGCCAGGATAGTCCACCATTGACCAAATATATACACTACTGCAGATCTTGGAGAAAACCTATGAGTGTAAATATCGACTCATTGCCTTATTCTGCAATATTCTTGAGCAGTTCTTCTGTGTTGCCTAAATTAAAACCCAATGTCTACAAGCCTGTCTTAACCTCTTCATTTTTCTTTACGATTCAGCTACCCTATCTTCAGCGAGATGACATAGATTTCCCCCCAAATAATCTTAGGGGCATCTGAGCCTCGATGTCGTCAGCTGAAATTCGAAAAGTGCCAATAGCCAGGTATGGTGCAGACGCCGTACCGAATGTCACACTCTTGACGCCAGTGGCTCGGTTTGAAGTTTGCGCTAATAGATAAATTAATACCTTGACCCCTGCTCTGCAACCCATATTAGTTGATTGGTTTGGTTTAAATGGCTTTACAGTCCGGGGTGGACCTGAACCTCAGTCAACAGGCATCTCCAGCAAGCTCTATTCCTGGCTAGCTGCCTCCAGTCTCGCACGCTAAGTTGACTGAGGTTCCCTTCCACTTGCGTGCGCCACCTGAAACTTGGCCTTCCTCTACTGCGCCATACCTCGGGAGCGGACTCGAAGACTTTTCGGCCCGGAGCATTGGTGTCCATACGCTATACATGACCCAGCCATCTCAGTCTTTGGATCTTCACTCTTCTGGCTAGGTCCATGTCGCTGTACAGTCCATACAGTTCGTCGTTGTATCTCCTGCTCCACTCACCGTCAATGTAGACGAACCGAAGATCGCCCGAAGCATCTTTCTGTCAAAGCAACCAAGAACACTCTCATCCATTTTTGGATTAGATTCACCGGAATTATTAAGGTCTTATAAAGGGTTACTTTTGTCGTCCGAGAGATGGCTTTGGTATTCAATTGCCTTCTTAGCCCAAAGCAAGAGAGGTTGACAACGGTTGTACTTGTAGCGGAGCCTAGGTAGACAAAGCCCTTAACTACCTCAAAGTTATATCTGTCGAGGTTGGCGTTCTGCCCGAGACGCCGGTGTTGGTTGTCGTTTTTGCTTCATAACATATACTTATTCTTGCCCTCATTAACTGATAAACTCATTTTCGCCGCTTCCGTCTGAATACTCGCGAAAGTGCCACAGACATCACGCTGCTTTCTCCCGATTATGTCAATATCGTCGGCATATGCGAGTAGTTGGACGGACTTTTGAAAGATAGTGCCTCTTGTGTTTGCACGTGAGTTTTGCACTATTCTTTTAAGTACGATGCTGAAAAAATCGCACGACAGCGCATCGCCTTGTCTAAATCCTTTTAGGACATCAAAGGTCTCGGTGAGATCTTTACCGACCTTTCTGGAGCGTCATCCTGCACAAACGGACGAGCTTGTCAGGGATGCTGAAACTAGACATTGCTCTGTACACCTCGTCTCTATAGATGCTGTCATACGCGGCCATAAAATCGATGAATAGTATCGATCTGAAGCTCATGGGTCTTCTCCAAGATCTGCCGTAGGGTGAATATTTGGTCGATGGTGGACTTTCGTGGTCTGAAGCCACACTTATATGGACCTATCAGGCCGTTGAAGAATGGCGTCAGGCGTTCACGCAATATGGCAGATAAGACCTTGTATGCGATGTTAAGGAGAATGATGCCTCTGTAGTTGGCGCAGTTTAGATGGTCTCCTTTCATGAGAATCGGGCAAACAATGCTGAGGTTCCATTCATCGGGCATACTTTCGACCGACCATATTTTACAGATGAGTTGGTGTATGCTCCTTACCAAGTCATCGCCTGCCGCGGTGGCAGGCCGTCCACTCCAACAGCTTTGGTGGGCTTAAGCTTAGATATAGCTATCTTCACGTCGTCCAGGTCGGGTGGACGAAATTGTTGGTCATCATCGTCCCGGTTGAAAGATTGATTCTGCCTGACAGCGGTATTTGGTCCATTATCGCCGTTTTACACGTGCAGAAATGGTCTTTCCAAATCCTCAGCATCCTTGTTCATCTCTACAGGCTTCGGTTCGGGGATTGTTTCCGTGACATGTTATTTTAACCTTTTGGTAAAATTTTCGAACCTCATTCCTGAAGTAGCATCTCTCAATTTTCTCGACCGCGTGCTTCTCATGCTCTTTCCTCTTCCTCTTGAGACGTCAGTGTTCGTCTCTCCTCTTTTGCTCATAGAGCTCATAAACAGCTCTGGTCCTTATATACAGTGCCGCTTTAAATGCATCTTGTTTAGTTCCATATGCTTGCCGACATGCGTCATCGACCCAGGGGTTTCATTGTGGTGGACGGGTGAAACCCAGCACATCAGAAGTGGCATCTCTGGTGGCGTCTAAGCAGTGTTTCCAATGGTCATCGATGTTTGATGCTGCCGGTATTGGACCTCTTAAGAGATTAAGAGACACTTGATGGGAATAGGACTTGGCGATCTCTTGCGATTGTAGTCGTCTGACGTCGAATTTCCTCACAACATTAGTTTGTCTTGGCGTAGATTGGGATATCCGCAACTGGCTACGACAAGGTAATGGTCCGAGACGATGTTGGCTCCTCGAAAAGTACGGATATCCATAATACTGGAGGAGTCTTGAGTCGATCGCAATGTAATGAATCTGATTGACTGTTGATTAATCAGGAGTTCTTTAAGTCCCCTTGTGTATATCGAGATATGGGAACCGCGCGCTAACTGCGATAATGTTTCGCCCCTTCGCAACTCGATTAGCCTGAATCCGTTATCGGAGGTGGTGTCGTGCAGGCTATATTCTCCGATCGTTCCACCAAAGATACCCTCTCTTCCTGGCTTTGCATTAAAATCACCAAACAATTTAAATGTCATAGCTAGGTCACTGCCCTTAGGTCTTGCTAAGAAGCTCATAGAAGGCATCTTTGGTGGCCTCATCTTTCTCCTCTGTGGGGTCATGCCAGCATATAAGGCTAATGTTGGCAAATTTAGCCTTGATGAGGATTGCTACGAGGCGCTCGCCGGAAGCTCTTAGCCTGCCTCCGACAGCAAATCCGTATCCAAATAAGTGCTGCTTTTGCCGTCGATAATAATCGCCGTAATTCGGTAATATAGAAAATTATGTATCTTTTTGTGAAAAGTTTAATTTCCTCATTTAATTTTAAAGAAAAAACAGGATATTTCGTATTTAAGTCAGGTAAAGTGCTTTGTGCATGGTTTCATTTCATATTTCATTTTTACTCAGGTTTTGAGACGAATTTCAGACAGTTTGTTGGTGGGATTAAATTCATGTCAAGAGTTTAAATGCGATACGGAATGAAATTTAAAAAATCTTAAAGTAATTGTGTTAAGAAATGTTTATTTGAACAGAATTATGCATTGATCGAATGAGGATACAGTTTTTTAAATGACAAATGGAATGATTCTGATTGTTCGAGTGCTCAAATACTGACTGCAGGTCTAGGTGACATTTTGTGAGGCAGTGAACTGGATTTTAGGGCAATGTGTTTTACCCTTAAATTTTAGTCAGATGAAGAAACATCGAAACTCAGCTGATTTACCAGTTGTTATTTAAATGAAAATTCATAATTAATTCCTTCTTTTTTTATGAAAATAAACACCCCTATAATGTATTTCGATCGAAACGGAATTTTTTGTAATTTCTCCGAAATCGGATAAAATTCTCATTGCGTAATTCGTTCGAACGGAAAAAAAATGGAGAGCATGCCATTGCAGAAGTGTGAGATGAATAAAATTTTTTTTGAATGATTGCCTTCAATTTTTTCCGATATTCTTCGACAGAAATTTGTTGCGGAATTGTGAAAGGATAACAAAGACAAAGTTTTTAAAGATGTAAGTTTTATTAAAAAAAGGATTGCAATTTGCAATTTTAATTGTTTTATTCTTTTATTAAGGGAAAAACAAGCACAAATAAAGGACAATATGAGCGGCTGGTGTCACGATTGCAAGAGAAACCGGACATTGCCTGCAATTTCAGCAAAAGACCAAGTAAAGAAGAATCTTCTTTTTGGACGTTAAATCTATCAATTACGTGGTTTGATATGCGTTGAAAAAGTTTATTCCCAAATAGATAACGTGATAGGTCTACGAGTTCTTTTCGGAATTTTTTTCCGTTACCTATCTTCTGAGAGAGTGAATTATGAATTTGATGAACCGGGGGAAGTCATGCAACAAATATTTCCGCTTATTTATTTACTTTTTTGCCTTTGTAAATTAAATGGGTGTATGTGTTTCTTCAAGAACTTAAAGAAAAATTATATATAAAGAAAATTTCGGTCATTATTTAGAAACGGGGTCACCACCTCCGATTTTGATGAAATTTCAATATGTGAAAGTATGCGTTTTCTGATAATTTGGAAATGGTTTCCAAAATATAAGCTTTAGAAATTTCCCATACAAAATGCAACTTAGTTTCGCCTGAGAGTATGCAACTTGTTTTAAATAAAAGCATTGTAAATGAAACTAATAGTACTGTTCGTGGTACCACGAAACGAACCCGTTTTAAGCTACGTAAGACTACTTCAACATCACTAACATCAAACGAATAGCAAGAACAATCTACTATAGATGGAAGGGAGTGGACAATTAAGGGTGAACAAGATGAACTGTAAATACTGTGGTATATATGTGATTAAATCAAGGATCCAGTGTTGCATAGTTTTAGGATCATCCAAACTCTCCACGTTGGAGAGTTCAGTTATTTCCCCAGTTTCAAACCAGAAGTCACGAGAAAGAACTAGAACCCGACAAATGTGGTATAAATACAGGATGAGAAACTGCGGACGATAAGTTGATTTTTGGAAAGCGATGGAAAAGGACCTAAGTCGTACTAAGTGAAAGATAAGAGATTTGAATTGTGAAATAGAAGTGAAATTGTTTGTGAATTAATTTAAAGTTGTATTTAAATAATAATAAATAGAGTGTTTTAGAAACAGAATAACGTTTTATCATTTCGAACCCTAGCCGAAATATTACACTGGTGTCAGAAGTAAGATAAAACTTATTCTGAGTGCTGTGAAAAAAAAAAAATTAAAAAAAATGCCACGTACATTGCTGGGGCTAACTATACCCCAGCTGAAAATTGAGCTAGAGAAGCGGAATCTCTCCGCAGCTGGGGGAAAAGTGATTTGATTCTTCGGCTACAAGAAGCGATCGAAAAAGATGGAAAAGATCCTAAATCCATGTCGTTCGACGTAGAAGAGGAGCTTGTAAGCACAGGGGTTGACATGTCTGCCATGATGGAATTACTCCTTGGATTGAATTCTAAGTTAGAAGAACAAAGGAGAAGTATGGATTCTAAGTTTGAAGAACAGAAGAATTCTGCAGAAGAACGAAGGCGAAGTATGGATTCTAAGTTTGAAGAACAGAAGAATTCTCTAGAAGAACAGAAGAATTCCAGTATTTCTGCACAAAAAGACACTGTCGAAGAGTTCAAGAATTCTCTAGAAGCGAAATTCGAAATAATCGATCAAAAATTAAATTTGCACGAGGCACAATTCGAGAAGGTTGAACACAATATCGAGAATCTTGCGAAAGAACTAGAGAGAGTAAAGAAACAGAAAGTCCGAGAAATTTCTACAGACTGCTCTAGAAGGAAACAGATGCAACCACCTGTGTTTGATGGCCAAACATCGTGGCCAATATATAGAAAACAATTTGAAGCAGCTGCCATGACCAACAACTGGGACGACGGAGAAAAATCGATTGCGCTCACGCTGGCACTGAGAGGTACAGCTGCGGAATTGCTGCAAACCATCTCAGATGATAAACAACTCAACTACGACGCTTTGGTTAAAGCCATAGAAATGCGCTTCGGAGATGACCATATGCAGCAAGTATACAGAGTCCAACTGCGCAGCAGAGTCCAGAAGAGGGGCGAAACACTCCAGCAGTTGCAGGCCGATATCGAACGGTTGGCGCATCTATCTTATCCTAATGCCGGAGAAGACCTTATCAACGAAATGGCTGTAGAGGCGTTTACCCAAGTGATTGAAGATAGGCAGTTGCAAATGGCTGTAAGAATGGCTGGAAAACGAACCCTTCCTGAGGCCCTAGCATTTGCCCTGACGATGAAAGCTGCCGACCAAGCATCTCAAGGAATCCACCGCGTGAGAGAAGTGACAGCCGTGGAATGCTTCTGCCAACGAGCAGACGTCGTGGAGCGGAACAGTGTGCGTGGAGGACAATTCCGTTGTTGGAACTGCAACAGAGTAGGACATCTGCAGCGTGAGTGCTCCGCTTAAACAACGCAGTTGTCCACAATGCGCTGCTAGGAGACGTAACGAAGAGGTATCTGGCAGGACTAACATCTATCCTGCAAGCAGCGCAGCATCAAGTCAACAGGCGGGAAATGTGTAAGAACCAACTCCGAGGGGCAGAAGTTGGCTTCTGGAATTGACGCCCCCAGGATCAAAATTCAAGTCTCCCAAACAAAACGAAATAACAATAGTCTTACAGTGGAAGCCCACATTGGCCAGAATAAATGCGTGGCCACCATTGACACCGGTGCCACCGCTTCCATTATAAGAAGGGATATCGCCCATGATTCATGACTGCACAATACCAGTAGCTACTGCTTGAAAACAGCAACAGGAGCGACGGCGAAGGTGTATGGAGAAGTTGTTCTTACGATCAATTTGGCAGGACTAACATTCACCCACGTATTCCTAGTGGCCGATATATGCGACGAGTGCATCATTGGAGTTGACTTTATGAAGGCGCATAATGTAGTGCTCGACATCGGAACTCAAGTACTTAAGTACAGGAACGTTGAGATTCCAATGGTGTACGGGAATGAGAATGCCGCATGCCTTAGGATAGTAGTCAACAAGGATGAGATCTTACCACCTTCCGCATGAAGACGAGGTATGATGTCAAGGCGACCACAACGGGATTCCAGGAAGGAGATATAGTGTGGCTATATAACCCTCATAGACGGAAAGGCGTATCACCCAAATTACAGCAAGACTGGGAAGGACCATATAAAGTCGTAAAAGTCATCAACGATGTTGTCTATCGCATTCAACGAGGAAGAGGCAAGATGAAAGTGGTTCATGTGGATCGAATACATCGCTATATTGGGCAGAATGTCGAAGAGTTTGTTCGGGACGAACAAGTTTAAGAGGGGGATATTGTGGTATATATGTGATTAAATCAAGGATCCAGTGATGCATAGTTTTAGGATCATATAAACTCTCCACGTTGGAGAGTTCAGCTATTTCCCCAGTTTCATACCAGAAGTTACGAGAAAGAACTAGAACCCGACAAATGTGGTATAAATACAGGATGAAAAACTGCGGACGATAAGTTGATTTTTGGAAAGCGATGGAAAAGGACCTAAGTCGAACTAAGTGAAAGATAAGAGATCTGAATTGTGAAATAGAAGTGAAATTGTTTGTGAATTAATTAAAAGTTGTATTTAAATAATAATAAATAGAGTGTTTTAGAAACAGAATAACGTTTTATCATTTTGAGCCCTAGCCGAAATATTACAATACTTTGGAAATACTAAGCAAACATATCCGCAATGTCATTAGAATCACAAGATTGCTTGTCATTTAGAGTCATCTTAGTCCAGTACTCTTTCTTCTTTTGTTCACGAATTTCCAAAAACTCGTTGGATTACCTTTTAAATTACTTTCAACGGAATGAATATAATTACAAAACAGAAACTTTGATAAAAAAAATAAACTCTCTTCTAAGGCGTGAAAAGGTTAAACAGTCGCCATGGGAATTTGATTTTTAAACTTTTTATGTGAAATATTTCTAGCATTTTTTAATTTACATAATCTATTGTTATACCACGGAGGGCGTGAATTTATAGTCCTGCAAATCATGGGTACGCAATCTTTAACTACGATATTAAAATTATCTTTAAAAGCAATAAACTTTTCCGATATATTTTTATAAGAATCAAACAATATGGAATTAATTTATTAGCATTATTTATTTCTGACCATACAATATTGCCACAAATAAAATCATAATTTACAAACTCAGATAATGCGGCAACTCTGTCAATATTCTCCAAATGTTTAGTGTAAATAAACATTGAACTTGTTGGTGGAATATAGCTTAGAAATAACAGCAAACCTTTGCCAAAGGAATCAATGCGCACACACATCTGATCAATGTGAAATACTTTATCCACACAAACAACATCGATATCAACAGCAGCAGCTCCAAGCTTACACTTTATAGCAACCAAAACGCCACCTCCATATGTTTTTGTGACATCAAGACGATCGTGACGAAAGAGTGAGAACACATCAGGGTCGAAGAGCTCATAATCAAACATGTTTTTATAGAGCCAAGTCTCCGAAAATGCAAAAATGTCATAATCACATGCATCGATAGCAAATGTAAATTCTCTTAGTTTAGAAGAGAAACCACTCATATTCTGGTAGTAAATACATATATCATTTTTATTGTTAATGGGAATATTTGAACTGAGATGATGATTTCTATTAACCCATTAACGCCGAGGTTATTAGAATTTGTACTAACTTTTCAACGTGTTTATTTATTATGTTATCGGACCATTTTTTCCTACGCGAAATTTGATGCTCTTTCAGAAACTGAGCTCAAAATTTCGATTAGACACCGAAAAAAATATGGTCGATTGAAACGTGAAAAACGTGAAAATTTTGTAAAAAAATTTTTTTTCGCATTTTTTTTAACAATGATACCGCAAAGGTATCAACTTTTTACTATAATCAGAGGTGATCATGGCACTCGAACATTAAGAGGGATTTTTTTCAGAAAATTTCATCGACGCGTTTTTTCAAAATTTTATAAAAATCTTAATCTACCGTTTTCTTAAAAACTATAAACTTTAGAAAAAAATTTTAAGAAGAAAAATGTCTTTAAATTAGTCAAAAAACACTCTTAAATTTTTCCAGAATTTTGAACGTTTTATTTTTTGGTCCGATAACATAATAAATAAACACGTCGAAAAGTTAGTTAAAATTCTGATCACCTCGGCGTTAATGGGTTAAGAACTGATGAGATGTTTGATATTTGTGTTATTGTTTTGTTGTTGCCAATGTCGCATCGGAGTTTTTTGGAGAAAAATTAAATTTCCTCACGTACACATTCACAGGCCAATTATTTACATCTAATGCATAATTTAACTTATCCATGGGAATACCAACTTTAAAGTTTACGAAATTTAAATTAGACACTTCAGTGTCTTTTTTTATTAATTTAAAATATAAAATGTTTTTAGGGGCAATGTTCAATTTGTAAGACACATATTGTTTAATTGATTCTTCGGAAGTTGATGAAAAAAATTTCGAAACGTGTGACCATTTGATAGGGGCAATGACATTCAAATTATCTAGCAATGTATCAACACCCACAATAACAGGGCGGCGTCTACGATGTCTAGAGGTAACCTTTTGCCACTCACTACTTTCACTCACATTTTTGGCTATAACACTATTACGAGCATAAGAAGAGCAAGATGGGTTTGTTTCAATAAGAGGAACAGTTAACTTAGGAGCTGCAACACTAGAACTCATCTGTAGTCGGGGTTGAGAATTGCTCTTAGGAAAGGGGGTATTAGAGCAATTGTCTTTTACCACGGTCACTTCACTATAACTAGGTTTTAAGCGAGAATTATTTATGAGTTCACTAAAACTAGATTGAAGAGAGTCCAAGACACTCATTTTCTTCGAAAGAGCATCGACTACCGAAACTAAATCATTTACTTTTGTAAATAACTGTCTAATTGGAAAGTTAGAACATTCCGAACAATGAAAAAATAAATATTTATTTTCAAGTTCGTTCACATCGCAATCGGAAATTCCAGCACAAATCTTATGAAAAGATTTTCCACAAAATAATTCACACTTAATTCCCTCATCGAGTAAAGGATCAAGGCATTTTGCGCACTTAAAACTTGTTTTATTTGCCATAATAAAAAAAACACTTCCACACAGCTCAGAGAGAACTCTCGAATGGCGAGTGTCCTGTTGCTGTGCCAGTTGTAGTTCGTTGGGATCCAGAGGGCATCGAGATTGCATTGACCCTTGATAATGCGTCTACAACGACGTTATCTTAGCTTGGCAAGTATGTAATATCTGTGATGTATTGGGCAATATAATCCAGGTGTCTCAATCTTCGTTGTGGTTCTTTGTCCGATCGCTGTTGGAACGCGTAGATGAGAGGTTTGTGATCTGTCTACACTGTTTAAAGAAACGTATGGCAGAGTAAATCGCTAACAACTCTCTGTCGCACGTGCTGTAGCGCGTTTCCGCTGGTGTCAGCTTGCAGGAGAATAGACCAATGGAGTGAGGAATATTATTTCGGACCTGTTCCAACCTGGCTCCCATTGCTGCATCTGACGCATCTGTTGTTAACACAAGTGGGGCTTGAGGATCGATGCGGAACGCATGTGCGTGAGCACAACGTGGTATATAGCGCCGATAATAGTTTACGAGACCCATTAATCTGCGCAGTTCTGCGATCGTTGAAGGTTTAGGATACTTCAAAATGGCTTCGACTTTGTCTTCTGGTGGTTTACTTCCAGCGCTTTTGATGGGGTGTCCCAGGTAGGTAACTTCCAGACTCCCGAATACGCATTTGTCAAGGTTGATGGTTGATGGCGCTGAAGGACTTGCTGAAGATATTTCCGATGTTCTTCTTCGGTTTCAGAGAAAATTAAGATGTCATCTATGTAAAAAAAACACAAATGACAGACTACGAAGAACCATGTCCATATGCCGCTGGAAGGTCTGTGTTGCATTTTTGAGTCCGAACGGCATTACGAAAAATCGAAGAGGCCAAAGGGCGTTGTAACAGCAGTCTTTTCAATGTCCTCGAAAGCCATTGGAATTTGATAATAGGCTTTGTCCAAATCAATGGTGGTAAAATATCGTTTGTTTAACAAAGATGCGGTAGTCCCCACAACATCCCTCCAGATTTTTTTTGGACAAGTTGTATGGGACTAGCCCATGGACTGCTGGACGGTCTGCAAATTCCATTGTTGATCATGACTTGAAAGTCTTCTTTGGCTTGACTTAGTTTCATCTGGCTTGGAGCTGGTTCTGTTTGCTAGAAAGTTCTGTAGCAAGCTGCTGTATCTGTGAATGCCGTCAACTAAAGGCGTATTGGGTACAAATGTGGAGGAAACTTTACCAACAACCATAACTGGCGTAGAAGTTTCCAGAATACATTCAGATTTAAGATCGATGAGCAGACCAAAATTAGATAGCAAATCGGCACCAATTATAGCGGCTTTAACGTAGGAAATAATGAACGACCAGGTGATGACTTGTTGTAGTCCCAAGTTGAGGCTGAGAGTCCGTAAGTCTTTATTGGCGAATTGTTAGCTGCATAAAGGGTGTCCAACTGCGGCAGTTTCTTGCAGTCAAGTGGACGTGGATGCGCAATGGCAGAAATTGTTGACCCTGAATCGATGAGGAACTTTTGGTTCGTGTCTTTGTCAAAAATGTGCAAGCGGCTGTCTTTGAAACTGTTGTCTACCGCCTGGCTAGGCAACAGCATATTTAGTTTAAATTATTTTTATGCGAGTTGACATTGCAGGGTTGCATATATTTCCTCGCATTACTGCCAAACTTTTGACGAAACTTGCACACTCCGGTTTCAATTATTTGAAAGGGGTCATTGCTTTTTCGTTGAATTGGTATTCTGTTCGCGGAAAGTCGTCCCACTAGGTCTATTAAAGAGGCTAAGGATTTACTAATAGCATCAACTCGCTGAAGTAAATCGTCTGTTGGATTTCGAACTGCACAGACTGCCGGTCCAGAGGCTTTCTCGATTATCCTGTCAGCCGTCTCAGCAAGTGTATCTAGCGCTGTGCTTGTCTTTGCTGCAAGAATTGCTTGAACTTCGGTGGGCAGGTGGCTCGTCCATAACGTTGCGAGCATGTCGTCAGGAAAATCATCTGGTGCTAAGCGGCGCATCTCTCGTAATAGACTGGATGGATTTTATCTCCAAGATCTAGAAGAACCTGGGGATGAGAAGAGTCTTAAGGGCGTTGTATTTGTCAGTTTCTGGTGGTTTTCGAACAAGCACAGCAACTTCCATCACTACTTCGGCCTCTAATGTAGCAATTACCGCATTGAACTTGCTGGTGTCAGAAGTGACCCTGTGGTTGCTGAATTGTGCCTCAAATTGGATGAACCACAACGAAAGTTCAAGTCGCAAGTTGTGAGTTCTTCAAGCCACATAAACTGCTATCACCAGGTAAATTTAAGTGATCGGGGTCACCAATGTAGCTTCCTTTGCTACTGTTAAATCAATTGTAAATAAAATGCAGTATTTTGCAATGACTCAATTACATTTATTAATTAACATTCATAATACTCGTAACTAACTTACACAAGCTTTTATACGCTGTTCCTAGGAAAGAATGACCTCATCCATATCTCGACTCTCGAGTACCAAAAACGGTTCTTTTTGACGCTCGTCGTGCCGACTGGTTGTTGAACGTAGCTATTGAACATACTGAACGTATTGAAGGGTCGCCACACTCGCAAGCAAAGGAAAATGTTATTACTTTCTGCGAATGTGATGAGTGCAAACAAAGTAAACAAAACCTGTTTTGGGTTTCCATCCACTCTGAATTTTAATCCACATGTTACACAACTCAGTGAATGACTTTGCTAAGGAAATGAGTGCAGAAACTGATTAAACGACAAGAACTGTGTCTTAGAATATATGTATGTATATGAAAATGACAGCCTTTATCAGAAATTAATACGAGTATTTGGAACCCTTTTCGCAAATTTATCGTAAGCAACAAATGATTAATTTTACAGGAAACGTTTTTTTTTTTGTTTTTTTCTGTATATTATAAGTAAAAGGGCGATTTCTGGTTTCAATCATGTTTTGGCCAATAGAATTCGATGACATTAATTGAGATATTTTCGCTGTCATGCTCTTAAATTTGTGAACAAGTTTGTGGCGCTTACGATTAAATTAAAGACCAATAAACATTTTACTCGAAAACAAAATAACATTTCACTTATTTCTTTATGGAATAGAATAACACGGGACGATCGCTGAAGACCATATGTACCTGTATATATAGTATGTACCTATCTACAACCGATTCCTACAACTATAATTCAAATAATCTTTTCCACGACACCCAATGAGGTGGAATATAAAACGCGTTTTGTTTTTAAGGTGTCCCCTGTTGGAATAGTCCTTGCTCTTAAGTAAGTACTAAAGAAATAAAAATATTCTTAAAATAAATACTAACTATCCATTAATAAAAAAAAAATGAATTACTAACTTACCAAACACGAGTGAAAAACAGAAAATAAATAAAAATTCACAAAAAAAAATTAACAAAACAAAGAAAGGATTAATAGTAAAGTTCTCAGTTGCTCACACTCCTCAGATATCTTTATTTGTTTTCTTAACCGAAAATTTGACTAGACCAATTAAAATGAATTAATAAAGGGAGTGTCATTTTCTGTGCAGATTTGTGGAAAGCTTCAATCGAGCGTTCTTCTTGTCGTATTTTTGGAAAGTGGCTTTCAAAAAGTTTTTGCATACTTGACATAAGCTTGAAATGCTAGAGAACGAACAGTTAACTTTCCAAATTCGGATGATGTGTCATAAGTGTTATAAGCTCGTAATTTTATTAACAGAGCTTGTTCTCGTAGTTTGTCTGTTTTGCCTATCATAAACAGAGTGCAGTTTTCACAATTAAGTTTCTTATGCAACTTAAAAGCTGCAAACCCGGCATAAAATGTAAGTGCCACTTCTTGCAGCTTCTGCGAACATCGCTTGGATACAACTATTTCTGTCTCATTGGCATCGCTATCAAACTCATCATCGCAACTATTGGTATGGTATTCGATAGTGCTCAGAACATCTTTTCCCATGAAATGATCTTTTACTGGAGCTACAGTGTGGAAATCTTAATTGTCATTACACTTAAGATCTTCGCAATCAGCGAATGGGCAATAACGGCTCAGCCCCAAAATCATCGCAACTTGAATATTCTGGCGACTTTAAATTTTTGAAAATAATTTACTTCAAATTACGAATAAATCTGTAGGCTGAAGGGTTCCGTTCGTATGACCCCCTATTTGATCGAGCCATTGAAAATAAATTTTCTGAAACATCAGTATTAAGTTGCGCTATTAGAAGGAATTGCTGCTCATTTTTAAGTTTTTCCCATATTAGTTCTATGGCAATTAAAGTTTGTAGTAACCCGCCAAAGCAATATGGCTTCTTCATCTAACCAGTAGATTCCCATGACGATATCAACTGCCAAGTTGCTGTTGAGGCAGCAATCTTCTTATCGGCTTCAGTTTTAAGACAATTTGCAGACATTGCGTTGAAGAATCCAGCAGCAACATTAGCACAAAAAATTTGGGTAGCCAATTTCATTGACAATTTTTCAAAGTTATTCGGGTTTATATATATCTTGTTTTTATAATTAGCGCACGTTCAAGGGTTTATTAGTACCCTTAAACGGATTGCATGTTGGTCTTGAATGTGTGGAGGCTATGATAACTAGAAAATAAAGAGCTCAGCAGGGCATTCCGAGTTGTTCGGCTTAGGAAAGAATCACGATATTTCAGGGTACGTCCGCAAGTGGGCACGAGGCTGTACTGATGAGCATTCAAAGCGCGACAGGTGTAACGGTTGGAGGAGCTGACGAACACTGGCGGTAAAAAGAAGTCTTGGGAGCACCTGACCAGATGTGTGCATTGTACTCCAATTTTGGGCGGACGAAAGCCTTGTATATTGAAGCCAGAGCATGGGGGATGAAAAATTTATAACGTCGCTTAAGAAAACCTAGACATTTCGCAGCATTTATGTGGTCATTCCAACGTAAGTTGTCATTGACACTCATACTCATACCATACTTAACGATGCAAGTGCCTTTCATGGATAATGGCTGGATATTTGAATTTCGCGACAGCAGTTTTGGAAGCATTTAATTCCGCTCTGCTGGTAGATGCAAACAATTTCGCACACCTTTGAATAAGTGAAGGTAGTCATATAGAAGAATAATTCCTTGATTTTTAATATCGAAAAAAAGCTTATTTTCGTTTGTCCCAATTAATTTGTATGCTCTTCCATTATTGCTGGCTTGGTCACAACAAACAGCAATAACTTGCAGAACATACTCTAAAGTTGTTGATATTGTTAATTTCAATATCTCGGAAATTTCCTTACCAATTTTTATTTAATCCAGTAAGAGTAAAAACCATTACTTTTGAGGCTACAGTGGCGAGTCTATCCAGCTCCCCGAAGTCAGAAAAGCCATATACCGTGTCATTTTTAATGTTGTAATCAAGTTCAGGTTTGATTGTCATTTCATAAAAAATCAATACGCAGCTTTTCTCTATGCTTGACATCGTTTCTACATTGCTCTTTAAAAGATTAATCATTTGGTTTGAAAAACCGGCCGGTAAACTTATGGAAGAATGCCATCGACGGATTGTGCTTATAGATGGTATAATTATTCTATACTTATCCAACTCAACATTTGGAGCTATTCCATCAGCTAATATCGCAATTCGAAACTCGTTTTGACAACATGTTTTGTATGGAACCTTTCTATATTTTTGTCAAAAATCCATTCATATACTCGTAGTAAATATGGATGTTTCAAAACTAGCCTCATTAACGCAAAAACCCTGCTTCATAAACAAAGCGGAATCTGAATTAGAAATTGATACACTTCGCAGCGATATCATTCTTAAAATAAAAGCGACGAGGTTTTCAAGCTAATGGATCCTGTTAAACACAAAAACATACGACACTGTGCACACATAATTGAAGCATTTTAGCATTTTCTGCACCAATTTTCGACATCGTCCTTGGAGTGCACCCAATAAAAACGTTCTCGCATCATTTCCAATGTCTTATTCACCAACAAGTGGCCTCCGGATACTCCACCGTGCAGTTCCCTTAGCACGTCACCAACTCTCGACCTTGGCACAACGAGCTGCATCACAAACGACTTCCCATCCGAGCTTTCCCACCTTCGCCTCAAAACACCATCTTGAACATGAAGCAAGTCCCACTGTGCACAGCATGTCTTTAGTTCGGGACTTTTATTGGATATTTCCTGCCAATCTGGTTTTTCTTCATGTTCTTTCCAAGCGAGTATTGGTTCGATATCCGGAACCTCTTTTTGGGCGTTTCGCTTTCATTCCAACCCTCAGTGCGCTCAGCTCTTAGCCGTTGGGTGGATACCGCATGTTTTTGTTCTTGTCGTGCGCAATGTTTGCAATCAGATTTGCAAGTTCGCCGGGACAGAGTATCCGCATTAGAGTGCTTCGGTGCTGTATGCCATAGTCGTTACTGAATACTGTCCTAAGACATGCGGCATTCTCATTCCCGTACACCATCGGCATCTCAACGTTCGTGTACTTAAGTACATGAGTTGCAGTGTCAAGCACTAAATTATACATCTTCATAAAGTCAAGTCCAATGATGCACTCGTCGCGTATATCGGTCACTAGGAATATGTGGGCGAATGTTAGTCCTGGCAGATTGATCGTAAGAAGAACCTCTCCATATACCTTCGCCGTCGCTCCTGTTGCTGTTTCCAGACAGTCGCTACTGGTATTGTGCAGTCATGAATCAGGAGCGATATCCCTTCTTATAATGGAGGCAGCGGCACCGGTGTCAATGGTAGCCACACACTCATTCCAATGCGGGCTTCCACTGTAAGACTCTTGTTACTTCGTTTTGTTTGGGAGACTTGAATTTTGTTCCTGGGGGCGTCAATTCCAGAAACCGAATTCTGCCCCTCACTGCTGCCAGCTGCCTTATCGTTACGCCTCCTAGCAGCGCATTGTTGAAAACTGTGTTGATTAAGTGGAGCCCTGCACTCACGCTGCAGATGTTCTGTTGCAGTTCCAACAACGGATTTGTCCTGCACGTGCTCTGTTCCGCTCCACGACGTCTGTTCGTTTTCATGAGCATTCCGTGGTTGTCACTTCTCTCACGCGGTAGATTCCTTGAGATGCTCGGTCGGCAGCTTTCATCGTCAGGGCAAATGCTAGATCCTCAGGGGGGGTTCGTTTTCCAGCCATTCTTACAGCCATTTGCAACTGCCTATCTTCAATCGAGTCGGTAAACGCCTCTACAGCCATTTCGTTGATAAGGTCTTCTCCGGCATTAGGATAAGATAAATGTGATAACCGTTCGATATCAGCCTGTAACCGCTGAAGTGTTTCTCCCCTCTTCTGGACGCTGCTGCGCAGCTGGATTCTGTATACTTGCTGCATATGGTCATCTCCGAACCGCATTTAAATGGCTTTAACCAAAGCGTCGTAATCGAGTTGTTTATCTTCAGAGATGGTTTGCAGCAATTCCGCAGCTGTACCTCTCAGTGCCAGCGTAAGCGCAATGGACTTTTCTCCGTCGTCCCAGTTGTTGGTCATGGCAGCTGCTTCAACTTGTCTTCTATATACTGGCCACGATGTTTTGCCATCAAAAACAGGCGGTGGCATCTCTCCTTCTAGGGCAATCTGTAGAAATTTCTCGGACCTTCTGTTTCTTTACTCCCTCTAGTTCTTTAGCAAGATTCTCAATATTGTTTATAACCTTTTCGAACTGTTCCTCGACTTTCAGGTGTGCCTCGTGCATATTTAATTTTTGATCCATTATTTGGAATTTCGCTTCTAGAGAATTCTTGAACTCTTCAACAGTGTCTTTCTGTGCAACAATGGAATTCTTCTGTTCCTCAAACTTAGAAGTTGTTCTTCTAAGGAATTCTTCTGTTCTTCGAACTTAGAATCCAATCCAAGGCGTAATTCCATCATAACAGTCATGTCAACTCCTGTGCTCACATGCTCTTCTTCCACATCGAACAAAATGGATTTCGGGTCTTTTCCTTCTTTTTCGATCGCTTCTTGTAGCCGAAGAAGTAAGTCACTCTTGCCTCCAGCTGCGGATAGATTTCACTTCTCTAGCTCAATTTTCAGCTGGGGTATACTTAGCTGCAGCACTGTTCGGGGAATTTATTTGTTTATTTATTTTTTTTTTCTCACAGCACTCAGAATAAGTTTTATCCCATTTCTGACGCCAATGTAATATTCCTGCTAGGGTTCGAAATGATAAAACGTTATTCTGTTTCAGAACACTCCATTTATTTATTATATTTAAGAACTACTTTCAATTAGTTCACAAACGATTTCACTAGTATTTCACAATTCAAATCTCTTATCTTTCACTTATTAAGACTTAGCTCCTTTTCTATCGCTTTCCAAAAATGAGCTTAACTTCTGCTGTTTCTCATCATGTATTTATACCACATTTGTTGGGTTCTAGTTCTTTCTCGTAACTGCCATGATGGAATTGCTTCTTGGATTGTTGCCGCGCAGAAAGACACTGTTAAGGAGTTCGGGAATTCCCTGGAAGCGAAATTCGAAATAATGGATCAAAAATTAAATATGCACGAGGAAAAACTCGTGAAAGTCGAGGAACATTTCGAGAAGGTTGAACACAATTTCGAGAATCTTGCGAAAGAACTAGAGAGAGTAAAGAAACAGAAAGTCCGAGAAATTTCTACAGACTGCCCTAGAAGGAAAGAAATGCAACCGCCTGTTTTTATGGCTAAACATCGTGGCCAATATATAGAAGACAATTGGAAGCAGCTGCCATGGCCAACAACTGGGACGACGAGGAAAAGTCGATTGCGCTAACGCTGGCACTGAGAGGTTCAGCTGCGGAATTGCTGCAAACCATATCAGAAGATAAACAACGCAACTACGGTGCTTTGGTTAAAGCTATAGAAATGCGCTTCGGTGATGACCTTATGCAGCAAGTATACAGAGTCCAACTGTGCAGCAAAGTCCAGAAGAGGGGAGAAACACTTCAGCAGTTGCAGGCCGATATCGAGCGGTTGGCGCATTTATCTTATCCTAATGCCGGAGAAGACCTTATCAACGAAATGGCTGTAGAGGCGCTTACCCAAGCGATTGAAGATAGGCAGTTGCAAATGGCGGGAAAACGAACCCTCCCTGAGGCCCTAGCATTTGCCCTGACTATGAAAGCTGCCGACCAAGCATCTCAAGGAATCCACCGCTTGAGAGAAGTGACAGCCGTGGAATGCTCATGCCAACGAGCAGACGTCGTGGAGCGGAACAGTGTGCGTGGAGGACAATTCCGTTGTTGGAACTGCAACAAAGTAGGACATCTGCAGCGTGAGTGCTCCGCTTAAACAACGCAGTTGTCCACAATCCGCTGCTAGGAGGCGTAACGAAGAGGTATCTGGCAGGACTAACATCTATCCTGCAAGCAGCGCAGCATCAAGTCAACAGGCGGGAAATGTGTAAGAACCAACTCCGAGGGGCAGAAGTTGGCTTCTGGAATTGACGCCCCCAGGATCAAAATTCAAGTCTCCCAAACAAAACGAAATAACAATAGTCTTACAGTGGAAGACCACATAGGTCAGAATAAGTGTGTGGCTACCATTGACACCGGTGCCACTGCCTCCATTATAAGAAGGGATATCGCTCATGATTCATGGCTGCACAATACCAGTAGGTAATGTCTGAAAACAGCAACAGGAGCGACGGCGAAGGTGTATGGAGAGGTTGTTCTTACCATCAATCTGGCAGGACTAACATTCACCCACGTATTCCCAGTGGACGATATATGCGACGAGTGCATCATTGGAGTTGACTTTATGAAGGCGCATAATGTAGTGCTCGACATCGGAACTCAAGTACTTAAGTACAGGAACGTTGAGATTCCGATGGTGTACGTGAAAGAGAATGCCGCATGCTTGAGGACAGTAGTCAGCAAGGACGAAACCTTACCACCTTCCGCAAAGACACTTATTTGGGCGAAGCTGGAAGGTGATCTTGGGAGCCATCGATTCTATTTGATTGAGCCGGACTCTAAAAATCTTTATCAGAATTACGTCGTGGGAAAGATGCTCGTCGAGCCGAAAGCCAAAATGGTCCCAGTAAGAATCTTGAATTTGGGAAATAAGAGAATCAAACTAAAGAAAGGACAATCGATCGGAGCGTGCGTACCGATAACTGCTTTCACCAAGTTGTCGAAGGAGAATGCTGCTATATCTTTGCTATCAATTAGCACAGCCGAGTTGAAAAGAACTATACTCAGGCAAACCGAGCTGAACCAGGAGCAACGAGCGATGGCAGAGGAATTAATAAACGGATTTGCAGACGTATTTGCCTCGCAGGACGGTGAATATGGCAGCACACATTTGGTACAACACCGAATAGACACTGGAGATGCAAGACCCATACGTCAACCTCCTAAGCGTTTATAATTAGCTAAGCAGACGGAGGTTGCAGAAATGGTTTCGACTATGGAAAATCAAGGGTTGATTGAAGGCTCTAAGAGTCCGTGGGCATCACTTGTTGTACTGGTCTAGAAGAAAGACGGCACCAATAGATTTTACGTGGATTATCGCCAGCTAAGTAATGTCACCAAGAAGGATATCTACCCCTTGCCAAGGATTGACGACACACTGGACACACTGTCAGAAGCGCAATGGTTCTCCACACTTGATCTGAAGAGTGGCTACTGGCAAGTACAGATCCATCCGGAGGACCGTGAGAAGACAGCCTTCACCGCAGAAAACGGGCTTTGGCAATTCACAATAATGCCATTCGGATTGTGCAATGCTCCGGCAACCTTTGAGCGTCTAATGGAACACGTTTGGTCGTGGGAAACCTGTTTGGTGTACCTGGACGATGTCCTCGTGGTCGGCAAAACTTTTCAAGAACATCGAGATAACTTAAAGCAAGTGTTCCAAAGACTACGAAGTGCACAGCTAAAGCTAAACCCGAAGAAGTGTCATCTCTTTAGGCCAGATGTCAAATACTTGGAACACATAATCTTATCCGAAGGAGTAAGGACAGACCCAGAAAAGATCGAAGCGGTGAAAAATTGGCCAGTCCCAAGAGACAAACACCAACTGAGAAGCTGTCTGGGACTCGCTACCTACTACAGACGGTTTGTGAAGGATTTTGCTTGGATCGCAAAGAGTTTGCATCAACTAACAGAAAAGGGAAAACAATTCAAATGGCCAAGTAAATGCGAAAGAAGCTTCAAAACTCTCAAACAACAACTATGTGAGGCCCCTGTACTAGCGTTCCCTACTCCAGGAAAAGATTTATTGTGGATGCAGATGAAGTGGTTGCTGCAATTTAAAAATCCTGAAGGACAAGTTGGAAAGTGGATTGAACGACTCCAGATGTACGACTACGATATATAGCATCGAAAGGGAAGCCTTCACTCTAATGCGGATGCTCTGTCCTGGCGAACTTGCAAATCTGATTGCAAACATTGCGCACGACAAGAAGAAAAAGATGCGGTGTCCACCCAACGGCATACTGGGCACAGTGGGACTTGCTTCATGTTCAAGATGGTGTTCTGAGGCGAAGGTGGGAAAGCTCGAATGGAAAGTCGTTTGTGAAGCAGCTCGCTGTGCCAAGGTCGAGAGTCAGTGACGTGCTAAGGGAACTGCATGATGGTATATCCGGAGGTCACTTGGGAGTGAATAAGACGTTAGAAAAGGTGCGAGAACGTTTTTATTGGGTGCATGCCAAGGACGATGTCGAAAATTGGTGCAGAAAGTGTGTCACCTGCGCCGCCAGAAAAGGCCCGAGGGTTAAAAATCACGGCGAAAAGCAGCAATACAACGTTGGAGCGCCATTCGAGAGAATCGCAGTTGACATTGCAGGACCGTTTCCTGAAACCGAACAGGGAAATCGCTACATTCCTATTGTTATGGACTATTTCAGTAAGTGGCCTGAGGCTTTCGCTATCCCTAACCAGGAAGCCAAAACCGTGATTGAGCAGATCGTTTACAACTGGGTGAGCAGATTCGGCGTACCGATGGAATTGCACTCGGATCAAGGGCGTAACTTCGAGTCTAAGATTTTTCAAGGGGTGTGCGAGCTACTGGGGATTAAAAAGACGAGAACAACACCGCTCCACCCACAATCGGACGGAATTTTGGAACGCTTCAACAGAACCTTGAATGAACACTTATCAAATGTCGTTGGTGACAAGCAATGCGATTGGGATAGGCAAATTCCAATGTTTCTATAAGCATATCGGAGTGCAGTACACAACACCACAGGTCACACTCCATCGGAAATCCTTTTCGGTCGAACAGTCCGGTTACCTAGTGAATTGATTTTGGATCACCGCCGTCGGAAGAGAACAGAAATGAAGATGACTATGTCGCAGACCTCAAACAGATTATTAGGGACGTGCACCAAAGAACCAGGGATAAGATCAAGATAGCCAGTGACCGCATGAAGACGGGGTATGATGTTAAGGCGACCACAACGGGATTTCAGGAAGGAGATCTAGTGTGGCTGTATAACCCTCAAAGACGGAAAGGCGCATCACCCAAATTACAGCAAGACTGGAAATGACCATATAAAGTCGTAAAACGCATCAACGATGTTGTCTATCGCATTCAACGAGGAAGAGGCAAGATGAAAGTGGTTCATGTGGATCGAATACATCGCTATATTGGGCAGAAAGTCAAAGGGTTTGTTCGGGACGAACAAGTTTAAGAGGGGGATATTGTTGTATGTATGTGATTAAATCAAGTATCCAGTGTTGCATAACTTTAGGATCATACAAACTCTCCACGTTGGAGAGTGCATTTATTACACCAGTTTCAAACCAGAAGTTACCAGAAAGAACTAGAACCCGACAAATGTTGTATAAATTCAGGATAAGAAACTGCGGACAATAAGTTGATTTTCGGAAAGCGATAGAAAAGGAGCTAAGTCTTTCTAAGTGAAAGATAAGAGATTTGAATTGTGAAATAGTAGTGAAATCGTTTGTGAACTAATTGAAAGTTGTTTTTAAATAGTAATAAATAGAACGTTTTGAAACAGAATAACGTTTTGTCATTTCGAACCCTAGCAGAAATATTTCAGTATGTTTGTTCCACAAGGATAAATATTTGTTTTAAATTTAATTGCTGCATTTGCAGCATACCGAATTGATTTGCTGTGAAATAAAACCCAGTTGGTTCTGTCAGTTTGAAATTTTGGTTTTAGTTTCATATTTCTTGGTTGCTTACCGAACCTAAGGGTGTTGATTAGTGGAAAGTGGTAGCAACTCTGGGAGAATTTTCCAAGAAGTGCCTAGAAATAAGGGATAAGTCCAAATTTGTGACTATATTAGGGGTGGAAGAATGAGTTGGGCCCCCGACATTTAGAATGGGGAGGTTGGAGTTTACTAGGGAGAGTTCAGCTTGTTTCCCCCTTACAATTTCAAGTTAAGGACCCCCAAAGCAGGCTCCAAGAGTTGAGGTCAGCTGTTATTAATAGAGGGTTTTGGAATCTGTTGATTAAGTTTTCAATTTTTGAAGCAATGAACGTTTGTGAAATACCATATAGATATTTGCGTTCGACCAAACGAGGTCTTTGTTCCGTGTCTTAGAAAAAAAACAGAAACGCTAAGTTTAAACTGTTTTAAATTACGGGTACTTTAATTCAAACTGCTATCGATGAATACTTGGGAAGAAGTGTCTTCTTCATTGACATTTGACAATGCTAGTTTTAGTTTAATTATGTTAGTTTAATTTAGTTATTTTTTAGTGCAATGTGTAACACAATAGATGATAATGTAGTGAGGTAATAATGTAGATAACAATTTACTTTAGAGAATTCAAAAATAAACTTATTATTGTGTAATTCAATTGTTGTTATTTTATATCATTCACAACATCCTCCCCGGCCGAGAACGGAGTTCGCAATCATAGTCGAACACCCCTTTTTTTAATCGAAGACCCCAACCATTTTTCATTGGCTCGAACTCACTCACTCATTCAGCTTCAATGGCGGCGCTTTGCTTTGATGTGTTCTTCCTGTTCTTCTTCATTGTGTGTGCGTGCCGTGCTGGCTATGGCTTTGTCGCTTGTTGTGCGGTGTTTTTTCTGTGCTATGTGTGAAAAAACAGATCATTAATTAGTGGATGAATTTCATACAGGTAATGATGTTAATTTCTAATTGTTCTTATATTTTGTTGCATTATCTCGGTGCGTTTGACGATCGTGATATGCGTAACGCCAAGCCATATTGAAACGCAAATCCACTGAAGGGCTTGGCCAGTGATTTTTGTTGTTTATGTTCTTGGTTTTACATGCCCATCTGTACAGAATGGTACATGCCGAGAACATGTTATTATGTGTTGTGTTGGATGGTGTTGGTTCCACATTCGTTATCCAATTTCTGCCAAAAGAAACTTAAAAAAAAAAATAATAGTGATTTTTTGTTTTTGATTTATGGTAAGAAGTGTGTGTGGGAGTGTGTGTGAAGGGTGGAGTAAATCGCGTCGCGGTGGATTGGATTTTTTTTGTTTTTGTGCTACGTACTCGCTGATCGACGGCGTTGACCTACATTCATGTGGAATGCAATGGGATGGAGATATGTAAATAGTACACTGAACTGCACCATATGATCCGTGGTGCTGACAGATTATTGTGTTGTATTATGATAAGTATGATAATATAGTGTGGTGTGATTGTTTTGATTAGGTTATTGCCAATTAAATATTATGATGAGAAGCTAAGTCTATATGTGAAAATGTGTTATTCTTATTAATGTGTTGTGTAAAAATTATCCCTTTTATGTTGTGTGATTTCCTTTTTAATGTTGGAATGGATGAAATGAAATTAGAGTTGTATAAAATAAAGAGTTGACGTGTTGTTATAATGTGTTTTCCATGAATATATGATTATTTTGAAGTTTAAATGCAAAAAATTATATGTATTATGCATGTTTGTTTGTAAGTTGATATGTGTAAATGATGTTTGTTGCAAAACTGCTTGCACCGCAATTGACCATTCAGGTGGATTCCAAAGATGCGTGGTGAATTTTTGTTATTTGCCGTTTTATCTGACCATTTACCGTTCGTAGTGTGACGTACCAGTTCGTCTTTCCCTGGATGCATGTCGACAATGCGAGCTAAATTCCACTTGGCTGGAGGCAAATTGTCTTCCTTGATAAGGAACAAGTCACCGATTCGGGGTTTTTTTTTGGTCGCTCCTGCAATCGGGTGAGGTATTCCGACGTCCATCGTTTCCAAAATATTTGTTGCAGGTTTTGCATCTGCTGCCATCGCTGAAGAGGTCCAATTGGGGTTTCGGTTACGTTGGCTTCTGGAATTGTGGTCAGAGCTCGATCGATGAGGAAGTGTCCAGGGGTTAGTACGGTGAAGTCATGCGGGTTCTCAGTCATTGGACATAGAGGCCTGGAGTTCAGGCAAGCTTCAATTTGTTGCAAAATGTGTTGAGTTCCTCGTACGTATATTTTTCTTCTCCCACTATTCTTTTCAGATGATACTTCACCGACTTCACCCCGGCTTCCCATAGTCCATCAAAATGAGGAGACGCACGAGGAATGAAGTGCCATTGTATAACTTCATTGGCGGCCACAGTCTTCCAACCGACGTCTGCTTCTGCGAACAACCTTTTCAGCTCCTTGTTGGCTCCTACGACGAATCGGTGTAATGCCGCGATGAAGGCTTGTGTCGTTAAGTCGGTGACCAACTCGATATGAATGGCCTTGGTAGCCAAACACACGAACACAGCGAAGTATGCCTTGAGAGTTTTGGCTCCTTGACCTTTCCAATTATTTCAATTGGTCCCGCGTAATCCACTCCGGCATGGGTGAATGGTTGTGAGATACGGATCCTTGGTACTGGCAAATTACCCATGAGTTGGCCATTGGGTTTTGCTCGGTATCTGAAACAGATAGTACACCTATGTAAGATGCTCTTGACCGAATTTTTAAAATTAATAATCCAAAATGTATTCCTTAGGAAAGATGTAGTTTGGTGTAGGCCCCCATGCAGTGTTCTCCAATGGGCATCGGCTATTAACAGCTTGGTGAAGTGATGAGCGCCCTGCATGATAACGGGATGCCGCTGGTCGAAAAACAGTTCAGCCTGCTGTAACCTTCCTCCTACTCGAAGAATGTCGTCTCAATCGTAGAAGGGGCAGAGCGATTTCGGAATATTGGCTTTTTCCTGCACTGTGAACATGTCCGTTTGTGCCAAATTGCCCAATACCAATGTAGTGGATTGCAATTCTGGTGGAGAGAGTGGGCTAAAGTTCCTGGAATCTAGTAAAATTTGTGTGTTTTTATTGGCAGATCAGTAGCCAGCTCAGCATTCAATGCCAATAAAACAATTTAACTCACTCCAAAAGTCATTTGGCTTGTTGAAGTTCGGGTAAGTTCGCAAAGTTGCGAATGATTTTTTTGCTTTGCGAATGTGTATTTTGTATTACTGTGCGTGTAAATAAATATTTTTGTGCTGAAACTTAAGAATAAAGTAACAAAATCAAATTTCACAAGAAAGTTAAACATAAACATGTACAGATTTAAGATGAAAAGTATTTTTCTCTTTATTATTTTTTAGTTCGAGTAAAAATAAACACATAATTAACGAGCGCATAATTGGATTGAAAATCCACAAATCTTCCTAAAACAAAGTCATTTCTTATAGCATACTTTGCGCCATCTGAATTTCAATTTTTAAAATTTCATCGGTAGCAATCAATGCTGGCCTATTCATCGCCGAATTGTTGTTGTTTGCAATGTTAAATTTTACTGTGCTGGTTACTGACCTGCCAATAAAATGCGGCTTATGTTAAAGAGTTAATTTAGATTAGACTGCTGAAACATAAAGGTAACTATCTCATTTTATGTGCATGTGGCTGTGTGGGTTTTCACATGACGTTTCTCAACCTCCGTCCTTAGGTTCGTTGGCTGGTCCGGGTACTGGAATTCCCAGGATTTGCGAAGGAATTCGGGACCATACTGCCAGAGGGTGTTTGAAAGTAAGCCCGAAGCCATTACTCCCCTTGAAGCTAAGTCGGCTGGATTCGAAAGACTTGGGATATGTTTCCAACTTTCCGGCTTGACCAAACGCTGTATTTCCGCAACCCTATGTTTAACGAATGTGGCCCATCTAGTTGGGGGAGCGGCAATCCATGCAAGGGTTATTTTCAAGTCAGTCCAAGTGTATTGTTTTATCTTTCGCAGCTCTAAGACCCCTGCTGCGTAATCCAAAAGAGTGGCCAACATTACGGCTCCATAGAGTTCGAGTCGGGGAAGTGTCTGTGATTTTACTGGCCCTACTCTGGTCTTCGATAAAAAGAGATGCGAATGTACCATGTGTTGAGCATCGACAACCCTGAGGTACACTGCTGCACCACACGCTTTCTCAGACGCCTCACTAAATCCGTGCAGCTCAAGTGCTTTGTGTCCTTCGCTTATGTGAATCCACCGTGGGATGCTGCCAGAGTTGCTGCATTAATATTTTGCCCTATATGATGAAAGGCAAAATCCATCCGAGTGGATCAAACAGCTTGGCAATAGTTGAGAGCACGTTTCTTTTTGTTGGGTCCTCAAAATCTGATGGAATGTCCTCAAACGAAAGAGTATCTTCGATTGGGAACCACCTGATGCCTAAAGCTTTTATGGTGCCGACCGATGGATCTGAGTTAGCAGGTATGCAAAGCTTACTTCCCTGTGCTCCATTGGTATTTTGTTTAAAATCTCCTCCGAATTACTTGCCCATTTCCGCAAGGTGAAGCCTCCCGCCAAAAGCAAATTGTTGATTTGTTGAAGCCCTCTAATGCATCTTGTATGCTGTCAGCTCCAGCAAAGAGATCATCCACATAGATGTCTTCCTTTACAAGGCGTGCTACTAGAGGATATTTCAGCTTTTCATCATCCGCCTGTTGGTTGAGTGCTCGGAATGCCAGATAAGGTGCACATGTTGTGCGATAGACCTTAATGGGTTCGGTGTCACAGTTCCGCCAAAGAATCATCTGGTAATAAGAGTCCTTAGAGCAGACACGGATTTGTCGGTACATCTTTTCAATGTCCGCCGGTGAACGTGTATTTATGTCTCCTCCACCGAAGAACAATATCCATCATATCTATCTGCTTCTTTGGACCCGTCATCAGATGCTGGTTTAGCGAAGTTCCATCTGACGCTTTGGCTGCCGCATCAAATACTCGTACTACTCCGAGCTTCATTGTCGAGCTGGACTCCTTGAAAACCACGTGGTGCGGTAAGAAGCAATGTTGTTGTGTCCTGAGGACTTTGTCCGTGTTCACGTCAACCTCTTCCATGTGTCCCAGCTCTAAATACTCCTTGATGCATTTTGTGTATTCGTCCCGGAGTGTGGTGGTCAGTTTGAATCGTCATTCTAGTTGAATAAGCCTACGCAAGGCGCCTAGCTTCGAGGATCCAAGCGCAGGCGTGTTCCCTCCCTAGAATGGTAACGACACTTCGTATCTTCCATCTTGCAACCTCTTCGTTGTTGCCTGGAAGAAATTCTCGCATTCTACGTCTTCGGATGTGTGTTGTGTAGTATGAAGTACTTCTTCGATTTCCCAAAATCGTTGGAGCTGCCGGTCGACATCGATGATTTGGTGAAAGTTTTTAATATTTTGCCCATCAGAATCCAACCAAGCATCGTGTTTTACGCTATAGGAGACATTGGTTCTGCGCCGCGGAACACTTCTGGGAGCAGTCAGCGTAAAGCATAAACGTCAGCGCCCAACAGGAGATCGACTTCCGCCGGCGTATAGAACGTTGGCTCGGTCAAGCGCAAACTTTGGATGTGGATCCACCCTTCCGGTCTCAGTCTGTGGGCCGGAAGAAGGCCAGTCAGCGACTCGAAAATAAGAGCGCGGGTATTTGTCTTGTAGCCCCAATGCAAAGCCCCCAGTGGTAGCTCTACGTAGCCATGACAGGTGCCACTGCTGACCTTCCCTAACCCCGAAACCTCTACGGAAATCGCCCTAGCTTTGAAGCCCAAATGTTTCGCTGCCTTTCTTGAAATGAACGAAGCCTCAGATCCCGGATCTACTAAGCCTCGTAGTACGATGTCACCATTCGATGATGTTTTTACTCGCACTAAAGTAGTCGCTAACAAAATATCTGGCTGCGTTTTTTGTGTTGCGAGGAAATTACTTACTTGTCTCGCAGGTTGATAAGGTTCAGCGTTAGTTGACAAATGCGATTGTGAAGTGTAGTTTGAATGTTAATGGGTGTTCATTGTGTTGTGCGCTGGGTGTGCTGTGTGGTGTAGTGTGTTTGGTGTGTGTAAACTGTTTGGGGTATTTGAAGGAGGGGTAAAATGTAGGGGGGCGTGATGCGGCTGCTGACAAAAGTAGCATCGAATTCTGCTAGGGCAGTGCTGAGTGCCGTGGCTGTATGCCAAACAATTTTCGCACGCTCCTATTCTCTTTATTAGATTCCTGCGAGAGTTAATGTCCATTTTTAGGAATCGATTGCACGTTCGTATAACATGTGCCCCTTTTTGGCAAATCTTACAGCTGAGCTGTGATTTTAGTGTTCGCTTAATGTGAAGAGCTTTCTCTTTTACTGCTGGTACTACTAACCTTGCTGCTATCAGAAGCTTGTTGCAACCCAATGGCTTCCAACGTCCTGAATCTGCTTTCTAGGAATTCTTCAAATGATTCGAATTTCGGCAGTTCCTTTGTAGAACCTAGTTTCTCTTCCCATAATAGCTGGGTAAGAACAGGAAACTTCTTGGTAAGTATAAAGATTACGATAGTATCACAATCTTCTACTGGGATACCGAGATTCTTTAAAGCATGACGACATTCTACCCAAGTGTCCAATAACTTTTTTAAACCAACAGAAGTTTCGGTAGTCAGTGAGTCCTGACCGAAGAAGGTATTTAATTGCGGATTGACAATGAAACGCTTGTGGTCGTACCGTGCTGTGAGAATGTCCCACGCTGGCTTGTAGTTACTACTGTCGATGGCCAGATGTTGAATTAATCTTTCGCCTCCTACTTCCGCATCGAAAAGGTCGTAGAAAGATCTCCAATTTTGATACTCTCCCGTAAAATTGGGTATATTTATTTTTGGTAAACTTAATCGTTGCTTATCACTAGTATTTAAGGTACCACTTACCTGTTCTTGGAACTTGTCCAAACTATCAAGCGAGGAAGTTTTGTATTCCAAGTACCTCTCTCGCACCTTCTCATAAATGTCTTCCAGCTCCTCTGGATTAACCGTTTCTGCAGCTGAAAGTCCCTTGAAGTGTTGCTGAGTACTGGTTTTAAAATTTTCCTCTAGTATTGCAATTCGGTAGTTGACATAATTCTTCGTTCTCTCCTTCATAGAATGTTTCACAAAGTTCTCGATGTCTTTGTTGATTTGTTTTAGCAGGCTCTTTTGTACTTTCAGTTCCGATGACATGATGAAGCAGTGAAGAAAATGGAACGCGTAAGTGGAAAAAAAGTGGATATGTATGTATTTCAACTTACGTTTGTGTTTAAATTGCCCTTAACTGTGATCATTTTTCAGTTGTTCACTGTTGCCGTTGATCTCTTTGTTCAGCTGTACTTACTGTACATTACCGTACTAAAATGATCATTCCAACGGTGTTTTACTGAAGAATCCAACGATGGTTCAACGAAGTTAAATTCCAACGGATAACGAAATTAAATTCTTTCTACTTCACTTGGAAATGCGCAAATTTTCACCTGTTGCTTCAACAATTTATTACGCGGCGCGAGAAAACCGATTTGCACTGCAAAAAACTCACCAAATGTACTTTATTAAAACGTATTTAAAAGTGATGTAACACTACATGAAATGTACAATAGTTTTAACAGAAAAGTGTTAAATTACAATAAGTTTTTTTTTTTTTTTAACACACCGGATTATTTACTTAATCCAAAAAAAGGACTCGAAGGACCATGAAATAACATATTGCGTTCGAACAAACGAGGTCTTTGTTCCGTGTCTTTAAAAAAAAGAAAGATAAACGCTAAGTTTAAACTGTTTTAAATTACGGGTACTTTAATTCCAACTGCTATCGATGAATACTTGGGAAGAGGTGTCTTCTTCATTGACATTTGACAAAGCTAGTTTTAGTTTATTTATGTTAGTTTAGTTTAGTTATTTTTTAGTACAATGTGTAATACAATAGATGATAGTGTAATGAGGTAATAATGTAGATAACAATTTACTTTAGAGAATGCAAAAATAAAATTATTATTATGTAATTCAATTGTTGTTATTTTATATCATTCACAGCAGGTTGAGAGGGATGTATGTACGAGTACATAGACACAATTGTCATTTTAATTTAAAGTTCAATCTCTACTGTACGCAGATATATGTGAGCTGATAGTTATGGGTGTGTGTGGTATATATTTATGAATTCATGTATCGGTTCCCTGTTTGGCTGTGCTATTTACACGAAAATTATGAAAATATATTCCATATATGTTCCTATTAACCTATCGGAGTGAAGTAAACAACACCACAGGTCACACTCAATCGGAAATCCTTTTTGTTCAAGAAGTCGGTTTACCTAGTCAATTGATTTGGATCACCGCCGTATGAAGAGAACAGAAATGAAGAGACGACTATGTCGCAGACCTCAGACACATTATTAGGGACGTGCACCAAAGAACCAGTGATAGGATGAAGATAGCCAGTAACCGCATGAAGACGAGGTATGATGTCAAGGCGACCACAACGGGATTCCAGAAAGGAAATTTAGTATGGCTATATTACCCTCATAGACGGATAGGTGTATCTCCCAAATTACAGCAAGACTGGGAAGGTCCCTATAAAGTGGTAAAACACAGCAACGATATTGTCTATCGCATTCAACGAGGAAGAGGCAAGATGAAAATGGTTCATGTGGATCGGACTCATCACTATGTTGGGGAGAATATCGAAGAGTTTGTTCGAGACGAAAAAGTTTAAGAGGGGGTAGGAGGGGTTGGTATAGATGTAATAAAATCAGAAATCCATTGTTGCATAACTTTAGGATCATATATCATTACTAAACTCTCCACTTCGGACGTATAGGTAATTTTCGAAATGTGGAAAAGTAGTGAAATCGGGTTTTGAATTAATTGAAAGTTGTATTAAATAATAATAAATAAGGTGTTTTGAAGCAGAATAACGTTTTATCATTTCGAACCGCCGAACTAGCCGAAATATTACAAAATTTTACTTCTGATTTCGTAACTCGTCGGCATTAATAATTACAAAGAGATCTACGAAATTATCAGAGAAAATTCCACAAACAGTGCAATATGTATGAGGGGTGCAACGCCCCTGTCTGGGCACACTGTTGGATTTGGATAAGTGCGAGGTTAGGTATACTATATGTAAAGTTTCTTGAATTCAATATTTTATTCCCTCATCCAGTTGAAATTGCCGAATAAAAAAGAAACAAACGATGTGGGAGCTCTTCTTATCGCATATTGTAAGGAGTTGAATAAATTTAATGTGTAGTATGATTTTATTCAAAACATCGTTGCATATTTTCAGGCGAAACTAAAGCAAGCTTCATCTTCGGTCCGGTCAAAAAAAAATTAATTATCAGAAAAATGTCTTTCTCACATATTGAAATTTCATCAAAATCGGAGGTGGTGACCCCTTTTCTAAATAATTACCACAAATTCTTTTCAAATTAAAATAAGGATAGCAAAGAGTTTCATTTTCTGATACCGCATTGTCCACCTAGGTGTGCAAGTGGAGGTGCACTCCACTTTCAGGTTTACTTTCAGAGTTATTCAAACTTTTGACTGTTTTCGTCATCGCATTTGTGAATGCAGTGTTTTTATCGTTCGTATCAGAAGTGTTCACATAATATTTCACATACTTCACCCATTCTTACTTTACTTACTTACTTAAGGTGGCGCTACAGTCCGGGGTGGACCTGGGCCTCAGTCAACAAGCTCCTCCAGCCAGCTCGATCCCTGGCTAGCTGCCTCCAGTTTCGCACGCTAAGTTGGCTGAGGTCCTCTCCCACTTGCGTGCGCCACCTGAGTCTTGGCCTTCCTCTACTGCGCTGTCCCTCGGGGGCGGATTCGGACGGGATCATTGGTGTCCATGCGCTCTACATGATCCAGCCATCTCAGTCTTTGGATCTTCACTCTTCTGGCTAGGTCCATGTCGCTGTACAGTCCATACAGTTCGCCGTTGTATCTCCTCCTCCACTCACCGTCAATGCAGACGGGACCGAAGATCGCCCGAAGAATTTTTCTCTCGAAGCAACCAAGAACACCCTCATCCATTTTTGATAATGTCCATGCCTCTGCGCCATAGAGCAGGACCGGGATTATTAAAGTCTTATAAAGGGTGACTTTTGTTGTCCGAGAGAGGGCTTTGCTACTCAATTGCCTCCTTAAACCAAAGAAACAGCTGTTGGCAAGAGTTATTCTTCACTTGATCTCAGCGCTGGTGTCGTTGTCTGTATTTATAGCGGAGCCTAGGTAGACAAAGTCCTTAACTACCTCAAAGTTATATCTGTCGAGGGTGACGTTCTGTCCGAGACGTCGGTGTTGGTTGACCTTTCTGCTTGACAGCATATACTTGGTCTTGCCCTTATTGACCGCTAAACCCATTTTCGCCGCTTCCATCTCAATACTCGCGAAAGCGCCACTGACATCACGCTGCTTTCTCCCGATTATGTCAATATCGTCGGCGTATGCGAGTAGTTGGACGGACTTTTGAAAGATAGTGCTTCTTGTGTTTGCTCGTGAGTTTTGCACTATTCTTTCAAGTACGATGTTGAAAAAATCGCATGACAGCGCATCGCCTTGTCTAAATCCTTTCTGGACATCAAATTTCTCGGTGAGATCTTTACCGACCTTGATAGAGCAGCGTGCATTCTCCATCGTCATCCTGCACAGAAGGACGAGTTTGGCAGGGATGCCAAAACTAGACATTGCTCTATATAGCTCCTCTCTATAGATGCTGTCATACGCGGCCTTAAAATCTATGAATTGGTGGTGGGTATCGATCTGAAGCTCATGGTCTTCTCCAAGATCTGCCGAAGTGTGAATATCTGGTCAGTGGTGGACTTTCCTGGCCTGAAGCCACACTGATATGGACCTATCAGATTGTTGACGAACGGCTTCAGGCGTTCACACAATACGGCGGATAAGATCTTATATGCGATGTTAAGGAGACTGATGCCTCTGTAGTCTTGAGAATTGGACAAACACTGCTGAGGTTCCATTCATCGGGCATATTTTCGTCCGACCATATTTTACAGATGAGTTGGTGTATGCTCCTTACCAAGTCCTCAGCTGCCGCTTTGAAGAGCTCGGCAGTCAGGCCATCCGCTCTAGCCATTTTTGTTGGACTTAAGCTTCGATATGGCTATCTTCACTTCATCAAGGTCGGGTGGACGGAATTGTTGGTCATCCTCGTCCAGGTTGAAAGGTTGATTCGGTTGATTCTGCCTGACATCGGTATTTGGTCCGTCACCGCCGTTATACAGTCTGCAGAAATGATCTTTCCAAATCCTCAGCATCGACTGCGATTCTATTACGATGTTCACTTGTTCATCTCTACAGGCTTCGGTTCGAGGTTTGTTTCCGCGGCATGTTATTTCTACCTTTTGGTAAAACTTCCGAACCTCCTTCCTGGAGTAGCACCTCTCAATTTCCTTGATCGCGCGCTTCTCATGCTCTTTCTTCTTCCTCCTGGGAAGCCAGTGCTCGTCTCTCCTCTTCCGCTCATAGAGCTCATGAGCAGCTCTGGTCCTTCTATGCAGCATCGGTTTGTATGCATCTTGTTTAGCTGCATGTGCCTGACGGCATTCAACATCAAACCAGGGGTTTCGTGGTGGTGGACGAGTGAAACCCAGCACATCAGAAGCGGCATCTCTGATGACGTTTTGGCAGTGTTTCCAATGGTCTTCGGTGTTTGTGCTGGCGGCATTGGACCTCTTAAGAGATTGAGAGACACTCGATCGGAAAAAGACTTGGCGATCTCTTGCGATTGTAGCCGTATGACGTCGAATTTTCTCACAGCATTAGTTTATTTTGGCGTAGTTTGGGATATCCCCAACCGTCCTTGGCTACAACAAGGTAATGGTCCGAGTCGATGTTGGCTCCTCGGAACGTACGGACATCCATAATACTGGAGGAGTGTCTTGCGTCGATCGCAGTGTGATCAATCCGGTTGTCTGTTGATTGATCAGGAGTTCTCCAAGTCCTCTTGTGTATGTCGAGATGTGGGAACCGCGTCCTAGCCACGACAATGTTTCGCCCAGCCGCAAAATCGATTAGCCTGAATCCGTTATCGGAGGTGGTGTTGTTCAGGCTATATTTTCCGATTATTCCACCAAAGATACCCTCTCTTCCTAGCTTTGCATTAAAATCACCGAGTACAATTTTAATGTCATAGCAAGGGCATTGCTCGTAGGTCTTGTTAAGGAGCTCGTAGAAGGCATCCTTGGTGTCGTCATCTTTCTCCTCTGTGGGTGCATGTGCGCATATAAGGCTAATGTTGGCGAATTTAGCCTTGATGCGGATTGCTACGAGGCGCTCGCTCACATGCCGGAAGCTCAGGACTTAGTCTGCCTCCGACAACAAATCCGCATCCAAATAAGCGCTGCTTTTGCCGTCGATAGCAATTGCCGTAGTAGATGTCGCAGTTCTTCATCTTCTTTTTGTCCGGCCCATCCCATCGCATTTCTTGGATGGCGGTTATGTCTGCTTTGCAGCAGTTTAGGGCCTCCGCTAGTTGCTCGGCTGCACGTGGTCTATTAATGGATCTAATATTCTACGTGCATATCCGAAGCTCATTGTCCTTAAATCGTTTGCGTGGGTTGTCAACAGCAGATCCGTCCATGTCCGAGGCTTGTTGATGCTTCGTAACTTATGCTTTTTTAAATGGCCGGGCAGTTACCCCGGCGGCACAACCCCCAACCTGGAGGACCAGTTCCATTTTGAGAGCCCCTAGGACGAGGGGTCGGTTACACCGAAGCCAGTAACCCGTTCCGGGATGTAAGCGCTGCCGTTGGCCCTTATAGGGCTCGTCCGCCACAATCTCTTTTCCAAGACCCTGACTAAGTCCTGGAAATCCTTACCGGCCTGAGCTCCAAGTATGTCGGAGTAGCCCGGATAAGGTCTTGTTTTGTTTTTCCGACACTAATCCTGGTTAATGGCGCGGGAAACTCGCCATTTACCCCCTTCACAACCTCTAGTGAGATTCCCAGATGGCGCCACGGAGAGGCGTGATGTAGGACTTATTAGCAGAGCTGCAAGGTGTTCGGCTGCAAAGGCTCATTCTCGTCATTTAAGGAACCAGCACCTGTCGGAAGATGCTACTTCTACGAGGCCTTATACTAATCGTTGCCATCTTCCATTCTATCCCGTATTATATATTTTTATTCTATGAAGTATGTATCTCTATTAAAACAATTCTAACTCCTAGGTATTGAATACGGTCAGTACTCACAGTGCGCCGGCATCCAATTGCCGGTCACCCGATATTGAATCGGATAAACCACTTGCCTGATATTGAGCTGAGTTCAACCCAAATGTAGATGCAACATA
Source organism: Volucella inflata (assembly GCA_928272305.1). Classification (NCBI taxonomy): domain Eukaryota; kingdom Metazoa; phylum Arthropoda; class Insecta; order Diptera; family Syrphidae; genus Volucella; species Volucella inflata. The sequence continues at coordinate 63,124,828 of OV743716.1, forward strand.
ACATCTTTACTTTTTTTTGTTTTTTGTACATACTTCCGTTCACTTACATTCATGTTCGCACTGTATTTGCACAATACTTAACCTTCACCCTACGTAAAGAATTGTATTTGCAGAATAAGCACATTCGCTCTTATTTTTTTTTGTATGCCATATAAATATTTAATCAACCTAAGAATTATACTAGAGTAAGCAAATTTGTCGTATTGTATATTCCTTGTCTTGTTGTGTGTTGTTAGAGTAAGCAAATTTCTTGTATTAATATCGCCCAATAAACACTGAAGAGGTAGAAAAATTCGACAGTTAACGAAGACTTCTCATTTTCCAAGAGCGTCTGCTTGGGAGGCTGCCAACTTGCCTCAATTCTGGTGTTCTAGTTTGTACTGGAAATACGGCTAATAGTCATGGTACAGAACCGTTGGGTATTAACCATATACAGTCAAAGCACTGTATACATTTGGTGACCCCGACGTGATTGTTTACATGCTTCCCCCAGGAGCATTTGGCATTCACAAAATAACAAAAGCAAAATAAGAGCGCCATTGGGATGAAATACTGCAGTTGCATAATCAAATTTATGAGCAGCCAGTAGGCCCCACACTCTATGGATAAAATTTTTTGACCTTGATGACCAGACTCAGCAGAGACTCATTGAGCTGTATGAGCTGTAATCAAGTTCAATAACAGTCATGAATTCAGAGAAATTCAACGAATTTAAAAACTGATTTAAAATTGCCAAAGATAGTTCTAACCACGTTCAAAGGAGATCACATGAAATGGCTACAGTTTTACGATATTTTTGTCGAACTAGTAAACAAGCAACTTATCGCAAATTGGCAAAAGATATTTTTCTTGAAAACAAGTTTGGTCGGTGATGCAGAAACGATCTTGGAGTCGACACTGATACTTGGGATCCAATACTCCTTCATACTCTTATGAAAAACTTGATAAATCCACGCACAGACTGTGGGAACGATCGTTAAAGCATCCGAGAGAACTCCAAACACTAAAGGATCTTTTGGGACATTTAAAAACAAGATTCTAGTCGCTTGAGGCGTTAGATAGCAAGACCAAGTCTACCGATGACGTAAATAAGCATATCCAAAAATCACTTAAATACATCTCCATACCAATCTAAGTGTTGCAAGGAACGACATCAATTGTTCGCTAGCAAAAGGTTTTTGCAAATGACTCCGGCACACAGATTTAAAATGGTTAAGGAATCTAATAGCTGTATAAATTGCCTAAGAGATGAACACACATCATCAAAATATTCTTCCAGAGGTTGCAAAATGTGTGAAAAGAAACGCAACACACTTTTACACCTAGAACAATCTACGAAATCTACGACGACCAATTCATTCACTAAAAGAGAATCCTCATCTGCGTCAGTAAAGAAACAGTCGATTTCTTTAACAGCACAAGGAAATTATCGAAGTCAGGCGTATGTTTTTCTCTCCATTGCGCTCGTTCAACTGTCAAACCAGCATGGTAAGAATATCGAATGCTAGGCAATTGGATTGCCAATCACAATTAAACTTCATAACGGAAAAATCAATGAAAAATCTGGGATTAAGACCAATCTCTCATGTAATGCATGTCCAGGGTATTGGCTGGGAAACTCAACAGGCAAAGAAAAGAGTGAATATTCTCGCATTTTATGAACCTGGTTCAATCAATGTGCTTATTGGAGCCGAGCTATTCTCTTCTCTCAGTGGGGCAAATCAAATTGGGAAGGTCTTTGCCCACACTACAAAATACAGTCTTTGGATGGATCTCTGGAAAAATAGAAAACACCAACAACGCAAGTACAGTATGTGGAATATGCAGTGCAGATGAAGCACCCGATCATCAAATCGAGAGATTTTGGCAATTGGATGAACCACCATCTAATGGAAGGCGTCACACAGCATCTGAAAAATAATGTGAACTGCACTTCAATCAGACACTTTCAAGAAACGAGGAGAACGATTTGTTGTAAGACTCCTTTTCAAAGAAGAACCGATCAGTGTGCGAGAGTCAACAGATGTTGCATTTCAGCGATTTACATCACTCGAGCGCAGATTTGCCAAGTTAATAGATCTTAGAACAAAATACGTTCAATTCATGCAAGACTACCAAAAGCTAGGGCACATGGAAGAAGTTAATCGCATACTACTTCTTGCCACATCATTGTGTAACAAAGGCAGACAGCAGCACAACAAAACTCAGAGTAGTTTTTGATGGATCAGCAAGACGTCGTCTAATCTCTCATTGAATGACGTTTTAGCAACAAGCCCTTCTATTTATGATGATGTATTCTCAATTCTTATAAGGTTCCGCATGCCAAGGTAAATGTTCACCGCAGACATCGAAAAAATATATAGGCATATACTGATACACGAGGAAGACACAAAATATTAACACATATGGTGAAGAAGCAGTCCTAATGAACCACTTAAATGTTTTACGCTGAAAACAGTTACATACGGAACACTTCAGCGCCTTGTCTCCCCATAAAATGTTTTCAGCGATTGGCAGAAGATCATCAGGACCGATTTCCGCTAGCCTCAAGAGCAATCAAAAGAAACTTTTATGTTGACAATGTGATGACAGGATCCGACACTTTACATAATTTACTCGCACCTCAAGAGCAATTACAACGCTTATTACAAACTGTTGGGTTTAGGCTTCGGAAGTGGTGCGCAAACCATCAAGTACTCATACAAAATATACCAAACAATGATCGCGAATCCGAATTGAATTTCTTCACCAGCATCGAAGAACATGTCAAAACAGTTTAAATGGCTTGGTTGCCGAAATATGACAACTTCTGCAATAAATCGTCATGGGTCGGTAAAGAACGGACTGCATTGCTCATATTGCTATATTGCTCATCTTTTCGATCCTCTCGGACTTATGCGCCCAAATATAGTTACAGCTAAAATATTTTTACAACAGCTATGGGCACTTAAATACGATTGGGATGCAGCACTTCCATTAGAAATGCTTGAAATATCGAGAAGGCTTACAATACCCAGGCACATCTTTTGACACAAAATACCTAAGAATGTGCAATTTCACGTATTTGTGGATGCTTCCGAGAAAGCTTATGGCGCAATAACTTACGTCCGATCGCAGGACAAGAGCAATTTGATTACAGTACGCTTTCTATGCTCCTAATCCAGAATAGCCCGTGCCAAGAAAATCAAAATATCACGTGAATGTACTATTCCATGTCTAGAACAGTGCGAAGCCAAGCTAGCGGCAGAACTGATTCATCGTCCGCAAACTGATTTAGGACTACTACCTCATCATCTGCTACACTTCAAACGTTCATAGCCAATAGAGTGTCTATAATACAAGAACTCACAACTCCGAAGCAATGGTGACACGTAAGCTCTAAGGAAACCCTGCTGACGTATTGTCACGGGGAAAAGCGCTAGACCTACTGCAAAATATACTCTATGGTTTTATGGACCGAGGTTTTTGAATGGAGCGAAGAAACCAGAAATTCATCAACAAAATATTGCTTTGCCAGCTATATCTCAGTCATCACCAGACTACGATATTTTAAGCACTCTCAATCATCGGAACTCAATGAACAAACAATGCGATACTGACAAGGGCAATAATCGGGGTGCATTTCTCAAAAATAAAGAACTTAATCAAGTCCGAAAAATTGTGATTAGATTGAAGCAGAAGGTCGAGTTCAAGGATTAGATAATTCATCTCCAAAAACACCATGAAGTTTCAAGGAACAGTCCACTAGCAACTCTTATACCATTTCTAGATCGAGAAGGCACATTTGCGTTTATGGACGACTGGAGTCGTTAATCAAGTCCGAAAAATTGTGATTAGATTGAAGCAGAAGGTCGAGTTCAAGGATTAGATAATTCATCTCCAAAAACACCATGAAGTTTCAAGGAACAGTCCACTAGCAACTCTTATACCATTTCTAGATCGAGAAGGCACATTTGCGTTTATGGACGACTGGAGTCGTTAATCAAGTCCGAAAAATTGTGATTAGATTGAAGCAGAAGGTCGAGTTCAAGGATTAGATAATTCATCTCCAAAAACACCATGAAGTTTCAAGGAACAGTCCACTAGCAACTCTTATACCATTTCTAGATCGAGAAGGCACATTTGCGTTTATGGACGACTGGAGTCGTCTGCCTTACAGAATGTTGCCAAGCCTCCAGCACTGATGCCCTATTCTCACCCATACACGAAACTGTTGCTGATGGAAAGGAGATTAAGCATGCTGGACCACAAACTACCTTGACAATCGCTCGACAAATATACTTTCCAATAAAGGGCAAAACGCTCGCTCGTTCGATCATTCACAGCTGTGTGTTTTGCTCAAGATCAAGACCAAAGCTTTTGTCACAAATGATGGGAAGTCTTCCAGCTGATAGGATCTAACCAGCACGACCATTCTTGAATACATACATTGAATTTTTCGGACCCATATGGACACATTACAAACTCAGAAAAACGACCCCAAAAATCATATATACCAGGGTTTTGCTGTTTTGCAGCGAAGGCTTGTTATCTAGAACTTGTGAGTGACCTAAGTTCTCAGTGATTCATTGGTGCATTAAAAAGATTCGTGGCGGTACGAGGTCACTGTAAAAATATTTGCTGTGACAATGCCACAAACTTTGTAGGCGCTAGGAATCAATTGATGGAGCTGGAACAATTCATTCAATCAAGGGAAACGAACAAATAACAGCTATATGCACAGCGAAAGGATGTGACTGTAGCTTCATTCCACATCGTTCACCTCATTTTGGAGGTTTGTCGGAAGCTGCGGTTAAATCAGCCAAGCATTTGTTTTGGCTTCTGCTTCACTAACTTATGAATATCTCGAAACCGCAGTAGTAGAAGTCGAGACTATATTGAACTCAAGACTAATAACTCTAAGATGGAAACATATGCCTTCTTTCAAAAATGAATTCTGGCGGCGTTGGTCTAGCGAATATCTAAGCCAGCTACAACACAGGTACAAGTGGAGGGTGAAATGTCAGAACGTAGAGCCAGGTTTCATGCTTAAAATAGAGGACGACAATCAACCAAGTGTTAAATGGCCAACACAGTTAAAGGACCCGATGGCTTAGTCAGGGTAGCTGATGTACACACGGCTTCTGGTGTGTTTCGTCGTGCTGTACCAATACATCAGTCATCCTAAGCCGATCCAGAGGTAGGAAACAGTAGCCAACAGCACAGCAACGACGAAGACCAAACAACGAACTCATCAGCAAACAAATCGAAGGGTAAAGGATTACTGGATAGTCCTCCTCCAAACAAACGAAAGAAACATTGTCACTTGGTACCGCCTTAGTACCATTATTGTTGGCCTGCGTATATATGCAAATGAGTACATCAAATGAGGTAGAAGTCAACGAATTCGAATCACAACCGAGAATATATTTTGAAGGTCAAGGAACCATTAAATTGATACATACGAGTAACACATGGAATCTAGTAGTTTACTACAACCTTGAGTCATACAGAAGCGAATTTGAAACTCTCAAAAATAGTACAAAAATATTGGATCATCTTTGCCAGCCAGTTACATCAAAAAGTCTATGCACTCAAGTTGTTCAGCAATTCCAATTTATCAACCAGGAACTCACCGAGAAAAATGTACTAATTAGGACTACGCGCACTTCGAGGAAGGTCAGAAGAGAAACGCTTGACATCGTCGATAATGTCGCGAACTCACTGTTTGGAGTGCTTGATTCTCGATATGCTGAAGAAATGGATACAAATATTGAAAAGATTTATTCGTATGAAGATTAGCTTCAGCATTCCTCACTGATCACAATAGAAGGAAGTTTCATTCTGAGGTTGAAACCAAATTTTATTGTCAAGCACGATCACATAACGATTAAAACTCATCGCGTCTATTCGAACAGCATGCGGGTTGCATACACCAGACTAAGCAGAGATATAAACCTCAAAAATGTGGACCATGCGGTCGCATTTCAATATAATGCTCTTATTATCAGCACTTATCAAGCAGAGTCGCAAGGAATACGTAAACAGACCAGTTTCTAACAGCTGGAGTTACCATATCTGATCCAACAGCATGATATCCGACATACTGCTTTCGGCTCTTCCGGGTTACTCCTAGCGATCGGACTCATTGTATTGTTGATTTAGAAATCCAAACGATGTATTCGTAGACGAACAGAATATCCTATTCCCTCTCCAAGAGGACTTCAACAGCCGAGTCAACAGTCATCTATCAACAGAACGATTGAACACATAACACCTTTATTTTCCTTATTTTTTGTACATACTCCCGTTCACTTACATTCATGTATATTTGCACAATACTTAACTTGCACCATACGTAAACAAGTGTATTTGCAGAATAAGCAAATTTGCACATTCGCACTAATTATTTTTTGCATGTCATATTAATTAATAATATTTGAGTAAGCTAAGAATTATAAAAAGAGTAAGCAAATTTGTCGTACTGTATAATTTTTGTTTTGTTGTGTGTTGTTAGAGTAAGCAAATTTCTTGTATAAATATCGCCCAATAAACATTGAACAGGTAGATATACTAGTAATTCGACAGTTGACTAAGACTTTTAATTTTCCAAGTGAGCTTAGTTGGAAGGCTGCCAACTTGTCTCAATCCTGGTGTTTTAGTTTGTACTGGAAATACCGCCCATAGTCACGGTACAGAACCGTTGTCTATTAACCATATACAGTAAAACCACTGTACACACTAGGTAAAAATTGGAAGTAAATATCTAACTTGCATTTGCAGGCAAATTTGTCGTTTCATATGTTAGGTTTGACTAAAATTGTAGTGCCTAGAATTTGGAACACGCCAATTGAGTAGCTTGAGCTTGTCTGCCATCACACATGGTAAGTAAATGTTGCTTTTCTGCTTTCCGAAAAAAAAGTATAACAGTTAATCATAAATGAACTAACATAGATGGCAAACTTTCGAGATATCGGTCGTTCCAAAAACCGGTTTCTACTGAGGACCTACATTCAAGTGAATCGTGAATACGTGTGAATGCCAAATACATGATGATTGACTTTATCCATAAGAAAATGGCAAGGTGAATTCTTGCTTTAACATTTCTCTTATTTCCAACTCTAATTTCGTGTAAGTTTCACACAAATTTTTATGTAAGCCAATAATTGTCTTTCTTATATTTATGAGGGCATCGACATCCAAATCATATAGTGAAAAGATATAGTTTTCCACAAAATACGACTGCCACCAACGGATTGGTTTTATTTGGATGCGGCAAAAACAGTTAAAATAATTTGGCTACATTTTCTTTTGAGTAAACTAAAGTTATTTTAATTTTAAAATAATTAATTTGACTTCTTTTTATTACAGAATACTCGATATAATTTTACTATTTAATATCGTGGCAAATGCTTTTGAAGAGTGGAAGCATTTGTTGCTTACTATAGACATGTGAGTTAAATGTAATTAATTTATTTTATCTGTGTATAAAATGCCTTTTTTTCACAGATTCAAGATTCGCAGTCCAAGCATCCTTGCACATCTACATGAAGAGTGGAAGCAGTAAACGTAAAGGACCGAATACCTATTTTAAATATTTTTATTTGTGTAAGGTAATCTTAACGCAAACCTTTTGCAAAATTGATTTTAGAATATTGCTTAAGTAACAAACAGCAAATAAAACAATTTTTTCATTTATAAGTACAATAAAGTATTGACTTATTCTTTAAAAAAATTTATAAATATAAACAATTAAGAACAATCAACCCATTGTAACATCACGTAGTTAAGAACAATCAACCCATTGTAACATCACGTAGTTAAGAACAATCAATTCATTGTTGATATTAAGTTCAATGTCAACACATTGTAATCTTCACACCCCACATTAAGCAACGGAAATATAATAGCTAAAGACAGTATTGATTTGGATTGAAACATATTCAAATATCTAATCAAAAATAATAGCCAGAAACAGCATCGATCCGGAACAATACGAAGAATGAAGATCTATTTAAAATAATAGCCAAACAGTATCGATTCAAAACGATACACTGTATAAAGAGCTAATTGATTTTCAAATCAATCAAATCAAAAATAACGCAGTACTTTTCACAAACATCATGCTATAATACTAAAATTGGGTTGGGGTCACAATCCCGAAATTCAAAATCCAGAAAACCCAAAATCCCGAAAAATTGTTGATCGATTTGTGAACTTTTTGAACAAAGTCTGCCGCGTACACAGAACAACGTGGAGGCGTGGCATCGTCGCCTAAAAGTTCTCGCAGGACGTTCACATATTGGAGTGTAGCCACTTATAGCTCTTTTATGTGAAGAGCAAATACTTGTGGAGGCATGTTTAACAAAAATAATTGTTGGTGAAACGCAGAGTATTAGAAAACATACTTAATTAAGGAGAACAAAAATTTGCGCGGATCTTAATGAGCGTTCCGAGTTAAGTTTTTTGACAAGACTTGCATATATTATGAATTTTTTTTAGTTATTCTTCTGTCATGAATGTTTTTTGGCGATGAGATTTCATCTGTTTATGTTACAATATATTTTATTTACTTGAAGTTTATTATTTTGTTAAATAAATTTTCTTCTTTTTTCTTGTTGCTATAGTAAAATCTTTAGTTATACTTTCGGGATCTTGGATGTTTGGGATTTTGGGTTTTCGGAATTTGGGTTTCCGGGATTTTGTTTTTCGGGATACTGTCCGACTTCCCAGAAAATTTGGTGGCAAGGTCAAGAAATGTTAATAGCCTAATAATAGCGGCACACGTTAGTTCTTCTGGAAAATTATCACCAAAAACACCACAGTTTTTATTTTCATAGTACTCGTATATGAAAAAAAAAAACATTTTTGAAATATTCAGAAAAATCTTTAAATAACATGGGAAAACAAATATTTTATTGAAGGTCCTCGCTTAGATCGTTAATAAATTCCTTTATTTTTGTGGTCTTTATAACTAATAAGTGGTCATTATATATATAATCCATTATATAATCTTCAAAGTTTCTACTCTTGTATCGACGCGAACGATTTAATTAAAAAACTCACTATTTCGAAATTCGGTGCCAATAATTAATGGGTTTTAGATTTAACATTAAAATATACCTTCTAAAAATGTGAAAGAAAGAGAAGAAGCGATTGTCAATTTAAGTGACGCTATAGTCCAGGGTGGACCTGGACCTCAAATAATACCCCTTTACTGCATTGTCCCACCGGATCGGATACAAGTACTCTGCGGGCCGGGGTGTCGGTGTCCATTCGCTCTACATGTCCTAGCCACCCTAAATGTCCAATGCGAAGCCTCCTGACTAGGTCTATGCCGCTGTATAGCTCGTATAATTCGTCCTTGAATCTTCTCCTCCAAAGTCTGCCAACGCAAACGGGACCGAAAATATTGCGAAGGATTTTCCTCTCAAATCGACCAAGGATGTCTTCGTCTGCTTTTGATAAGGTTCATGCTGCCGCTCCATACAGTAGGACTGGGACGATAAGTGCATTATAGAGTGTCTCCTTAGACGCTGAGGGAGAGGGCTTTACTATCTTCCTTCCAAGCCCAAAGAAACAGCGCTTGCCAAGAGTAATCCTTCGTTTGATCTCTGATGAGATGTTGCTATCAGAGTTAATAGCAGAGCAAAAGGTAGGTAACGTCCCTTACCACCTCAAAATTATAGCTGTCTATTGTGACGTTCTGCCCAATTCTTCGGTGTTAGTGTCCTTTTTTGTTGACAGAAAATACTTGGTTTTGCCTTCGTTTATCGCCAGACCCGTTTTGGCCACTTCCATTTCTATACCCGCAAAAGAACCCGTGACAGCTCGCTGTGTTCTTACAATTACGTCTACGTCGACCGCATATGCGAGTAGTTGAACGGATTTCTGAAAGATCGTACCTATTGTGTTGACTTGGGAGTTTCGCACGATTCTTTCAAAAATGATATTAAAGAAATCGCATGACAACGCATCAACTTGTTTAAATCCTTTTTGGACATCAAAGGTCTCGGTGAGGTCATTAACGACCTTAATGGTGCAGTGGGAATTCTCCATGGTCATCCTGCACAGGCAGACGAGTTTGGCAGGGATGTCAAACTAGACATGGTTTCATATAGCTCGTATCTACAGATGCTGTCATAGGCGGTGTTAAAATCGATTAAAAGGTGGTGGGTTTCGATTCGGACTTCTTGAGTTTTTTCCAGGATCTGCGGTAGTGTGAATATTGGATCGAATGTGGACTTTCCTGGCCTAAAACCACTCTAATATGGAACAATCAGGTTATTGACGAAGGGGCTTAGGCGATCACTAGTTGTTGCTGCGGTAAAACAAAGCTCGACAAGTCGGGATACGCGCCCAGGACGATTTTAACGTCATATTTAGGTTTTGCGAGGGGCTCGTAGAAAATACGAGGGCGGGTCAATAAGTCCGTGACTTTTTGAATTTCTGACCTCTTTACTGAAACAGCAACACTGCTCCTGTCAACAGGCATCTGTCAGTTGACTCCTGTCAAAATTTAAACTTGCTGCGTCAGTTAGTTTGTGTTTGACAGCTATTTTTATCAGACTACTCACTAATTTGAGGAGAAAATGGAAAAAAGTGAATTTCGTGTGCTTATTAAGCATTATTTCTTGCGAAAAAAAACCATTACCGAGACCAAGGCTAAGCTTGATAAATACTATGGGGACTCTGCACCATCGATTTCAATGGTAAAAAAGTGGTTTACTGAATTTCGTTGTGGCCGTACAAGCACTGAAGATGCCGAACGTCCTGGACGCCCAGTTGAGGTCTCTACACCCGAAACAATCGAAAAAATTCACGATATGGTGTTGGCCGATCGAAGATTGAAAGTGCGAGAGATTATGGAAGCCGTAGGGATCTCGCATGGCTCAGTGGTTTCAATTTTGAATGATCACTTGGGCATGAGAAAACTTTCCGCAAGATGGGTGCCGCGTTTGCTCACAGTCGACCACAAACGCATGTGCAGTTGCCATGGCAAAAATCCATGAATTGGGCTATGAATTGCTCCCTCATCCACCCTATTCTCCAGATTTGGCTCCGAGCGACTACTTCTTGTTCCCAAACCTGAAGAAATGGCTTGGTGGAAAAAGATTTGACTCCAATGATGAAGTCATCTCGCAAACAAAGGCCTATTTTGAGGACCTCGACAAATCATTTTTTTTGGAAGGGATAAAAAAATTGGAGAAGCGTTGGACAAAGTGTATAGAGCTCAAGGGAGATTACGTTGAAAAATAAAATTATTTTTTTATCAAAAAATCTGTGTTTTAATCCAAAAGTCACGGACTTATTGACCCGCCCTCGTATCTTTGGTAGCATCTCTTTTTCTTTGCCTAGGGCTGCCGCGTATAAAAAATCCGCATCCAAATCAGCGCTGTTTTGCTCTTTGTAACAGTTACCGTACAGAGCATACACAAACTCATCTCATAAATTTGGTCGTATGCCTGACGAATGGAATCTCAGCATCGTTTGCCCAGTCCACAAGAATAAAAACCCCCCTCAACTGCCACAACCACAGAGGAATCAGTCTCCTTAACATCGCGCAAAAAAATCCTGTCTGCCATTTTATGTGATCGCCTAAGACCCTTCGTCAACAACCTGATTGGTCCATATTAGAGTGGTTTTAGGCCAGTGGCGTCCAAAATCTACCAAATATTCACACTACGGCAAATCCTGGAAAAAACCCAAGAAGTCCAAATCGAAACCCACCACCTTTACATCGATTTTAAGGCCACCTATGACAGCATCTTTTGAGACGAGCTATACAGAACCATGTCTAGTTTTGACATCCCTGCTGTAGTAGCTTGTTTTCTACGCTTACCTTGGAAAATTACCAAGTAGCCAGTACATTTCTCTGTATTAAGTTTGTAGTTCTTTACGTTTCTGTTTCACGTGCATCTTCCAATTGAGCTTTGCATCGAGTGTCATGCCCAAATGCTTAGCCTCATTAGCAAATGGAATACAGACCGAGTTTATGTGGATAGGCAGATGACTTATTTTTCTATAAGTAAAGTTTACAGTTTATGGGCTCGTTGAGAGCGATTAGCCAGATCTTTGTCCAGTCACATACCTTATTAAGAGGGCTTTACAGTTTCGCCGTTGATTCTTCTGTTATTTTTTGACAGCTAAAATGGCAGTGTCGTCGACAAAGGTGGCAAGAACAGTCCCCTCGACTAGTGGTATATTTCTAGTACATAAGTGATACAGGAGTGGACCGAGCACACTTCCCTGCGGTACGCCGGCCAACATATCTTTAAACTTCGATACGTCATTTCCGTATCTAACATGGAAAATTTTATTTTCAAGATACCTAGTCATGCAAGGCTTCGATGGAAAATTTGCCGTAATTTTAACTTTAAACCTTCGTGCCAAACCTTGTCAAAGGCTTGTGAGACGTCAAAAAATACTCTTGAGCCAATCATTCTCTCTTCCAGAGCTTTTCCAATTACTTCGGTAATTCTATGCAGCTGGTTGAATGCTTAGTTCGAAATCCAAACTGGTTGTTGGGGATAACATTTTTGTCTTCAATATCCTGCGTTTGAGCAGGATCCTCTCAAAATTTTGACAGGATCGGAAGGAGAGAAATCGCTCTATATGATTTTAATTGATTAAAGAAAATATTCATTTACTTGTATGACACATTGTTTGTTTGACGCGATATTAATCAAGAATTTAACATTAGTAGTATAGTACAATTCGAATTGTTGGCGCAATCATTTAGTTTAAATTTTTTTTAAATGAAAAAAATGAAAAAAAAAACAGCAAGTATTGCTGCCTTGTTTACTTACATAATGAACTTATTTAATGGAAGTCATATAATCACCACTACACTAAAGTTTATTGCGACAGGTGCCACCCACGATATCCTACGACAGTTACTAAAACCAAAATCTTAAACTTCATCCGATTACGGCTAAGACATACGACGCTTAGCCAACAACATCTTTTAACGAGAAATAACCCGCCAATATGTGCTACCTTAGATATACCCCACCTATCAGCAAATTGTATAACTACCAAGCCCAATATTTGTAATATATTTAAAGATATTTCAATTTATGATGCTTTAAGACACTCAAATCCTAAAAATATACATAGAAGATATGAATAAATTTCTACGATTAGCCAATGTTATTACATAATAGCTTTATACAATATTAAACATATTATTATAAGAAAGGTAGAGCCATTAGTATCCGCAGCTATGCTTTTTAATTTTTGTAATTACCATGTATAATTTAATTTATGTGCCAATAAACGATAGTAATAATCCTTATGTATTTATAAGAGAGTTTTGAGTTTAGTCAGATATTTACCAAATTTGGTAATCTAAAATCATTCGTATTGCTGTTCCATTATAATTTAATTCATTTAACCTGCTCAAAGTAAGCCCCTGTAAAAACTTTGGATGATGAAATTGTAGGTAACAATAAAAAGAAAAAAATATTGATGACAAAGAAATTTGTTTTTTCAATTTAACTTATTTTTAGGAGGATTCATTTCCATGATACAACATTTTTTCACTATGCGAAACCAATTCAAATGTAAGCAATATGACAGATGGTTAAGTTTCCTCAAGTGCATTATGGGTAACTTGAACGTTTGGCAGATTTTAGGATTTTATACTGTCATGAGGCCCAAAAAAATAAGAATTTTTCCTAGAAAGACCCTTTTATTTATTGACGTAAAAATTTGTATACATATTACGGCAAATTTTTACTGTAATTTAACATTTTTTATTTGTGATTTCCGAGAGCTCCTCTAAACAAAGGCGTTTTACGGTGAACACGATCCGGACTGTATCGTCGGAAATGAAAAAACCAAACAAATTTCGTTCATATATAGTCGTTCATATATTAGGAATAATATTCCTTTTTTGATCGAATAAATAGCAAAACCAACGAAGAAAACAGAATGGAAAATTTGTACCAGGCAGCAGATTTGGCGCTGCCACTTTCGGCTGCTCAGCAGGGATGGGTTTACTTTACAAAAATTTGATACAGGGAAGTACCGAAATATAGCCGCCACGCAATCAATTTGATAAGGAACTGCGAAACCTTCGAAAGGCACTCAAACAAAAAAAATCGATTCACCACAAAAATAATAAGAAGGCATATATGTACTTCTGTTTGTTTTTTTTTCCTATTGTCCTTTGACACTTTGCGTTGTATTTAAAAAAAAAACCCTTTTCTGATCTACGGTTAACCAAAAAGTGGTCGAACTGATTTTCCACATGTTCAATCAGAACATTGACCATCCACACACACATTCTCACTTCTCATCTAATCAGTTCTAGCGAGCGCAATAAATGGTCTACATGTAAACCGTTTTTCTACTTAGCTGCAGCGTGTAACCATATCTTGGATCTATGCTATACTCTCTATGCTATACGCTCTTCCATACTCTCAAATATGCCACTTTCACATCGCGGAAATTTCCGAGTTCTGGGAACTGAAATACCATCCCATTCTTTAAATTGTTATTTGTATTGTTTCTCTATGGGTTATTATTTTCTTTCATTAGTGTTTCTGTCTGGTTTTTTGTTTTTCCATGTATCTTTGTGAATGTGTTCTGTTGCTGAGTGTTGCAGGCAGTCCGCCTGGCTCTGAGCAACTTGTCTGGATTGTATGTTTTACGCAGAGAGTTCTAGACCCTCCTCCCCTCCGCCAAACATAGAAGCGGAAAGACAGGGTTAAAGAACCCACAATTCTTCCCGCTAATATACTTCTGACATAACGAACAAGGACAGGGTCAAAAGGTGAAGCGGTCGGGAGCTGGAGGGAGCTTAGCTCTACTTATGTCTGGAGGGATAAAATAACATTTGGGAAAAGGGTCGGCTATTTCGTGTTGGACCCATGCAAGAAGTTCTCTATAGCTCTTTCGTTGCGCAGTTTTAGCACGCCACCCGCCTGCTCTACTGGTGTTTCTCCTACGGACTTTTGACAAGTCTGTCCTACCTATTTACGTCGTCCTTCCAAGATAGTGAGAAAGTACCCCGCATGACTGCCCACGATTCTCTCAGGATTTTGGAAGAACAGCTGTTAAGAGAGAAAAGGTTCGAAGGGTTGAAGACAAAGGTTTTCAGGAAAAGAGTCCAGCTTATTGTGGTAAATTTTACCGCAACAAATGGTTTATCGGTAAGAAAAAACCTTCGATCAATTACATACAATCTCTTAAGTGGGCGTTTCGATCGGTTTTGACATGAAGTTCATTTCACTTATGTCTATGATGGTTGCGACTTAAGACATTATATGTTTGTATTTACAATTATATTTCTATTCGTATGGGATTAGTATGCGGTAAAAAATATTATATATCGGAAATATATTTGCTATATCAGAAATATATTTGTTATATCGGCAATATATTTGTTATTTTCCATACTTACTCATTACAACTGAGAACATTCCAAATGTAGAATTTTAACGAATTTACAGTCAGAGATGTTTTTGTTCAACTCATAACAATCATTTTGCTCCCTCTAGTTCCCTTTTTCTATCCATACCTATTGATCCTTGTCAACGCCATCATTGTCTGAATATCGTGTGACTGTAACCACATTTTGTGTTTATCAAGTAATAATAAATTGTTCTAAATTTTAGCATACCTATCTTGACAATACTCCTGGCAATGGGCAAAGTAAAAGGAAGAGTACCTCCGCCAATAAATGGGCTTATTGTTCTAAATCTAAAAGTTTTGTTCTTTGTAGTCAGCGCACAAGGTCTGTCTCGTTCAGCATCTGGAGTATTACCTTGTTGCAATGTCAATTAAGAGGTATATGTGGTCTTCGAGTAAAGTTCGTTATTGCGTCATCATCGACGGTAGCTACCTCTATATCTCTGTAGATTTAACTGTTTCTGACATACAATTGGGCATTTACTCTGACGTTCAGCACCTTGTTTTAAAAAGACTGAAGAATATCTGAATTGGTTACTTTAGTATTAGTATTATATAGCACATGCTTGTAAAAAACAGTTTGTTATATATGCTAACTAGGAATATCTTCCAAGTATCAAACACATTTGCCTGAATCTAATTTTAAGGTCGTTGCGTTTCTTTTTAATGTGCGCTTTGCTAGTGTCATTCACAGATACTTTGCCTGATTTGCACACGGTATTTGTACCAATTTAATGAAAATGGCAAGGTTGTTAGTTTTTTGTTCGTAAAGATACCACGAATTTATTTACACCCATATTCACAAACGTTACTATGAGGTTACTGAATGAACGGAAAACTTAGGAAGCTTGCTAGCTAATTTAACCAACTCATAGGAGCTGTCAAAAATGTCTTCTTTTTGTTTTTAAGGTTTGCAAAAAGTAATTTCGTCTTTCAAAACAATATAAAATGGATTGCAGCAGTGAGAAGGAATTAAATAATTATATTGACGATAGGTTATCAGAACAAAGGACAATAATAATAAGAAAAATGATGCCCGATTTTCAAAATCCTTTCGAAGAATTTCGAAGACGTAACATATTTTCAAAAGACATAGTTTGTTCTATCCTTCTGCCGCTGGTTGAAAATGATTTAAGGAAGTCAACTGAAAGAGGTTTGCCAGTGCCACCAATATCTCTGGAAGTCAGGACAACTATAAGAACAAAATATACCTTATAAGGAGTGGCCTTTTTTCATCTCCCCAAAAAATCATCTAGTATTGAATCTCTATTAATTGCACAAATGAAGCGCGAAAGTTCAAAAGGGCCTTACCCAACATTGCGTCTTATGGGGAATGCGGTTTTCACTCTTATTTTATTTCGGTTTTTCAGCATTTTGAAGGTATATATAGCGATGTCTAGTAGTCTATACTTAGATGTCTACCCTCACTTACATATTGTCGATTTTCACCTATCCACTTGTCGCCTGTCACTTGCTAGTCGTAAACGTCAGCGCTGCAGGCGACACCCAATTTATAGTAGTAGTAGTATTTTTATTAATAGCAAAAATTTACAAGTTTTAAATACAATGAAAAGAATTAAATAGATACGGTAATCATCTACCTTACTTATGGAAAACTATAATGCAAGCGCAAAGTTGAGATTAATGGAAGGAATATTCGAAGGAAAAGCTATGTAAAAACCTTCGCTTGTATATATCACAGTTTGCTTGAGAAGCCTTACACTAATAAAGTAATAGTAAGAGAAAAAAGGAAAGAGTTAACAATCAGGATTTATGTCGAAATAATGAGTATATCATAAATAAATAAATTAGTAAATAAATAAATAAATAAATTAGAAAATAAATAAATAAATGAATATATAAATAAATAAATAAATAAATAAATAAACAAATAAATAAAGAAATAAATAAACAAAGTAAATAAGTAATTTAACAACTGATAACAATAGATAGTTTAGATAAGAATAATAACACAAAAGTTTAGTTACTCGTTAAACTGGATATAAGAGGATTGTCGGACAAATTACACGAAGTTGTAAATCGGTCATTAAGCTTGGCTATCCGATCAGTAACAGTCTCAATGTTGGCTTTTTGATGAAGAAGCGAGGTAGAAAACTGCCGTGGCAGTTTTAAGATTAGTTTGAGAATTTTGTTTTGGCAAAATTGTAATTTTTTTATATGGGAATTCGACCATTGGCCCCAAACAGGAGCTGCGCAAGGAAGTATGGCCTGAGAAATACATTTAAATATAATCAGCTTGTTTTCGTTGCTTAATCCTGACTTTCTACATATAAAGGGGTATAAGATTTTAATTGTAAGATTAACTTTATTGACCACATTGCTTATGTGTTGCGCAAATGTTAGTCTTTTGTCCAGAATAACTCGTAAATCCTTAACTTAGGATTTCCACTCAATGTTATTGTTATTAATTTTTAAAGAACTGCTCGGTAAAAAGCAAGCTTTTCTCTTACGAGTAAAAAAGATAGCTTGAGTTTTTTGAGTATTTATATTGATTTTCCAATTGTTCCAAAGCTGATTGCAGGTTGGTTTCAATTGATAAACTAACCGAATCGATGAGTAGATACACGTATCATCCGCGAAAATTGCAGAATGACACCCAGGAATAAATGGAAAATCGGATGTGTAAATGTTGTAAAGTATTGGAGCTAGGACTGAACCTTGAGGTACACCAGCAGAGATTATTTGTAAGTCTGATGTTGCGCTATTCACAAGTACTTTAAAACTTCTGTCCATTAGAAACAATTGAACTATTTTGACTAGATGTAAGGGAAGCCGAAATGAAATAGCTTATAAAGAGAATCATACCAGTACTATGACCTAAATTAAAGGAAGTAAGTACATGTTTTTTAACCCTGTAGAGCTGGTGAGATGTGTTATGACTTGGACGAAAACCAAACTGTTCAGACGGTAAGATGTTAAATTCGTCAACGTGGTGCTTTATTTCGTTTTTAAAAATTTTTTTCAAAACATTTGCCTAAAACACTGAGGAGGCTTATGGGGCGATAATTAATCGGATTGTTTGAAGTTTTGCCAGGTTTTAAAATTGGTATAATTTTGGCACATTTCCATGAATTTGGAAAATATCCAATATTTAAACATACATTAAAGATGCACTGGATAATTTAAAGGCCAACTTTGGGAAGATTTTTTAAATAAATATTTCTAATATTATCGAATCCAATTGATTTGCGTGTCTTTAGAGTACTTACAATGTTTTTGACCTGACACTGTTCTAAGGAAAGGCGAAATTATTAACGATATGTATTGCATCTTCAACCGCACTCTCAAAATTACTAAACATAGTACTTGAAAGCAGATGGTTTGAAGCGAATGATTTCGCTAAAACATTAAAACATTAGCCTTTTCTTAATGAGAAACTGCTACAGTATCGGCAGTTCTTAAGAAGGGAATGAAAGGTCGTTTGTTTTTAATGATTTTAACAGTATTCCAGAACGGTTTACTTGATTTGTTCAAGCCCTTTAGCTTTATATTCTATTCATTATTTCTTAAAAACCAATCTGTTCCTTAATTAGTCTAGTTAAATATCTGCTCATGTGTAGATATATCAATATTCTAAGTTGCTGCCATTTTCTACGAAAACTACTGCGAATATATATAAGCTGTAGAATGTCATAGGGCAGCTTAAGGGATCTACCTGGGGTAATATGTTTTGTAGGTGTAACTTCGTCAGCGGTATCTAAAATTGACGACGTTAACAATTCAACTGCCTTATCAGCAGAATCTGAGTAATTTGCACATATAGTTTGTTCACTAAAGACAATATTAAGTTTTTGTTTAAGTAATGATTGGTATCTCAACCAATCAGTACTTTTAAAGTCCTTGATCAAAAACTCATTCTGTATCACTTCACCTAATAGAGTACACTTTACCAGTAAGCGATCAGAGCTAAGATACACTAGCGATTGACTTACAAGCCTCACTGCATTCGTTATAAAAAGATCAAGAGTAGAAGGATTTCCTCTGTTGATTTGTGGGTAGTGTGTAGGACTTGGAGGAGACATTATAGAAAAAGAGCATCGAGAACTTAGATCATTCAAAATATTTCCGTATGAATTGGCGCGAAGGCAATTCCAATTGCGATGACGACAGTTGAAGTCCCCACCCAGAAGAAGCAAGCCACTAACACTTGTGAGTTTCCTTACAATTGACGCTTAAAATTCATGTTTCTACTACTACCAGAGAAATACACTGAACAAACTTTTAAGTAATTACCATTACTGAAGGGTAATTCGATACCTACGTTTTCAACAACTCGTGTCCTAACTACAGGTAAAAGTGAATGTTGAATGGATCTTTTTATCGCAATGGCAACTCCTCCGCCAATTCTGTCAAGTCTATCATATCGATAGCATTTGTAAGTTTGATTGGATAAGTTAACATTATCGGATAGTCAAGTTTTTGATATTAAACCGATATCTATATTGTGTCTGTACAAAAAAGCAAAAAACTCGTGAGCTTTGTTTCGAATGCCCCTTGCATTCCAAGTTATAATCTTTAGGCTTGCATTCATATTATTTAACATTATATAGGTACTTGATGGCTAATTGAGTAATAACATTAAATTGTTCATGCCTACTACTACATTTTCCTAACAACGTTGTCATCTCGTTGGTAAGGGAACTCATTTCTTCATAGGAAAAGAGATTACTGGAAGTCTGCATTCCAGTACTGTCATGATTAATCCCACTAGTTGGTTGTTTCCAAGGATTGGTGGTTACATTTGATGATGAAGTTAGTAGATGGTGTTGACTAGAAACGGCTGGCATGGAAGACTTACTGCAATTTCGATGTGCGTTCAATTTAAAAAAAGCTTCATTTTCGAGCACGAATGGTAGAACCGTTTTCTTGGCAGGTCTTGCTGATCGACTGTTTTTGCTGTTAGAGAGCTTTTCTCTTAATTGCAAAAATGATTGCCTTGAGACACATGACAAGTCATTAGACTTGTGCTCACCTTTGCAGTTTGCACATTTCATTCTGCTTTTTGTTTTGCAGTTCTCCGTTTTGTGATTTTGAGAGCAAATTGCGCAGTAGGTTTTAACGTTGCAGTTTCTCTCACCATGGCCAAACATCTGGCAATTGAAGCACTGAGTTAATTTATTTTTTCTGCTCCTGACATAGTCCCATTTAATTTGTGTTCTGAACAGAGAGCGAACATTTTTTTAAGCTCAAAACATTTTCATAATGTTCGAGGCGTTTTTTTATTATTTTAATATTTTGGCACTTTAGTCCATGAGAGACAAGTTCGCTTTTGAGGGTATTTAAGGGCATTTCATCCAAGCCGTATAACATCACATTTGGATGAAGGCAAATCATGTGTGTAGTATTGCCACAGAATTCTGAAATATTTTTACCACCAAGTAATTGGTGGATTTTTTTGTTGTTTTGTTGGAGAACAATTATAGCGGGGACTTTAACACGAATTTCGGGAGGACTGTTTAGAACCACGTCGGTTTCCTCGTCGGAGTCACTATCAGGCAAACTCTGAAGTGGCTGCCAATAATTGACTTTAAAGTCTCTGTCTCTTTTAGCCATTTTATTTAATATAATGTGTGAAGACGAGGGGTCTTCAACATTAACCGACCGCGATCTTTTAGCAATTTTGAAATACCGCAATTATGACACTGAAATACTGCACTAGGGGAATAAGGGAACTTCTGATGCGAACAAGCTTCGATCACCGACCCAATTTATTAATGATCCATATCTTTGGTAATTTAAGAAGATAAGCGATTGAAACTTGCATAAAAAAGTTTCCCAAGCACTTCTTCTTTATCCTGTTTTCATGCGATTAGTGGAATTTTTTTTACGGTAAAACAACTGAAACACTGAATAGATTGACCACTTAAACACTGCCACGTTTACGACCACCAATTACCAGACGCTTATGAACTGGTGAAAATCTGCACTGTGTTAGTGAAAGTATACCTATAAGTATAGACATATGCCACCTAGATATCTTTAGATTACTACAAAATGCTTCAAAACCAAAAAAGATTCGCACGAAAATCTTTTTTCCCCATAAGACGCAGTGTTGGGTTAGGTCCTTTTAAACTTTCGCGCTTGAAATCATTTCAGCCTATACCTACCGAAATGTTGAAGAAACCTTGTCTAATCTTTTTAAATCAACATTTATACTTTTGTCTTTTAGATATGGTTACAGGAGATCTTACAAAACCGAGCCAACCTATATTTTCAAGAGTAGTGAAAGTTTCCATCTAATTCAGAAAATGTAAGACAACAGTTTTATTCTATTGCACATTTTCCGGGAGTTATTGGCGCAATCAGGTACTCATATACCAATTCAAAATCCTGGTGGTCCTCATGCAGAGGTATATAGAAACCGAAAAAAAAACATTTTCTATTAACACACAGATTGTTTGTGGGCCACATCTGGAAATTAATGACATTGTTGCTGAAAGATCTGGATCTATGCATAACCATAGGATTTTTGCATCGTCTTTACTTCAAATTTTAAATTATTTATGTGTCATTCGCTCTTTTGTCAAACTACTTCGAGAACTTGGTAACACTTGGTAAATGGAACAATCATAGAGCAGTAATTAGCGCAGTGCAAAATGTTACTTAAATATTGTTTATGAATTGAAAGGTTTGCCAAAAGGAACGCACAGAGAAAAAACATTCCTTGCAAAGTATTGGTGTCTAACTTAGGGAAGTACCGTTTGTGAATACGGGTGTTAGTCTCGTTGAGACTATTCCCTCGTAAATTTTGTTTACCGCTCGATCTTTATAATTGCGAACTTAACTGGTTTATCTGTTGTTAATATAGCCGTGTCGTAACCGTACCAATTACGTGTTGTATTAGCGTTTGTCAGCTTGACAATCTTGACATAGAACTTCTTATTCCTATTTTTTACCGTATCATTTATTTACTTTATAGAAATAAATCTTCAATTATTCGACCTTCCGACATATAAATTTACTCGTATATTTATACTCAAATCTTTCAAAGCCCAACCACGTGGATGGTATCGTTAGGTGTTGATGTTGATTGTTAGATTATACTAAGATATTACAGGTTACGTATCCGATAGCGGCACATGCTCGTTACCGAGCCTCTCCACGATAAACTCTTAAAGTTTAAAGTCAAGGTAAACTTGACATGCGCATGTTATGTCAAATGAACTCCATTACCTTGAATGTTTCTTTTCCCATTAATATTCATAAATTCTTGCGGATCATATTAAATGCATTTCTTGCATGCAGGAAAGTTTTACATCGAAGAGCTCTAGACCGGAAAAAGAGAAAATTAAAGTGCAGTTTTATTATCTTATTTTTAAGTCAAACCACCAAAATTAAGAACAAAGATAAAACTTTAAAATTCTGGCCAAACATCCCAGACATGGAGCAACAGAATCTCGACCGTTTTGTACAATGCAAGAACAGAGTCACACGGTGCGAATGCTTAAAGAAATATTTTATATTCGGGAGTTCAATGGTGACAGTGAAAATTTTATGGAATTTTTAAATGTTGTGAGAAAGCGATCTATAATACTAAAATAACAGAACGTGCAACAGAACTACTTCTTCATAATAAACCAACAACGTGGGATTAAGCCAGGGACCTTCTCAAGCAACATTTCATACCTCCGATCAGCTATAAGGACATCCGAAGAAAAATAACATACCTTAAAGTAAGTTCCAGAACAGCTCTTAATATTAAATTAGAAGAAATAATACCAAATGTAAATTCATTTGCTACGAGTACATGTGAGAACAATCAAAAAGAAGCTAAAAACACATTTTACGTATTGATAGTGAATAGAATAAAACAGTTAGGGAATAGGGAATTTGTCTAGGGATATAAAAGATATTTATGACCTCCATAAAATTAAAGACGTAATCTACAGCTATATAAGATATGATGAAAGTGAGTTTAGGACAAACAAACCACACAATAACTCAAACCCTCATCAGAACACACAGACAAATCACGAACATACAAACAGACGACAAAATTCACAATCTCACACTCAACCAAATGGACCAGAATCAACTCAGAATAGGAGACACTATAATTCTAGACCAGGACAATCAGAACAGCATAGACAGAATAGTAGCGAAAATTATCACAACAACAACAACAGTAGGGATAACAGAAACATAGGCAATCAAACTTTGAACCCTTCAGGACAATTGAGAAACGCAACTCAATCCCTGACTCCTATGTCCATCGGGCAAATATCTAATCAGAACATCGAACACACTACCAATGCAGAAGAGATACATAACATCGAACCGGAGTTTTTTCTAAACTAGGCCTCGGAGTCGTCTGTTGTGGGGTACACACGCACCGAGAGCTATATAAACAATTATTTATTTAACAAGAAACGCTTAAAAACTAATATAAAATATGTCGTGTAATTTGTGCAGTAATAAAGTCGAACGGACTGAGTTAAAAGTGGTCTGTTGCGACTGTAGTAAAATCCATCACGCGAAATGTTTTAACATATTGCCGGTTGATTTGGAATTCTTAAAGAAGAGCAACAAATCTTGGAGATGTGGGAACTGCGAAACCACAAAACGTCGCGATTTGCTATATGGTGAAACTATTGCAAGTGTTATAAACAAACATCAGCAGAAGGGAACAAACTCATCTCCAAAGGAATCCAAATCACCTCCCGAAAAATCGGGCATTACGCTTATGATGATTTACAAGGAACTGCAAGAAATAAAAGAAGCTCAAACAATACAACTAATGGAGCTTCAAAACAAAAATAAAGAGTGCGAGCAAAAAATTCAACTGCTGGAACAAAAGGTCAATTACCTCGAGAGCCAGCCGATTGCAAACGACATTGAAATATATAATATTCCCCAAATCACCAACTTCTCTACCACCGATTTGGCGCTAAAAATATTTCGTGATGGAATCAATGTGGGTGTGACAGAGAAGGATATAGATCATTGCTATATAAAAAAAATTAAAAAACAGCATCTAACATCAGAGAGCAATAACTCACACACCACCATCAATATTCTTCATGTAAGATTGTCAAGTCGACGTTGGAAGGAGAAGATAATGAGAGCAAATCGTCAGAAGAAAGAACCGTTAACAACGTTTCTACTCAGCGCAGAGGTGAACTCTCAGAATATGTACATCAATGAGTGTTTATCTCAACACACACGTCAGCTGTTTAAAACCGCAAAGTCAATGCAGATCACAAAAAAATGTAAATATGTATGGATCAAGAATGGGATAGTGCACATGCGCAGGAGTGAGGGTGATGTAAATCGTTCGTATTAACTGTGTTGCCGATTTTAATAAATTATGAATTCTTTAAATACTAGCACTGTCCCTTGCTTAACTCCTAATGTATGTGAAAATCCAAATGTTCTACCATATTTATATAAAAATTTTTGTATTCATCAGAACATTCGTAGTATTCGTAGTAATTTTTCAACACTATTAGCTTATATTAATACTCTCGAAAATTTGCCTGTAGTTATAGTTTTAAGTGAAGTGTGGGTGTATGAGGATGAATTGTGTTTGTATAATATTCCTGGGTACGCGCCGCCCCTTGGTAAATGTAATGAATCTTACCGAGCTGGCGGTATAATTGTATATGTAAAAATGGGCTGTACGTGCAATTTCGCTAATATGAATGTCCTGAGCGCTGATATCGTGAATTTGTCTTTTGAATATAACAATGTTTTGTATACTATGTTATGCATATACAGGCTCCAGGAGGTAAATAAAACTGAGTTTTTGAAGGATTTAGAGCAGATTTTAAAAAAGATTAAGGCTAGAAATTTGATTGTCCTAGGTGACATCAATATCAATATTCTTGATCATTCCAACAAAGACACAGAAGATTAATTGTTTTTAATGGCATCAAACGGCTTAAAAAGTATTGTTAACGATCCGACTAGAGTTAGTAACTCATCCGTAAGTTGTATTGACCATATTTTAATAAGAATATGCAAAAATTTTAATAAAATTATAAAAGGAGCAGTTCATGACTACAGAATTACGGACCACCATATGACTTCTTTCAGTATTATTGTAAATTCGATCCAAAATCCCAAAATTACTTTTCCTAAAAATGCACAAAAAATATTGCTCAAAGACCACCCCTC
Organism: Volucella inflata; assembly: GCA_928272305.1. Taxonomy (NCBI): domain Eukaryota; kingdom Metazoa; phylum Arthropoda; class Insecta; order Diptera; family Syrphidae; genus Volucella; species Volucella inflata. Next base: position 63,150,361 of record OV743716.1, read on the forward strand.
GTTCGAGTTTTGGGATTCGGTTTATAATGAAAATGATCCTTCCAGCGCATTTGAAATATTCCTGTCGATTTTAGGCAAGTATGTTAAAATTTGCACTATGGAAGATTCGACAATAACGAATCGAAATAAACACTTAACACCGTGGAACAAGAGATCTTCTTAATCTTATAAGAAAGAAAAACGTATATGCGAATAAACATGCTAGATATCCTTATAATGAAAGGCTGAATAAATATTATAAAAAGCTTTCTAAAATTGTTACTATTAAAGTTAAAGAAGCACGAAATAATTATTTCTCAAACTTATTTGAAAGAGCTAATGGAAACAGCAGAGCAGAATGGAGAGTTGTAGGTAGTATTCTGGGCAAATATAAACGATCTGAAGAAATAAATGTTTTGGAAAATAATGGAACTCAAATAACAGGCTCAGAAGCAGTCTCCAATATACTTAATGAGCATTTTATTGAAATCTCGGAGCTACTAAAACCTTCTATCGAATCCTGCCTTTCCTGTCATTGTTCTTTAAATAGTAATCTTATTGCTGACAGAGTTCAAAATAATAGTTTTGTATGTGATTCTATTGATTCTGTCGAAATCTATAAGGTCATTATGAATTTAAAAAACAAAAACTCTTGCACAAGTGAGGGTACGACAAGTATTCTCTTAAAAAATATTGCTTGGCAAATAGTAGATGTTTTGAGTTATTTATTTAACTTAAGTATCGATAATGGATGTTTTCCAAGTCCACTTAAATGTGCAAAGGTAATTCCACTTTTCAAGAAAGCTAATAAAAAAGATGTGTCAAACTACAGACCCATATCGTTATTACCTAACTTTTCGAAAGTATTTGAGAAAATTCTCAAAAAGAGAATGCTACAATTCTTAGAGAAAAATAAATTCTTTTCGAGTAATCAATTTGGTTTTAGACCTGGATTATCAACAGAGAATGCTATCCCTAGGGTCTGCAGTCAGCTTCATGAAGGGCTTAACAAACATATGTCTTCTATGGCTTTATTCATAGACATGACAAAGGCTTTTGATATGGTTGACCATCAGTTATTATTAGATAAATTATACAATGCTGGATTTAGGGGAACAATACATAACTGGTTCAAAACATACCTTAAAGACAGAGTTCAAAAAGTGAAGGTAAATGGTGTTTTCAGTAAGCCACTAGTCTTAAAAAATGGAGTCCCTCAGGGTTCTGTACTAGGGCCACTTTTATTTTTAATTTATATTATTATATATATCAATTCAATGGAATAGCGACTGCATTCACCGATGACATAACCTTTACATACAGGTTCCAAAAACAAATTGATTGCATTACGAAAATTTTAGAAGACCTAGAAAAATTTAGGGTGTGGTTTGTTCATCACAAATTACTCATTAACGAAAAAACGAAATTATTAACACTGAAAATATCCGGCAATACTTTACCAGAATACAACCTTCGCTTTCACTCGCATGAATGTACTACGAGTAGATTCAGCCTACCGCTTCATACTCGCGGCATACAAAACTTTTATGAACAAAATACATGTTCCGAGAAGTGTTTTTTAATTGAATCAGTAAAGAATTTTAAATATGTAGGGGTCTTAATAGATCAAAATCTGAACTGGAAGGATCATTTGCAAACAATAAAATCACATATGTACCTGGTGGCACGTAAACTGTTTCTTATCAAACCATACTGTTCAAATAAAGTTTTATCAAAACTTTACTATGGACTGGCACACTCTAAATTGCAATATGGTATTGTATGTTAGGGAGGATCATATTTCAATACGATTAGACCAGTCTTGGTTGCTCAAAAATACCTAGTTTGCATTCTTACTAACTGCAATCGTCGTACTCTTAGTTGGCCGCTGTTTAAAAAATGCAATATATTACCATTAAGACACTTTTATGTTTTTAAAGTACTTAGAGAATTTTTTAAGCAAAGCGGAAACATTCCTAGCAGAACTACTCGTAATTCAGCTTTTAATTTAAGGACAAATAACACGGGCTTAGCAAACGTATCAATTGCACGTACAACACATTTTTCTAACTTCTATACTTTAACTGCTCCATGCTATTTCAACAAACTTCCACAGTCCATACGATTAATTTACAACTATAATAGCTACATTAACCAAATAAGAGATTAGATTTTTGCTATAGACGATGTTAATATTGAACTATTACTACGAATACTATCTTAAAATCGGTGAAAAAAAAAAAAAAAAAAAAAACGACTTTTAATGGAACTACCTTCTTTTTTGTATCTCATTATAGTTTATTTCCCTTATGGATTCTTTCTTAAATAAATTTTAATTGTAAAGCTATATATATTCTATTTATTATTCTCATTACTATCTGTATCTGTATATTTAATGCCACCCCACTCCAGAAATGTTAATGGATTTATATAAATAACTAAAATGAAGTGTCGTCTAACACTAATTTCTGACTTTGTTATCAAATTAAATGACGACTACTATTTATTTCAATTCGTAATTTAAACTGTTATACTATTACTTGTATCATCTATTATGAAATAAAATGAATGAATGAAGATAGGTAGATAGATATGACTATTGACGAACAAAAGTTTAGAGCATTAATCGACACAGGATCTACAATGAGCATTATAAATTCAAGCAAAATAGATTGTAGGAAATATAGAATTATAGAGCAAGCTACACTACGACTTCAAACAATAAACAACATAACTATAGAAAAAGTAGACAGAATTATGATAAACATCACAAAAGAGTTCAAATATGACTCACGAGGGGCAGTTAAATGGCTCATACGAGATTTAGGAGATAAACCCTATGATGTCCTCATCGGCATGGACATACTCAATAAAATTGTTAAAGCTCTTGATTTTGATAATAAATGTCTCTTACTAAATAACGGTGCCAAAATATCCATTTACTCTTCTAATATCGGAATAGACATGGATTGTTTCGATCTCATCTCTGACGAAAAAGAGCTAGATTTAAATTTTTTGAACATTGAAGAGGGAAAAGCAATACAAACGTTATTACACCAATTTCAAAGCTTAATTTTTAAAGAAGGTGACCAATTAACCAGTACTGAATCTATAACCCATGAGATTAGAACAACAACTGAAAAGCAAATTAACGCTTAGTTGTATAGATTACCACTAGTAGTAGTTGTGAAAAAACTAGACAAAACGGGTCGCCAAAAATTCAGAATCTGTGTAGATTACAGAAAACTAAATGAAATAACAGTTGATGACAAATATCCACTACCTAATATTGATAGTATCTTAGATAAACTAGGAAGAGCCCAATATTTCACTGGATTACACTTAGCAAAGGGGTATCATCAGCTTAAGATGAACCCGAGAGACGTTCATAGAACGGCGTTCGTTACACTAAATGGGTTGTACGAATTTGGTAGAATGCCTTTGGGCTTAAAAAATTCGCCGGCAACCTTCCAAGGGTTGATGAACGAAATACTTAGGGAGTACATCAATAAAATTTGTGTCGTGTACTTAGACGACATACTCGTCTTTTCCACAAGCCTTAGTGAACACATAAACCCATTGAAATTGATTTTCAAAAAACTTTCAGAACATGATCTCAAATAACAATTCTCTAAATGTTCATTCCTGAAGAAAGATGGTGAATTCTTGGGCCATATTTTAACATCTGATGGCTTGAAACCGATTCCGAACAAAATGAAATGTATCCAAGACTTTGCATTACCTAAAACAGAAACACAACTAAGAGGATTTCTGGGAGTAACTGCGTACTACAGGAAATTTGTAAAGGATTACGCGAAGCATGCCTAAAACTTAATATTATTAAACACCCTATATTGAAGTTTCCGGACTTTAACAAAACCTTCACGCTATTTACTGATGCAAGTAAATATGCAATAGGGGCCGTATTAACACAAGAAGGTCAAGCCGTTTGTTACGCCTCGAGAGTCAAGATTACTGAACGACCATGAGAAAAATTATTCAGTGACATATAAAGAATTTTTAGGCATTATATGGTCAGTAACTTATTTTAGACCATATTTATGGGGTAAAAGATTTAAGATAGTCACGGATCACCTACCTATGAAGTATCTTAACAAGAAGTTCACGGGAAAGGAGTTCAGGCAGAGGAATCAACGTTGGATACTCAAACTGAAAGAGTACCAATACGACATAGAATACGTTAAAGAAAAATGAAACAAAATTGCAGACTTTTTATGTAGGATTCCTGATAGCAACGAGAATGAGAAACAAGAAACAGTAGATAATCAATCAGTAGATCAGCTATCCGACATTGCAACAGTAAACTCACAGGCAGAACAACAATTACACCACATACCAATTAAAGAGGCAATAGTGAACAAATACAAGACCTAATTAATACTAACTAATGACGCTGAAAAAGAGATAGAAATTTTACACAATAGAAGAATAATATTTGTTGATATGACTAGAAATAGGGAATACTGGACTGATTTACTAAGAAGATACATAAAGCCGGGTTTGACTGGAATATACACCGAGTTATCATATCATGAATTTAATCAAATTCATCAACTTTCAATAGAATTGTTTCAGCACGGCAAAGAAATAAGATACATTAAAGCTAGGGGCAAGAGAAATAAAAACTTTAAATGAAGTCCATAAACAAATCGCATTGTATCACAAAAAAGAAAGTATGCATAGTGGAATAGTAGAGACATATCATAGTCTCAGAAACAAAAATTATTACCCTAAATTACAATACAAAAATTATTAATAATTGAAAATTATGCTTAGAAACAAAGTACGAACGTAAACCTTAAGTATGAATTAAGCGAGACACCCAATAGACCCAACGAAACCCTTCATATGGATGTGTTTTGTTTTATGAAGCACTCATTCCTTACATTAATAGACAAACCTACTAAAAAGGCATATACTTATTACTTATCCAATAAAAACTGGACGAAAAAGATAGAAGTATTAGAAGAACATTTCTCCAAATTTGGCAAACCAATTAAAATTATAACATAATGAGTTTAAATCAGGATACGAGTATTTTAACGAATTTTTAAACGAACAGGGAGTTGAACTTAATTTTACAAAGCCTAATACACATACAGGAAACAGCGATATCGAACGATTTCACTCTACATTGCAAGAAAATTTAGTAACTATGAGAACTTTAGATTTATATCTTATTCAAAAAATTCATAGAGCTGTTAGCAATTATAATAATAGGTATCATTCCACATTAAAAATGTCTCCAGAGGAAGCAATGTATGCAGATATAGCTACTTTTGTAAGACAAGTAAAGGTAGGAAAAGAGAAATTAAGATATATTTATATATACTCGTATATAAGATATAGAATTAAGAAAAGAGATAGAGAACGCCCAATGAATGTAGAACGACCACGTTTATTTACAGATGACCGTATCAGTTTATGTAATACTAACAATACTAACAAAACAAACCACAGCGACATTAACAATTGACCAATTGACAACAAACAACGGCTATACCATTAACATGGGGCAGACTATACTACATATTATTAGTACAAAAGAAATAAGGTCTAACTTGTTCGTAGATAATGCAAAGAAACTTAAAATAAATAATGATCCAGCTATAAGACGTGAAATAGAGACACTTTATGCTAAAGTAACAGCCATAGAACCAGGAAAAAGACAAAAACGAAGACTAGTCAACATTATAGGGACGGGCCAAAAATGGTTGTTCGGAACAATGGACGATAGACATGGAATAGCAGACCATCTTAATGTATTAGAAAAAAAAATTTTTGGAGTGGGGACTTCTGAGAAATCAAGTGGTTAGCTACGGGAAACACCGCCGATATAAATAAATAAAAAACACTATTAAAATTCATACATTTAAGATTAAATATTTTTTTTACTTTTTATGAAAGTCTTGGAAGCAAGACTTTCCTTTACGCAAACATAGTGGGACATTACAAGTCTTACATTTCCAAATAGTACAGACTGGAGTATTACTTGTACTTCATTTGGCGCATCTTCTTGATGATGCTGATGCTGATTGCATTCCAAACGAATTTCCTCGACTTACCACTGAATGATACCTGCTCCGATTGACAAATGCTGAAGCCGAAAGGCCTTGATAAACAGAAGGGCGAAAATCATTCAAAGTCAGAGCTTCCAGGTCTGGGTGTGAATTGGATTTCAGTTCCTTATACACCAAAAAGGTATTGACAATACAGAAAATGAAACAAAATTCGATGCCACCATTTATGCAATTTTCTATCTGTTTCGTAGCAGCTTTTTAATTGAGCAAACTTATCAACAAAATTCATGTTTGCATTATAGTCTTTCACAGCTTCTGGACAAGAAACTTCTACACTCTCTCCGTTACGTTCTTTGCGTGTAACTTTGCCGACCTTAGGATATTGATATTTCGACAGTATAAACACAGATCTTTTGTCTCTCCACTTCAGGATACTTATATTTGTGTTGCTGATTCTATAGTCGTGCTGTGCTCTATGCAATTCTTTATCTTCTTTTAATTTTGGTAAATGCTTTCTTTTTAAGTTTACCGTCCCACAGCAAGCATTTTTTTGCTTTGTTATTCCAAGATGGCGATGGCGCGTTAGTTAGCTCATGGACTATCACGCAGGCAGTCTGGGTTCGATTCCTGGCTGGGTCACCAACAATTTTTCAAATCGCCATCACCCTTTCGGCGGGCAATGGCAAACTCCCGAAAGTAAAATTGCCTACGAAAAAGCTTCTAAGGAGTGCCGTTCGGACTCGGCGATAAACCGTAGGCCACGCTCAGATGTGACTAAAATGACAACATGGGCAACACAAATGAGTGTCAAGAAGCTAGGCCATGGCCCATACCGGGCTGCCAGCGCCACAGTGTTTTTTTTTTTTTTAAATCCACTTGAAGCTGATAACTATTGAAATAGTTGTCAAAATAAACTTTATGGTTCTTACCTTCAAGGCTCGAGCGAAACTGCGTTACGACTCTGCCACCTGATCTGTCTCAACTTCAGAGCCCTTTTTGCCGGTGTAAAGTTCAAAATTCAAGCAGTAACCCGATTCAACACATGCCATCCATACTTTATAGCCTCGTTTGATGGGGTTCTTGGGCATATATTGTTTCAAGGAACTCCAACCCTAGAACTTTACCATGCTCTCGTCTATGGCAATCTTTTCCGAAGGTCTGTAGTTGTGCTCAAAATTGCGTCGCATAATGTCTAGCAATGGTCGAATTTTGTAAACTTTATCGTAATCTGGGCTATTTCTTGCAGGCATGAGATTATTGTCATTTATGTGCAGGTAGTGTAAGAGCCAACTAAATCTTTTCAATGGCATGAACTTTGAAATGTATGAATCGTTCAGGTCAGGACCTGAACACCAATGATCCCTGTAACTTGGCAGTTTTTTGATGCCCATAGTCAAATTCAAAGCAACAAACGCAGTCGTACATGGTGAAAAAGCTTTTCCGGACTGAGTGGCATGAAGATTAGTTTGAAGGCATAAAAGTTCTTTTAAATCGTCTGACCAAAACATGCGAAATAGTGCGAGGGGCGTAATATTTTTCAAGTCCAGTATATGTGCTGGTACTCAGAACTGTAAGTTTTCGGACCTTCCCCTATGACATCACCTAACAGCATGGGAGGTGGTTGTTCAACACCAGTCTCTTGGTCCGACTCTACACTGCAACAACTGTCATCATCTGAACGTATATGTTTCAGGTAGGTTGCAATATACTCATCAGCTAACACTCGAGGCATTCTAAAAAAATTTCAAAAAAAAAACACCACCATATGTAAAAATAAAATCCTATTTGCGCAGTGGTTAGCATAGCTCACCACTTTCTATCAGTATGAAAGTGCATTATAAATACAAAAATATACACATTATTTATCAAATATATCTAAAAGATGTCTACGAGTATCAAAAAATACAATCACAACAATTAAATACAAACTCACCTTATTTTTAATAGTTTTTTTTCGAGCACAAGACAAAAACAGTATGCACCAATTTCAGAATGCAACACAATTGACACATCAGCGATTACTGGTGCAAATAAGCACCTCAATTTAATCAACCGTAATGTGTACTGATGTGCTATATTATAATACAGTTTCTAGAGCAAAAGAATTAAGAGAAAAAAATCCGGAAATACTGACCCTAAAAGAGTTAACGGAAAATTAACGAAGATTCACCTTACAACAACTTAAATTAGATCAACTAGTAAAGTTAAGAATGTTAGAAGAGCATTTAAATCAAGTTATTGAAGTTAAACACGGTTTAATACATCCTAGTCTTTTAACGACAGAAGAAATAAATGAAACAGGACTTGATGATACAGATGCATTTGTGTTAACAATAAAAATTCCAGTTGACTTAAAATTAATCTCAGCAATACCCACTGTAAATAATACAGAAATTCAAGAAGAAGATCACTATTTTTTAGAAATAAACAATACGAAATATGAATTCTCAGGTAATGTTCAAAATGTAAAATACCCTAAGCCTCTTGAAAGCTGTATTAAAAACAAATACTGTAAAACTTTGATAAGTAAATCAATAGAACTAAAAAACAAGATGATAGCACTGTAATATGTAAAAAATTTGCAAGTTGAAGAGATAATAAATAAATGCGTTGATAGGAAAATTAAGTTAAGTGGAAATTACTTAATAGTTGTTAATATTAATAAAAGAGTTATTGATATTTAAGTTTTTCAAAATCATAAAATCATATTTTATATTGCTTTTTGAGGGAAATTTTAAAAGTTCAGTTACGAAGTTGCTGCAGCTGCTGAAGCTGCAGCTGATGATTTTGAATGTATCCCTGACTTTTTGGCAGTTCATAAGGTGTTGTGTAGATATGACAGTACTATTGGAGCATATGTGGTAGTTTGGTGGTTGAAGTTTTGCTTATTAGTGGCAATGAGTATACACCTCGCCCTGCTCCTGGTTTTATTGTGGTGTAATGGCGGATATACTATTTCCATTCTTTCATATTAGAGTGGCTCATTGGCCGCAGATCTTGTTACTTTGTCGGCGTCCTTATTACCTTTGATTCCCATGTGACCAGATACACACATTATTTTTTAATTTGTTAGAATTTTTTATCAGCTCATTTCGGATTGCCAGTTACTTAGGCGGATGAATTTATTGTTGATGTTCATTATGCAATTGATTGTGGAAAGGCTACCTGTACAGGTCCTCGTTCGTCTGTAATTAGATCAGTAATAATGGAGGATTCCGAAAGTAGCTAACGTGGGTATAATGTTGTCTGCGGAGTTTGCAGGTCGAAAGGAGTATCTAGGTGACGGGCGAAATAGATGGCATTGTAGATAGTCAACGGAACTTTGGTGATTTTTTCCAGGCTAGTGGATTTACCCCAATCATTCATATCTGAGAGTATATTTACCTATATATGTAAAGTTAATTTTTTAAAGGTCTTTACATTTCGAAATTATGATTAAATCATCCGCGTACAGGGAATGTCTAATTGTATTGTGCTTAGACATTATTTGGCTGAAATGATTGTAAGTTGTACAACGACCCCGCTTGAAGGCGACTTGGTCTATGTCGATGGGTTTTTTTTTTCTTAATACCAAAGTCACCTTTTGGAAACAATTTTTGCATTGTTTTACTTACCAAGGTAATAAGGAAATTGGACGGTGTACGGACGCTTGCAATTTTCCACATTTATGGGATAATACCTGCGTCAAAAACGGGGTTACACAATGCGACTATGCGTTTTTTTCGGACAAGGTTTTCGTTTCAATTTGAAATATTTTACGATGCGTTGTATATAATTTCCCGTTAAATGCTTTATATCGTTCCAAAGTTCTTTGATGGGACTTAAGGGTTGATATTGGCTGTGAACTGTTCGAACGGTTCTTTCTTTGCAAGTTTTAGGGCTTGAAGGAATATTCTGTTCGATTTGCGATAGTTGACCAAGTTCAAGTCATTTGGATGTCCTTTCTTTCTATTTAAATAGTCGGAGTTTTTTGATATGTTTGTTCCACAAGGATAAATATTTGTTTTAAGAGATGTTATGAGGGTTTGAAATTGCTGCATTTGCAGCATACCGAACTGATTTGCAGTGAAATAAAACCCTGTTGGGTCCGTCAGTTTGAAATTTTGGTTTCAGTTTCATATTTCTTGGTTGCTTACCGAACCTAAGGGTGTTGATCAGTGGAAAGTGGGAGCTACCATGCAACTCTGGGAGAATTTCTAAGAGGTGCCTAGAAATAAGGGATAAGTCCAAATTTGTGAATATATTAGGGGTGGAAGAATGAGTTGGGCCCCGACATTTAGAATGGCGAGATTGGAGTTTACTAGGAAGAGTTCAACTTGTTTCCCCCTTGGAATTGCATGTTAAGGAACCCCAAAGCAGGCTCCAAGAGTTGAGGACATCAGTTATTATTAGTAGAGGGTTTTGGAATCTGATGATTAAATTTTAATTTTTTGAAGCAATGAACGGTTGAGAGGGATGTATATACATAGACACAATTGTTGTTTTAATTTTAAGCTCAATCTCCATCTACTGCAGATATAAGTGAGCTGATAGCTGTGGGTGTGTGTGGTATATATATATATGAATTCAAACATCGGTTCCCTGTTTGGCTGTGCTGTTAATACGAAAATTATGAAAATATGTTGCATATTGTTTAGAGGTGTAGGGAGCAAGACCGGCTATTAAGTGAGTCCCTTTAATCACGTTCACTGAGGTCTCATGGTTATTGTGGTGTGGTATAGATGTAATAACATCAGAAATCCAGATTTGCATAACTTTTGGAACATATATCATTAATAAACTCTCCACTTCGGAGAAACCATTTCCGCAACCTCCGTCTCCTTAGCTATTATTAAACGCCTAGGAGGTTGACGTATTGGTCTTGCATCTCCAGTGTCTATTCGGTGTTATACAAAATGTGTTCTGCCATTCTCGCCGTCTTGCGAGGCAAATACATCGGCAAATTTGTTCATAACTTCCTCTGCCATCGCTCGTTGTTTGCCTGAGTATAGTTCTTTTCAACCCGGCTGTGCGACGTGATTGCAAAGATATATCAGCATTATCCTTCGACAACTTGCTGACACCAGTTATTGGTACGCACGCTCAGTTCCATTGTCCTTTCTTTAGTTTGATGCTCTTATTTCCCACATTCAAGATTCTTACTGGAACCATATTGGCTTTCGGTTCAACGAGCATCTTTCCCACGACGTAGTTCTGCTAATGATTTTTAGAGTCTGGCTCAATCAAATAGAATCGATGGCTCTCAAGATCACCTTCCAGCTTCGCCCAAATAAGTGTCTCTGCGGAAAGTGGTAAGATCTCGTCCTTGCTGACTACTGTCCTAAGGCATGCGGCATTCGTATTCCCGTACACCATCGGAATCTCAACGTTCCTCTACTTAAGTACTTGAGTTCTGATGTCGAGCACTACATTATGCGCCTTCATAAAGTCAACTCCAATGATGCACTCGTCGCATATATCGGCCACTAGGAATACGTGGACGAATATCAGTCCTGCCAGATTGATCGTAAGAAAAACCTCTCCACCATACACCTTCGCTCCTGTTGCTGTTTTCAGACAGTTGCTACTGGTATTGTGCAGCCCTGATTCATAAGCGATATCCCTTCTTATAATAGAAACGGTAGCACCGGATTCAATTGTAGCCACGCAATTATTCTGCCCAATGTGGGCTTCCACTGTTAGACTTTTTGTACTTCGTTTTGTTTGGGAGACTTGGACTTTGTTTTGATCCTGGGGGCGTCAATTCCAGAAATTGGTCCTTACTTATTTCCGCCCTCTGCCAGATGCTTCTTCGTTATGCCTCCTGGTTTAAAAGGAGCCCTGCACTGACGCTGCAGATGTTCAATTTTGTTGCAGTTCCTGCAACGGTCTTGTCCTACACTCGCACTGTTCCGCTCAACGACGACTGTTCGTTAGCATGAGCATTCCATGGCTGTCACTTATCTCTCGCGGTGAACTCCTTGAGATTCTTGTTCGGCAGCATTGATCGTCAGGGCAAATGCTAGAACCTCAGGAGGGTTCGTTTTCCAGCCTATCTTACAGCCATTTGCAACTGCCTATCTTCAATCGCCTGGGTATATGCTTCCACAGCCATTTCGTTGATAATGTTTACGCCGGCATTAGGATAAGATAAATGCGCCAACTGTTGGATATCAGCCTGCAACTGCTAAAGCGTTTCTCCCCTCTTCTGTACTCTGGTGTGTAATTGGACTCTGTATACTTGCTGCATATGGTCATCACCGAAGTGGATTTCCATTGCCTTAATCAAAGCGTTTTAGCTGCGTTGTTTATCCTCTGAGTGTCAGAGTAAGCGCAATCAACTTTTCCTCGTCGGCCAGGTGTTACTCATGGCATGCTTGAAATTGTCTTCTATGCATTGGTCATCAAAACAGACGGTTGCATCTCTTTACTTCTAGGCAGACTGAATTTTCTCGGGCCTTCTGCTTATTTACTCTCTCTAGTTCTTTCACAAGATTCTCAATATTGTTCTCAACCTTCTCAAAGTGTGACTCGTGCATATTTAATTTTTGATCGATTATTTCTAATTTCCCTTCTTGAAAATTCCTGGACTACTCAACAGTGTCTTTCTGTGCGGCAACAATGGAATTCTTCTGTTCTTCAAACTTAGAATCTATACTTCTCCTTTGTTATTCCAAAGAATTTTTGTGTTCTTCAAACTTAGAATCCATACTTCTCCTTTGTTCTTCTAAAGAATTCTTCTGTTCTTCAAACTTAGAATCCATATTCTCCTTTGTTCTTCTTCTGTTCAGACTTACAATTCAATCCAAGGAGTAATTCCATCAACTCCCGTGATCACATGCTGTTCTTCTGCGTCGAAGAATTAAGTCACTCTTTCCTCCAGCTGCGGAAAGTTTCCGCTTCTCTAGCTTGATTTTCAGGTATACTTAGCTGCAGCAACGAACGGGGAATTATTATTTTTTTGTTCTTCTGTTTCACAGCAATCAGAATAAGTTTTATCCCACTTCTGACACCAATGTAATATTTTGGCTAGGGTTCGAAATGATAAAACGTTATTCTATTTTAAAACACTTAATTTTTTATTAATTAAAATAACTTCCAAGTATTTCACAACCGATTTCACTACTATCTCACAATTCAAATCTCTTATCGTTTACTATAGTCCGGTGTTACACGGTTACTTTTAAGTCATGACTCTTTTTGACAGTTCTGTTTTAATTTTCGATTCGGTAAGGCGCGTGCTATTACACGGTGACTTCTGAGTACACGACTCTTTTTGGCAGCTCTCTTTTATTTCTTCTTTCTTTTCGAGATTCGCTCTCTTAACAAAAGGTGTGAATTTTTCCCCGATTCCTTTGACAAAAAAATATCTTCCGTTTTTTTTGCGAACCGCCCTTCATGAAGAACGAATAGAAATAAAGCGATATAGAAAAATAACGATCAAAGAGAGAAGAAAAGTCAAAAAGAGTCATTGAAATTTTGCCCGAGGACTCACAAGGTTGGTGATTTTCTATCTCATCTTCTTCCTCTTTCGCACTTGTGTGAATCGTGACTCAAAAGTTCCCGTGTAATACCGGACATACGGACATATATTGTGAAAAGTCAGAAATGGAGGGGTTGTGGTTGCTAATAAAATAAATATTAAATCTGATAGTAACACGTTTGGGCTTTTTATCAATTCAAGTCTACGGGGAGTCCAAATTCAATGCATGCATTTTATTGGGTATATAACTTAATTCATGCGGTTTTTTTTTTTTTTCAAAAAAACAAAAACATGTACAATAGTGTTATTCAAAGTATTGCCCATCTGAAGCTATGACTTTTTCCCATCTTTCTGGCAATTTGTGGATCACATCCCAAAAGAACTGCGCCAGCTTGGCAGCCAAGAATGAATCAAGCCAATTTTTGATATTCTACTCTGATGTGAACCGTATTTCAGTGAGGGCGTTCTGCATCGACCGGAACAAATGGTAATCAGAAGTGGCAAGATCTGGGCTATAGGGCGGGTGGGCTAAGACTTCTCATCCACTGTTTTCCAAATAGTGGGGCCGAGCGTTGTCATGATGGAAAATTATTGCCTCGTGTCTGGTCGCATATTTCGGGCGTTTTTCGGCTACTGCTCTCTTCAAATGGATTAATTGTGTTCGGTAGCGTTGTCCATTGATGGTTTCACCCGGTTTTAGCAGCTCATAATACAGCACATCCATCTGATCCCACCAAATATAGAGCATTACCTTCGCGCCATGGATATTCGGCTTTGCCGTTGATTTGGCTGGTTGGCCGGATTTCACATATGACTTTTTGCCCTTGGGGTTGTCGTAATGGATCCATTTTTCATCACCAGTAACAATCCGATGCAAAAATGACTTCCTTTTGTGGCGTTCCAGCAGCATTTCGGACATGCAAAACCGCCTTTCGACGTCTCTCGGCTTGAGTTCATGTGGAACCCAATTTCCTTGCTTTTGAATATATCCAGCTGCTTTTAAACGTTTTGAAATGGCTGCTTGAGTGACATTCAAAGATTCTGCGAGCTCTTTTTGTGTTTGGCAACAATCTTGATAGAGTAATGCTTCCAGTTCTTCATCTCCAAACTTTTTTGGCTGCACAGGACGTTCATCGTCTTCCAAGCCAAAATCACGTGCAAACCACTTTTGGTACGTTCGCTCAGCTAGCGCATGTTCACCATAAACTTCCACCAAAATACGATGATTTTCGGCAGCAGTTTTCTTCATATTAAAGTAATGAAGAAGAATTCCCCGCAAAAACACTTTTTCAGGCACAAAGTACGACATATTTGAGTGAAAAAAATTATTGTTGTTTACGCTTCAAATGAATGACATATACTGAAATGACGTACAATGACAGTAGCTTTCCAACGCATGTTTCAATGGAATAATAACAATGAAATAATACAAGTTATGCCATCTCTTAGCAAACCTTACCGTTATAGTTATAGACCCAAGTTATAGACCCAATAAAAATCGTGAATCGGAAAATATTGATTCTACATTTGAACTTTTTGCAAATTTCTTGCAGTCCTTTTACACCTGCCATGATCAAATTAGCACTATTCCTATTAGTTCCTCTATTTGTGTGGATATCGGATCTTTGACTCTAAGTTATCACGATGTTTCCACCGGTCTTCAATCATTAAAACCTACTTTAGGCAGTGGTTCAGACGGTATTCCTGCCATGTATCGGTTCGCTTTCCGTTCCACTGCTTCACATTTTAAACCGTTCCCTCTCAGAAGGTGTGTTTCTTGAAGTTTGGAAGATCCTATCCATAAGTCTGGGACCAAAGGCAATGTTGAGAATAACAGAGGAATTTGTAAGCTTTCCGCAATCCCTAAGTTATTTGAAAGAATTATTAAAACTAAAATTGAATTCCTTATAAAAGAGTACCTGCCGGATGAACCAAGTTGACATCATGCATACAGATTCCAGCAAAGCTTTTGACTCAGTCAACCCATGATAGGCTAATCTATAAACTTGAACCTTTCGAATTTCTTTCGCAATTGCTCCGTTGGTTGTCTTCCATTCTTCTAAATCGGTGACTTCGTATCCAAAGAAAATAAATGTAGCTCTGTTTTTCCACAAGGGAGCCTTTTGGGCCCGCTTATCTTCGTCATCTTCATTCGTGATAAATGTTAAATATGGACAGCGTTTATTGTTTGCCAACGGTCAGTCGATGACTGACATCTGTTAAAAATTATGTAGTGGCAAAACTTAGTTTTCTTTAAATTATAACTATCCTCATTATTTCATTGTTGTACTTCTCATACATTTGCCTTGGTCGTCTATAATGTAACACATAACATTTCTTGAATATATTGTATAACTTATATATCATTTTTAATTACGAGTCAGATAGCTTTTGTCTTTCGTTAATTACGTACCTACATACAGGGAACAAGGATTTAAGGATTTTCTTAAAATCTCGGTATCTCGTTTATTTGACTCCGGTTTCATAAAGGTTTTAATATTTGGTGCCGAAACCCGGCAACAGAATACGGTCGGAGAAAAAAAGAAGAAATATATTAAAATAAAGGTATTTTCGCCAATCCTAAAATGGAAGTCTCTGCGCGCGCTGCCTACAGGTGCCAAGTTATTAGAATCATTACAGCTGCAATCGACTATATTAGTGGTGAATACTCGCGGCTCACGAATGAAGATAAGTTAGAAGACATTGAGGAAGAACTTGGTGCCTACATTCAGCGATTAATCGCAGCCCACGAAAGTGTGAATATCACAAATCAAGAAATTCGCAAACAGTACTTGATCAAGCCGGAAGATATCAAGAAAGATGTGGAAAAAACTGCAGAGTATGAAGATTTCGCCGTTGGTATACTTGCACGTTTAAATTCTCGCCTAAAGAAACTCCGACAAAAGCTAAATCCTGCTACCATGAAATCGAATTATTCTACCCAGGATGCAGAGTTTAATTATTCACTGCTTGTCATGTATAGTTCCCCAAAGCTCCTATAGATGCCCCTCAAAAAATTCGATGGCAATTACCAAGAGTGGTTACCGTTTTGGGAGCAGCTTCGATCAGCTGTTCACGAGAACACCAGTTTAACCTCCTGCAACAAATTCAGTTATCTTGAGTTTGTGTTGGTAGGTTTTGATTATTATTACCGTACAACAGAAAGTGATAAACTTGTTACAGAAGCACACATAGAATCACCAGTGACAGCAGACTAAATCACGAAAGAGAAAACGACAATATTCATCACAAGCCGAATCAAGTAGTTCATCCCTTTTACGGATTGGAGATGCACAAGTAAAGGGGGTAATGAAATTTTTGAAAAGAGAGGTCACATCGTTGGAAATAGGCAGAGTTAGCTTTGTCACTCCAATCGCGAAATCGTCCTTAGCAGTTACAACAACAGCAGCAAGTCTAGTGCCATTAGCGCAAAAGGACACATTTTTCTTTTGTGAATCAGACAAATATCATACAAAGGACTGTGATAGCAACATTCCTTTTGCAGTAAAAAGAGAAAAGCCACGCAAAAGCGGCCGTTGTTTTAGATGTTCTAAACGTGAGCATTCATCGAAGAAGTGTCGAAGTCCAAAATTTAGTTATTGCAATAAATTTCGCGGTAGGCATTTGACATCAATCTGCGACTCTTCATTTGTGAAACAACAAAAAAAGAATTTGCCAGCTCAGACAAAGAAATGTGCCTCTGTGGGTAGTGCATTAAATTTGTGCACGTATAATTTTTTCCCTTACCACAAACGTCTTTTTAAAGACTGCTCGGGACATTGTCGCAGTTTCGAGCAAAAACAAAAAAATGTTAATACTTCTGATTATTGATGCCGGCAGTCAACTTTCGTACATATGCGAAAGGCTGGTGCAAAATCTTGGTTTAATTTCCACGAGAGATGTATGGAATTGGAGCTGATATAGAGAAAGCCTTTCTGCGGATACTGCTAAACGAAAAGCATCGTGATAGCCACCGTTTTCTTTGTATCTCTAACGACGGATTGTCTCCTAATGTACCAGTTCACCGCAATTATCGAATGACCAGAGTTACCTTTGAAGTAGAGAGTAGTCCCTTTGTCCTCATTGCAACAATACAATTGCACCTATCTAGACGAAAAGATCGTTTTTCTAGGCCTTGTGAAGTGCTGCGAAAGGACCTCTTCATGGATGATTTCGTTATTGGTGGCGACACAGAAGTTGAGGGAAAGCAAATTTTTAAGGAAACTATAATGATAATGAGCCACGCAAACATGAATTTGCGAAAATTTAATTCAAATGGTTATCAGATACGGCAGTATTTTAATGCAGATTGTCCAGTAAAGCAAAATATGTTAGGACTCGAGTGGTTTGTTTTCAGTGATGAACTTACTTGATGAACTATGCATCCTGCTGAAGATTTGGTAACTTCTAACTTCACCAAGGGCACGAAGCGGGTTGTACTTCAAACCATTGCAAGGATCTTTGATCCATTGGGGATGTTTGGACCTGTGATCGTTAGGATTAAAATCTTGTTTCAGACTATATGGAGAAGTAAAGTGTCCTGGGATAAAGCGCTTTCAGAAAACTTAAGACCGGAACGGGAAATCTGTGTAAGAAGCCTATTGCAGCTAAAAGATCATACCATACCACGGTCAGCATTGCCATCTTTCCCTATCTGAAAAGTAAAGACTCACATATTTGTTGACGCCAGCCATAAGGCTTATGGGATCGTAGCATACGTGAGGAGTATCTCCTTTTTATGTGCGAAGAGCCGAGAAGCCCATTTGAAGCAGGATGAATCCAAAGGAGCTCACTGCAGCATTGATAGCAGCAAGGCTTTGCTCGTACCTTAAGCGGTCTCTAAAGGTTTCTGCTTAGCAATTTTACTTATGGACAGATTCAAAAATGGCTTTGGAAACCATACGTGCGAAGTAAAGTGACAGAAATTCATCGTCTCACTTCAATATGTTGCAAAATTTTCCCGAACGGATGTTAATTCTATCGGAAGTTATCAATATTTACGATGGCCGGGTTGCCGGCAAAACAAAAAAAACTACTTAAAATATAACTAAACACCGGAATCTTATATAAAAAAAAACGAACCACGCGGTTGGTGGTTAAAGCTCCAAGTGGCGATCTGTCACTTGAGATTTAGGGGAAAAATAAAATGCCCTTGGGAAATTTGCAATGGCAGCAAATTGTTTGCTGAACCTGATGGCTGCTCAGCTGGGCTGGGTTCAGGACAAGATTCGCGAAAATTTAAAATTTCAATTTAAATGAATTTCCGCGGTTTAAAGTAGGCGCCATGCACTTTTTCCGATCGGAAGTGCAAAACCGTATGCTGCAAAGAATTAAGCCGAAAACCACACCAGAAAGAAAAAGAATCGTTTTGGTATACGTTATAAAATGGATCTTTTTATTAATCGAGGATTGGTTGATAAGCTAACAGCCGAAAGGCGGCGACAACAAAATGTTTTTTTTTTTTTTTTTTTTTTAAAGATGGTACTGACGGTACCACTCAATAGCCTGAACCGCTACTTGCGGAGCCCGACACTAACACGCGATATGTTTTTTTTTTTTGAAAGGATTCACCCCTGGGAACACGATATACACAGCTTGTTCTAACACAAAAAGGGTACTTATCTTTCTTTCCTAATCTTCCAGAAAGTTCCTTGCCTGTAGAACTACCTCCTAGTCCTCCTCTTTCTAGTCCTGAGTTCTTCCTTGTTTCCTCCTCACTGTTTCTTCCCTTTTCCTCTCTAGGCTTCTTCCTTCCTTTTTTTTTTCTCTTTTTTTTTTTTTTTTTTTTTTTTAGAAAAACGATTAAACCTTTTCCTTTTTTTTTTCTTTTTTTATAAAAAAACGATTAAACTTTTTTTTTTTTTTTTTGCCAAACTTCTTTTAATCAAATCACTTTGATGGTCAACCAAGAAGTGGTTAACCCTATACCATCGATATTGGCTCGGACCGTAGGTCTCACACATACGTCCATTCGTACAACCGTTCATACGGATGCAACGGGCCAATTTTTTGGTCTTTGTGTGCAACACTCCGCAATTTTGCTGGAGTGTGCCACCATGCCTTGGACCTCCGTTGCTTCCATTCTCACTCACACACACCCCTGAAGGTCTCATTCTTATTTCCCACATCTGGGGAAAATTTCCCCAAGATTGGGATTTCCCTTTGGTCCGAGCTAATATTTCCCTTACGATCAATCATTGGGGTTGCATTCAGTCGCAATGCAACCCCAGTCCTTCCAAAAGATAAAAAAAGGAAAAAGATAATTTGCCAAACAGTATACGGCCTATTCGCGTTTATATGTCCTGATCATTATCCGTTGATCATTATCCGTTTCGGATAATGATCGGATGAGGTATCGTGGGGGCGAAACAAGGAACTACCCATGTGACGAGACTATTGGAAGGAGTTCTACCTCCGAGCGCTACCCAATGTAAACTAACCAACGACATCCCGGTGAATCCTTTTGTCTTAAACTTCGTAAGTGCGGGGCACGCAAATGGGGGTCCAGTCTTTACAATTATATATTTTTTTTTTTTACAATGTTTTATTTGGGGTTCGATGGGCGACCGTCCGTCACCGAATAGGGCGTCAGTAGTTTTGAATCTTCTGGGGTTTATGGCACGCAGAGGGTTCCAGACTGTCCATCTGGCTCTAGACGTAACGCGCTTTTACTAAAGTGACCGTCCGTCACTACTAAAGAGACTCCTGTCTCTGCCTTCTCGCAGACCTAGTGGTTGTTCCCTCCGACAAGCATAGAAGCAGAAAGACAGAGTTCAAGAACCCACCAATTCTTCCCGCCAATATGCTTCTCCAAGGAAACAACGGACATAAAATGAAGGGGTGGGCCAAAACAACGGATTGGGCAGGAAAGAAATGGGTGGAGCGGAGATGCCTTCTAAGGCAAAGGAGACTACCCGATGGGGAAGACGACACCACACAAGGGCAAGAGCCGACAACTTCGGTAAAGGCTCCTAAACATTAATTCGTTGGGCGCGGTTCCTGCGCCTTTCCTCTGGTCGCTTCTATAATGGACCGTCCGTCCTACCTGCGATGGTTGATCCTTCAAGATACTAAGAGGGTGCACCAATGGCTGATGAACCCATGGCTGCCCACCACCCTTCTAGGATTTTGAAGAACCAACGGAAAAGAATGTAAGTGGAAAGACGAAGGAAGGGAAAGAGTAGAACTTGTTGTGGTAAATTTTACCGCAACAAACCCCACCCTTACCTCCGAGGAAATGTGCTTATTATGCTAGGCAAAGAAGCCATTTCCTGAGGCTCTGTAGGCTCGGGTATTTGGAAGGCATCAGTGGCCAACCTGCCAGTCTCTACACGCGAATGAAAAAAAGTGGAAGCAAAGATTTCGATTAGGTGTTACCGCCGGAATGAGACAATATCCGTATCAAGAATTAAAGGAACAAGCAAATATGCAACAAAAATCCAAAAAAACGAATTACAAGTGTAAACTCGAATCCTATATTACAAATTTAACTCAACCGATACTATAAACTACCTTTACTATTCAATTGATTTTCGTTTTGGGACTTCAGACTGGTTATTGTTCGATTGGTTCAATCGTTATATGGCTTAAGGTCCTTACAGTGCCATGTACCGCGTTCTTTACCGTCATCGTCTTCTAGTATGTAGGTCCACGGGGACACTCTTTTCCGAATTCTGTAAGGACCGATAAATTTAGGGGCCAGCTTAGCGGCATAAAATTTCGCGGCGTCCGATAGAACAAAATTTCTTCGCCACACAAGCTCGTTCGGGAGATACTGAGTATCTCTCCGTCGGAGATTGTAGGCCTTCGCGGACTTCTTGGTTGCCACCTCTAGTTTTTTTCCTATGTCTATCCTCAACCTCCTAAATTTATCACCTAACGCTTCAACATCTACATCCCTATCGCTAACATGGTCGCCCACGGTTGGTATCTCCCGTCCGTGAGTAACCATATCCTTCCCAAAGTTTGCATAGTACGGTGAGACTCCTAACACCTCATGCTGAGCCGTACGTATGGCGCAAGCTACCTTCGAGAGGTGGGTATCCCATTCCCGATGGTTCTCTGAGATATAAGCCCTAAGTGTGGTTTTTATTATCTGGTTAATGCGTTCCGCAGGGTTGGCTTGGGGATGATAATGCGCCGTATATTGCAGGCGCGATCCATAAGACTTGCATAGAGTGGACAGTTCCTTGCTACGGAACTGGGGACCATTGTCACAGACGGTTACCGATGGGACGCCAAATAGAAGAAAGACATTGTCCTCTAGTTCTCTGCATACAGATTTCACTGTTGCAGACCGCAGAGGGAAAAGAAGAGGGAACTTGGTAAAATAGTCTACGACCGTGAGTATATAAGTGAAGCCCCTAAACGACCTTGGGAGCGGACCTACCAAATCTACACACACCGTTTCCCACGGTGATGTAGTCCCTACTCTCTCCGTCATAAGACCAGCCGGCTTTTCGTTAACCGGTTTCACCTGTTGGCAAACTTTGCAGCTCCTAACATATCTCGTAATATCCCCTCTCATTTTTGGCCAATAATACTTGGCCCCTATCCTAGCGAAAGTCTTCCTAATTCCCATGTGTCCTGCTAATGGACTATCATGGCATTGTTTTAAAATATTAAGCCTATCTGTTTTCCCTACTACTAGCTTCCACTCGTCGTTGTTCTCGTGCACCATCACCCTTCTGGTTTTCACGAATTTAAACAAACGACCGCTCTCTACTCTCCACGTTGGATACGCAAGGGGGTTTGTCTTGACTAGCGAGATCATCTTCAAAACCCAAGGGTCCAAATCCGCATCCGAAATCTCGGCCACTGCCGGGACTCCGCGCGAAAGCATGTCAGGAACCACATGCTCTTTCCCCTTCCGGTGAATGATCTCGAAGTCGAATTGTTGGAGCCGAACTGCCCAACGCGCTAATCTTCCTTGCGGATCCTTCAGATTACTCAACCATACCAGCGAATAATGATCGGTTACGACCGTAAATCGACTACCTTCGATATACGCTCGTAACTTCTCAATCGCCCATAGCACGGCTAAGCACTCCTTTTCCGTAGTTGAGTAGTTGCGCTCACACCTGTTAAGAGACCTACTGAGGTAACAAATGACCTTCTCCCCATCCTCAAAACTCTGGGAGAGAACAGCTCCAATCCCATAATCTGACGCATCGGTTTGGACTACAAAGGGGCGATTAAAATCCGGGCACGTCAGAATGGGTGCTGTCACTAAGCATTCCTTGGCTTTTCTAAAACTATCCTCACATTCACTAGTCCAAATGAATTTCCTATTCTTTTTCAGTAAATCTGAAAGGGGCCTAACCAATACAGCGAAATTCGGTACGAAGCGTCTGTACCAAGACACGGTTCCTATAAAGCTCCTAACCTCTTTTGTATTTTTGGGAGCTGGTATCTTTACCATACTCTCCACCTTTTCCGGATCCACATGCAACCCATTTCGGTCAACCATATATCCCAGGAACTTTAAAGACGGTTTACAAAAATGGCACTTATCCCGACCGACTTTCAAACCTGCCTCCGTCAGCCGTCTGAGGACCTCTTTCAGTATTTCCAGGTGTTTTTGGAACGAGTTTGTGACGATGATAATGTCGTCTAAATACACAAATACGAACGGCTCGAGATCGGCACCCAACACGCTGTCGATGAACCTCTGCCAAGTCGCTGGTGCATTGTGTAAGCCGAATGGCATTCTCTTGAACTGAAAGAGACCTCTGTTCGGCACTGTGAAAGCGGTGAAGGGTCTCGATTTTTCTTCCATCAGGATCTGCCAGTAAGCTGACTTTATGTCCAGGGAGGACAGATATTGTGCGTCCCGAAGTTTATCCAACGTTGCCGAAATGAAAGGGAGTGGATACGCGTCCCTATCAGTGACTTTATTGAGCTTCCTATAGTCGACACAGAACCTATACGACCCATCCTTCTTCTTAATAAGAACTATAGGGGATGCCCATGGACTGCTAGATTTTTCAATAACCCCCGCGTCCATCATCTCCTGTAGCTCTTTATCAATATGAACCTGCATGGCAGGCGAAACCGGGTAGTACCTTTGCTTTATAGGTTCTGCCGACGTCCTAATTTTATGCTCTACCAATCGTGTGCACCCTAAGCCGTTTGGCATTGCTTTGAACGCATCGCTTAGTGTAGCCTCCAGCTGCTTTTCCTCCGACTCTTCCAAGTCTCCCTTTTCCCGAATGGATGTTAGGGCGACCATGTCGTCCTGGTCCGAAAATCTCCACCTGCCCGACCTCAGATCCGGGACGATACCCGAGAGTGCCCAAAAATCCGCACCAAGGATCATGACATGGGGGAGGGTTGGGATAACGAGACATTCCAGAAGAACGGACTTATCTTCCACCTCGATTGGTAAAGTTACAACTCCTAAAACTCCTATTCCTACACCATCAGCTAAAGACACAGATTTTATCCTACTTTGTCCTAACGCTAAACCTAAATCCTGAAGAACCTTCCAGCCGTCCCTGCAAATTATAGTTCTTGACGCTCCTGAGTCTAATAACCCTAACAACCTAATTCCATATATACTAATTCCTAAGTAGGGACGGCTATCCCTTTCGTTTGCCTCCAAAGTGAAACTAAGCTGAACGACTTCAGGCGACTGGTCGCCAGCAGGCGACTGGTCGCCAGCAGGCGACTTATCCTCTAATGTCTGCGAGGCTCCTGTCCTGCTGACCCAGGAGTCCGCCTTGCGTTTTCCGAACACTTCCGACAATCCTTGCGTCGTACCCCGATTTCCCCACAACCATAGCAACGACTAGGAGCGGAACAGGTGTTAGCGAAATGTCCAGGGTCACCACAGTTGTAACAACGAAGTTGTTTGTTTCTTGTTGTCCGGTCTTGTCTACTTGGTGGGAGAGTCCTGCTGATTGTCGCAACTCTAGGTGATTCTTCTGTTGTAACGTACGCTAAATCTGGCTCCAATAGGTTTCGGCTCCTACTGTTTGGAGGAGGAGTGAAGGTCTCCACATTTGCCCGTACGGTCTCGAGTCGTCGACCTAATGCCACCAACTCGTTCACTGATTTTGGATCAGCTAGGCCTAGTTGCGTTTGATAGAAGGGAGCCAGGTTCCTTTGTAAAATACCTAGCTTCCTCCTTTCCGTCAAGGGTTCCGACAACCTCTGAAACAAGTTCGTCATTGTCGCTACGTAAACCCCTATTGTCTCGTCTTTTCCTTGAGTCCGTCTGCGTATTTCTTCTAGTAGTAGGTCATCGTAATTTGGGGGTAGAAATTCGAGTTTGAGTTCCCTAATCAACTGGTCCCAGTTTCCTACATTTTCCCTAACCGCCCTAAACCAAATGAGCGCCTTCCCAACAAACAGATCGACAGCTGATTTGAAGAGGTGTTCTTCCGAGACACCCCGTGCTTCCCTAAGTTCTTCTACTCGTTCGAGAAAAGCGTTTACCGATGAACCACACCGTTCACCCGTAAACTTTACGTTCCATTTCTCGATTCTTTCAGAACACCGCTCCAGTGAAGGAGGAATTACAAGTTGATCTACGGGTCTGGATTCGACTCGTTCCGGCGACCGTTGAACCCTCGATGAACCACTTGCTTGTGGTGTACCTCTGTCTTCCTCTTCTTCTTCGTTCTCACTCTCTTCGTCCGTCAATTCCCCAAGCAACAAAATTAGGGCATTTCTAAGGGTGAGCCGACCTGCTACTTCCTCCTTTGATTCTGCCCTGGCCCTATCTAAACGACCCAACGACCATTCAATTTTTGTCAGGATCTTTAAATAATCCGACGACTTCGGATCAGTTGGCCGATCCTTTAGAAGGTCTTCGATCTCGCTGATCTTGGATTTGACAGCGTCAAAATCTTCCTCAAAAGTAAACGGATAGTTTAAATCCGTTGACCCCATTGAGCCCCTACGCTCTAGCAACCTAGCAGCCCGAAGTGATTTCCGCATTGCGTCCACACCCCCTTTTGATGGTGCGGAGAGACCTCGAGCTCGGATTTCGTAGGTTAACTCCTCTGCCGACAAACGATTAATCTTTAATTTCGACATGCTAAATATATTGATAAGCTGATCACACAAATCACTCACCCACTCCGAACAAGAAATGTAACCACACCAAACTGATTAAATCAAAACAAGACTACCGAGAAATCAAAATCAAAATCCACCGAAGTTCTTAAACAGCTGTTTGCCTGAAAGTTCAAGGATCTTAGAAAAAAAGAACGAAAACGAACCCAAAAAAAAATGTCAGAACAAACTAGGTAATTGCGGGTTATGAATGTGTGTAAATATATGTGTAAATATATATATATGTAAATATAAAAGGAACGAAACGAACCCACACAAAAAAATGTCAGAACAAACTAGGTAATTGCGGGTTATGAATGTGTGTAAATATATGTGTAAATATATATATATGTAAATATAAAAGGAACGAAACGAACCCAAACAAATGTCAGAACAAACTATATTAAATGCGATTATGAATATATGTAAAAATATATGGCAAAACAAATATGTATATGAGTACTAAATATGTATGAATAAATGTGTTAGGTATATGTAGTTGTTGAAGAAGTACAAATGTGCAAAAATTTACTTGATTTGTTTATGTTTTTTTTTCTTTTAAATTTCAATTTTTTTTTTTAAGTGAATTGGTGGGTCGTCAAACAAAGGAAACGAAAACACGGTGAAATGAAACCTACTTGCAACCCAGGGTACCTACGACCTGGTTAAATCCAATTACTTCCCTCGTCGATCTGCAACTTGACTTTGTCGATACTTGAGAAATTTTCCACAACGGATCTCGTTGTTTGCTGTGTTATTTCATTTCCAAGCTGACCCACTGTCCCTGCAAATATGAAACCGAAAGTAAAAGAGCACCAAACAGAGTAAAAGACACAAAGAACGACACACTTCCCTGATAATAGCGTTTTCCACTAGCCCCACGTTGGGCGCCAATTGTTGCAAAATTTTCCCGAACGGATGTTAATTCTATCGGAAGTTATCAATATTTACGATGGCCGGGTTGCCGGCAAAACAAAAAAAACTACTTAAAATATAACTAAACACCGGAATCTTATATAAAAAAAAAACGAACCACGCGGTTGGTGGTTAAAGCTCCAAGTGGCGATCTGTCACTTGAGATTTAGGGGAAAAATAAAATGCCCTTGGGAAATTTGCAATGGCAGCAAATTGTTTGCTGAACCTGATGGCTGCTCAGCTGGGCTGGGTTCAGGACAAGATTCGCGAAAATTTAAAATTTCAATTTAAATGAATTTCCGCGGTTTAAAGTAGGCGCCATGCACTTTTTCCGATCGGAAGTGCAAAACCGTATGCTGCAAAGAATTAAGCCGAAAACCACACCAGAAAGAAAAAGAATCGTTTTGGTATACGTTATAAAATGGATCTTTTTATTAATCGAGGATTGGTTGATAAGCTAACAGCCGAAAGGCGGCGACAACAAAATGTTTTTTTTTTTTTTTTTTTTTTAAAGATGGTACTGACGGTACCACTCAATAGCCTGAACCGCTACTTGCGGAGCCCGACACTAACACGCGATATGTTTTTTTTTTTTGAAAGGATTCACCCCTGGGAACACGATATACACAGCTTGTTCTAACACAAAAAGGGTACTTATCTTTCTTTCCTAATCTTCCAGAAAGTTCCTTGCCTGTAGAACTACCTCCTAGTCCTCCTCTTTCTAGTCCTGAGTTCTTCCTTGTTTCCTCCTCACTGTTTCTTCCCTTTTCCTCTCTAGGCTTCTTCCTTCCTTTTTTTTTTCTCTTTTTTTTTTTTTTTTTTTTTTTAGAAAAACGATTAAACCTTTTCCTTTTTTTTTTCTTTTTTTATAAAAAAACGATTAAACTTTTTTTTTTTTTTTTTGCCAAACTTCTTTTAATCAAATCACTTTGATGGTCAACCAAGAAGTGGTTAACCCTATACCATCGATATTGGCTCGGACCGTAGGTCTCACACATACGTCCATTCGTACAACCGTTCATACGGATGCAACGGGCCAATTTTTTGGTCTTTGTGTGCAACACTCCGCAATTTTGCTGGAGTGTGCCACCATGCCTTGGACCTCCGTTGCTTCCATTCTCACTCACACACACCCCTGAAGGTCTCATTCTTATTTCCCACATCTGGGGAAAATTTCCCCAAGATTGGGATTTCCCTTTGGTCCGAGCTAATATTTCCCTTACGATCAATCATTGGGGTTGCATTCAGTCGCAATGCAACCCCAGTCCTTCCAAAAGATAAAAAAAGGAAAAAGATAATTTGCCAAACAGTATACGGCCTATTCGCGTTTATATGTCCTGATCATTATCCGTTGATCATTATCCGTTTCGGATAATGATCGGATGAGGTATCGTGGGGGCGAAACAAGGAACTACCCATGTGACGAGACTATTGGAAGGAGTTCTACCTCCGAGCGCTACCCAATGTAAACTAACCAACGACATCCCGGTGAATCCTTTTGTCTTAAACTTCGTAAGTGCGGGGCACGCAAATGGGGGTCCAGTCTTTACAATTATATATTTTTTTTTTTTACAATGTTTTATTTGGGGTTCGATGGGCGACCGTCCGTCACCGAATAGGGCGTCAGTAGTTTTGAATCTTCTGGGGTTTATGGCACGCAGAGGGTTCCAGACTGTCCATCTGGCTCTAGACGTAACGCGCTTTTACTAAAGTGACCGTCCGTCACTACTAAAGAGACTCCTGTCTCTGCCTTCTCGCAGACCTAGTGGTTGTTCCCTCCGACAAGCATAGAAGCAGAAAGACAGAGTTCAAGAACCCACCAATTCTTCCCGCCAATATGCTTCTCCAAGGAAACAACGGACATAAAATGAAGGGGTGGGCCAAAACAACGGATTGGGCAGGAAAGAAATGGGTGGAGCGGAGATGCCTTCTAAGGCAAAGGAGACTACCCGATGGGGAAGACGACACCACACAAGGGCAAGAGCCGACAACTTCGGTAAAGGCTCCTAAACATTAATTCGTTGGGCGCGGTTCCTGCGCCTTTCCTCTGGTCGCTTCTATAATGGACCGTCCGTCCTACCTGCGATGGTTGATCCTTCAAGATACTAAGAGGGTGCACCAATGGCTGATGAACCCATGGCTGCCCACCACCCTTCTAGGATTTTGAAGAACCAACGGAAAAGAATGTAAGTGGAAAGACGAAGGAAGGGAAAGAGTAGAACTTGTTGCCCCACGTTGGGCGCCAATTGTTGCAAATTTTCCCGAACGGATGTTAATTCTATCGGAAGTTATCAATATTTACGATGGCCGGGTTGCCGGCAAAACAAAAAAACTACTTAAAATATAACTAAACACCGGAATCTTATAAAAAAAACCGAACCACGCGGTTGGTGGTTAAAGCTCCAAGTGGCGATCTGTCACTTGAGATTTAGGGGAAAAATAAAATGCCCTTGGGAAATTTGCAATGGCAGCAAATTGTTTGCTGAACCTGATGGCTGCTCAGCTGGGCTGGGTTCAGGACAAGATTCGCGAAAATTTAAAATTTCAATTTAAATGAATTTTCGCGGTTTAAAGTAGGCGCCATGCACTTTTTCCGATCGGAAGTGCAAAACCGTATGCTGCAAAGAATTAAGCCGAAAACCACACCAGAAAGAAAAAGAATCGTTTTGGTATACGTTATAAAATGGATCTTTTTATTAATCGAGGATTGGTTGATAAGCTAACAGCCGAAAGGCGGCGACAACAAAATGTTTTTTTTTTTTTAAAGATGGTACTGACGGTACCACTCAATAGCCTGAACCGCTACTTGCGGAGCCCGACACTAACACGCGATATGTTTTTTTTTTTTGAAAGGATTCACCCCTGGGAACACGATATACACAGCTTGTTCTAACACAAAAAGGGTACTTATCTTTCTTTCCTAATCTTCCAGAAAGTTCCTTGCCTGTAGAACTACCTCCTAGTCTTCCTCTTTCTAGTCCTGAGTTCTTCCTTGTTTCCTCCTCACTGTTTCTTCCCTTTTTCTCTCTAGGCTTCTTCCTTCCTTTTTTTTTTTCCTTTTTTTTTTTCTTTTTTTATAAAAAAAACGATTAAACTTTTTTTTTTTTTTTGCCAAACTTCTTTTAATCAAATCACTTTGATGGTCAACCAAGAAGTGATTAACCCTATACCATCGATATTGGCTCGGACCGTAGGTCTCACACATACGTCCATTCGTACAACCGTTCATACGGATGCAACGGGCCAATTTTTTGGTCTTTGTGTGCAACACTCCGCAATTTTGCTGGAGTGTGCCACCATGCCTTGGACCTCCGTTGCTTCCATTCTCACTCACACACACCCCTGAAGGTCTCATTCTTATTTCCCACATCTGGGGAAAATTTCCCCAAGATTGGGATTTCCCTTTGGTCCGAGCTAATATTTCCCTTACGATCAATCATTGGGGTTGCATTCAGTCGCAATGCAACCCCAGTCCTTCCAAAAGATAAAAAAAGGAAAAAGATAAGAACCAACGACATCCCGGTGAATCCTTTTGTCTTAAACTTCGTAAGTGCGGGGCACGCAAATGGGGGTCCAGTCTTTACAATTATATATTTTTTTTTTTTACACCGAATAGGGCGTCAGTAGTTTTGAATCTTCTGGGGTTTATGGCACGCAGAGGGTTCCAGACTGTCCATCTGGCTCTAGACGTAACGCGCTTTTACTAAAGTGACCGTCCGTCACTACTAAAGAGACTCCTGTCTCTGCCTTCTCGCAGACCTAGTGGTTGTTCCCTCCGACAAGCATAGAAGCAGAAAGACAGAGTTCAAGAACCCACCAATTCTTCCCGCCAATATGCTTCTCCAAGGAGACAACGGACATAAAATGAAGGGGTGGGCCAAAACAACGGATTGGGCAGGAAAGAAATGGGTGGAGCGGAGATGCCTTCTAAGGCAAAGGAGACTACCCGATGGGGAAGACGACACCACACAAGGGCAAGAGCCGACAACTTCGGTAAAGGCTCCTAAACATTAATTCGTTGGGCGCGGTTCCTGCGCCTTTCCTCTGGTCGCTTCTATAATGGACCGTCCGTCCTACCTGCGATGGTTGATCCTTCAAGATACTAAGAGGGTGCACCAATGGCTGATGAACCCATGGCTGCCCACCACCCTTCTAGGATTTTGAAGAACCAACGGAAAAGAATGTAAGTGGAAAGACGAAGGAAGGGAAAGAGTAGAACTTGTTGTGGTAAATTTTACCGCAACAAACCCCACCCTTACCTCCGAGGAAATGTGCTTATTATGCTAGGCAAAGAAGCCATTTCCTGAGGCTCTGTAGGCTCGGGTATTTGGAAGGCATCAGTGGCCAACCTGCCAGTCTCTACACGCGAATGAAAAAAAGTGGAAGCAAAGATTTCGATTAGGTGTTACCGCCGGAGTGAGACAATATCCGTATCAAGAATTAAAGGAACAAGCAAATATGCAACAAAAATCCAAAAAACGAATTACAAGTGTAAACTCGAATCCTATATTACAAATTTAACTCAACCGATACTATAAACTACCTTTACTATTCAATTGATTTTCGTTTTGGGACTTCAGACTGGTTATTGTTCGATTGGTTCAATCGTTGCGTAGACTGACGCCATTGTACGGGAAAGGAGAATTCAGCCGATTTGTTGACAAGAGGTATTTCCGAGAGTCTCAAAGTGAAAGCGGTTACTGAATGTAACTAGTTACGTAATGCGTTTTTGAAGATGCAATAAGAACAATCCTTGTGAAAGCAAAGGCGATAGTAAATACTCATCCCCTCACATATATGTCAAGTGATCCATTAGAGATAACTCCTTTGACTCCAGTACACTTTTTATTGAGTTGCAATCATCTTCCTAACATAACCAACATAGAGGCAAGCGATATTCAGAACCCGTGGAAGCAACGAGTAAAACATACAAACCATCTTCTTAATCGCTGGCGTGCGGAACATGTTCAACTTTTAAGATCCTTTCACCACAATAAAGAGGGATCGTCAACGCAGTTTCAACCCAATGATGTTGTTCATGTCTATGACTCGGGGAGACCTCGAATCAACTGGAAACTAGCCCTCATAGAGAGAGTCCACGAGGGTTGCGACGAAAAGGTTAGAGCTTGTGAAATAAGGTGTTGTGATATTTCGGCTAGGGTTTGAAATGATAAAACATTATTCTGTTCCAAAACACTCTATTTATTATTGTTTAAAAGCAACTTTCAATTAATTGACAAACGATTTCACTACTATTTCACAATCTCGTATCTTTCACTATTAAGACTAATATAGCGATGTATTCGATCTCCTTCCTTGAATCCCGTTGTGGTCGCCTTGACATCCTACCTCGTTTTCATGCGGTCACTGGCTATCTTGATCTTATCCATGGTTCTTTGGTGTACGTCCCTAATAATCTGTCAGAGGTCTGCGACATACATAGTCGTCTTCATTTCTGTTCTCTTCAGACGGCGGTGATCCGAACATCAATTTACTAGGTAACATTGGAATATGCCTATCCCAATCGCATTGCTTGTCGCCAACGACCTTTGATAGGTGTTCATTCAAGGTTCTGTTGAAGCGTTCTACCATCCCGTCCGATTGTGGGTGGAGCGGTGTTGTTCTCGTCTTTTTAATCCCCAGTAGATCGCACACCCTTTGATAAATCTTAGACTCGAAGTTACGCCCTTGATCCGAGTGCAATTCCATCGGTACGCCGAATCTGCTCACCCAGTAGTAAACGATCTGCTCAATCACGGTTTTGGCTTCCTGGTTACGGAGAGCGAGAGCTTCAGGCCACTTACTGAAGTAGTCCATAACAACGAGAATGTAGCGATTGGTGTTTTGGGTTTCAGGAAGCGGTCTTGCGATTCTCTCGAAGGGCGCTCCAACGTTGTATTGCTGCATTCTGCCGTGAGCTTTAACCCTCGGGCCCTTACTGTCGGCGCAGGTGACACACTATCTGCACCAATTTTTGACGTCGTCCTTGGCGTTCTCGCACCTTTTCTAACATGATGTGGACGAAATGATGTGTTCCAAATATTTGACATCTGGCCTGAAGAGATGACATTTCTTCTGGTTTAGCTCTAGCTGTGCACTTCGTAATCCTTGGAATACTTCCTTTAAGTTATCTCGATGTTCTTGAAAAGTTTTTGCCGACCACGATGAGATCGTTCAGGTAGACCAAACAGGTTTTCAATGTAAGTCCCAGCGAAACGCGTTCCATTAGGTGCTCAAAAGTTGCCGGAGCATTGCACAATCCGATTGGCATTACTGTGAATTGCCAAAGCCCGTTTCCTGCGGTGAAGACTGTGTTCTCACGGTCCTCCGGATAACTCTGTACTTGCCAGTATCCACTCTTCAGATAGTGTGTACAGTGTGTCGTCAGTCCTTGACAAGGGGTAGCTTTCCTTCTTGGTGTCATTATTAAGCTGTCGATAATCCACGCAGAATTTGTTGGTGCCGTCTTTCTTCTTCACCAGACCATTCGCTGATGCCCACGGACTCTTAGAGCTTTTGATCAACCTTCCTTTTCCATAGTCGAAACCATTTCTAGGAGGTTGACGTATTGGTCTTGCATCTCCAGTGTCTATTCGGTATTGTTCCAAATGTGTGCTGCCATTCTCGCCGTCCTGCAAGGCAAATACATCGGCAAATTCGTTGTTTAGTTTCGCTGCCATCGCTCGTTACTCCTGATTCAGCTTGGTTGGCCTGAGTATAGTTCTTTTCAACTCGGCTGTGCGACTTGATTGCAAAGATATAGCAGCATTATCCTTCGACAACTTGCTGACAGCAGTTATCGGTACGCACGCTCCGATCCATTGTCCTTGCTTTAGTTTGAGACTCTTATATCCCACATTTAAGATTTTTTCTGGAACCATATTGCCTTTCGGTTCAATGAGCATCTTTCCCACGACGTAGTTCTGATTTTTAGAGTCCGGCTCAATCAAATAGAATCGATGGCTCCCAAGATCACCTTCCAGCTTCGCCCAAATAAGTGTCTCTGCGGAAAGTGGTAAGATCTCGTCCTTGCTGACTACTGTCCTAAGGCATGCGGCATTCTCATTCCCGAACACCATCGGACTTTCAACGTTCCTGTACTTAAGTAATTGAGTTCCGATGTCGAGCACTACATTATGCGCCTTCATAAAGTCAACTCCAATGATGCGTTCGCCGCATATATCGGCCACTGGGAATACGTGGATGAATGTTAGTCCTACCAGATTGATCGTAAGAACAACCTCTCTATACACCATAGCCGTCGCTCCTGTTGCTGTTTTCAGACAGTAGCTACTGGTATTGTGCAGCCATGAATTATGAGCGATATCCCTTCTTATAATGGAGGCAGTGGCACATGTGTCAATAGTAGCCACACACTTATTCTGACCAATGTGGGTTTCCACTGTAAGACTATTTGTACTTCGTTTTGTTTGGGAGACTTCGATTATGATCCTGCGAGCGTCAATTCCAGAAACCAACTTCTGCCCCTCGAAGTTGGTCCTCACACGTTTTCCGCCTGTTGACTTGATGTTGCGCTGCTTGCAGGATAGATGTTATTCCTGCCAGATTCCTCTTCGTTACGCCTCCTTGCAGCGCATTGTTGACAACTGCGCCGTTTAAGTGGAGCCCTGCACTCACGCTGCAGATGTCGTATTTTGTTGCAGTTCCAGCAACGGACTTGTCCTGCACTTGCACTGTTCCGCTCCAGCTTTCATCTTCAGGGCAAATGTTAGAGCCTCAGGGAGGGTTGTTTGGATTCAATAACTCAGCCAGTTGTTGTTCGTTGCTTGGAGCCACGCCGTCATCTTTTACTATCCTCGATCTAGGGCAGGTAACTAAAATATGCCAGTTTGATAGTTCTAAACCACAGAAAGTGCATGTTAAGAGGCCCTGTGCTGTGTAGTAATGCCTACTTGTGAAGAGAGTTTTGCCAGTTCTTATGCGGAGAAGTTTTACATAGTTTTCTCTTGATAGGTTTGAATTACGAGTACACGGACTGCGTAGATGATGTGTCTGGTACTTACGCAGAAAGGTATGATTATCTTTCCATAAGACTGCTTACCCTTTATCCCTTAGTGCTGCAAACTGTTTTCGTATAATTAAAGCAGAGTTTGGTGCTTCTACTGTAAGTGGGAGAGTAAAAAATTTCTTTAGCTGCAGTGTCAGCGTCTTGATTGCCCCTTAAACCTACATGGCCAGGAACCCAAGCCAAAAAGATGTCTCTACTGGAACTTAATATAGCCCTGATTTTTTCAAAGGATGGACATTTGTTTGATTCACTTTTAAGACCATTTAAAACACTGAGATTGTGTGTGAATATTATTTTCTTCCCAGGTAGATCTTTGGTGAGAGACAGACATTTCTGGATAGCTGTTAGTTCCGATATATAGCTTCCGGTAAATTCGGGCAAAAGTCCTTGGTGGATTGTTTTAGTCTCTGTGTTGGATGTAAGTTCAACAACTGCGTACGACGAGGTGGAATTTCTGAATGAGCCATCAGTGTAAAATATTCTATCTAGTTTTATTCTCTCTATCATCTCATTGTGGAGTGCTTTGAATTGTTAATCCGTTGTATCTTTTTGCTTGTGGTTCGCCCAGGTGGTATTTACTCGTATTAGCAACGTATTTCTTTTCCAAGGAGGTGGAGGTCTAGGTGTTGCCGAGTAACTCTCCATATTTGGAAGACAAATTTCGGGGGTTTCCAACAAAGGAACCATGTTAGTTATTGCGGAAATAGTGCCCTTACGAGGTTTTCCCATACTCAGTGATCCCCTAATTACCATGTGGAGTGGATGCAATGGATTTTCCAGAGCTTTATTTATAAGTGCAACAGATCTATTCTTTCCAAGGTATTCAAAGGAAAAATAACCAGTTTCTACACGAAGTGCTATTATTGGCATTGTTTTAAGGGCACCTGTTGCTGTGCGAAAACATTGGTTGATCGCGGCGTTTATACTTTCTACATTTTCTTGGAGGTCCACATAAAGGCTGTCAAGCCATGTTGAACAGAGCCTTCTACCAGAGTCTTAGCCAATCAGATCGCAGTCTCCATATGGGGGCCTTTACGTTTGGAGCAAACCATTTTAAGTGCATTGATGCGCATTTTAAGTTGATTTATTGCTGTTTTAATTTGTAAATTCCATTTTAAGTTTCCAGAAAAGTATATCCCGAGTATTCTTAATTCTCTTTTGAGTGGAATCGTAGCATTACGAAGAACCAGAGAAGGACAGATGCAAGCTCTTTTTCTGGAAATGTGGATTGCTTAAATTTATGTTGATGGAACTGAAGCACCTCTTTCCAGCGCCCATTGATGGATTGCTGAGTCAGTTGCTTCCAACAGTTGATTAACATGATTAGGATGTCCGGAAACCAATGTGAATGTATTGTCTGCATAAATGCCGACAAAGTCGAAGTCATACCTGGGATTATTAAGTTGACATATCAGCGAATCGATGTAGGCATTGTGTATTATTACGGATAGTGGCGATCCTTGTGGAACCCCGTTCTCCATTTGAACTATTGAAGAGAAGATTTAAATCCATTTACATTAACCTGAAAAGTTCGACCTTTCCAACCTTTCCGACCAATTCGTCTTGCAATGATTTTTTCAGAAATTTTGGAGAGAACTGGGGGAAGTGATATAGGCCGATATTCTTCAAACAAGTGAGAAATTCGTGTTGTTTTTTTTGGAATGGGCTTAAATAGTGCTCTCTTCCAATCATGTGGGATATTACCAGTAATTATTATATTATTGTATAAAGTACAGATTCTTTTTTTTAGATTTTCATCGCAGTGTTTTATCATACTGTATGTTATCTTATCACTTCCCGGAGAAGTTCCTTTCGCGGTGCAGATAGTCATTTTAAGTTCGGTAGTTGTTATTTTCTCAGCAAGATATTTTGCCTGCGTCGCCAAAGATGGCAGATCGTTTATTGTTTGGAATTGATCAAGTTGTGCGGGAAAGTGCTGTCGGAGCTACAGTTTTTCCATAATTGGGCAAAGGTGTTAACTACTCGTATTATTTCTGAGTCATTTATAAAAGTTTGGTTCGATAGCATGTAGGGAAAGTCTTTTTGTGGGTTTGAAGCCCGAAGTGATTTTATTCTGCTCCAAAGAGTCTTGAGGTCTAAGGAAAGTTTCAT
The DNA here is from genome assembly GCA_928272305.1 of Volucella inflata. Taxonomy (NCBI): domain Eukaryota; kingdom Metazoa; phylum Arthropoda; class Insecta; order Diptera; family Syrphidae; genus Volucella; species Volucella inflata. The sequence goes on from OV743716.1 coordinate 63,186,959, forward strand.
TGTATTAACGAAGTTCTCCCACGATGTTCTTTTTGCCAGAATTAACTCTCTTCGAAATTTGGCAAAGCATTTTCTGTACGCAATGCAGTTTTTCATGATGGGATTCCTACGTTATTTCACCCAGGCTTTGTTTTTTTCTTTACAGAGTGTTGCAATTTCTTTTGTAAACCATACAGGATTCTTCGTATGCGTATTTCTAATTTTTGTTGTCGGGATAGATCTTGCTGCAGATTCTCTAATTATTTGTTTTAACTTTTGCAGCTTCCTGGTTTACATTGGAAGACACAGGTGTTTTAGATGAATGATTGCCTGAAGTTATTTTAAAGAGATCCCAGTTTGCTATCTCTTCCTTGAACCTCGCACTTATTTTTCTTTTACAAGGTGTTCTTCGTGTGATCTTTGCTTGTACCTAATACCTCCCATTGCAGCATGGGTGCAATATCCTCTGACGCAAGAGTAACATCAATGGCTGTAAAAGTATTTTTTGTGTTGAACATAGTGGGTTAACAGTCATTGAGGATTACTAGGCTTCGATCATTTGCGAATTCTTCCAAAGTGCTCTCTAGAGCGACTGTTGCACTGGAGCCCCAAAGAGTGTTTCTAGCATTTAAGTCTCCTAGGATGATATGATTGCAGTTGTTAGCTGACGGAATTCCACTAAGTATGTCGAGGCTTACTGGTATGTCCTGTTCCCTGTAAATGTTTGTTATAAGTAATGGCTTTTTTGTTTGGATAGTTATTGCTTGATGGAGCAGATTGGATGTGGATGTAACGTGTGAGGTTACTGGTATATTTTCCCTTAGAAGAATTCCTATTCCTGCCTTTGAATACTGATAGGATTTGTTAAAATGAAACGGCTTGTAGTTTTTCATATTAAAATACTTGAGGTTTTTTATCGGGATTTTATTTAGAAATTAAGAGTTCAAGAGCATGTTTATTGTTTGAATACAATTTGAGGTTCCACTGGAGGATTGGCAGATCAATTTCAAATGAAACTACTCGTAACACGACTGTAATTTATTGTTTTCTTTTGAGTGTGTTAAATTGGGATTGGTTGGTTTTTTGAGTGATTCATACTGAGTAGGAATTGTTGTAGTTGGGAAGTACTGTTCTTTATTTCCATGTATGACTAAAGAAAGAGAGAGCGTGCTCTCAGTCTTCAGATCCATAGTGTTAGTATTTGATGATGTTGATTGTATGCGTTCGATGTTGTCTTTGATTACTTGTGCCGCTCTTCTTGCAGGGCTATTTGTTCGAAAGGGATACTGGACAGTGGTAGATTTAATTGGAATTGCTAGCACAGATTTTTGCTGGTCTTGAGTGGGTTTATTTGAGGTTGAGTTGTTTGAGGAGCTATTGAAAATATTGGGATTTGGAGAAATAATTTTGTCAACGTTTGTTTCCATGAGTATGCGTTTGTTTATGATTTCGGCAATTGTTAGTTTACAGGTATTTCGTTGCCTTGGAGCTGAAAGTAGGTGAAGTGTGGGGTTAATGTTGTAAATCTGCAAGGCCCCTCGAACAGTGACGATCAGCTTTAATTTTATTCACCGATTTGTACCTAAGAAAAGAAGGGCAAGCAGGGTCGTATGACGCATGGTTTTCTTCATTGCGATTAATGCAGAAGATGCGTTGGCAAGAAGTATGCGGAGGTGGAAGGCAGCATTCTATGCAAATCGCCGAGTTTTTGCAGTGGTTTTTCGTGTGCCCAAGCTTTTGACACGAAACACAACGCATTGGGTTTGGAATAAACTCATCGACTTTACAGTTCAGCCAGCCAATTCTTATTTCATCTGGTCGTCGAATCAAATCAAAAGTGATTATAGCAGCACCCGTGGCTACTACCGTTCTTGTCCTTTATCATTATTTTCTTCACTCCGCTCACCTTGAATTTTTGGAGTTCGGATAATAGTTCTTCTTCTGACAGATCGACAATGTAGCGAGAATATATTCTACCCATAACCGTGTTTAGATTTGCGTGGCTTGTGATTTTGATTGGAATTAGGTCGACGAATTTCGCATTAAGGAATTTTTCGGCTGTCTGCAGGTTTGTAACCTTTACCAGTAGGTCTCCTGCTCTCATGGCTCTAACATCCAGAAAATCTTTTGAGATGAATTCTAGGCCGCGGTTGATCTGAAAGGGATTATATGTGGAAAGTGGTCGCAAGCTATCTCCAACCGGCACCAGAAATTACAATGAAGCGAGGTATGTTGTTATCAATATTGATTGAAGGTAATGGTGCGTACTCTGAGTCGTAGAACTTCCGTTTGTTCTGTTTTTCACCCCGGCCTAACACACATTCAGAGTTGGTTGAAGCGGTTATGGTCTATGGGGGGCCCTCCCCCTTTCATTCTTGGATTGCTTGGTTTGCCTTATACCACTGAACTGTGTTAATGTTTGTGCCGAAATAACAGGAAGAATTTATTAAGTTCACTTACCCCGAAAAAGAAGATCGGTAGGCAGGTTTGATTCACTGATTGTATATTTTGTTGTTAGTCACTATCAAGAGTTAAGTTTGGGACGCTTACTAGAAAAGAAAAAATAACGTTGCAAGATGAAAAAAGCACTTGATCAAGTTCAAATACGGACTTTATGATTAGGATAAGATAAATGCGCCAACCGTTCGATATCGGCCTGCAACTGCTGAAGTGTTTCTCCCTTCTTCTGGACTCTGCTGCGCAGTTGGACTCTGTATACTTGCTGCATATGGTCATCACCGAAGCGCATTTCCTTGGCATTAACCAAAGCGTCGTAGTTACGTTGTTTATCTTCTGAGATGGGTTGCAGCAATTCCGCAGCTGAACCTCTCAGTGCCAGCGTTAGCGCAATCGACTTTTCCTCGTCGTCCCAGTTGTTGGCCATGGCAGCTGCTTCAAATTGTCTTCTATATATTGGCCACGATGTTTGGCCATCAAACACAGGTGGTTGCATCTCTTTCCTTCTAGAGCAGTCTGTAGAAATTTCTCGGACTTTCTGTTTCTTTACTCTCTCTAGTTCTTTCGCAAGATTCTCGATATTGTGTTCAACCTTCTCGAATTGTCCCGCGTGCATATTTAATTGTTGATCGATTATTTCGAATTTCGCTTCTAGAGAATTCTTGAACTCTTCGACAGTGTCTTTTTGTGCGGAAATAATGGAATTCTTCTGTTCTTCTAGAGAATTCTTCTGTTCTTCTAGAGAATTCTTCTGTTCTTCTAGAGAATTCTTCTGTTCTTCTAGAGAATTCTTCTGTTCTTCAAACTTAGAATCCATACTTCGCCTTCGTTCTTCTGCGGAATTCTTCTGTTCTTCAAACTTAGAATCCATACTTCTCCTTTGTTCTTCTAACTAAGAATTCAATCCAAGGAGTAATTCCATCATGGCAGACATGTCAACCCCTGTGCTTACAAGCTCCTCTTCTACGTCGAACGACATGGATTTAGGATCTTTTCCATCTTTTTCGATCGCTTCTTGTAGCCGAAGAATCAAATCACTTTTCCCCCCAGCTGCGGAGAGATTCCGCTTCTCTAGCTCAATTTTCAGCTGGGGTATACTTAGCTCCGGCAATGTAGTTGGCATTTTTTTTTTGATTTTTTTTTTTTTTTTTTTTTTTTTTCACAGCACTCAGAATAAGTTTTATCCCATTTCTGACACCAATGTAATATTTCGGCTAGGGTTCGAAATGATAAAACGTTATTCTGTTTCTAAAACACTCTATTTATTATTATTTAAATACAACTTTAAATTAATTCATAAACAATTTCACTTCTATTTCAAAATTCAAATCTCCTATCTTTCACTATTAAGACCTAGCTCCTTTTCTATCGTCTTCCAAAAACCAACTTATAGTATCGTCCGCAGTTTCTCATCCTGTATTTATACCACATTTGTCGGGTTTTAGTTCTTTCGCGTAACTTCTGGCTTAAAACTGGGGTAATAACTGAACTTTCCAACCTGGAAATTTTGTATAATCCTAAAGTTATGCAACACTGGATTCTTGATTTAATCACATAAGGGTTTTCCAATAAGGACTTGACAACTTTTTTTTAAATTAAACGCAAACCATTTGAGATATTTCCAAAACTTTATTATCGGCTTGAAGTACAATCAAAACATTTGTGAATGGAACTCGACTTCGTTCATGTGGCCACCGCGGGCACGTTTGCAGCGGTCGATTCGTTGGACTCAATTTTCAACAACTTGGCCATACATTTCGGCGGAAACGGTTTGTTGGCATAAACCCATGACTTAACGTAGTCCCACAGAAAATAGTCAAACGGCATTAAATCGCACGAACGTGGCGGCCAATCGACTTCCCATTTCTTGAGATAATACGCTCACCATACTTACTCTTCAATAAATCGATTATAACGTTTTCTGTGTGGCTTGTGGCACCATCCTGTTGAAACCACATGTCGTCCAATTCTATATCTTCCAATTCTGGCCAAAAATAATCGGTGATCATGGCGCGATAACGCTAACCATTCACAGTAACGTGACGATCGTTATCGTCGACGAAAAAATATGGCCCAATAACGCCGCCAGCATGCAAACCGCACCAAACAGTTATTTTTTGTGGATGAAGTGGTGATTCATGAAGCACATGTGGACTTTCACCTGACCAATAACGAATTTACTTATTGACGAACCCATTGAGCCAAAAATGAGCATACGAGAAAATTGGAATTAACGCTCTTAAAGTTGTATTCACTGACTCCGAATTTCGGTAGTGTACTCTCGTGCGTGTACTTTACCATGATGAAAATGTTGAGTTTACTGAATAAATTGACAGTGACAGTTTAATGACTATGGCAGGGAAACTATAGGTAGACATTGCTCTGTTTAAAGCAAAGATGCTGTCATACGCGGTCTTGAAATTAATGAATAGATAGTGTGTATCGAACTAAGGCTAATGGATTTTCTTTAACATCTACCGAAGTTTGAAAATTTGGTCAGAGGTGGACTTTCCTGCCCTGTAACCACACTGATATGAACCAACCAGGTCATTGACGAGCTGTTTTGGGCGTTCACACAAAGCAGCATATAAGAACTTGTATGCGATTTTAAAAAGACTGATGCCTCTGTAGTTTGTGCAGTTCAGAGGGTCTCCTTTCCAGAGGATCGGACAAACAATGCTGACAAACTCTTTTAGAAATGAGTTGGTTTATCCTCCGTACCAAGCCATCACCGTTATACTGTCTACAGAAATGCTCTTTTATCAACTTTCCAATTCCAATTTTTCCTTGTTTTACAAGCTACGATTCGGAGTTTGTGTCGGTAGCATGTTTGTTTCACTTTTTGCTAAAACTTCTGAATATTTTTTTGTATGCCCCTTTTTCCTCCTGAGAAGCCGTGTTCGTCTCTCGCCTTCTGCTCATGGAGCTCGTGAGCAGCACTTGTTCTTCTATGCAGCGTTGCTTTGTATGCTTCTTGCTTAGCTGCATATGCTTGCCGGCATATGCTTGCCCCTATTGGTGGTCGAGTGACACCTAGCAGATCAGAAGCGACATCTCTGATAGCTTTTTAGTAGTCCTGCCACTGGTCTTCGATACTTAATGCTAGCTGCAGTTGACCGCCTGAGTAATTAAGAGAGACTCGATTGGAAAGGATTTTACGATTTCTTGCGATTGTAGCCGTCTGACGTCGAAATTCCTCACATTAGGTGCATTATATTGGCAGGTCAGTAACCAGCACAGTAAAATTTAACATTACAAATAACAACAAGTCGAATGCTGGCGATAAATAAGCTAGCATTCATTGCTGCCGATAAAGTTTTAAAAAATGAAATTCAGATGGCGCAATGTATGCTATAAGAAATGATTTTGTTTTATGAAGGATGCTTTCGTTAGTTATGTGTTTGTTTTTACACGAACTAAAAAATAATAGAGATAAAAATACTTTTCATGTTAAATTTGTACGTGTTTAAGTTTTACTTTTTTATGAAATTTAAACAAATTACTTGCTTTTGTTGATTTATTCTTAAGTTTCAGCACAAAAAAAAATTTCGCGCCTTTTACCTTTTGCGAAGCGAATTCTATTTGCTCAGGCCTATAAACTAAATGCGAGTTAAAAAAAACATTCGCAACTTTGCGAACCCACCAGCAAGCTTATTCAACAAGTCAAATGACGTTTAGAGTGAGTTAAATTTTTTTATTGGCATTGAATGCTGAGCTGGCTACTGACTTGCCAATAAAATGCGGCTATTATTAGCTTGTCTTGGCGTTGTTCGGGATATCCGCAACCGTACCTTGGCTACAACAAGGCAATGGTCCGAGTCAATCTGACTCCTCAGAACGTACGGACATCCATAATATTGGAGGAGTGTCTTGCGTCGATCGCAATGTGATCTATCTGGTTGACTGTTTATTGATCAAGAGTTCTCCAAGTCCCCTTGTGTCCAACGAGATGTGGGAACGTCCTAGGTACGAGTATGTTTGGTGCCACCGCAAAATGTTTTTAAAGCACAATCGTTGAAATGGTCTGGGATACGTGGCTCTTTGTACTTTAAAATTTTGTGAACGTCTATTATGGGCAATCCTATTCTGTTGCATTTGGTTTTTAAGGAGCCATCTACCCATCTTTGCGATCTTTCGGGCCATGAGTCTGCATCCTCATTTAGCTGTAGTGCGATTAGGAAAAGTTGTTCGACAGATGATGGTCTATTTGCCCTGAGTAAATAGCGTAAATGATAGCGATTGCTATCATTGTAGACCCTCTCGATGGCAAATCTTTTAATCTTCTGGTATTGTTATGTTCTTGGGTGGTTTCGATATTATTTCGAGTGAAAGTTTCCTTCATTTGTTAACTTATAGACATCAAATGACCATTTAATCCTCAAAGGGTTTTTTTAATGCAGTGATCCATAATTTTTAGGTTACGTACATTTATTGTTCGAAATTTTCCCAGTCTTTTTCAAAATCCACAAATCTACTTCAGGTAAAAGCTGGCTTTACGATATCATTCCAATGATTGAATGTGGCCAATCATACCGACAGCGTCATTTCAGAGCCTTATAAGACCCGGTTTTATAGAATTTTGCGATTTTTTGTTAACACATTGACTGTCAGGGTAATTTTCGAAATGTTTGCTCGGGCGCCAACCGGTTTTTTTTTTATATTTGTGTTCTCTTTGGATTAAAAAACATTTTAGGTATCAAGATGTATTTTAATTAATTAGGAAGGTTCTTAGAAGGATTTTATCCTGGCTGCCATACATGATAGCCATGGCCCCGTATTGGATTTAGACTTCTATCAACTTGTCCGGGGCTATGGCTATCAAATTTGGTAGCCAGGAGCTTCGGTTTGTAACTGAGACTAATCGTTTTGCTGAACAAACTTTATCAGCCAAACCTAGACGCAAACATGCTCGGATGAACCAGTGGATACCAACAAATAGTGATGAAATGAGACAATTCTTTGCATTGCTGATTTGGATGGGACTGGTACCTCTTGGACGTATTGACAACTATTGGGAGGTGAAGGAGTGAACAATATGGCTATACCTAAATGAGGGATGTCAAGGAATCGGTTCCAGGCTTTGCTTGCTATTTTGCATTTCGAAAATAATGAAACAAATGACCAAACTTATCGCCTTCGCAAAATTGACAAACTAATTGATTTACTCCAGACTATATTTAAAACTCTTTTTAAGCCAGTTGAAGATTTCGTTATTGACGAAACTTTAGTGCCATGTCTTATATTTAGGCAATATATTTCGAATAGCACCCACCGATATGGAGTGAAACTCTTCAGACTTCGTTCAACGGATAGTATACCTGGGCGCTGAGGGTTTATACTGGAGAATCCGCTACTGGGGAAAGAGAAGTTGGACTAACAAAAAATGTATTTAAACAATTTTCATAGGGGCTTCTCAATCAAGCGAGGTGTCTTTACATCGACAACTTTTACACCAGTTATGAATTAGCGCAGTCGTTTTTGAACCGAGCGAACAACGAAATATACCGAAAGAAGTTCTCCTCGCTACGTTAATAAAAGGTAAAATTGTTTCTCGAGAAGATGATGACGGAATCGTCTTCTGGAAGCGGAAGAACACGCGGGATGTTCGAATGCTCTCTACAAAACAATTTCCAGTTTTATTGCCAATTTCAAATAGCAGAACATCACAAATAAGTACTAAGCCCTCTACCAGCTCAAATCCACCTGCAGCTTCTAGGCCAAGATGACCGGCTCAGAGGTCATTATTCAAGCCCGAAGCAATTCAAGCCTACAATAAAGGAAAAGCTGGAATTGATCGGTCCGACCAAATGGGTTCATATGCCACAACTCTGCGGAAAGGTATCAAATAGTACAAGAAATAAGGAGTTGAACATTTGCTTGGAGTTTCTGTTGTCAATGCTTGGGCCGCATATAAACATCGTATATATAAGCATGCAACAAAAAGCAAAATTTGTATACGCAAATTTAAAGAAATGTTGGTAAGTGAGATTCTCAAAATAGCAACAGGTTCGACCCGAGCAGAACATAGCCGTGCCAAAGTTCATCACTTGATGGATAGAGTAAATGATTCCGGAAATAAAATTCGCAGAAAGTGCAGTGCTTGCTACAACAGAATCACCAAGGAAAAGGGTCGGGTTTTTGCTCGAAAAGAATCAAGGCAAATCAGCCCCAATTGTTCCGGGAATGTTTCAACGTTGTATATTAACACTTTTTACCCTAAATTAAAACATATTTTTGTAAATTGAATTTTTATTATTGAATTATAAAGTTTTTTTTTCTAATTTTCATGGAATAAAGCTATAAAATTTAAACCAATCACAAACATCTGAATCCAAGTTTATTTACCACCTCTCGGGGTACCAGACCTTTGGTTTTATATTGAATCTAGTTCCTAGTGGCATTCAATTTTGAATGTCATGGCATAGTATGAACACACATGTGGATACCATAATTGATAGCCACGGTCACAATGGAAACATCACTGGCTACCAAATATGATAGCCACGGCAGTCAATGTGTTAAAAAAATTTTGTAACGAATGATTCACGGATACTAGGAACTCCTCGAACTTGTCATATTCATAGTTTTCTTTAACTATGTTTTTTTCATGTTCAGTGAGGAAATACAATACCAGGCCTTCATGGTACAATAGGTGACATGAAAAATAAAAATATAAAAAGTTTAAGAAATCTGGAAACATGAATAATAGAGTAATTTTTATTAAGCTGCGCAGAGATTTTATGGTTTTAAACACATTTTCATAAATAATGTTGAATACATTCTTAAACATAGCTCCAAATCATTTTAGTCTTTTATAAACAAAAAAAGGTGTTCCAATGGATTGCCGAAGCAAATGTTCTATAAAGATTGTGTCTCCAATCGCGTTAAAAACTCTAACGAACTATTTGCGCTTTTTTTTAATCTGTTTTCTCTCATCTAATGATTCCTACTTTGCCTGAATCATGCACTTTGCCCAACATTGACTTTAGGGAGTAGGTTCTGGCCTTAAACCGAATTCTAGGACCGGGACCGATGGTATTCCTGTATTATATTCTAGAACTGTTGCAAAGGCATCTGCAAACCTCTGTTAATGATATTCAATCTACCACTAAGGTCAAGTTTTTTCCTCAATGAGTAGAAGACCTCGTTTTTGGTACCTATCTTTAAATCTGGCTCTAAGAATGATGTCCAAAATTATGGTAGTATCCGAATTCCTCATAAAGGAGCATATATCTAAGTTTTAACACGGTTTTGTTTCGGGCCGTTCGATAAGATCTAATCTGGTCCACTTTACATCTTATGCAATTAATGCTGTTGAAAGTAGATGCCAGGCCGTATATACGGCTTTTGGGTCGGTAAAACATGTGCTGCTGATAAAAAATGTTAATTTTTTTGATTTCGTTCAGCAAAATTGAACTGGATTTCATCATTTTTAATTGGAAGATTACAAAAGGTTTGCCAATTATCTATCAAGATTAGTTTCTTGCACGTTGGGAGTTCCACAAGGAAGTCATTTAAAGCCCCTCCTGTTTATTGTTTTTACTAATACTATTGCTCATGAATTCAAATTTTGTAATTGATCTTAAATTATTCCTTACAATAAAAAATCTCGATAATTGTACAAAGATCCAGTCGGACCTTTACAATTTGTCTACTTGGTGTGTTAGTAACTGGCTAAAGTCAAATGTCAGTAAATGCACAACGATATCTTTTACTAGATGTCAAATACAACAATGTTTAAATAACGTTATTGGTGCCATACCTCTAATAAGGATGGACAATATTAAGTATTTTGATCCTAAATTAGCTGTTGTATTTAATGTCGAGTATATTGTTACAAAAGCTAGTTTCTTAATTGGTTTCATTAAAAGAAACTCAAGAGATTTTTCTGATCCTCATACATTTCGGTACCTTTTTATTGCCCTAGTCAGGTCAATACTTGAATACGCCGATGTTGTGTGGAATCTAAAATATCTGTACCGTTCCATATTTAAAGAGTGCAAAGACGTTTTACAAAATATATTTTCTTTAAAATGGGTTGGTTTTTTGAGCCTTCTTATAAAGCTTGATGTCACTTTTTAGGTATAATGACACTTAGTGCAAGGAATTATGTACATGATATTATTTTTGACAGAGGTGCTCTACCTTTCGGATTCGTTTTTGTTTTTTTAAATAAACAAATGCCAAAAATTAGCAAAGGAGTCGGTTTTAAGATTGTTGAAATTTTTTACAAAAGAAATGTTTTCAGGAGATGGAAAGACTTAGCCCCGATAGGTGTTTTTGTGGTGTATACTTTGTTATGCCTATATAGAAGTTACGTATCCGGTAACGCATATCAGACGATACCCGAACCTCAACACAATTTTAAGTTGATTAATTTTTTTCTTTTCCCACAATCCTACCTTTTGCATTCTCTGCACTTTTACACCACACGCACAAAGCCGTGTGTACTTTGTAATGATAGAAATATCTTATATCAAACAATTTGATGGCGATCAAAGAGAATTCACACAGTTCTTAAGTGTAGTCGGAACACACATAGATGCGGTGGAAGATCCAGTGAAGTTGGAGTTGTGGAAGGCGATACACAACACACAAATCACCAGAAAAGCCAAGGACATACGAGTACGTCTCAATAACCAGCCGAGCAGATAGACAAAAGCAAGAAATCTGTTGAAAGAACATTTTCGACCAATAGGCAACCACATATCTAAAATAAAATAGAATTGTTGGTTTAAGAAATAAATTCTTTCGCAACATACGAAGCGAAACCTAGCGAAGCTAAGAAAAGACTTAACATACACGGAGATTTTATGATACAAGACAAACGCAACAGACATAATTCAAAACCCAATTACGATAAACAGGGCAATAATTTCGTAAAGAATAAAGATAGCAATCATGATTCGAATAGGCAGAAAAACTCGAACAATCAAAATCGAACAAATTCAGGTCAGCATAGGAACATCAGGTCAATCTAGGCAACTAGTATTCAATCAGTCAGGTCAGTTCCGAAATGCCAATCAACAACCGGAATCAATGGATGTAGGACAGTTAGTTCACCAAGAGCAAGCAGAAGAAGAAACGAATAACGGAGAGGTTCACAACATAGCACCAGAGTTTTTTCTCAACTAGGCCTCGCTAATAAAATCCTTATAAAACTAACAATAGATAAAAATAAGTATATAGCACTAATAGATACTGGCTCAACGATGAGCATCATCAATTCTAGCTGAGTAGATTGTAGGGAGCTTAGAGTCTCCGAAACGGTCAATACGAGGTTTTTACAAGCATTCCTGAAATTTTTTAAAAAATCCCAGAGGACCCATACGATGGTACAAGCGCAGACAAACCGTACGACATGCTAATAGGAATGGACTTACTTAGTAAAATTGTCAAACCCATTGATTTTGACAATAGGTGTCTAGTTCTTAAAAATAATGTCAGTATACCTCTATATTCCACTGAGAACGATTTGATTGTTTGAACTCAACATGAATAACAAGGATATAGATCTAGGTCATTTAAATGAAGAGGAAAGGCGAAAAATGCAGGTGTTATTAGACCAATTCGGCAATCTTATTTATAAAGAAGGAGATCAGCTAACTAACACAAATTCAATAATACATGAAATTAGGACGACAGTAGATCAACCTATTAATGCTAAACTGTTTCGATTATTTCCAAGACATGAAGAGGACGTAGGTCAACAAATAATGGAAATGTAAGGGATTATCCGAAAATCTGATAGTAAGTACGCTTCACCAATAGTGGTGATAGCAAAGAAGGTAGATAATTCAGGAAAGCAGAAACTCCGTTTATTGTCGACTACAGGAAATTAAACGAGATCACCATTCATCTCCTACCCAATATAGATAGCATATTGGACAAACTGGGGAGAGCCCAGTACTTTTCATCGATAGATCTTGCTAAAGTGTATCACCAAATTAAAGTTCACCCGAATGATATCTTTAAAACGGCATCTGTAACTCCCCAGAGCTTCTACGAGTACCTTAGAATGCCTCTTGGGTTGAAAAACGCGCCTGCAACCTTTCAAACGTTAATGAACGAGATACTCAGAGATTATGTTAATAAACGTTTCATATGTCGTCTATTTAGATGATATTTTAATCTTTTCAACAATCCTAACAGAACACATGCAAGATTTATATTCAAAAATTCGCTGAGCATAGCTTGAAAATACAATTCGACAAATGCTCATTTATGAGGAGGAAAACAGAGTTCTTAGGTCATGTCCTGACAGCGGAGGCATGAAATCTAATCCAAATAAGATTCAATGCATTCAGGGATACCCTGGTATAGCAGACTCACTTAGCCCGCAAGAAATGTGGAACAGCATGCACGAGGAATGCATAACACTCACAAAGTCCCATCTGGGGACTATATCGAAATACCATTACGTCGGCAAAGAAACATGGTGGTGGAATGACGAAACCAAACGACCTGTGGCCGACAAGAAGAGTGCATTCCAAGCGTGAACAAAATGCGATCGGAGCGACGATATCGAAAAGGCTCGACTGGCTCTTAAATACGAGCGTCTTAAAAAGATCGCAAAGAAAGTCCTGGCTCGAACTCGAGCGGCAGAAGCGGAAAACCTGTACCAAGAGTTGGAACAAATATCCTCACGATCGGCGGATAGAAGACAAGCTATCCAAGAAGTTCAAACGTCGTACAGTACTAAAATGCCAAATATTTTTAAGCTCGCTGCACAGAGGAGAAAAAATTCAATGGAAATAACCTCGCCGAAATACATCAAAAACGCAGACGGTCGCTTATTAACAAATGAAAAGGAAATTTGTGACCGGTGGCTTAAATACTGCGAGGAGTTGCTTAACAAACAGTTTCCACGTGATATCGTGCCGACAGCTGGTCTATTCGAGGAGGAAGTTTCGGACTTTACAATCGAAGAAATAAGTATAGCAATCGGAAAAATGAAGCGGGGGAAAGCGTTTGGCTATCGAAACTTTTAAATAAATTAAAATGTGGACAACCTATGCCGAATCAATGGAGAAGTAGCTTCTTGGTTCCATTATACAAAGGAAAAGGCGACACTCGAGAATGCAACAACTACCGTTCAATCAAGCTTATGTCACACACAATCAAAATCGTCGAAAGAGTCTTAAACGAACGTCTTCGACAAATAATAAAGCTCGATAATAGCCAGTGTGGATTTGTTGAAGGAAGATCGACGGTGGACGCTATCCAAAGCCTACGAATAATAATGGAAAAGCACCGAGATTCGTCTAAGGATTTACACATGGTATTTATCGACCTCGAGAAAGCATTCGATCGAGTTCCTAGGGATCTCATATGGGCCGCGCTGAGGTCTCAAAACGTACCGGAAACGTATGTTAGAATAATACAAGACATGTACGGAAACGTGAAAACTGCGATTAAAAGCTCTGCTGGACTAACGAGAGAATTTCCAGTTAATGTCGGAGTGCATCAAGGAAGCGTACTTAGCCCTTTCCTCTTTAACGTAGTATTCGACTATCTTTTAATGTAACGCCAATTCTCTTCGCTGACGATGCAGTTATACTTAGCGATAACGTCGAAGATTTACAGAACGCCTTAGATTCATGGAGAAATGCGCTAGAGAGAAACGGGTTTAAAATAAGTCGTTCAAAGACGGAGCATTTGACGTGCCCATTTGCGCATCCGTTGCGACCTGTTCCGGATATAATGTTAGACGGAGTAGTTCTTCCGAAAAGCACTATCTTTAAGTACTTAGGATCAATCGTTAACATGGAAGCGAAATGTGACGACGACGTAAGCCACAGAGTGAGTGTGAAAATTCGGGAATCTTTTGCGACCGAAAATTTCCACTTAAATTAAAGGGGAAACTATACACCACGGTTGTTAGACCAGCTCTTATATACGGTTCACAGTGCTGGACAATGTACGAAGCGTTTAAAAACAAAATGACGGCAGCGGAAATGAAAATGTTAAGGATGTCAAGTGGAGTCACTAACCGCGATTGTATTAGATCTACGCGTATAAGAGGAAGTCTACATATAAAGAATTCGGTAACCGAACAGCTTGAGGCGAATAGAATAGGTTGGTATTGCCACGTTCAAAGAAGATCTGCGGAAAATCCGGTTAAAAAGGCACTATCAACTACGGTCACTCCAACTGTAAGAAAACGAGGTCGGAAAAAGAATTCCTGGATTTCTCAGATGGCAAATGCGCAACAACGCCTGGGGCTTACCACTGAAGCGATCCAGGACCGAGCATTATGTAGACGCGTTCTGCGGTCTGCGACATTAGCCAACCCCATAAGCGGAGCAGCAGCGATGCAGTAAAAATGGGAAACTCGTTACGCATAAGTTCGTATAACGAGGAAAGGGTTAATAAAAGGATAAGAAGAAGAAGAAGCATTCAGGGATACCCACTTCCCAAATCTGGAAAACAGTTAAGGGGCTTTCTAGGAGCTATAGGGTATTATAGAAAATGTGTTAAAGACTGCTCCAAAATAGCTCACTCTATGGTTAAGTATTTAAAAGAGACAGGAAGATTAACACCAATGACCCTGAATACATGAGATTCCCGATATTAAAAGTTCCAGATTTTAAAAAATCATTCACTCTTTTTAATGCAAAAGGACAACCCGTATGCTAATCCTCAAGGACATTAAATGACAATGACTCGGTCACCGATAAAGAGTTCCTTAGAATCGCTTGGTCAGTAACATATTATCGACCGTACTTATGGGGAAAGAGATTTAAAATCATAACTGAGCATTGACCTATTAAGTACATAAACAAGAGGTATACAGGAAAAGAGTTTAGCCAGAGAAACCTCCTCAAATTGCAAGAATATCAATTTGAGATCGAATACCTCAAAGGTAAGGAAAATAAAATCTTGGAATTTCTTAGCATAATCACAGGAAGTGTCACCAAGAAAGATTAAAATAATCAAACGGTAAATGAGTTATCCGAGAATGAACTTGTAGCAAGCGAAGATGAACGACAACTTAACGATGAGTGATCTGACAATACAACGGTACATCACGAAGACGAACAGCAACTAGACCACATACCTATAGTAGAAACAATGGTCAATAAATATAAAACCCAACTCATCCTCACGAATGATACTAACGGAGAAATAGACATTTTACATAATAGGAGATTTATTTACGTTGATATGACCAAAGATAAAGAATATTGGATAGACCTACTTAGAAGATTCATTAAACCTGGTACCATTGGAATATATACAGTTTATCAAGAAAGTGTTTACCCAAGGTGAAAAAACAGCAATCTACATTTTCTCGTTATAATTTAAGTTTACGAGTATTTCAATTTTTTTTGCTCAATATTTATAGAAAATACATAACATAAACCAAAAACAATTCATTCGCTTAGCAACAACAATAAAATAAATAAGATAGTTTCATAATGGAACCGTTATAGCGGTTTCTTTATTTTCTGTTTTGTAACAGATGTGAAAAATGAAAAACGAAAATATTCATTTCTACTTCTGCTGTTGAAAGCGTTAGGACAATTTTTCGTGATTCGTTTAAATATACCTGGCCATAGAATTTCTTTTGACGTAAAGCAGTTGCAATGGTAAAAGCGTTTCAAAAATAACTAAGATGTTTCGTCTATCTAGGAAAACTATTTACAACATAATTAATCGAGCAGAACGTGAAAATCGTTTGGAGAATATTGCATCAAAAGGTAGGCCAAATAAGTTATCGGCCAGAAATGAGCGCTCTTTACTAAAAAAGTGCACGAAAATCCTCAAATATCCGTTCGAGCTTTGTCCAGAGAAATAAGCCAAGAATATGGTGTTCAAGTTTGCCACGAAACTGTAAGGCAGGTGCTGAGAAAGAATGAGTACACGTCAAGAGTTACACGAAAAAAACCAATACTTATAACTCAAAAAATATACAAAAACGCTTATCAATCGCTACAAAGTACAGTACTGAACCAAACGAGTACCACAAAAATAATGCTGTACTACAACGAACGACCTAATATCCTATCCATGGACTGCGAAAAGGAGACGGAATAAAATGTGTAAAGGATTTCTTGACAGTTCAATATTTTTTTTCTTTTTTACTTTTTATTTTTTTTTATTGTTGCTAAGCGATTTTTTTTTTGTTTATTGAATGTATTTTCTGTTATATGGAGTAGCAAAATATAAAAATATTTGAAATAAACTTTGTAGAAGTGTCTTATATTATAACAAGAAAATGTAAATTGCTGTTTTTCTACCTTGTGTAAACACTTTCTTGACAAACTGTATAGAATACAGATTACCACAAATTCAACAAGGTACAGCAACTGTTAATAGAACTGTTTTGCAATAACAAACAAATAAAATTCATCAAAGCTACTATGAGAGCTAGAGAAGTAAAAAAAATCTTAGAGAATGTTCATAAACAGATTTCGTTATACTACACACAGGAGAGCTTACATAGTGGTATCATAGAAACGTACCATAGTTTAAAAAACAAAATGTTTTACCCTCATGTAGTAAAAGAAATAGCAAGACTTATAAAGAACTGTACAACGTTTCTCGAAGCTAAATACGAAAGGAAGCCAATGAAACCCAAATTCGAGATTAGCGAAACACCTTCTAGGCCAAATGAAATTCTTCACATGGATGTGTATTATTTTATGATATTCTGATAGACAAATTAACGAAGAAAGCATACGCTTACTACTTACCAAATATAGGAGAAACTGGACAAAGAAAATAGAAATCGTGGAAGAACATTTTTCGAAACTCGACAAACCCACAAAAAAAGTAACAGACAAGAATTTAAAGCTGAAAATTTTAAAGAATACTTAAAGGATTAACAGTTAGAGTTAAATCTAATCTAGGTAATAGCGACATAGAAAGGTTTCATTCTCCTTTGCAGGAAAAACTAGGAACAATGAAAAATTTAGACCTCACATTTAAACAAAAAAATTATAATGACAGGTATCACTCCACTATTAAAATGACACCAGACGAAGCAATGTTTGCTGATACTGCAACATTAGTACATTAGTTAGACAAACCACAAGTACAGAAAGAAAAGAAAATTCAGAAACTAAACCAGGATAGGGAACAATATAAAGATACAAGAAAGGTTATCACAGTTAAAAATTGCAAGCGTAATTACTATAAGAACGAACCTAGGTATTGACTTAAGACTTTTAATTGATAACACCTTACTAACATTAAACTAAAACCCTACCCACCCTACTAAAAGAAATAAGACAAACTGTTAAATCACTAGAAGATAGCATTTCAAAATTACAGGTAGGTAACGACCCCACTATTAAGAAAGAAATGGTGACCATTTACGCGAAAATAACAGCGTGAGAGCCAAGAAAATCTAGAGAACAGAAAAGAGGGCTAGTTAACATAAGCTCACAAATGGTTATTCGGTGCAATGGATAATGATGACCGGCAAGAGATAGCAGACCATATGAAATTGATAAGAGAAAACGATGGTAATGCGATCAATAGTCTGAATAAGCAAATAATCAACGAATCTATTAATGATCTGAAGAACATCATAGAGTCAGATAGGAAACAGTTAAGCCAGACTTATGAAGAATTAACAGGAAACGAGAAACGAATTTTACAGCAACTTCAATTAGACAAAATACTAAAACTAAAAATTCAAGAAGAAAAAAAAAACAAAATTTTAGACAGTATAGCACTAGTAAAGCACGGATAAGTACACCCAAGCATGTTAACGGCAATAGAGATTAGAGACACTTAACTAGACCTTTATAGATTGAAGAATGTTAAAACAGGACTGTTATAGTACGACGAAGACACACTAATACTCGCAATCAAAATTCCACACATTTACCTAGACAAACTGACTTTAAACTAATAACATCAATGCCTAAATCAAGTTATCTGGAAGTTATATTAGAAGACGAATATTTTGAAGAAATATATCAAACAAAATACAAAATGCAAAGTAATAACATTCAGTATGTAACCGAACTTTTACCAATAAACAATTGTATATCAAATAATAATTGTAAACTAAAAAGAATTAAGTTGTGGAAATTAAGAGACTAGATGATTATAGATACGATTATTTGTAAAAATATGAAAAATGAAGAATTGTTAAACCGATGTGATGATAGAAAATAAAATTTGAAAATTACCAATTTGACCATAAAAATCTTGAATCAAACATTTAGTAATAATAATATTAAATTTAGATAGATTCTTTTGCTATGAAGATTTAACACATAATTTTACTAAACAACCTAAATTTAAAGAAATTGTATTAAAAAGTGTAATAACTAATTTAGAATACTATAAATCAATAAACTTAAGTTTCATAAACTATGTTAACTATATTGCTAGCTCAACAATCGCGATAATTTTTATCATATTAATAATAATCGTATCACGACGAAATAAAAGACATAAAGTTTCTATCAAAATATAAGTATGGAATTTTAAATTTAACACGAAAGAAGTAACGTATTCGGTAACGCATACTAGAAGATACCCGACGCACTCGCGTCGAACGAACAGAAATTTTCCCACACGAGAAATTCTGAGCTAGCATAATAAAATCAATAAAAGGGACTGGCAAACACGCCAAGCCTCGGTCTTTTTGTAACAAACAATGTATTAAATAGTGCTAAGAGTAGAGTGAATAAAGTTATTTTTTAACCGCGAAAATGGGAGAAGGGATATCAGTTAGATTACCAAAAACCACGTCTATTATACTTGAAAGAATAGTGCAAAACTAACGCGAAACACCAGAGACACAATCTTTCAAAGATCCATCCAATTACTCGCATACGCCGATGATATTGATATAATCGAAAGAAAAGCAGCGTGATATTAGTGGCACTTTCGCGAGTATTGAAACGGAAGCGACGCGATGGGTTTTGTGGTCAACGAGGGAAAGACCAAGTATATTCTGTCAGACTTAAAGGACACCCAATATTGACGTATTGGACAGATATAACTTTGAGATAGTTCAGGATTTTGTGTATGTAGACTCCGCTATTAATTCAGACAAAAACACCGGCGCTGAGATCAAACGAAGATAACTCTTGACAATCGATGCTTCCTTGGACCCTCTCTCGAACAACGAAAATTACCCCGTATAAGACCTTAACACTCCCAGTAAACGTCACTTTACTACAAAGAAATTTGGCGTGATATTGATCCGAATGAGAAATCAATCGAATGAAGGATATCATGAAGAGATCAATTGAATTAGTGCGTCAATAATATGAAATTGGTCTTCTATGGGATATCAACGATATCATACTCGTACTTCCCTGCAGTTTTTCCATGTCATTTACATATATTATAGGTCTGTGGAAATCGTTGCGAATAAACAACCCGCTCATTGGAATTAAAAAATAATTATATGCGCGAATCAATGTGAGAAGGGTATGCTTAACACGCTTCACAAATTACTGAACGAAAAGCCTCGGCATGCGCCTTCTGGGATGTAACCGATGAGGGAAGCTGTCGAAATCATTTTTTCCGTTTAGGGAGGTATAGCACAGTCACTTATCACTCGCTCGCATATGTTTTTCCTGCGGTGCATCAGTGGCAGGATCTGTTACGTTTTTATCACTCTCACAGGTTAATGACATACGATGTACGCCATATGATTAGACGAAAGTCCAACACAAGTTTAATTCATCAATAACTTGGATGCTAGATGATTTCAAAACTCTTCTAATTTGATTAACACACATGTCCAAGGCGTTCATGCCACGTTTGAAGTGTCTTAACCTTTGAAGTATAATGCACACATAACACATCTTGCTGTTTTGTAACTTTAAACAGCATCTTGTACAGGCGATCATGGAGAATACCAACAGTAACTACAGTTTCACCAAATTTAATTATTTTGCATGCCTCACTTGTAGCGGTTAAATTATATTTTTTATCAGGGGCACTACAACAAATTTACTTTGATGTCAGGAACAAAATGAACATTAACCAGTCTCTTCTCTCTCTCTCATTCTGTATCTTCGAATGTGAGGATATTAATTTCACCTTTTCCATATGCGTTGATTTTACTCCCATTACCGATAGTAATTGGTACTGGGTGTTCAAGTGGCAAAAAGTTCCTGAACCATTCCCGATGGAATGACATGTGCTCACTCGCACCTGAATCCAACACCCAATCGTCAGCTTTAGCAATTTCAATAATATTGGCTGTTCCACAGTACACGAGCACTACATATCTTAACTGAGTTGATATTTTATTTCTACAGTTTGATTTCCAATGCCCAAACTGATTACATGAAAAGCACTTACCTGGGTGTTATTTCTTATTTTGACTGAGATTCTTGTTGAGCTTAGGTGCTGTCTTTCTCGTGAATAAAGAACTGGTTTTTTCCAACTGCGCTAATGTTGATGGGTCCAAAGCGTTAATTCTCGTATTCTTCATGATCAGCCGCGACCTGAGTTTTTCGATTGTTTGACCTTTGAATTCATTGTAGGTACTAATAAGGTGAGAAAAACGGCTAGGAAAAATCATTAAAATTTTTGCAATTAGCATAGATTGAGAAACATTTTCTCCAGCATTAGCAACTAGACTCACTAATTTACTCATATACGTTGCTACATATATCGTCAACAGGGTTTTTTTTTAAAGCTGTAAAAGCGTCGTTGAAGTTGCTCATAGACTGCACAAGGTTTGGCCCACATTTCATGAGATGTTCCCCAGTGCATAATAAGGGCATGGATTAAGGGTTGTTATCCATCACTAGTTGCTATAACCTTTTGTGCCTTCTGATCTCTGTCCTGCCATATCTTTACCCATGCAGAATCACTAGAAGCATCAGTATCTGTTTGAACCGGTATTACACGGTGACTTTTGAGTCACGACTCACACAAGTGCAAAAGAGAAAGAAGATGAGATAGAATATCAAAAACCTTGTGAGTCATTGGGCAAAATTTCAATGACTCTCTTTGACTTTTCTTACTTCCTTGTTCGTTATTTTTCTATATCCCTTTATTTCCATTCGTTCTTCATGAAGCGTGTTTCGCAAAAAAACGGAAGAAATCTTTTGGTTAAAGGAATCGGGGAAAAATTCAAAACTTTTGTTAAGAGAGCGAATCGTTTGTGCTTAAAGCAAAAGAAGAAAAAACGAGCTGTCAAAAAGAGTCGTGACTAAAAAGTCACAGTGTAATAGCGCGCGCCTCATACAATGAGAAATTAAGAGAAGGCTGTTAAAAAGAGTCATGACTCAAAAGTGATCCTGTAATAGCGGACTAGGCAGTGCGCACATACAAATATATGCATCTAACAACTGTTATTTGTTAAAGTGCATATGCAAAGTTATTTAACAGTGGCTGCTAAAAGTGTTCAACTTAACAATATAATATAACAAATTTAAAAAAAATAAATAGATTAGATGTATAAGCAAGATTAGTTTGGATTCATTATCTTCGCCAACTAGAAGTCAGCAAATAAGTGGGTATGGTAACTTCCTCTCTCAAGTGCTTAAAAGAATCAAAAAAAAAGTCTGAAGGCAGTAATCCGTTGAGAACGTAATTTTGGAAAATTGAAAAAATTGAAAGAGGGATTCAAAAATATGCAGAGCACATTTTTCCCCGAACCAATCACATCCCATCTCAAGAAGTTTTTGATATCCCTTAGTCACAGCCCGCGGATCATATTTGTATGGCACAATTACTTGCTTTGTCGGCTATAACACGGCGCATAAGTTTACTGCGCATCTTTTCGTTATTTTCTTTTCATCTCTTATTCGGTGATGTGCGCATTATTGCACGAAGCCTTTTTCTCATTCTTTAGTGCATATTATTTAATGTCTACCCACATGCAGTGGGTAAATGTTTTTTTTTTGATTCATTTTGTTTCCTTATCCCTCTCTTTGCACTCATTTGAACTTCTCGAAACATGCGCCGTGTAATAGCGGAGATTTTAAAAATAAATGTTTCATCCAATACCTTGTCTTTGGATGTCGATAGTGGTACTGCAATTCAAATTTTTTGTTTTTAGGAAACAGCGATGCAAGAACGTATTCATACGAAATCCAAGAGTATATTGGCCAGTTCGGATATGTGTTGAGTCGCACACAATTTCCCACCTCTTAAACGTCCCAGAAATTGTATGAACAAATTGCGTTTTTTCACCTGACAGCTTACGATGACATTTGATGGGTTAATACTCGGTGATAAATCTTAAGATAGCTCGTTTTTTTAATTAAAAAAAAATCGTAAAATGAATATTGTTGTTCCTTGAGTAACTTATATCCCTCGGTACAAACCGGTTGATAGTTCCAATTTTCTCTCCATTTTTGTTAAATACAAAAAATCAAAAAATAGAATTATCTGCTGCACCCCAACATAGAATACAGTAGAATAGAATGGAATACATCATCCAAAGATTAAATATTGGTCTCCCAAATTTTATTGTAGGTTATTAAAATGCAAACAAGGGAATGTTTTGGGATCACATTCAACTATATGTTAAATAAATAAGCGTTTATTGTTTTTATATTTTTCAAACAGAATATATTTCGTCGCAAGGCGACATTGCGCTAATACGTATTGAATTCCGATGCTTGAAAATCATGAGAATGGGAATGAATTTTTAATGGCCCTTTGCATTTTTTGTAAATTTTCGCAGTGCGACTTATTCGTATATACTTTTAATTATAAGCAAGTTAATATATCTAAATTTACCATTTGCTTCATGTACACGTAGTATTAATATCCGTTTTATGTAGCTCAAACATATGTGTGCGCCCTCTGGAGTTGAAAATATTGAGGCTGTAAGCTCTATTTCCTTTCAACTCGAAATAAACTCCATTTTGTAATTTGTGAGTGATTGATTCGCAGAAACTAATACCGGTTGTGCGTGGGTTTTAGTGAAGTTTTAGAAGTATTTGAAAAAAGAAATGGATGCAAAAGCTGAATCGATGAATGGTGGGGGACCATTACCACAAAGAGCTAAAGTTGGCCCTCAAAAAATACAAAGCCAGAAGTCTCAACACCAAGACCAAAATCAGCAAACACACAACGAAGTAGTAGACGAAGCGCCGGCTGAAAAAAAACCACGCTATGGAAGTACCCAACAGGGTAGTGCAAATTTCCAAGGAAAGTTTAACCAAGGAGGTAATAGTGGAGGAAATAATTTTGGGAGCGGTGGCCGTCGGAGTCGTGATCGTCGTAGAAATATGAGGAATGAAGTGAGTAAACTTTTAAAATGGCTTCACGCATTATTATATACATACATATATATATACTTACAAATTTATTTTATGCATATTGTTAAGAAATATATTTATATGCATTAAAGGGTTTGCGTGCTCCTTAAAAGGAAAATAATAATAATCTTAATGTGGGAAATGACCAACGTAAGTTCGACAAGCCAGTCCATAAACAAGCTTCTAATAATCATTCATAGCGAGGCCAGTTTTACGGTTGGTTTATTCAGTATAGACATTTTTGGGGTGAATTATTTGTTAATATGAAATAAATTATTTTACATTAACCCTATAAAGCTAACCTACGTAAATTTTACTCCCATGGTGAACAAAATTCAATTCGCCTTTTTTTTGAGAATTAAATCAGTAAGTGAATTTGTCAGAACTAGATACGAAATGTGAATAAGGGACCTTTTATGTTAAGAAAGAATGACGTTGTTATTAAATGCATTCCTAATTATAGAAGAATGTGTAACTAAAAAATAAGTAAAGGTTTTTAATTGTGTCGAAAAGGATACTTGCATTTTTAGTTATATTATTCCCTTATTCATTTTTTAATTATTAATTTCTATTAAGAACTTTTTCTGGTTAGTAATGAAAAGCTTTCTAAAATGAAATTGTAGTGCATATATTAGTTATCAAACCAAATCGGCAGTTTGGCTTGGGCAATCTCCCAATTTCTGCATCCCACTTCAAAACTTCCTAAAAATTGTGCCGTGTGTAGGTAAGTTGCCACTATTTCATCTTCAGTATACATTGAAAAAAAGATTTGTTGCAGGTAGAATACATGTTTGAAAATAAGAACAAAATTAGGATGTAGTTAATTCATACTTCATACTTTTTTATTTTTCGGTAAAGGCGACATGACTTCTACTCATATGAAATCCTAAATTGTGCTGCCAAATTGAGAGGTGTGTAGAATCGCACACAATTTATCCCCACTCAAACGTTGTAAAAATTGCCCCGTTTGTAGGCGCTTTAAATCCCCCATAAGGTCCATTTACAGCTTAGCGAACTACGAATGAATTTTCATGCAAAAGAAGGAACTTTTTTGGATAAATAAAACTCTTAAAATTTAAAATTGTATTTGTTTTTTTTACCTGCTTTTGTGCTTCTGTTTTACAAACACGATGTACGATTATACGTTTGAGGTTTTTTTTTGGTTGCCCTCAATAGATAATCTCTTGAAATAAAATAAAACAATATTTAAGTTGATTTTTACTTTCGTTTTATATTGCTGTTGGAATTTACAAATTAATGTACGCTTCATCATAGAGAAATAGATGAACTATTTTTTTCTTAAGTATATTTCAATTTCACTTATTACTTATGGCCGATAGAAACCGCTCTATGGAGAAAAAAAATGCATTGAAGTTTTCTATTAACCTTTTCACTTTTATTAAAAGCTATTGTCTGCGAAATTTATCATTGTGATTTTTGGTTCACAAATCTTGGTGAACTATTCAAATTTCTACTCTACATATGCATAGGATATTTAGAGATTTCTCTGTCCCAAGTAAACCCCGGATGTTGACCGCTGCAATAACATAATCCAACTTGTTTGTTCATATTGTACATTTGTTAAAAATGTACGTAAATCTTTCCAAACATCGCTTTTAATCATTTCGGCGTATCTTAATTTACGAAGGGGACCTAACTAAAACCACATCAGAAATAAAATGGGCATGTACAAAAAGCATCTTATCAATATTTTACTGTAAACAACTATGCTTTTTGCTCTTTAACGCCTTTAGGTTGTACCTAAACAATCACCCCTATCGTAGAATACGCCGTATCTGAGATTCACTTCACTTCTTCGATTCACCTTCACTTTTCATATGCGTCGTAGAATACGCCGGGCGAACTACATTACCTATACGTATTTCAAATTCGAATTTTGCACAGCAAAACAGCTGTTTTGTGAAAAATGACGGGAATTAATATATAAAAACAATTTCACATTCAAGTTAAGCAAGTGAATAATAGTGAAATAGAAAGTGGATAGCTATTTTACTTAAATACATCTAATAATGAGGACGAAATACCCTGCAGAAGAAAAATACGTGCATCTTTAAGAGGCACTGCAGAAGATATGGAACTTCCAGATTCAGCGTAAATATTCTAAAACTCAAAGTTTTATTAATTCTAATGAAAGAGTTAATCCATTTTTCATTTAATTTGTTTTTATTAAATTTATCTAAAGTCATTTCAGAGTTGGCTTAGAACCTCTGGTGGTCGTTTGCAATCGTTCCTTGTTACATTTTCATTACATTTATCATTCCTTTCAATTGTTCGCGGTTTGTTGTTTTTTTTTTGCTGCAATACGATACATTTACAAAAAATACATATTAAAAATAAAAAAAAAAATGCGTATACTCACAACATTTTTAAAAAAAATCAGATAAATCCAGCAAAACCTTACAATAGACACACAAATACACAATGAAATAGCTGCGTTTGAAAAATGTCAAAAATTTTATGTGGAGCTTTAATTCGAACGTTTTCTACGATGGCCTGAAAACGCATTCACCTTACCGACAAGTGAAACATTCACTTTCTTGCTTATTCTCCTACAAAAAAACAGTTTTTTTTGCAATTTTTCTGCATATGTAATCGATGTGCTTAGAAAACTCTTATCGATTATAATTCCCAGATATTTTGTATGGTCTACGTTTTATTTAATGTTATTGTTGTATTTATTTCCATTACCTTTGTCTTTTTTTCATTTGATTTTAATTCATTCATCACTAACCAAGATTTTATTTGTTTTATGTCATTTAAAAGCTTTGCAACACAAAATCAGCAAAACGGAAAAAAATGATCGCAATACGTTGAGCTGTCTTCGTAATCTACACATCTACAAAAAAAAAAAAAAAAAACTTTTGCGAAAACGCGTTTAAAGTTGCAAATCATGGGACTAACGAGTAATCTGGTATACTTTCGAACCAGAGAAAAACCTGACAAACCCTTTTACGATTCTGAGACCCTTAGATTAGAAAAATGAAAAAAAAATCGAGTTTTTGAAACCGGCAAGGTTTAAATCCTCCATAAGGTGCATTTACAGCTTAGTGAAATCCGAATGAATTTTTAGACAGTTGAAAATTTTTCTGTTACGAAAGTACAGAACTTAATTTATCTTTGGATTAATAAAACACCCAAAATTCAAATAGTACTTGCAAAGATATCAGTGATTCGCTTATTTTTCCGGAATAAGGGAATGTCATTATCGAACTGTCAAATTTTAGTTGCATTTTACAAATCTGGAACCGAAATTACGTTCGCACGACTCCAACATTCATTCAAAAGATCTTTAGAATTCTCCAGGTCGCTGCGACCAAATGAAAAAGTAGCTGTCAATGAAGTGAAATAATTAGTTACTTGTTTGTATTCACAGTTAGCTGAGCTGTGAATAGGCCTTTAGATTTCAAAACTTTTCTTATATTCTGCTGCATTAGGAGTCCAATCTTGCATACACTAATTTTGCAAAATCTTTTCTTTTATATTTAGTGATCAAAATTTATTTAATGGATTAATTAGTATTTTACAAGTACATATATACATACATTATCGGACAAAGCATTTGCAACTAGAAGTGAAACCAAACAATTTCTTCAAATTCTTAAAAGTTTTATTCAAAAACATAACATTCTTCGTAAATTATTAAAGCTCTGTATTTCATTTATACAAAAATAAATAATTTTCAAAATCAAAAAAAAAAAAACATTTAATAATCGACGGTGACTTTTATCGCCTAACTTCAAATAACTGCGCGACAAAACAATTGCAACTTTCAATTCAAATACAAAAAAACTAAAAAAAATAATCAATATTTAGCGACAAACCCATTGTTTTGGATGACTGCCTTGCATCGACCTGGCATTGATTTAATTAAATTTTGTATAATATTTAATGGAATTGGATTACAACAGGCCATCTCTATTCTTCTAAAATATTCGATTTTTCTCGATTGACCTCTCTCTTAACGATCTCCCAAAGATTTTCTATTGGGTTCAAATCGGGTGACTGCGGTGGCCAATCCATAACCGTAATATTGTGATCCCTGAGCCACGTTTTGACTAGCCTAGATGTGTGTTTTGGGTCATTGTCCTGCTGGAAGACCCAACGCAATGGCATTTCCCATTCCGCATACGGCAACATAATATCTTCTAAGAGGCTTTTGTATGCGTATTGGTCCATTATTCATTAATACATTAATGCGATCCAATGGCCCCAAACCAGCAGCAGAAAAACTACCCCACACCATCACATTTCCTCCGCCATGCTTGACAGTTTTTACACAATAACGTGATTGAAGTCGTTTGCGAAGTGGTCTTCTGACGTAAGATATTCCATCACTACCGATGATGTTAAACTTCGATTCATCATTAAAAAGGACCCCACTTCATTTCTGTATGTCCCAAACAAGATGTTCCTTTGCAAACTGTATTTCCTTTTTTGATTTCGGAACTTTTCTTACCAACACAGCGTCCTTTCGAGAGTGTGTTTTACGTGGTCGACCACCGCACAATAGCTACTTCTTTTGTTTTGCGATATTGACCTATAATTCGCGAAACGGACGATTTATGTGCATTATATTTTTTTGTAATATGTTTTTGTGAAATGCCCGAAGTAAAATCATCTACAATACGCTGTCTTAACGCATCACCAAATTTATTAGGTTCCAATATTAACTTTTTTTCTCTTGCAACTGATTTCACCGGATATCTGCTATTTGTAAAAGAATTTACGCAAGTGAGCCTTCAAATCACGAGCTTCAGGCATATGCTCAATATAATACAACTCAAAAATAATGGAAAACTACCGTAATGTACTGTACCCATACCACGTCGTCTGATTTCAGAAACAAGTGTCACTTGTTCGTCTTAAACAGAATCGTGGCCAAATCACAAGGGCAGCGAACAGATTCCTCCAGATAACCAACATTGCAAATCAATGCCCTGTCAATGTAAAATTGCACGCAAATCTGAACTCTTCCAATGGAATTGTGTATGTCATTTGTTTGATAAATGTCCCTGAAGGGCAAATTATTGTCGAGGTGAAGTCACAAGGTGTAACTGACGTGTATAAATTTACAAAATCTGTTGATGGAAAACGACTTCTCCAAAAACAGTTGATATCGGATGGTACAAAGTAAAAGTTCAGGAATATATTCCCAACCCTATGCGCGGCCGCAACTGCCAGCTACTCGGCCAGCAACAGGCCTAAAACGTGTGTTACTTGCAACCTTCCTCCACATGAAGCTACTGAATGCAATCGCACTATGTGCGCTAATTGCTCACAGGTTCACAAGAAGAAAATGCAGCATGGCAGAAGCTAAGCGTATCTACAACCAATCGCAACCTCTACCCACCTCTTCTAGGCTGCAATCGTACGCCGAAAAAAACAAATAATTGCTAGTTGTAACAGCCCTGCGGTTACTGCTACTGCAAGTTCCACCTTAACTTCAACTTTACCATCAACTTCATCCCATCTTACAATAACAAATAAAATCACACTTCGTTAGCTTCAGGTATCAATCCTACAAACCCTCTATCTTCTCAGTTACCAACATCCAAACTTCCCAACTCACCAATTAAAAGTCTCCCTCTTCCATCAATACAAACCACAATAAACGAATCTTCTATTAACTGTCCTCTATGTTCTATTACCAAAAACCTTTTAGATAACAACTACTTTATTCCCAAATCCGATACGGACGATAACATATAACACTACGGTTAATTCTACAGCTAACGGGTCCCAGTCTACACAGGTTGCGGGTGGGTCGGTATTGTCTGTCTCCAGCCGAACTCGTCCTCCTCCTGACCATTCTAGACCGCGCCCCTTTTCTCAACCATCCACAAGGCCAACTTTCACTGATAAAAAGTTTAAAATCCTTCAATGGAACATAAAAGGCTACGTCAACAAATATGACGAATTACGCCTCTTAATTAAAGAAAACCCAAGCGTAATAGCTCTACAAGAGACTCACTGTGCATATTTCTTTACGCCACATACACCTCAATAATTCACAGGATACTTTCACAACCATGTCCAAAACACTTCTTCAAATCAAGGTATAGGATTCCTAATAAAAAACAACATACCATATAAAAAAGTTCCTCTTAACTCTAATATTTTGACGCATGCTTTTGAGATCGAGCCCTGAATAAAATTTACTGTTCTTTCTATATATATTCTATCGGACCAAACCTTTTCAAACGCGACCTGTTAAACATCTTTTACCAGGTTCAAACCCCAATCATTCTTCTGGGCGACATTAACGTCTGGAGTGTTCTGTGGGTCTCAAGCAACACAAACTCCAGGGGCGGAGAAGTTGAAAATTTTATCGCAAATGCCCGTCTTATAATCTTAAACGACGGCTCCCCTACACATCTCTCCACCCACGGCATGCTTACAAACATAGACATAACATGCTGAACTGTATACATCAGTCTCTTAAGAAATACTGGATGATCTTTGCAACAGCGATCACTTTCCAATTATCTCCACTATAACCCTTGGCCCAATTAATTGGAAGACTCCATTAACCCCAAATTCAACACAGACAAGGCTAATTGGGCTTGCTATAGCAAGCCAAAAGTTTATATGAATTCACATCTGCCATTAATCCCAACTCGACGCCTGAAAAATTTTGGCATCGCATTATATGTCTCAACGCCTCATAATATTCGATAAAATCAATTACTACACCTGACGGCTCAAAAACCTCGCCTAGAGAAATATGTAATCACTTCGCAGAGACATGGTCAAATGACTCTTAGGACAAACACTTCCCTCCAAGGTTTAAGATAACCAAACAACTAGCCTTATCCCTTCCGCCAGCCTTTAACAACTGACTTGTCTGACTAAACTCAAAGGCAAAACACCCAGTAGAGAACGTATATCATACCCAATGTTGAAACATCTTCCTCATGAAGTAAAGTCTAGATTAATTTCACTTTAGAATAACATTTTACAACAATTACTATTCCCCAGTATTGGAAGCTGGCTACAATACTGCCTCTTCCCAAACGTAAGAGAGACGTAAATGTCACAGATAGTTATCGTCAGATCTCACTGGTACCTTGCATATCCAAGACATTGTTAGAGTAAATAGTTTAAGTATCTTAGGTCTAATGGTTAATAATAAGTACAACTGGAAGTCTCACTGTGTCAGTTAAAATAAAAGCCTAGCTGTCAGAACAAATGTTATTAACTACTTAGCTAATAAGAAATGTAACACGCATATCAACACTATGTAATATTTCAAAATCCTTAATCCTGAGCAAAATAGACTACGGCCTATGCATCTACGGAAACGCCCCAAAATCAATCATCAATATAATCAAATCTCCTTACCATTAAGCCGCCCGTCGTAGCATCAACGCCTTCAAAGCAAGCCCAGTAAGAAATGTTCTCGTTGAAGCGGGACTCCCTAGAGTGGAAGAACGCATAGTAGCTGCTGGGGCAAACTACATAACGCTCCTTCACTCAAACAACGTCATCACCAAAAGGGACTTTGATTCAGCAAAAACTATAAAGCGTCCAATAAGAGTTAAATCGGCTATAACAAGAGCCATAAACATTGCCAGAAGTCTGGACCTCCCAAAGAAGGTGCACATTGAAAAGACTCCATCTGTACCTCCGTGGACCATAAGGTCAGGATCTCTAATTTTGGACTTAGCGTGCCACATCAAAAACAATACTCCTAAAGAGACTTATGTAGCTGACTTCCTCCACATTGCTTCATCCCTAAAGGAGACAAGGTGGACATTCATTTTTACGGACGGCTCTAAGATAAACAACAGCACCTCTTTTGCTGTAACGGGGAACTAATTAGCGCAGGTATACTACCTATACATGCATCTGTTTTTTACGGCAGAGGCCCTAGCCACCCACATTGCTATAGCCACAACTGCAAAACACTCTGGTAAACATGTGATCTGCTCTGACAGTCTGTCCACGCTAAATGCAATAAAAAAAATTCTAAAAAAGACACGAATAATATCGGAGATTCGCAACAGCATCATCAAGGCACCCAAAAAAATTCAAATTAATGTGGGTTCCAAGCCACCTAGGTATAAAGGGATACGAACTAGCAGACACAGGAGGTGGGCTTACGCCTTCTGAAGAACAAACTTGACGCTAAACTTTTATCGCACTGGATAAAATATCAACATCATTACATGACGCTCAATCCAGATCGAGCCCAACATACCCTAAATCCACCTCAAAAATATCAAACACCATCTTCACAGGACTACGCTTGGGACACACTGTCTTTACACACCAGCACTTACTTAAAGCACCTCCCCCCAACATGCAACACCTACACTAGAGGGTACGACATCAACCACATTCTGGGGCTCGCACGCTGCAATCAAAACACACATCCATCAGTCTGTCAATTGCTCAAATTCCCTACCTGTAATAATATATCCGCACGATTATACCACGATATGACAAGAGCAAAATAAATACGAATAGGAAAAAGGTAAAGGAAAATGCAAAAAAAAAATTCTTCCGCATGATACGACCTCAACGCCTACCAAAAAAAAATAAAGCAAATAACAAAATAATTTTTTTCTCTGTTATAACATCTGTTATCTTCCATTCAAAAACTTATTTACGTGCCATCTAAAGAAGTCACTGTTTGTTATAATCTGTCAATTTCGCATGTAAAGTTTAGATGAGCGTTTCATCAAGAAACTTTCAACCGTTTAAATATATCATAGTTTTTTTTGCGTTTTTTTGAAAGGACATGTCACAGGCTTACAAAAAGGAAAAAAAAGAAAAACAAATTTAATGCGGGTGAAACCGCGTGCAAGAGGGTTGTATATAATAAAGAGGATCTAAGCGGTAAAGCTTTGGTTAAAGTTCTTGTGTTTAATAATTTCGATACCGCTAGTCTACTAACTGATATTATAGAAGAAAGAAAGTTAGAAAGACAATGCAATTATTCCATTCAAATTCCATGCCCGATCGACACTTTTTATGCCTATAACCTTCAGCAGACGGTTTTACCCCCACTGGAGCATAGCTGATTATTGTTTTTATAATTTACTTATAAGTTTCGTGAATGAAAAGTATTTTTCTCTTTATAATTTTTTAGTTCGAGTAAAAACAAACACTTTATTATTTTTTAGTTCGAGTAAAAACAAACACATAATTAATGAGCGCATCTTTCGATTGAAAATCCACCAATCTTCATTAGACAAAATCATTTCTTATAGCATACTTTGCGCCATCTGAATTTCCATTTTTAAAACTTTATCGGCAGCAATCAATGCTGGCTTATTTATCGCCAAGCATTATTGTTGTGCCATCAATGTCACTGCAAATGATGTTTTGCCTAAAGTTTTGGACCCGTCCGTGAAAATACAATTCCAATCTTTTGCATTTTAATCGACTGAAATATTTAAGAATACCTTGCGGTATATCTCGTTATTTGTGTCCGATAGGCCATGGGGGTTGTGGGGCTGTAGGGGTTCCTACAGTTCCGTTTTTCGTTTTGGTGGTTCTCGATGTCTTCATTCGATTTAAGGATATTATAGATGCCGGAAGGAATTCTATTTACCCGTTTGCGTATCAGCGTAAGTTGAACTTTTTTTTTTTATCGATTATTGAGTTGCTTGAGAAAGTGAGTTTCGGGAAAAGTTTTGATATAAATGAATCTCTTCGCTCTTCGATAGTAGGTAGACCTGCTTCAGCCAATATATTTTTTATGGGTGTTGTGCAAGAGGCCCCGACGCTGGATCTGGCTGCTTGATGGTAAATTGGTTTTACAATTTGAAGAGTTGCCACAGATGTAGATGCCGTAATCGATTTTACTTAGAATTGTGAGTTTTGGTGATATTGCAAAGGCATACTCTTTCTACATGATAAATACTTAATATTATTAGACCTTGCAGCTAGAGACTTCTTAAGATCTAAACAGTGGCTACCCCAATTGTAAAGTGCAGTTCACGCAAAATCTGTACGTCATTTGATGATTACTGCAGCGCCCCTAGTGATATGTAGCCGATCTTTTTGACACATATTTTTTCAGTAAAGCTTCACTATTAATCCGTTAATTTTTTGTTTTGTTTGAAGACATATCGGTAGTTCTGTACGCAATGGAAGTTCATAATCGCAAAATAATAGTGAACAAATTTCTTGAAAATCCTTCGTGGTCGGGGTCAAAAATCGCAAAGGTGCTAAAATTACCGAAAACTACTGTGTGCAGTGTTATTAAAAGGTATAAAGAAATACTCAGTATTGAAAGAGCCAAAAAAAAAAAAAAAAATTGAAAAAACGGGATGTAAAAATTCAAAACTGGTCTCACAAGTAATAACAACTGTGAAGCGTAATCCCGGGTTATCGGACAATGATCGAGCAAACAAACATTTAAAACTAGCAAAAGCACAGCAAGACGTATACGCTTAAAAGCAGGTTTTAAATCCTATCGTGCAATAAAATACCCCAACCGTTCTGATAAACAAAATTGAATAGCTAAAAACCGCACTAGGATTCTGTATGACAAACTTTTGACCAAATTCTAAGGCTGCTTGGTAATGGACGATGAAACGTATGTTAAATTTGATCTTAAGCAGCTACCAGGTCAAAAATTTTATGTTTCGACGAAACGTGGTAATGTCCTTACAAAATTCAAACATATAAAAATCGATAAATTTGTTAAGAAAGCAATGATTTGGCAGGCGATCCGCAGCTGTGGCCTAAAGAGCAGGGCTTTTGTGACAACTGCCACAATGACATCGGATGTTTACATCAAGGAGTGCCTAACAAAACGACTTCTGCCTTTCATACGTAAGCACCATACAGCAGTAACATTTTGGTCTGATTTGCCCAGTTGTCACTACTCCAGGGTTGCCATTGAGTGGTATAAAAGACACAATGTGGAAGTCGTACCCAAAAGCATGAATCCACCTAACTGCCCCCAACTTCGACCATTCGAAAAATATTGGGCAATTGTTAAATTTAAATTGCGGAGGAATGCAGGAGTTGTAAGAAATGTAAATTCGATGTTAATAAAATGGAACCATGCTGCAGCAAAAGTCAAAAGGAAGGATGTTCAGAAGCTCATGGCGTCCGTCAGGAAAAACACCCGAAATTTTATTCACACGAAAGAAATCTGAGATTTATTTTAATACTACTTTTAAGGTCAATAAATAACTTTTAATTTGAGGTATTATTTGTTTTTCTCGTAGTGTTATTTAAAAAGTTATATTTATAGTACAGATTTTGTGTGAACCGGACTTTATTTCTGATTAAATCATGCTGATCATTGAAAACGGCGGATTGACTGCGGCGGGACTTCGTCTAATCCGAATCCCTTCACTTACGTAGTTCAGCCCTCTTATTGAAAACGGCGGATGCACAATATTATCGGTCGGTTGAACCTCATTACCGATCTTCTTTAATATCAACTGTTCTGTCAGTGTAAAATTTTTGTTAAAGAAAAATTGCTTTGAATTCAGAATAAATCCAAATAAATCAAAAGTTATGGACACAGTAGCTTTTTTTTTTGATTTGGAGGAAGAGTGAAGTGAATGCCGACATATCCGTCAAAAAATAAGGAGTATGCCAAATGATATTGTTTTGTTACCCGATGCTCAGTAAGTAAGTTTTCTTAGTCAGCTTGAATTTAATATTTTTAATTGTAGGTTTATCAAACAATTCAGACTGAATAAAGCTTTAAATATACTAGGTGGGGTGAAAAGTAACCTCCTTGGGAATGAAAAACAATTTTTTTTAAAATGTTTTTTTTATTTTATTTAATATAGTCCCCTTTTAGCTTGATACACTAATTCTAGCGGTTTTACAACTTATTAATCCCGTCCGAAAAGTAATTTTCCGAAAGGTCTGCAAAATACTCTTCCGTGGCGTCGATGATTTCCTCGCATGAGCTGAATTTTATATTGATGAGCCACCTTTTGAGGTTTGGGAAGAGATAATAGTTCGAGGGAGCCGCCAAATCGGGCGAATACGGTGGATGCGACAGCAATTGGAGCCGTAAGTCATTGATTTAGCCGTTGTTGCGATGCTCTTTTGCGCCGGTACATTGTCTTGCAAAAACAAAATTTTTTTCGCTTCATGTGAGGCCGTTTTGCAGCGATTTCGGCCTTCAATCGCTCCAATAATGCACAGTAATACTCACTGTTGATGGTTTTTTTCTTTTTCGAGGTAGTCCACGAAGAGTATGCCATGACAATACCAGAAAATCGACGCCATAACCTTTCCGACCCATTGATGCTCCCTCGGCTGCTTCGGAGCACTCGTGCCGGCTTCAGTCCATTGCCGGGCATTCATTCTGTTCTCTGGTGTGTAATAGTGGATCCAGGTTTCATCAACAGTTACCAATCGATGCCAAAAGTCTCCCCGATTCCGCATCAGCAAGTCCAAACACTTTCGAAGTGCACTCGCGTTCGTGTTTTAGGTCAGGAGTGAGCATGCGCGGCACCCATCGGCGGGATAACTTTTTCATATGCAGAATATTGCCCAAAATATGGCGTGTGCACTTAGTACTAATCTTTGTGGTATCTGCTCACCTTCACTTTCCGGTCAGCCAACACCATTTCATGTATTTTTTTGACATTGTCTTCTGTAACTGCATCGGAGGTCCTGCCGCTGCGGACCTGATCGGTAGTGGAGTTGCGGCCACCACGAAACTCTCGAAACCAATATTTGACGGTGTAATCTGACGGAGCATTAGCTCCATAATATTTATCCAACTTTTCTTTTGTTTCCTTCGCCGTTTTGCCTCTCAAAAAATAATGTTTTATGAGAGAACGAAAATCGTTTTTGTCCATACTCAGCATGATCCCAAACACGTCGACAACAATCAGTTGTCAAAACAAAACTAAAGACAGTATCGCACTGAAATTTAGCGTGTTTGCCAAAATATGAACGGTCTTCAAGGCACCATAATCTTTTTTGCAGTAGCAGCGCATTCTGGCGGTCAAGGAGGTTATTTTTCCCCCCACCTAGTATATTGGACGTGTTGAAGGCAAAATTACCACCAGTTGTCAGATCATCATCACTGATTCCTGAGTTCAAGTTGGCAACATGCTTAAGATTTTTAGCAGAGGGTGGGTACCAAACTGGCACTGGGAATGATTTTAATCTAGGAATGGAACAATCAACGATTTCTGGTGTTCTCTCGGATATCTTTAATATTCTGGAAGAAACTCTGTGCCCAAAAAGGATAACATTAGCGGTGCCCGACAGCTCCATTATTCGCCCCAAAAGCGGGGCAAATCATAAACGTTGGTGTTGCAATCCATTACATTTGAATTCATTTTAATGTGTTTGATGAGGGACACGAGTCAATAGAAGGAGTTACCGAAGTTGAAGATAGCCATCCTCGCAATACACAAACTGAAATATACCCAATGGAGGCAAATACAATTAGGAATGAAATTTTGCAAAGCTTTATTTGAAATAAAATTAATTAACAAAAAAAGAATAAATTCATTGTTTAAAACAAAAACAGAAAATCCTTGGCAAAAAATATAAAAATATATAAAGCGCAATTTTTTCCATTTGCCCATTATGCCTCTTTGTTTCGTCCAAAAGTTGTTGGTTTATATGTATGGTTTTGCTTAGTTTGGGAATCATTGAGCCGATCGATTGTCTGGTAGATTTTCCGTAAACATGAGCTTGTTTCTTCGGACTGCTTTTGGACTGTTCCTGTATTTTGATTTGCCTCTTCAGAAGTTGCACTGGCGTCTGAACCGTTTTCTTTTTTTTGTCGTGCTAGGCGTCGGGATATTTGTTTTGTTTATGTTATTTTCTATGTCCTTAGATGAAAAAGCCACCATTTCCACTCATCTCAAAATCCCTTAGCGCCGCCGTGGAGTTGGAAGCCACGTTCGACAATGGTACACCAACAATTTTAGTCTGAGGCAAACCATCAACACAGTCCTTAAAGCATATCAGCTCAATGACCTAGTCTTCCGAAGGAATGAAAAAAACTTCCTTATTTTCGCCTCTACCCGTTGCCTTCTGTTCTCGCCTGTTGTGGCAAAGTTTCTTACGGTGGGCATATTTGTGTTCCAACCAAACCTAAAGTAAAGAATCTAAAATGATGATCTATAGAAAAATAGAGTTTATTTATTTTAATTTACCTTCTTCCATTCTGATAATTCCTTTATAGGAGGCCTAGTTCGGGGCCTTACAGCTCTTGCTGTAAGTTCAACCAAGACTTTTGGACAAACTCTGGATCTTTTTTTGTAAAATTTCTGGTGATATCCGGATTTCCCTTCATGTAGTCTACCAACTCTTGGAACTGCTGACGATTTGTTTGCCTATTTTGTTTTAGTAACATTTAGTAACATGAAATATGTATGATTATTTTACTTACTTTTTGAACTTCATCATTTTGCTGACTGGAATCCGCATCAATTGCTTTGCGGTTGTGAAACGTCACAATTTGTATAGAGCGCGGATCGTATGCGGATTCAATGATGGCTGGTTTTTGCACTTCTTTACCGACGTTTGTTCACATGCGTTTTCAATGATAGCAAAACACGGAAATTGTGACTTTCTCTCGCCGTTTTCAATGATCGGCATGAATATCAGTCCAAGTATTTTTAAATTTTTAATGTTTTCTATTTCTACATTATTAACATTTATAGCGTTAGGTGTTCAAGAATGTTTGCGACAAATATGTAGAATTTTACATTTTTGCCCATTCTAAAATCTTTAAGTGCGTTAGATAAGTGTATTTTTATTTCGTTTACATTTTGGTTTTTGCACAATATGTACTGCATATAGGCAGTGATTTTAGTGGTTGTGTTTTGATAAGATGTCGCTTATATATTCAAATGCAACAGAAAATAAAATAACGGATAGGGTGATTCCGCTTTGAAGGAGCAAGGTAAGGTGCCGGAATAGGAATTATTAGATTTGATACAGAATTTCCTATTACTAAGAAACGATTTCACGTAATAAAAAATTTTAGAACCAACACCCCATTCTATAAGTTTATTTAAAACGACATGAATTCCTATTCTTACCATTTTTCGAAGTATAGGGTCAGTATTGACACATGATTTTTGGAGCTTAATGCTCTAGATATGTAGTTTTCTGTGTAGAGTAGGGCATCAGTGCAGCCTCGATTAGCCTTGTATGCAACTTGGTTCCAACTAATGTTTTGTTTCTGCATACCAAAGTATTCGTTTTGCAACTATTTTCTCGAGCACTTTTGCAGCGCATGGGATTAGAGAGATTGGGCGGTAACCTTCTATTGTATATTTGTCTTTTTTGGATTTAATAATGGGTATTATAGAAGCTGTTTTCCAGCATTGTGGGATGACACCTGTTATAAAAATGGTGTTATAAAATCTGAGAAGTCTTTGTTTTGCGTCTTTTGGGAGATTTTTGATCATTGGGTAGGATATCCTGTCCCTGCTGGGAGTTAAACCTTTAAGTTTACTTAAGCATGCTTCGAGTTTCGTTGTGGAGATATTTCTCTCGATGAATTGAACATAGGAGTTACTGGCATAGCACACGTGACTAGTATATGAAATGGTTGGACCAGTTTAGGGCAATGTAATTGCCAATTTGAGATGGGTCGGTGTTTTAATGTATTTTATGGCATCGAATTCTTTTTCAAATTTTTTCTGAGGAGGTGTCAGGTAAAATCTTCAAAAGTTTTTGCTTTAGCGATTTTGAGGTGTCTCCGAAATTGGCATTCGATTTTTTGAATGCTATAAGATTATTTTGGTTTATATTTTTTCTTTGTTTTTTTTTTCAAGCGTCCATTTTAGCTTTGTGGAGATCAGCGAGTTCTTGGTTCCACCAGGGGACTACGCGGTTGTGGGATTTTTGAGATGCATGAGGAATAGTATTATTAGCAGCAGCCCTGATTGATTTTTGAAAAAGTGCAGCCTCTTTGTTTGGGTTATTGGAAGAATCTTTCTCTATTAAAAGTGTTGTTTTAAAAGCTATTAAAAGCTATTCAATTTGCTGAACCGATTTTGAATTTTGAAAAAGGGGGAATATGGTTCTTAGTTTACGGTGGTGGTTATTGGGAAGTGGTCGCTATTGTGGAAGTCTTCGGAAATGTACCAGTTTATTTTGGGAAGAGCGGTGATATCACAGTGTGTCAGTGTGCTGTGGGTGGAGAAATGGGTTGCCGAGTCATCATTTAGGATAGAGAGATTAGAATTGAATATGAAATTTTCCACAATCTTCCCTCTGTTATTCGTGATGGAAGATCCCCAAAGAATGTTCCATGAATTCACATCCCCTGCTCAAATTACTTGATTCAACATTGACTCCAAATCGTTTTTCGAGAACTTTTTCTGTAATGGAAAATAGAACGAAGCAATGCAGATCTTTGACGGCAGTAAATTTTCTATGGTGGAACAAGCTACATATATGTAGGTATGTTCGAGTTGATAGGACTATCTGTGGTATGTTTTTTTTTAGCAGCAAATCGACACCTTGCTTCGCAGTAGTATTGGAAGGCAAATTTTTAAAATAGGGTTTGACCGTTTTCGGAGAAAGGTAATTTCTAATCCATAGAAGGAGAGAGTCGTCGATCCCAAAAGCACGCATTTTCGACAAAAGAGCCTGACGCCAAACTCTGTCAAATGCCTTAGAAATATCAAGTGCAACTATCTTGCTTTCGCCAGATTGATGTAAACTTTGGTTCCACTTTTCGGTGAGACAATGCCATCAAATCACCAGTGGACCTGTTGCTACGAAAACCGTACTGCCGGTCATTAAGAAGCAGCGAAAAAAGATTTTGTTTTTGCAAGACAATGCGCCGGCGCATAAGAGCATCGCAACTACGGCTAAAATCAATGACTTACGGCTCCAATTGCTGTCGCATCCACCGTATTCGCCCGATTTGGCTCCCTCGGACTATTATCTCTTCCCAAAACTCAAAAGATGGCTCATCCAAAAAAAATTCAGCTCACGCGAGGAAATCATCGACGCCACGGAGGAGTAGAAGTTGGAAAATCAGTGGAGTAAGTGTATCAAGCTAAAAGGGGACTATATTGAATAAAATAAAAAAACATTTAAAAAAATAGTTTTTCATTCCCAAGGAGGTTACTTTTCACCATACCTAGTAGTGTCTGTCAGCAGCAACATCCATGTCGTTATCGAGGAAACATAATGACCAGTTTTAATTCTTAAAGAAGGTGTTTAGTCCGCTACAATTGACTTTTTCGTATTGCCATACTGCTCGAGAATTTAGCTGATATGACACAATGGTCCGACGAGACTAGAGGTGAGAGTTCATCAACAGTGTACTTATCAGGATGAGAGGTTAAAAAGAATTCCAGGGTGTTGGCGGTATGACTATCAACGTCTGGGATTCGCGTGGGCTCATTTACAAGATGGGTCAAGTTGTTTTCCGCAGCGAAGATTTCAACACACCGTCCTTCGGGTGTTGTCTGTTTCCAGAATGTCGAAGCCACCTAAAATTGTATATATTGGAATCGCCCGTAGTAACGATTTCAGTATCAGTCAACGACTAGCATTCGAGCCGCAGGCATCGACCATATTCTATCGTGTGGTTTTTCTTTGCCCTTTGTCAATTCCGGTTGTTCCCGTTAGCTGAATTCTGTTTTCTTTTTTTCTCTTCTGTACAGCTAAATTAATTTTTTTGTCTCGCGAGTGTAAATCGACACGTGTTAAAATGGCCCATGGGCCGAAAATGAGTGGTTCCCGTTTTAAGACACTACCACTCGATGTGAATTCTGCAATATTAGTTCAACCAAATAAAAAAGTAAAACACAACACATCAACATCTACCTCGATCTCCCTATACTCTTTCCCCGCCCTTCTAGTGATTAAAAGTGCAAAAAACCCTAAGTTAATAATAATTTCTCCAAAATCAAGTGAAAAGCCAATCTCATCAATCAGTCCTTTTCTATTAAAAAAAGCTATTGACAATAAAAGCACTGAATATGAACAAGTGACTCTTCTCCGTGATGGTAATATCCTTGTTTTAGCCAAAACAGAAACATCCGCCAAATTGTTCCTAAAAGCAAACAATCTAGCCAACTCATGTCCTGTTGTAATAAAACTAAACGACCGATTAAACGAGTCCAAGGGTATTGTTTACGCCCGTTGCTTGCCCCTCGAAACAGATATTATTTCGGCGATGACCAAAATTATCGAAGGCAAATCAGAAGCTACCGGTCTTATGCTTTTTACTTTCAATCTTTTTCAAACTCCCAAAACCGTCGAAATTGGTTTCTATAGTTCTAAAGTCTCAGAATATATACCAAACCCCATGCGATGTCGTAAATGCCAACTTCTTGGGCACACCGCCAAACGCTGCACTAGCGAAGCCAAGTGTGAAACATGTAGCTTAACTATACATATTCCTGCTACGTGCACCCGTACTGTGTGTGCAAATTCTGATCTTCCACATCCATCCAACTCCTAAGACTGCCCTGCTTTTAAACACGCTAAAGAAATTCTCACTATTAAGACACAAAAAAAAAGTACTATGGCGGAAGCAAAGCGGATTCACAAACAACATTTGCCAATCATTTGCTCAGAAAAATAAAAATAACACATATACCCTAAGTCAAACTTATCAAATATCTTCAACTTTATTTGGATTACCACAAACTTCAAATATCTCAATTCAAAAAAACAACACAAAACGAATCACAATCAGCTCAACAAATCCAATAAGCAAACCCAACAAAAGAAACAAGCAACTCAACAAACAATATTTATCTACATACAAAAAATAACCTCGTCTATGCAGAATCTACTTCAAAGACCTCTAAAACTAATCCATTAATTCATCAATCGCCAATTTCAAGAATTACTAGAAAATAATAAATATTATGTACAACATACAGACTCGTATGATACCGAAAGCCAAAATTACCACACGATTTTCTAGGAATCTAAATGATTATCTTAACAATTACCACGAATTACAGCTTCTTATTAACGAACACAAACCCTCCATAATCTCTGTGCAAGAAACCCACGTTAAATATAACTACCACCCCCACCAACCAAAACAGTACAAGCCCTACTTTCACAATCTTAGTACCATTAATTCCTCTAAAATGGGAACATGCATTTTAGTTCACAAGTCAATACCACCCGAAGTTAAAACCATTACTTCAAATATGTCAGCTATAGGAGTTGAAATAGAAACTCCAACTAAGCTCACAATCATATCTTTATACATCCCACCTGAACAGCATTCTATTGCTGAACATTAATGATGGCCGTCCCCCACATTTATCTACGCACAGAACTTCACCCATATTGACCTATCCCTTATAACACCTTCTCTCATTCTAATGTCATCTTGGTGCGTATCTGACAACCTTTATGGTAGTAATCTCTTTCCGATTTTTATTTCCCTAATGACTGCCTCCCCATGCACTCACCTTAAACATCAAAACAAATTCCTACTTGGAAAAGCAAATTGGGACCTATATCAAACTTCTCTATCCAGTCAGTTATTATCTAGACCAGTTTCAACTAACATCAATAAAGAAGCGGCGCTCATCCAGAAATCCATACGCGCGGCTGCTAATCTTGCCATTCCTCAAACTGGTAACAACATTTAGAAAGACAGTACCACGGTGGAACAAAGAATTAGACCTCCTGCGAAAAGAAAAGCAAAAAGCTTGGGTAAAATTTAAAAAACGTTCAACTGACCAACATCTTGTCCTTTATCGAAAGTTAAACGCCAAATTTCGAAGGATAGTAAAAATGCAAAAGAAGGCATGTTTTGAAAAATTCACTTCAAATATAAACCCTACTTCATCGGCACTTAAACTATGAACTGATATTAAAACTTTAACCGGCTCTCACGTTCCACATTCAATTAAAATCATCAAAACAGAACTTTAAGTTGTCCATTAAAAATGGACAGTCATTTGGCTCTCACTTGGGAACAAGCAGTTGCGGACTCAAAATTTCAATCCCAATTTTTAAATGGAATCTTAAATTGCTCCAATCTTTCGTACATACCTTCACGTTCAGCAATGTCCCTCGCAAAAAAAAAAAAAAAACACTGGCGCTGGCAGCCCGGTATGGGCCATATCCTAGCTTCTTGACACTCATTTGTGTTGCTCATGTTGTCATGTTAGTCATATCTGGGCGGGGGCCTACGGTTTATCGCCGAGTCCGAACGGCACTCCTTAGAAGCTTTTTCGTAGGCAATTTTACTTTCGGGAGAGTTTGCCATTGCCCGCCGAAAGGGTGATGGCGATTTGAAAAATTGTTGGTGACCCAGCCAGGAATCGAACCCAGACTCTCACGTGATAGTCCAATGAGCTTATTATCGCGCCATCGCCATGGCGATCGAATGTCCAATAAATTCCACTGAACTTGAAAGCAGTCTTAGTAGCGCTAAAGGCAGAACTCCAGGTTTTGACCGCATTTCCTATAATATGATAAAAAAACGCCCCGATTCTTCTGAAATCTAGGCTTCTTAACATTTACAACCTAATTTTCAAACAGGGTATAATCCCACAAGCCTGGAAGTTTGCGTGCGTTATTCCCATACCAAAAC
Organism: Volucella inflata; assembly: GCA_928272305.1. Classification (NCBI taxonomy): domain Eukaryota; kingdom Metazoa; phylum Arthropoda; class Insecta; order Diptera; family Syrphidae; genus Volucella; species Volucella inflata. The sequence goes on from OV743716.1 coordinate 63,231,119, forward strand.
CAAACAGAAATCTCTACGCCGCAAACATGTACCGCCCAATTTCACTTCTCCCTTGCACTGGTAAAATATTAGAAAAGATTGTAGCCAAGCTGCTTTTCTGGTTCATTGGAAAAAACAATCTTGTTGACGATCGTCAACTCTCTTTTAAAAAAGAACGATCAACTACTAACGCACTTCTTCATATTGACCATTTCATTTCTTTTACTTTATCCGAAAGAAATCACGCCTCTATACTCAGAATAGATTTTGACAAGGCATTCGACAAAATTACGAGGGCGGGTCAATAAGTCCGTGACTTTTGGATTAAAACAGATTTTTTGATAAAAAAATAATTTTATTTTTCAACGTAGTCTCCCTTGAGCTCTATACACTTTGTCCAACGCTTCTCCAATTTTTTTATCCCTTCCAAAAAAAATGATTTGTCGAGGTCCTCAAAATAGGCCTTTGTTTGCGAGATGACTTCATCATTGGAGTCAAATCTTTTTCCACCAAGCCATTTCTTCAGGTTTGGGAACAAGAAGTAGTCGCTCGAAGCCAAATCTGGAGAATAGGGTGGATGAGGGAGCAATTCATAGCCCAATTCATGGATTTTTGCCATGGCAACTGCACATGTGTTTGTGGTCGACTGTGAGCAAACGCGGCACCCATCTTGCGGAAAGCTTTCTCATGCCCAAGTGATTATTCAAAACTGAAACCACTGAGCCATGCGAGATCCCTACGGCTTCCACAATCTCTCGCACTTTCAATCTTCGGTCGGCCAACACCATATCGTGAATTTTTTCGATTGTTTCGGGTGTAGAGACCTCAACTGGGCGTCCAGGACGTTCGGCATCTTCAGTGCTTGTACGGCCACAACGAAATTCAGTAAACCACTTTTTTACCATTGAAATCGATGGTGCAGAGTCCCCATAGTATTTATCAAGCTTAGCCTTGGTCTCGGTAATGGTTTTTTTTCGCAAGAAATAATGCTTAATAAGCACACGAAATTCACTTTTTTCCATTTTCTCCTCAAATTAGTGAGTAGTCTGATAAAAATAGCTGTCAAACACAAACTAACTGACGCAGCAAGTTTAAATTTTGACAGGAGTCAACTGACAGATGCCTGTTGACAGGAGCAGTGTTGCTGTTTCAGTAAAGAGGTCAGAAATTCAAAAAGTCACGGACTTATTGACCCACCCTCGTATAATATCAAGGTAAGAGAATATTTCCCGACACCCATGCGCTGCAAAAATTGTCAAATCCTGGGCCACACTGCTAAAAGGTGTAACAATCCCACTCGCTGTGACAATTGCAATTTACCCCCACATGACCCAGCTAACTGTACATTGCCATCCTGCGCCAACTGCTCCGAAGATCATCCAGCTTCTTCCAAATCATGTAAAGCATTCCTTCAACAAAAAGAGATTTTAAAAATAAAAACCATTCACAAGTGCACATTGTCAGAAGCAAAACAAAAATTTAAATCCCAGAATCCTACACACTCATTCTCCTCCACTTTTGCAACAGTGCTAAAAACCGTTCTCCCGGCACATACATCAACTTCAGGAATTATTTCATGTAACAATACAACAATACATCTTCAGGACCACACAAGAAAGAGGAACAAACTCCCACCAATCCAACCAGCATCGTACAACATAGTTTTACATACAATACTGAACCTCAAAGCACACAAAAATGTATGATTGCTACAGGCAGTCAACAGAAACCCCCTCAACAGAACACCAATAGACCAACATCACCAATCACAAATCTGACACAAAAACTCATCAAGAACAACCAATATTTCACCTCTAATATCTCATCTCAACCCTCCTCAAGCTATCAACTACAAAACAAGAACACTCAAAACATCAACTTTCCCTCTGGACACATATTTTCGGAACAAGATGATTTGTCTAAACCATCCTAAATTTACCACCGTTAATGACCCCGCTGTCCCCAAACCGTCCGGTTTGAACTCAACCCTGAGCAAACACCATCCAAGTTCTAGATGGAAGGGTCCCTCCAATATCACCAAATTATCACCCAACACAAATCATACACCACATATTATTCATGCTTTAAAGCTAATACAATGGAATATCAAAGGCTATTTGAATAATTATAATGAATTATTAATCCTTATAAAAACTATCTCTCCCAAAATTGTAGCTCTCCAAGAAACATATCTAACCTCCGCAGTCAATATCCCTATCCCAGTCAACTACCTTCTTATCCCCCAAAATCAATCCCGAAACCCCAATGGTGGAATTGCTTTCCTTATTCACTCCTCTGTAGAGTTTGACCAAATCAACCTTTGTAATGACTTCGAAGCCCTTGGTATTTCAATTACATCAAAATTAAAATTCATTATTATAAATGCCCTTCACATTCATTCAACCACCAAATTCTGAAAAATGTTCTCGATTCTCAACATCTGCCAACTCTAGTAGTCGGCGATTTCAATGGCTGGAACTCAAGCTGGGGCTCGCTCAAAAACAACACCCGTGGCAACACCACTATATCTAAATATATTACAAAATCTGATTACCAACTATTAAACGATGGATCTCCCACCCACTTCAGCACCCATTCTACCCTCACCAACGTTGACTTTTCCTGCTGCTCCCCGAGTCTAACCGTCTATACCAAATGGTCTGTCTTTAATGATCTCTGCGGTAGTGACCACTTCCCCATTATTATCTCCATGTTCCATTCAATTTCATCCTCACTCAAAATTAAGCCAAAATTCAAAACAGATTATGCTAACTGGAGCTTCTATATCAACATCTTTTAGATTCTCATACTATTTATTATCCCATCAGCAACAATATCAATAAAGAAGCAGCTAACATTCACAAAATTATACTTCAAAGCGCCAATAGATCTATTCCCCAAACCTCAATTTCCACTAGTAAACCAAGAGTCCCTTGGTGGAATAAGGAATAAGAACGGCTTAAAAAGGAAAAAAACAAACTTTGGAATTCCCTTAAACGTAATATCTCGAGTGATAACGTTATTAAGTACAAAAGAGCCAACGCCCAATAAAAAAGGAGAATTAAAATTTCGAAATCTGAATCCATACATAACCTCACTTACGAAATTAACCCTAACACTTCTACTTCTAAAATCTGGTATACCATCAGAAGATTTTGTGGGATCAAAACTTTGTCTCCTATTCATTGTATCACCCCCTCAAATTCTTCTAATATTAATATTACTAACCCTTAAACCATAGCCAACAACTTTGCAGAATTCTGGTCGAAAGAATCGCATGACTCTAACTTCTCCAACCCGTTTTGCCAAAATAAATCCCTTTCTTCCCCTTCCTTCTCCTATTCCCCTTCAATAAATGCAAAAATGATTGGCGATAACATCAATCTTGAGATCGCATTAACCCTTGTGTTCATACCCGGGCACCCGGGTACCCACTGCGATATATTTTCGTGATAAATTTTTTTTTTGAGCTCCCGGATCCTCGTTATTAAGGTGAAAAGCGAACAAATTATGAATTTAAAAAAAAAAAAATTTATTTTTTTCGTTGGCTTAAACTTGAGCCATCGCATCATGCGCGCCCGGGTACCCGGGTACCCACAACAGTATTTGTATGAAATACGTTTGAAATTAATTTTGTTCAAAGATGATAATTGATTTTATTATTAAAACAAGGAAATACAACACATGTTTATTTACAAATAATATTATTTATTGCATTCTATACATTTTACAACATGAGCTGTGTGCTCATCGCAAACCGGTCGTCCACATTCACTGCAGCTCTTCCGCTTTTTCGTCGTCTTTTTATTGTCATTTTGTAACATAAGTAACAGGATCCAGTAATTTTCTTTCTTCCAGTTTTGTCTGTTGCAACCGATGGACCAGGGTCTTGCGTTACCCTTGTTATTTAACGACCTATGATACTCTCAATGGCAATTTTTGTAGTATAATTACGCATCACTTGAGGATTCGTCATACGTTCTTCAATCATTGGCTTGGCAAGTTCTTCACTGAGTTTGCGTAGAAACAGACGTCGTTCTGCTGTCTTCTTTTTAATCATTTTATTATTTTCATAATAAATTAGGTATGCCGCGGGTGCAGCGATGTCTAATATGTTGAAGAACATTGTCATTGGCCATCTTGAACTGCGCCGCTGACTTGTATATCTTCTGAGCATTTGGTCCATAGTGTCAACGCCAGTTTTGTATTTATTATAATAACTGATGATATCAGGCTTCTTCTTTGCATCATTGCCCACAGACATATCTGAATGCATTGTCGATATCAGAATTACTGCTTTATTTTTTTTCGGTACGTAAGAACACATCGTCACTTTGTAGTGAAATCCGAAAACTGTCGAGTATTGCTCTCGTGACTTATTTGCTGCCATGATACCAGGGATGTATGGTTTATTTTTCTTTATTGTTCCAACAATGGTGAGATTCCAAGATAGCAAGTGCTTTGCAACGGGTAGAGTTGTAAAAAAAATATCCATGCAGATATTTCTTCCACTTCCTCGGTAGAGAGCTGCTAATTCTTTTACCACTCTCTCTCCCTGATTTGTTTCGCGGGTATCGTTTATTTTGCCAGTATAAATTATGCCGTGTAAAGGATAGGCGTTTTCAGCATCACAAATCCACCAGATTTTTATACCATACTTAGCTGGCTTCGAAGGTAAATACTGAGTAAATCCTGTACGACCTCGATATGGATATAATTGTTCATCAATAGTCAAATTTTCCGTAGGTTTGTACATTTGCGATAAATTTGCATTCAGCATTATCCACAAATCCCGAATTGGAGCTGCTTTATCCTCTTTCTTGCGTTGACTGCGAGTATAAGCGTCGTCGAATCTTAAAAAACGCATGATGTTGTGGAATCTGTTAATTCCCATTGTCGCGCGATACAGTGGATATGAATTGGAATGCCACATATCAGAAGAATGGTCGATGTTGGAATTATTTGCACCAGCACAAATCAAAACAGCGAAGAATGAATACATTTCTGGGATCGTCACAGGCTTCCATTCTCGCTGCGAATCTGGATGATTTTCATTGTAACTCTGATAGATGGATGAAGCTTTCTTATTTGTATGTCGGACGATAATGTCCACCATATTCTCTGTGAAGATTTTCTTGAACGTTTCGCTTATGGATAAGGTTTCCGTGCTGCGATGAGGTCCACTTCGCTGACGTAAAACATTACGAGCTGCAGTCTGATGATCATGTGGTGGCGTTTCCCCCCACACAGTTTTATCCTTTGCAATAAAACTGCTGGTTACTAATTCTACAATAAGCAATCAATACAAAATAAATTTAATATTCAAATAAAAAAATGACTTCTCTATCATAATAAGCAAAAAAATGTTCCCTACCTTCTGGCTTTGCAGTTTCTGCTTCATCGTCTTCCTCACTCTCACTATTGTGAGACTCAATCGCTTCCTGTTCTTCTGCTTGCTCGTCGACATTATCCTCTATATTTTCATAATTTTGTGATTCTTCATTTTCGGAGTCGTTATCTGAAACTGGAGCAGTTGAAATGGGCTCCGGAACCCAGTCTTCGTCCTCGCTATCAGACACTCCACTTGAATCTGTATCTTCATCACTGAAAATGACCTTCAAGTAGGCCTCTTGTTCTGCTGCACTCATTCTGATCAATAAATTAATATTTCATTATGTACAATAATACTATACATAACATAATATAGTACAATAATACTTCATATTAATAAATATTAATTGATATTTTATTATGTGGAATTTGCAAACATTGCTTATATAAAAATAATCGAATTATTGCTTACATATACAATTTACTTACCGAGCAAATTCTTCTCTGGATAGTTCTTCCATTATTCCTTTCCGCTTGACTCTGAATATTATAAACACGTCTGAATTCACCAGAAACTCAAACTACACTGAAGGGAGCTAACATTCCCTCCACTACGCTGTAGAAACGGAAAAAAAAAACCTTGACATTCTTTTCTATGAAGGGAGCAGCTGCTGTGCTCCGAACAATTGAAATAGTGTCTACTACCTGAGGTGCCCTTAACTTATTTCTCATGTTAAATACATTTCTACAGCATTTTCTGTTTTAAAACTCTCTCAAATACTCAATAACAATGTATATTTTAAAGAAAAAATTATCTAAACAGTTTTTAGTTAATCAAAATATTAAAAAATTAAAAATTCCATGAAATGGGTACCCCGGGTGCCAAACGACGTTAGTAAGTTTGGGTATGAACACAAGGGTTAAACAAATTAAAAGGCAAGACCCCAGCAAATGATAGAATTTATTTTTCAAAATAGTGTCCCCCAATTATACAAAAATAGCACAGTCTTACCTATGCTTAAACCAAAGACCGAAAAATCTCTTCTGGAATCCTATAGACCCATTTCTGTTAACCCTTGCTGTGCGAAAGTCCTCGACAAGATAATAGCCAATAGACTGGTGGTATGTTTCTCATAACAAACTACTTAGCAGTCAACAAATGGGCTTTAAGAAAGGCAAATCAGTAACAGACTCTCCTATATCTAGACCACCACATTACTGACTGTCTCTCCAAGAAAAAACACCTTTCCCTTATCTCCCTAGACTTCACAAAAGCTTTCGACAGAGTCGGTATTCACTCAATCATCGACCAGCTTAAAACATGGAAAGTAAGCCCAAATATCAACTTCATGAGGAATAGAAAAATGTCGGTTCGCGCTGGAAGTGCCTTTTCCTCCTTTTTACCCCTCTTCAACGGTATCCCCCAAGGCTCTTCCTTATCCGTCCCTCTCTTCCTTATAGCCTTCAACAAACTCTCCAGTACCCTATCCCTCCATGAAGAAATTAAGTGCTGTGCCTACGCTGATGACTTTACCATCATTAAAAAACTAAATAAAAAATGTACTTCACCCATAATAGACCTTAACTCAGTTTTCAAAGATATATTATCCTAGTGCGACTATTCTGGAGCCAAATTATCCTTAACCAAGACTAATCATCTCCCCATACTTGCAGAAAACATAAATGCACATGTAAAATGTTATTGAACATCATAAATTTAGAAATTGTTGACAGATTGAAAATTTTAGGCATCGTCTTCCAAAAAAATTACAGATGGAACGTTCATATTAATTATATCTTCCCACTTTGGGTAAACAACTTAATGTAATCAAATCTCTTTTAAAAAATTTAACTGCAATCCGTTCTCCCTAACCTCTCTCATACAAACCACACTAATCAGCAAAATTGAATACGGCCTTTTCCTTTACGGATACTCTTCTAAAGCGAACCTTAACAAAATTAAAACAATCTATAATGCAGCAATAAGAAAAGCACTTAACGCATATCGAACAACCCCCATCAACCATCTCCTGTTCGAAGCAAATATGCAATCAATTGAAGATCTTAGATCAATCAACATTAAAACTGTACAAATCCACTCTTTTCTGCAATGATTCCCCACTTGCCGAACTAATGCAAAAGAAAAAAAAAATTAACAAAATTAGATCCTGTTTAGAACGCTCCAAAGACCTCTGCAATGAGATCCATATCCCTAATCAGCCCGTTCGTTCCTACCCTTATACTCTCCCTCCATGGCTCTTTCAATCCTCTTCCATCCTCTCCTCATTAAGATTTTATAGAAAGGCCCATACGCCCACTGAGGTATTCAGAACTCATTTCGCTAGGCTCAAAAGCAATTTAAGCAAGCACTGCTTCATTTACACAGATGGCTCCAGAATAGCCGATAACATAGGCTTCAGTGTCATTACCGAAAAAGAGACCATTTGCTCCTTCTTACTACCCCCATATTCCTTAACTTTTTCATCCGAAATAATTGCTATCTTTCATGCTTTACAATACACAAAAAAATTTAATAAAAAGTTTGCCATCTGCACTGATTTTCTGTCGTCCATTGATGCAATCCTCAATCCCAATAACCAAACCTATTATCCTTCCTTAATCCGCTACCTGCTCAATCTCCAATTCCCTAATACTAAATTAATATGGGTTCCAGGTCATGTCCAAATCGCAGGAAATGAATTCGGCGACAAAGCCGCCAAAGAGGTACTTAAAACCCCATCAATTTTCTCCACTAACTTCAATACCATTGACATAAACTACTTTATAAAAAAAATCCTGTTTCTTCCAATCTCCTCTGGGATAAAACTTCGGATTGGTACAAAACAGCCAACGGAAACAAACTATCCATCAAAGACTATGCCAGACATTTAGAACCTTCAAAATTTTCGCGCCAAGATATTACTAAAATCACTAGACTCAGACTCGGTCACACCAGGCTTTCCCAGGAACACTACATTAATAAAAAACAAGTCATACATCTGCACATACTGTAATCAATCACCCATTAGCATCCGCCATATACTTTTCGAATGTCCACCGTTCCAAAACCATAAACTTCCCTCCACAATAAATGAATTCCTTTCTAATCCAAATCATAATAACATTAATATCATAATAGATTTTTTGAAACGACAAAACTATATAATTTTATCTAATTACTATGTTAATTTATATGTACATAGCCTAAGGCCTCTTGATGCTCTGGCTACTAAGTTACTTTGTAATTTTAATTATTCTGTAGCTATTCAATAAACAAATAAGAAAAATCAACATGGTTATAAAAATGTTAACCCAATGGGTGTCAAAACCATTTACCTCAACAACGTTTCTCTCAAAAAACTCAAAATATATATAATATTGAGATTAGGACACATTTATATTACCCACAAACACCTGTTTAACAAGAACACGCCCGCAGTGTGCCATATATGTATGCGATAAACAACTCAATCTGACTTTTACCAATCTACTGAGTTGCAAAACGATGAATTCTACCAGCAAAAACATTTCAAACCATAGGAGCCTGCCTTATTTCTAATGTAAATATTGCAAATATTAATCTTGTATATAATACGAGGGCGGGTCAATAAGTCCGTGACTTTTTGAATTTCTGACCTCTTTACTGAAACAGCAACACTGCTCCTGTCAACAGGCATCTGTCAGTTGACTCCTGTCAAAATTTAAACTTGCTGCGTCAGTTAGTTTGTGTTTGACAGCTATTTTTATCAGACTACTCACTAATTTGAGGAGAAAATGGAAAAAAGTGAATTTCGTGTGCTTTTAAGCATTATTTCTTGCGAAAAAAAACCATTACCGAGACCAAGGCTAAGCTTGATAAATACTATGGGGACTCTGCACCATCGATTTCAATGGTAAAAAAGTGGTTTACTGAATTTCGTTGTGGCCGTACAAGCACTGCAGATGCCGAACGTCCTGGACGCCCAAATGAGGTCTCTACACCCGAAACAATCGAAAAAATTCACGATATGGTGTTGGCCGACCGAAGATTGAAAGTGCGAGAGATTGTGGAAGCCGTAGGGATCTCGCATGGCTCAGTGGTTTCAATTTTGAATGATCACTTGGGCATGAGAAAGCTTTCCGCAAGATGGGTGCCGCGTTTGCTCACAGTCGACCACAAACACATGTGCAGTTGCCATGGCAAAAATCCATGAATTGGGCTATGAATTGCTCCCTCATCCACCCTATTCTCCAGATTTGGCTCCGAGCGACTACTTCTTGTTCCCAAACCTGAAGAAATGTCTTAGTGGAAAAAGATTTGACTCCAATGATGAAGTCATCTCGCAAACAAAGGCCTATTTTGAGGACCCCGACAAATCATTTTTTTTGGAAGGGATAAAAAAATTGGAGAAGCGTTGGACAAAGTGTATAGAGCTCAAGGGAGACTACGTTGAAAAATAAAATTATTTTTTTATCAAAAAATCTGTGTTTTAATCCAAAAGTCACGGACTTATTGACCCGCCCTCGTATTGTTTGTAAATGTGTTGATAGTTTGACAAGTTTGTTTTTCTTTTGTATTTTTATATATCTTTTTTGCTGTTGGCGAAGAAAGTTGTAAGAGGTTCTTTTAAGGCAGATTTAGCAACAGCGTCTGCAACTACGTTCCCAATTATCCCACTGTGCCCTGGGACCCACCAGATTTTTAGTTTTTCACTCGTAGATATGAGTTTGTCACGGATGTATTCGATGATTTCACTACAATTGTTTATCACCCCTATCGGGAATAATATTTCCCCCGAATTGTTCAACTTTTTCGCAAAATAGGTATCGTGAATAGTTTTCGAAAAGGAACAAAAAATTTCGTCGGAAAAAATAGGTATCGGAAATTTTTTGTTCCCCTTCGAAAATTATTCATCAAGCCATCCTAGTTTGTAAATTTGTTTGGCTTCAGCCACACTGCATTTGCGAATTGTTTTATGTTTTTATGCGGATGCATTCCTTAGGTGCGTGTGGATTTAGGTTGCAATTAACGCATAAGGGTTCGTTGGTGCATCTTTTCGTTGTATGCAATAAAAGCTGACACTTCTGGCAACGCAGTGGGTTTGGGAAGTATTACCTAACTTGCTCGTTATGCCATCCAATGTTGAGAGCGGTAGGAGGTCGAATGTGAACAATATTAAACCGGTAGGGAGTTGATTTTCGTTTACAGTTTTCTTAAATTTGAAAACGTCCGTCACCCCTTGTGACTTCATTTCGGCTAATATTTCACTTTCGGGGACGTTGCCAAGGTATGGAGTATACATTGTACCTTTTGATGCATTTAGTTGTAACGACACAGCAATAGTGCATAAATTGGAAAGTGATTTTTTGATAAAAAATAAATCGGCAATTTTCTTTGACCTAGCGAGTACGAGTAGACTTCCGTCTCGAAGTTGGGTTATTTGATCATATAGAGAGCTTATTCCATCAATAGTTTTTTTGAGCAGGAAAACACTAAGTTCAGTGATAGGTTTAATAAATGTCGGCTCATTTGTTTGGGTAACGGGATCGCACAAAATAAAATCAAAACAAGCTAAATCTAAATTAAAAGGCACAACTCTATATATAAGGAATGACACATCGATATTAGAAAGAACAAAAAGAAAAGCAATATTAAGTATATCGGAATAGGAATAGACGTAGAGATTAAGGGAAAAAAACATTTGTCGATGGAAAAGAAGTAGATCCAACCAAAATGAAAGGAAAAACTAACAAAAGAAAACAAAATGATGAAACAGTTAAAATAACAGTCGGGAGAACACTAAAAATTTATTAACAACAACGATTACGACTTAGAGAAACATTTCCCAGTAATCTACATGGAAGATACCACGGTAATAGACAAGGCACGAACGAGGTTAAATGCATATGCGACATGGAACAAAAAAAATAACAAATAAATTTTGAATTTCGAATTTAAATTAGAAATAAATTGTACAGCTAGAATTAGAAAGAGAGGAAGGCAACGAGAAACTACCTCTCTTAAGTAATAAAATATATTTTATTTCCTAGTAAAATCATGATGTAGAATCAAACAAATCAAATGGCCCTCAGTCCTCGGCAGACCTTAAATGGTAACGGGCAAGCCTGAAAATATTATAAAAGAGTCAAACAGGTTAAAAATAGATATTGTAAGAGTTGCGGATGTGCAATGGAAAGATAACAAAAAACGGATACGAATTTTATTACTCATGCTCGGACGCAACCCAAAATAGATATAGCATAGGATTATTCATTTCGGAAAAGATGAAACAATTGAATTTATCGGAGTCAGTAATGCTTATGCAATTTTAAGCAGAAAATACAGTATTGAACATCATTCAAGTGTATACACCGACAAGTGATTGCGATGAGACAGTTATCGAAGAATTTTATTAACTAGAACAAGCAATCAAAATAACGAAAAGGAAAGAAATCACGTTTATCACGGCGATTTGAATGCTTAAGTGGAAAGGAAGAGTTATGAATATTGTAGGAGATTTGGACTAGGACCAGAAAACGAAAGGGGTCAAAGATTAATAGAATTTTGTCAATAATAATGAGTACCTGGTTCCAGCTTCCACCAAGGGGATTGTAGTATCATGTCTCTCACAAGCGGACCTCCTATAACCGAACGCGGACACCAAATTTCATAACCGCAATACAATTTTGCTCTCTCCAAAGCGGACAAAATAAAACTTTTTTTGTCTGTCTTATTTTATTTGTTTCACGCTTTTTAAGAAGCAACGAAAGGAAACCAAGAAATAAGTGTGAAAAGCAGCCCATACACTTGAATAAAGTCTTGACACATGTTGCAGTTTCGAGCAATGTTTTTCGTGTAGGTATGATCAGGTTTTAAAGTTGTTTCATGTGTATGGGCCGCTTAGCACACACGCATTGATTATCTGAAAAGCGTTATTAATCCCGTTGCATTTTATGAATGCTGAAAATGTGTCTATGTGTAAATTAAATGCCAGAGCGAAAAAATTAGTGATTTATAAGAATTCGGGTGAAAAGCATCAACATGGGAAAAGTAAAGCACTTATTGACAATCAAAGAATAGGTGAAAGTTATTCAAGCCCATAATAAATTCAAACTCAGCGTTAGTAGGCTACCGACTAAATTCAAAATCGGTAAAACACAAGCGTCGTAAAAAAGAAAATATTTAAAAAAAGTGGCAATCGAATGTCAATAAAAATGAAAAAAAAGTTTTTTTTTTAAAACCGAAGGTTTCAATGTTGACAGATGTGTTATGATTGGTTTGTGAAAGCTCGGAACAAAAATATTCCTCCCTCAGCCACACTTATACTGTCCAAAACTAAAGAAATATATTTTTTTTTTTCTTTTTTTAGAAGCCAGAAATATGAATTAAAAATTTATTTAAAAGTAATAAAAAAATAAAAAGCACATGACTAATGTTTTTTTTTTTTAAAGTTCTTAATTTTATTCATTTTCTCATAAGCGGACAAATTTCTCAGAACCGTCGGTGTCCGCTTATGTGAGAATACAATAGTCAGGAATCAAATAGACTACATTATCGTCAGCAAAAGATTCAGAAACTCAATTAAATCAACTAAATGCTACCCAGGTATTGACGTAGGGTTAGATCACAATCCATTTGTAGCGAAAGTCGGTATAAAAATCACAAATGTTCAAAAAAGTTTCAAACAGAAAAAACTAAAACTGAATATTCTGAAAACCCAACTAATACAGAATAATGTAAGAAGAGAGATGAACGGAAACCTCAATCACTTAAGCACAAACCGAATACTCGAAAAAAAACATCAATTCAACATTGTCAGAGATAAGTGAAACTTTAATGGAGGTGAGCAAAAATCATCTCGGCTGCGGGAACCAATAACAGAAAAAGGACTAGATGACTCACGAAATGTTGTCTCTAATGGATCAAAGAAGAAGCAAAGTAAACCAAAATAGACATAAAGAATTAGACAGGTTGATCAAAAACAAAATCAGAGAAGCTAAAAATCGCTACCTACAACAATGCGAAGAGCTAGGGCAGCAGGACAGAAACCATGATACGAGGGCGGGTCAATAAGTCCGTGACTTTTTGAATTTCTGACCTCTTTACTGAAACAGCAACACTGCTCCTGTCAACAGGCATCTGTCAGTTGACTCCTGTCAAAATTTAAACTTGCTGCGTCAGTTAGTTTGTGTTTGACAGCTATTTTTATCAGACTACTCACTAATTTGAGGAGAAAATGGAAAAAAGTGAATTTCGTGTGCTTATTAAGCATTATTTCTTGCGAAAAAAAACCATTACCGAGGCCAAGGCTAAGCTTGATAAATACTATGGGGACTCTGCACCATCGATTTCAATGGTAAAAAAGTGCTTTACTGAATTTCGTTGTGGCCGTACAAGCACTGAAGATGCCGAACGTCCTGGACGCCCAGTTGAGGTCTCTACACCCGAAACAATCGAAAAAATTCACGATATGGTGTTGGCCGACTGAAGATTGAAAGTGCGAGAGATTGTGGAAGCCGTAGGGATCTCGCATGGCTCAGTGGTTTCAATTTTGAATGATCACTTGGGCATGAGAAAGCTTTCCGCAAGATGGGTGCCGCGTTTGCTCACAGTCGACCACAAACACATGTGCAGTTGCCATGGCAAAAATCCATGAATTGGGCTATGAATTGCTCCCTCATCCACCCTATTCTCCAGATTTGGCTCCGAGCGACTACTTCTTGTTCCCAAGCCTGAAGAAATGGCTTGGTGGAAAAAGATTTGACTCCAATGATGAAGTCATCTCGCAAACAAAGGCCTATTTTGAGTACCTCGACAAATCATTTTTTTTGGAAGGGATAAAAAAATTGGAGAAGCGTTGGACAAAGTGTATAGAGCTCAAGGGAGACTACGTTGAAAAATAAAATTATTTTTTTTTTCAAAAAATCTGTGTTTTAATCCAAAAGTCACGGACTTATTGACCCGCCCTCGTAGTTCCAACCTGCATAAAAAAGTAAACGAATCATTCGATGTAGAACACAAAACGATGTCTAAAATTTTAAAAGCAACGAAGGACGGTTTTCGACAAATACTAGGGAACGATAGAGCAGTGGAGGGCATACATCGAAGACCTTTTCTGGGACGAAAAAGACAAACTAGGGCCTTATAATGGACCTGAAGGATCAGAATAAATAAAAGAAAAAGAGTTGAAAGAAGCAAAAAACCGAAGAGCGACAGGCCCAGATGGATTGCCAATTGACCTTCTCAAATGGATCGGAGATGAAAATATACAATTAAAAAAAAAAAAAAAAACCTGCTGGCACCCGGTATGGGTATGGCTTAGCTTCTTGAGACTTATTTGTGTTGCTCATGTTGTCATTTTTGTCACATCTGAGCGGGGCCTACGGTTTGTCGCTGAGTCCGAACCGCACTCCTTAGAAGCGTTTTCTTAGGCAGAACAAATATACAATTAACATGGTAAAATTCGAGACGAATGGTGTTGGGATCAATATTTGTCACGCTACCGAAAAAGAATAAAGCGACAAACGGCTCTGATTACAGGAAAATAAGTTTAATGAGTCACACTCTAAAGCTTTTTCTGAGAATAATTTATAGAAGGATTTAAAAAAACAAGGAAGGTATAAGTAAATCTCAATTCGGATTTAGAAACAGCTTTGGTACACGAGAGGCATTATTTGCTTTCAACATGTTAATTCAGCGAAACCTAGAAATGAACTAAACAGTCTTTGCATGTTTTGTCGACTACGAAAAAGATTTCGATAAAGCGCGACATAAAAAAATTATGGAAATTCGAAGAAGCAAATATGTACATAGACAGAATGATGTCATGGTTATTGAGAATATCTATAGAAGGTGAAGAATCAGAGGAGATAGAGATTCGTCAGACAAGGCTGCATATTATCACCCCTCTTGTTTAATATGTATTCTGAAGAAATCTTCAAAAATTCAATGGTAAATTAAGGCGGAGGAATCAAAGTTAATGGAGTCCTAATCAACAACATCAAGTATGCAGATGACGCGGTAATAGTGACATACAACATAAACGGATTCAACACTATTATGAATAAACAAAGCGTGGAAAGTAATAAAATTGGATTAAAGATAAGTACAAGTAAAATAAAATTAAAAGTGTTGAACTGAACATGAACTTCAAAATTATGAATTAAAAATTAACAACGTTGAAGTACAAAGAGTGAACACATTTAAATACTTCGGAACAATTTCCCTCTAAGGAAATCCATTGCAGAGTCGAACAAGCAAAGGCTTGTAAGATCAAGAAAGTACTATTAGGCAAGGAATCAATCTAAATCTAAAAATAAGATTGGTAAAATGCTACGTATGGTCGGTTCTGTTATATGGAGCAGAAACATGGACACTAAAAAAGCAACAATGAAGAGAATAGAAGCCTTCGAAATGTGGATTTTCAGAACAATTTTACGAATTTCATGGGTTGACAGAATTACAAACGAAGAAGTTTTAACACGAGTAAGAAGAAAAAAGGAATTAATTCTGCTAATCAAGAAAAGAAAACTCGAATACTTAGGACATACAGTGACTCAACTTGATCATATGATTAGCAGAGTAAAAGACTTGTTCGTTCCTTTTTTATTTGTGCTTATAATTCAACGACATTTTTAACCAAAAAGAAAAATGATATTCAGTATACAAAATAATGAGAACCAAATTCATCTTTTAACATAATTTAATACAACAAAAGTAAAAATAGGGCATTTGATCAATTTGTTGACTTTGCAAAATTGTTCCTACTTAGTACTTCGTATGGCCTCCTTTTATTTTGACCGCTTTGCACAAAGCCCTTACAACAACTAACTTTTCTGGAACCAAACTCTCTTTAGTAAAATGTAAAACTTTACATTTTTGTCGTAAAACCTCATGTAACAAAACTTCCTTTCGTTAAGATAATAACATAGTTAACGTTGACAGTATGAAAATCCTAGGCCTAACATTTAATAGTAAATATAACTGGAAAAGTCATTGTCTAATGTTAAAAAATTGCTTATCAAACCTCCATAACATCAAAGCGCACGAAGGAGTCTCAACGCATTTCCAACAAACACCATTTAAATTTGCTTGTTGAAGCCGGTCTGCCGACGATAGAAGAAAGAATCGTATCCAAAAGAGTTAAAATATCACCTTGATCCAAAAGTTCCCGGATCACCGTGTGGCGCTCTCATTGTTCCGATTTGAGTTCTGTTTTTTTTTTGTTAAGTTGGTACATCCGTTGTTGATATTCCCTCTAAATCTAAGCGTCATAGCTTGATATTTGCAAAGGTTACGTAGCCAAGAGTATATCTATCTCTGTGTGTTTGGCGATATTTTTACAATTTACAACGAACTTGTATTAAATTTTGCGTTAAAAACGGATTTAATGGTGTGCGAACGTTCGAAATGTTGGAAAAGTGTTTCGACAACGATTCTCTTAAGAGAACGGTTGTTTACCAGTGGCACGAGCTGTTCAAAAGTGTTCGTGAGTCAATCGAAGATGATGAACGCAGTGGCACACCATCGACTTCGAAAACCGACGCAAACATTGATGAAGTAAAAGAAATGTTGGGCAATAACCAGCAGACAGCAAACAAAGATTATTATTTGGGCGTTATGAGACGTTTGCGTGAAGCAATTCTCTGAAAAAGACCAGAATTGTGGGCAGAAAATTCGTGGATTTTGCACCGTGGTAACGCAACGCACCGTCGCACAGTGCCATCATTATTCGTATTTTTTTGACGAAAAATGCAACAAATACCATTCAACAGCCACCGAATTCGCCTGATTTGGCTCCCTGTCACTTTTTTCTGTTCAATCGAGTTAACAAACCACTACGGAGAACGCGTTTCAGTAGCCGAGAGGAAGTAATTGAAAAATCGGCTTCTCTTGGCTACGTAACTACGTAACAACAGATGTACCAATTTAACAAAAAAAAAAAACAACACAAATCGGAACAATGGGAGCGCCACACGGTGGTTATTCCGGGAACTTTCTGATCAAGGTAGTAAAGGGTTCTCCAATTAGGAATTGACAAATTTTTTTCAAATTAAACGCAAACCATTTGAGATATTTCATAAACTTTATTATCGGCTTGAAGTACAATCAAAACATTTATGAATGGAACTCGGCTTCGTTCATATGGCCACCGCGGGCACGTTTGCAGCACACACATTTCCGCCGAAACGGCCGCTATTTCGCGTTCAATGTTGGCTCTGAGCTCTTCTAACGTCGTCGGCTTGTTGGCATAAACCAATGACTTAACGTGGCCCCACAGAAAATAAATCGCACGAACGAGGTGACCAATCCACTGGCCCATTTCTTGAGATAACACGTTCACCATGCTTACTCTTCAATAAATCGATTGTACTGTGTGGTTTGTGGCACCATCTTGTTGAAACCACATGTCGTCCAAGTCCATATCTTCCAATTCGGGCCAAAAATAATCGGCGATCATGGCGCGATAACGCTGACCATTCACAGTAACGTGACGATCGTTATCATCGACGAAAAAATATAACCCAATAACGCCGTCGGCATGCAAACCGCACCAAACAGTTATTTTTTGTGGATGAAGTGGAGATTCATGAAGCACATGTGGATTTTCACCCGACTAATAACGCGTATTTTGCTTATTGACGAACCCATTGATCCAAAAATGAGCTTCGTCACTGAAGATGATTTTGCGATGAAATTCACCATATGGCGCATTTTCTCTAGAACCCAATCGGAGAACGTACGTCGCTTCAAATGGTCCATCGGCTTCAATTTTTGAGTCAGCTTGATCGTGTATGGTTGTAAACCAAGATCCTTATGCAAAATACCCCATAATGTGGTCTGAGCGATGCTCAGTTCTTGAGAACGCCGTGGAATTGGCTGATATGAATCGTTTGCCACGGACGCCTGAACGGCAGCGATATTTTTACACTTCGACGAACCCGTTGTCGGCAACATCACACAACGAATATGTAGACTCAAATTTTTGCACTAAACTTATTATTGCCTGTCTACTGGGTCGAGAATTACGACCGAAAATTGGAATTAATGCTCTTAAAGTTGCAGTCACCGACTCCGAATTTCGGTAAAATTTTTTTTATAATTTGGAGACGTTGCCCGTTCGTGTACTTTGCCATGATGAAAATTTTGAGTTTACTGAAAAAATTGACAGTGACAGTTTGATGATTAGTGAAAGAGTGCGTTCACAAATTAAATTCAAAGTTGTCAAGTCCCTATTACTTATGCGCAAAAATTAATTATTCGGTATTTACTAAAATGAGTATTGATACCGAATACTACTCAAAATAAGTATTCGATACTGATACTCATTTGCTGCTAAACACCAAAGAAGCAATACATCCATATGTAAATGCAAATACACAGCAGCAGCACGTCTCGTTTCTCTCCTTCAATATGTTCTACTGTCTACATTGCATATGCATGTGTACACTGTTTTATTTTTCTCTTTTCCTGCACTCTCTTGTCTCACCGCATCTCACGATCGCACGATGTTCCATGTATCATACAGTTCCAATTTCATTACTTTGATTACTTTTCTCCATACTTTGCTTCAATATCCAATACCAGGACTCATTGGGTACTTTGTGTATTGCATTAATTGATTACAGAGTTCTGAGTTTACGTATTTCCAGGTGAGTAGATTTGAGTAAGATATAAATAATATACCCATATAAATTCATATATAAGTACAAAATTTAGGCTGTTACGTTATAGGTCAGGAAATATTTATGTATTACATACAAACTTTGACAATAATTTCACATCGTCGTACTTGATACGCTGGTTCCAGAAAATGAATTTTGACTGGACCAAATACTAGGTATCGAATACCGAATACTGAATTTGAAGTAATCAGTAACCATTCGTTACTCAATAGTAATCAAATTGCACACCACTAGTCCCTATTGAAAAGCCCGATGTATATCAAACATACTTTCCCTAACGAGATTTGTCAAATGTAAACAAAAACAGCACCCCAAACGAAATGTTCAAACAAGCTTATCTCAGTATAATATCTGAACTGAAACTCTATGGTTGGGCCTTGGTTTTCACTGATGGATCTAAGACCCCACAAAATACATCCTTTGCATCCGTTTTAGAAAACGGTTCTATAATGTGCGTGGGACTCTTAGGCAATAAGGTATCCATTTTCACTGCAGAGGCATTTGCGATTCTTAGAACTATAAAGACTTGTACGGCATACACTGGCAAGTTTGTTATTGTCTCAGACAGCCTTTCAGTGATCAAGGCTGTAAGAAATCCTAATCACAACACGAAATACGTGGCCTCCTGAAAAAAAAACCAACTAATTGTTAAACTTATGTGGGTACAAGTCATAAGGGCATTAAAGGCAACGAACTAGCCGATTTAGCTGCAACTCAGGCCTACCGCAAGCCGATACTTAACTTTGACCCGATCTTACCCGTGATATAAAAAAAAATTAAAACAAAATTCACTAATAGAATGGAATAGTTACCGTCATCACATCATTAACATCTAAATTAATGAACACATAGTTCATAAGAATACCCATCTTGCGGTGCCCAATTCGACTTCTAACATATTTTGAAAACACAAAACTGGCGAACCAAACTCGCATCAACAACAAACAGCATTTATTATCCTCGAAGCCTTAAAAAACCTTAGACATAAAAATATTACTTTTATTAATTCGTTTATAAATAAATATAAGCTTGATATATAAATATTACTTTTCCAAAATTTTAATAATTCTTAACAATACTTATGTACGAGTATATATGAAAATTAATTGTCAACTCAGAGTCGAAAGTCTTAGTAGCTTCTGCTCGCCTTTTTATATTAGGTTTATAAGTTTATAAATTATAATAATAATTTTTATTTTACAGCCAAGTGATAACAAACACAATTCAACACGCGATGAAAATAATAGAAGCATGGGCGCTGGTAATCCAGATAATCAAATTGGTCGCAATATGAACGATCGGCGTAGTGGTGGTCGAGGAAGTGGTGGCGGTGGCGGTGGCGGTGGTGGTTTCGGTGGTGGTCGCAACGAAGACTTTTTTATTGGGCAACGCTTAAGAAGTATAACTGGACCTACACATGAGCTCCCATCGTTGGAATGTGAAGAAACTAAGTTCTCTGGCCGTAATCGTCTTTATATAGGCAATTTAACAAACGACATAACTGAAGAAGAACTGCGTGAATTATTTAAGCCTTACGGTGAAATCGGGGAAGTATTTTCGAATCCGGAGAAAAATTTTGCATTCCTCAAATTAGATTATCATACCAATGCTGAAAAGGCAAAGCGTGAGTTAGATGGAACAATGCGCAAAGGTCGAACTCTTCGTGTGCGCTTTGCGCCAAATGCCACCATATTGCGCATAAAAAACCTGACTCCGCTTGTATCAAATGAACTTTTATATAAATCGTTTGAAATTTTTGGGCCTATTGAAAAGGCTATTATTGTTGTTGACGATCGCGGAAAACACACTGGCGAAGGAATTGTAGAATTTGCCAAAAAATCCTCAGCTAATTCTGCTCTTCGTCTTTGCAACGAAAAGTGTTTTTTTTTGACGGCATCGCTCCGCCCGTGTGTTGTGGAACCATTTGAACTAAACGATGATGCAGATGGTCTTCCTGATAAAGCCCTTAATAAAAAGACACAGGAATTCAATCATGAACGAAGTGTCGGACCACGTTTTGCTGATATCGATTCCTTTGAGCACGAATATGGGACTAGATGGAAACAGTTATATGAACTGTACAAAACTAAACAAGAAGCTCTTAAGCGTGAGCTTAAGATGGAGGAAGATAAATTAGAAGCCCAAATGGAGTACGCACGTTATGAGCATGAGACAGAAATGTTACGTCAAGGTATTTTCTCTTTCTTTCTTTTTAAATCTCTTTTCATTTCTTTCTATCTTATCTTTTATTACAACGCGGATAATTTGTACTTGCACTATATTCTTTTGTGATAGAGCTTCGTAAACGAGAACAGGATAATGAGCGCAAAAAAATGGAATGGGAGATGAGGGAGAAACAAGCCGAAGAGCTTAAAATGCGTGAAGAAGAAAACCTACGTCGCCAACAGAGTGATATGCAAAACCGAATGTTGCGTCAAGAAGAAGAGATGCGTCGGCGCCAACAAGAAAATACATTGTTTATGCAAGCTCAGCAATTGAATTCACTTTTAGACCAACAGGAAGGCAAGCAGGGTCAACAAAGCAACAGTGGTGTTGGTGTCAATGGGCCAAATTTTGATAATTTTGACAATTCTAATACTCAAAATAATAGTCCATTTGATTTTAGAGGTAAATAAATTAATAACCTAAAACCTTTTCTAAGAGTAATCATTGGGTGTTTTTTTTTAGATGCATTGTCCGCGTTTGCTGGAAATAACGTTGGAAATCCCGGCAATATAGGTGGTGGTGTTGGTGGACCAAATAATCAACAGGTACGTTCATTTTTTGACATGTTCGGGGAAAGACGATTTTAAAATCAAATATAAATTTAATGCTTTATTTTTTATGTATTAAAAATATTGATTAACTGATCAAATTATAAAATAAAACTAACAAGTTAGAATTTGAAACTCATTCAACTGTTTTTGGTTCTTTTTCGTTCACGTAACAAGATGTTCAATTGCATGAACTTTTAAAAAAATCGGGACTTCGGATAATTGTTTATTTGAAAAAAAAAAACCAAGAACTATAAGAAACATATGAAGTAAAAACATGAAAACCTTTCAACGCCTCACATTTGGCAAGTGAAATTAGCATGCATAGCTGACCAAGAAGTCTAGGTCCAATTTAAAATCATATAACAAAAACATTTGGCTGGTGTGTAACATACCAAAAAAATATGCCGTTTTCTTTTGTTTTCCAGATTAAGTAATTTTTACACATCTTGAATTTATCATTTCAGTAAATAACTTACTGTACTTAATTAAACTTATGAGGAAATCTAGTTGTTAATTGATTTTGCCACTCCCTCCAGCTGAAAGTGGAATGAAAATGAACGAATCGAATTGTCCATACAAGGAAAACTTATGCCTAAACTCAATTTATCATATAGTATTCGTATACACATAACATAAGATATACGAAACATTTATGTATGTTTGTACATACGTTAATATTGAGCGTCTAGAGGTCGTTCTATTACATATGCAATTTGATGATTTTTCTGGGCGTACGTGTAAAATAGTAAATGAGTTATAAATACATGCTTCAACAATTTCATTTGATGGCTACTATACTATTTACAAATAAAAAATATATATAATTATTCCATCCATTGAATGTGGTAGTATTGCCAGTTTTTTTTCAAAGTATCGTCGTTTTTGTTTAAATTAACATTAAACTGTTTATTAAACTGCGAATCTGCGTCTGTTGCTGTTGTCATCGATTTTGAAGCGATTTATGCTACTTTAGCAAACACAATAAGATTGGTATTATCAAACGCAAAAATAGGGAATAAATTTGCAAACTTGCTGCGCAACCATACGTTTACCGTTGTTATTGAAAGAATTCTATTTCTGTTGTGAAGTTTTACTTTCTAGCAACAAAATTGCTTAAAAAATACCGGCGCGGGTGGTGGATGCGGTCCTTATAGCCAGAAAGACATTAACGTGATTATTTAGAAGACACTTCCTCGTCACATTTTTGTTATGTAGATTTGCTAAATTCCACAACATTTCCTTTTCTAACTGTGAAATGTGAAATGACTTTTCAAATGCCTATTTAAAAAAGTTTGAGTTTAAAAAAACGAGAAATTGGTTTTTTTAAATTTTGCAATTTCATATAATGACATAGCGTTTCCGCACTTTTTACTGTAGGTATTAACAAACATTAAAGTTATTATCTCTTTAAAAGAACAATTGAACAGATAAAAAACAATGAAAAAAAGTTTTTTCTTAATACTTAATTGTAAAAGTTCCGCAAACACGCGAAGAATCAGTAAACGTCACATTTGAATCCCTTAAAAAATGTAAAGGCAATTCAACTTGAGCAGCGAATTCATTCGCAGGTGCACATACATTGTGGGCATTCTTATGGGTTCATAAATAAGTGAACAGTGTGCCAGTTCTCCAACGCGGCAGCAGATGCAGATGCATTTTGTGTTTCACGCTTTACTTTCTTAATTATTGCAGATTCAAGCGCCCAGGATATAATTTGAGACTTACAGCTAGATATTTGAAATAAATAAAATATGAAAACAAACGTGCTTGACGAAAATTATTTGGCAGCTCACAATGCACTTTTAATGAAAAAAAGAAAGAAATGTGTCGTTCACTAGCAATGCACAAGGTCAACGAACCCTTATGAAGTTGCATCTAAGATGGAAGATTTAAAAAAATTTAGATTGCTAGGTATCAGATTTGAATGAAAATGTCAATAGTATCTTAAAATTTTGAAGATCTGCAAACTACAAAAATTTGTTGAATAGTTCGTCTACCCCATTGCCGATGTTTTTTTTTTGTTTTGTTTTGTTTTGTTACAATGACACCAAAACATTACAAACATCGCACAGACTAAACACTTGACTAGCCACCATAGAGACCAAACGCAATCAAATTTAAGAGGACGCTGGCTGAACGACCATTCTCCATATTTGTTACCTGAAAGTAATTTAAAGTCAGAGTACGCAAAATATCACCATGAATGAAAAATTAATAAAATGTTTTGAAACTCGAAAGCAATGTATCATAAAAAACAAAGGCTTATAAACAGACTCGTATTAAAATCGAAATGTTTTTTTATTTTATTCAATATAGTCCCCTTTTAGCTTGATACACTTATTCCAGCGATTTTACAACTTATTGATCCCGACCGAAAAGTAATTATCCGAAAGGTCTGCAAAATACTCCTCCGTGGCGTCGATGATTTCCTCGCGTGAGCTGAATTTTATATTGATTAGTTATCTTTTGAGGTTTGGGAAGAGATAATAGTTCGAGGGAGCAGCCAAATCGGGCGAATACAGCGGATGCGACAGCAATTGGAGCCGTAAGTCATTGATAAAGCCGTCGTTGCGATGCTCTTATGCGCCGGTACATTGTCTTACAAAAACAAAATTTTTTTGTGCTTTAAAGTGAGGCCGTTTTGCAGCGATTTCGGCCTTCAATCGCTCCAATAATGCACAGTCATACTCACTGTTGATGGTTTTTTCCTTTTTCGAGGTAGTCAGAAGAGTATGCCATGACAATCCCAGAAAACCGACGCCATAACCTTTCCGACCCATTGATGCTCCCTCGGCCGCTTCGGAGCACTCGTGCCGGCTTCAGTCCGATGCCGGGCACTCATTCTGTTCTCTGGTGTGTAAAAGTGGATCCAAGTTTCATCAACAATTACCAATCGACGCCAAAAGTCCGCCCGATTCCACATCAGCAAGTCCAAGCACTCTCGAAGTGCTCTCGCATTCATGTTTTTGGTCAGGAGTGAGCATGCGCGGCACCCATCGGCAGGATAACTTTTTCATATGCAGAATATTGCCCAAAATATGGCGTGTGCTCTCAGAACTAATCTTTGTGGTATCTGCTAGCTTGCGTACCTTCACTTTCCGGTCAGCCAACACCATTTCATGTATTTTTTTGACATTGTCCTCTGTAAAGGCATCGGAGGGCTTTCCGCTGCGGACTTGATCGGTAGTGGAGTTGCCGCCACCACGAAACTCTCGAAACCAATAATTTGTGTACGGTGTAATCTGACGGAGCATTAGCCCCATAATATTTATCCAACTTTTCTTTAGTTTCCTTCGCCGTTTTACCTCTCAAAAAATAATGTTTTATGAGAGAACGAAAATCGTTTTTGTCCATACTTAACATGATCCCAAACACGTCGACAACAATCAGCTGTCAAAATAAAACTGAAGACAGTATCGCACTGAAATTTAGCATGTCTGCCCAAATATGAACGGACTTCAAGGCACCATAACCTTTTTTGCAGTAGCAGCGTATTCTGGCGGTCAAGGAGGTTACTTTACACCTAGTAGTTGATTGAATTACACTAAATCTCAACAATAAGTCAAAGCTCATAGCATTTTTAGGCGGATAAATACCATTGAATACTGGCCTTTTTAGATTCTTCCCACCCATGGGGAAGTCGCTATTTAACCATAATTTTATGATTAAAGCATTTTGTTTCTGTACCCGTTTCGCGTGCAGAGTGTAAACTATGATATAATATACACATATTAATTGTGAACGTTGTTTTTTATGTAATTCACCTAGAAAAAATAATTAAACAAATATGTTCATTTGAATAATATTGCATACTACGATTAACTTGTGGTTGTTCAAAAAATAAAAACAACAACAAACAAATAATCATTTTTAATAAATTTCAGTCCAGTAGCCACGTTCTGTAACTTTTGCAAGATTTTTTCGCATCGAGAATACACGAAACAAAAAATTCCACTGTTTTTCGACTTTGGAAAAAAGGTGTTTCAGTAACTGAGGTCGAGAACTTCAATAAATGGTTTCGTATTTCACTGGAAAAATCATGGAAAAATGGTGTTATTAGAAGTATTAAGTTTATTGTATTCTTAAAGGGAATTGTAAAAATTAATAAAAAATGTTTGTGTTGTACTAATAATTTCTGAAAATCATGTTGCGCGGAATATGATGAGAAGATCATTAGGAAAGCTTAGTGTGCTCTAAGTTGATGCTCCAAGCCCTTTTTTGATGACAAAGATATACGTTTGCAGCAGCCTAAAAAGTTCAATTGACAACCTAATTCTGGAAAGTGTATTTTCGTTGAATACCCGGCGTTGCGTCTAGAAATTACTCGATGTGAGAGTTACAGAGCATGGCTGCAGTATCCCGTCGCATAAGCTTTGCTTTGCAAAATAGCTTCGCAACTAGTGATAAGAACTATGATAAATTCGACTGAATGATTTCAACTATCAAATGTTAGTTGAGCAATAAACAACTTAGCGAATTATGTAAAAACTTAGATCTTTTTTTAAAAATAGACGCTAGACTCCAATATGAAAACATTAAACAGTCTTATAGTCTGTAGTTCAAACAAGTGTTAAAATTCTTCATTGTAATGTAAAAACAATCGATTTTTTTTTCAAACGGAACCGATAGTCCAATGTCCAAACTAGTGAGAAAAAAAATCAAACATTCAAATGATTTTTCATCGATAGCACAATATTAATTCACAATGGATACATACACAGAAGTTGTTGGAGAGATTGAACCAAAAGCCATCGAAAAAGGCAGACATTGTACATACATAAAAGTCATTCAAAGTACGTGTATACACATAAATACATCGTCATATACAAAGTCAAGTTTTTTTTTTTTTTTTTTTTTAACATTTTTGATCTTCAGTAACTATTAAATCAGAGGAAACATCTACTTTGCATTTGCATACCCCATTTCTTACCGTACACGTATAAATTTGAAAGCTGTTATTTTCAATGGGAGTCAGATGAGGCATAAGGCTCTGTATCGTAAAAGGGGGTACATTTCCATGTTGAAATACCCATTCGAATTTGAATCATTCGTTAAAATGTGAAGGTGCCATGCGTTTGTCACGGCTAGATCCAGCATCCAAAATTTTTGCCACATGTAGCAGTGCGGTACAATGATTGATTGATTGATTGATCAGCTTGATCTACACCATCCATACCCTTGTTGTAGCTTTGAAAAACATGCGGAATGCCAACGTCTACCTTTTTCTTCTCCACTGCGCTCCATCTCTTTATTTTCCCTAGAGGGAGGACGCTATCATAGGTCGACCCCATGGCGCAGACACTGTTGTCCAGGCAATGGATGAATTTGTTTGACTTGGTCGATAGTCAAAATCAGAACGGTTTTTCTTTTTCATTTCCTTCACTTCAACTAGAGGGACCTTCTTGGTCCTACCTTCGTGTTGCACGAAAAGTAGCTTTTCGTAAATCTCGGATTCGAAACTAGTGAAGAAGTTGTCGTGTGCAAGCGGTCGCATCTTACACATTTTGTCGGATGATTCGACTGCGACAAGATTGTCACAGAAATTAAGTTATTATTTTTATTTTCTCAAATTGATTTCTTGGCATAGTTCTTGACACAATAGACACATTACAGTCTTCGTCCAGGCACCAGTACAAACGTTCTCGAGGCAATGAATGGTAATCAGTCAATAAAAGAATACCGAAGATTGTTTTGAGTTCATCGACAGATACTTTGAAGTAATGCTTCTATTTCTGAGCCTAGTATTGTACAATCATGGCGAAAACTTCCTCGTCAAATATTTTTTTAAAAATTTGCAATGGATTTTGATTTCTCATTTCATCCAATATCGAGTTGCGCTTGCACATTGCCTTCAGTGGAAATTATAGGCTCATAGATAGGCTCTGTTTTACGCCAGTGAGTTCCTCAAAATTATTTCTACGTCTCTTGATTTCAGCGAGCGGTTCGTTATCGCTACTGTCCCATTCGTCTTCACCTCGATTCGTGAATACCTCGACCTGGTATGTCTCGCTGAATAGCATCGCTCTGAATATGGTAATCATCACCTTTTTCTTCATCGGTTAGCGCACTTGGTTCTGGGGGAAGTGCAACTAAATCTATCTCTGTAATATCGTCTTCCTCAAGCATTACAGCATCAAGTGCTTCTTGAATCCCGAGATAGTCGTAATGATTGCTGAATGTTCGTTTAGCCATTGTTTATACAACAATTACTTTGAAAAATAAGAATAATTTGTACCTCTGATGTTCCCACTGGCCCCAATTGGGGACACCGTTATAAAACTTTACCTTCTATAAACGATGTTCAACTTTCCTCGGATAATAAAATTTTATTTTATAATCTACAAGATATTTATGTAATTTTTGTAACAAAACGAACTTAGTAAAAAAAACTAACGAATTAAAATTACTTGTTTTATGTATTTACTGATCACTGAAAAAACTCCACAAGATGCGCGGCAAAATCACTTTTAACTATTTCTGATTACTCTTCTGTGTCTTATAACACGTCAACAGCTTCATAACCATCAAATGTCAACAAAACAAAACAGAAATAATAAAATTAACGGTATTTGTTGAAGTGTACTTGTGTGGGCATGGCTGGAGTGTATGGTTTAATGGAAAGCGATCAGAAAAGGGTCATTTTTCTTGCAGAGCATTTGCGCATCTGATCTCCGTTTGCCTTTTCGTTGTTTTTTTCCTTATTCACATAAACTTATAGATATTCTTTTATACAACAGCCATGAAGTGATTGTCGTCTTATTATGTCTTTTGACGGAGAATTGTTTCAAATGAAGTAACAATTTGATTGTCCTTCCACACGAGTATAGCCATATCGATAGTCATTAACTTGCTCAATAGACCTACATACTTTATATGAAGTAAAGTGGTTATCATAGAATATCCAATAATTTTGAAAAGACATAAACAAAATTGGATTATGCTCTTAATGCAGCTTTTTTTTGGCGCTGTAAACTTCATATTTGTACGCAAAGCCATTTACGAAAATTTGAATCCCCGCTTGCAGGTCTTGCCAGTTAGATATTGCTTGAAAGCACTGCGATCTTTCGCTAGACAAATTTGTTCGTCGATATATAAATGGACTTTTAAGAATGAATCGGGAAGTCGATTTTTTCAGACCAATCGATTTAACACTTTTCACCAGAACAGCAATGATTCCCATAAATTGCAATATTTCAATATTGGAAACAATCACAGGATTATTTATATACATCTTTCTGAATGCTTTTCATATTGGTTTGTTCTTAAATAAGCTCAATTACATCGTTAGCAAATAAATACGAAATTGACTGGAATGTATATACATAACTGCAAAATTGCAAACAGGTAGTAGATCCTTTGAAATTTACAGGTTCAATTGAAATTGGTTTAATTGGAAGCTTTTGTTTTTCCACATAATGTATACCTATAGAAAATTTACAAGTTTTAGTCCATATTTGATTCTACGTTTTCATAAATATCATCATCTTCTTTCTATTTGTTAGATCTCTGTCTTCATCTGTGTCCTCTAGGTTCAATTGGGCAGAATATGTGAGATCCTCCATATCATTGTCATCAGAAAAATGTAGTCCTTCATTCCTCTCGATCCAATTTTCTATAAGCTTTCCGTTTCCTGATCATTTGAGGGAATCATCTTTTTTTCATTATCCTTATAGGGAAAATAGGAAAAAAGAGAATGGAGAAATAAAAGGGATCACAATTGGGTAATATTTCAGTAATGGTTAAATTCAAAATTTTGAACAAACCCTTAATATGTTTACCTAAGTTTGCTTCTTTCTGTTGGAAACAGAAACCTTACATACACCACCCCTAGCGTAGAATACGCCGTATCTGGGACTCACTTCACTTACTTACTCTTACTCACTTTCACTTTTCATATGGATCGTAGAATACGGAATGCGGACTACCTTACCGATAACTATTTCGAATTCGCAAAATAGCTGCGCTGTGATAAGTGGCGGCAATTAATGCTGGAAAAAATTTCAAATTTAAATTAAGCAAGCCAAATCCATAGAATAAGAAAAATGGATAATATAGGCTTATACTTCAATGCATTTGATAATGAGGACGAAGTAGCTTCTAACAGAAAAAGGCGTGTGCATTTTTAAGAGCAACTGCAGAAGATATTATGGAACTTTTGGCGTGAGTTTTCTGAAATTCAAAATTTTATTCGTTTTATTAAGTATTAATTAATCGTTTGCAATCATTTTTTGCAATATCGATATTTTAATTTCATTGAATTTATCAGTTCCCTGAACTGATCCCGGTTAGTTGTTTTCTTGCTGCAATAGAATATATGCATATGTATTTTCAAGAATTACAAATTTATGTACTTACAACTATTTAAAGGAAATCGGACTCACGACTTCACAAGAAACACCCGGATACGCAATGAATTATCTGCGTTTGAGAACTGTCAAAGTTTGTATGGGGAGTTTTAATTCGAACGTTTTCTACGATAGCCTCAAAACTCATTCACCTTACCGACAAGTGAAACATTCACTTCGAACGTATTCAACGATCAAAAGTTGTGAATATGAGTGAAACGTGTGATAAAATCTTTGCCCTTTTGAATTAAAATGTTTTTTTAAAACAAAGAACAACTTTTTACTACAGTGAAACTCCTCTACAGCGGACATCCGTGGGACCATCAAGATTGTCCGTTATGTAGAGGTGTCCGTTGTATGGGGGTAACGTGCATAAGTTATTTCTGCAAATTGGAAAATATGTAATTCCAAATAAAAAATTAAGTTTATTATGTACTTGTATACGTATTCTTCTTTAAGTGGCGCTACAGTCCAGGGTGGACCTGGGCCTCATTCAACAAGCGTCTCCAGCCAGCTCGATCCCTGGCTATAGCTGCCACCATTTTCGAACGCTAAGTTGGCTGAGGTCCCCTTCCACTTGCGTTCGCCACCTGGGTCTTGCTCTTCCTTTACATCGCTGTCCCTCGGGAACGGATTCGAAGACTTTTCGGACCGGAGCATTGGTGTCCATACGCTCTACATGACTCAGTCATCTCAGTCTTTGGGTCTTTACTCTTCTGGTTGGGTCGATGTCACAGACGGGACCGAAGATCGCCCGAAGAATTTTTCTCGAACAACCAAGAACACCCTCATCCATTTTTGATAATGTCCCTGCCTCTGGGCCATAGTGCAGGACCGGGATTATTAAGGTCCTATAAAGGGTGATTTTTGTTGTCCGAGAGAGGGCTTTGCTATTCAAGTGCCTTCTTTCTTAGCCCAAAGAAACAGCGGTTGGCAAAAGTTATTCTTCGTTTGATCTCAGCGCTGGTGTCGTTTTTTGTATTTATAGTTGATGTATGCCCCTAACCAAGTCGTCGTCTGCCGCTTTGAAGAGCCCGGCAGTCAGGCCGTCCGCTCCAGCAGCTTTGTTGGTTTTTTTTCTTTTAAGAACTTGACACTCAAGTGGATATGACTGACAGCTGTATTTGGTTCGTCATCGCCGTTATACAGTCTTTAAAATTTCCACACGCACTCTGTTGCCAAATTTTCGTCGATGCAGAAATAATCTTCGTTTGTGTCCAATGGCAAAACTGTGATCCGCCCATTCAGCTCTGCTTCAGCGGTTCCATCATCTAATGTAAGTAGCTCATCTGACGGAAATTCAGTTTTTTTTAAAACACTTGTATAGTCGTGGAAGCGATTGCTTCCTACGATTTTTTAATCCACGTTACAGCTTTCAGTACGTCAATTTGTTTTGCTAGATCTTGGGCACTACCTTCTCCTAAATTTGCGATAGGATGTCGTAAGGCGAACTGGCGATAAACAATCTTGATCCATCGGCTGAGAAGTGGACATTATGTTGGGAGGAAGAAAGCTCAATCTTACGTTTTCCAATTCAAAGTTCACATGAACTGCCATTGTCGAGAAACAACAAAATTTTCCTTCCTTTAATTTTCATTTTTCAGTCTAGATGCTCCAACCATTCTGTCATAATAGGTTTGTCATTCATGCTCTTGGATTCGCTTTCCAATCTACTCTCAAAGATTCAGAGGGAAGTCCTTTGAAGCATCTAGGCTTGACGGATTTTCGATAACGAGTGGCTTAATTTTTTTTAACCGTACAAACTGGCACAAAAGAGCACTGCCAATTTTACCGCCTGAACAAGTCTCGCCTTTGTAACACAGTGTTTTGTCCGGTAATGCCTGCAATTAGATGGACAATTTTTGATTGCCACTCACTAACGGTTACAATGTTAACATAGGCTGACTTTCCAAAAACTATTTTGTGCTGAGCCCGAAAACGATCCAACCAGCCATTAGAAGCTTTGAAATTGTCCTGCTTCAACTCACGTGCAACTTCCTGGGATTGTTCCTTAATTATAACTCCCGATACTGACACTTTTTTAAATCTGACTCGATTGAACCATTCCAGCACTGTTTTATCAATCATTTCACCAGATCCTCCTTTTTGAAACCGACACATTTTTTTCATTTGTAAAATTGCCACGAAACAAACACAAAAGCTTATCTTTTTTCTTCAAAATATCCGACACTTGCGTTTTACTAATTTGGAATATTTCAGCAAGTTTACGAACAGAACAGTTATTATTGTCTTTGTGGCGAGTAATCACTTCCACTTTTTGCTTCAATGTAAGCGATTTTCGCGTTTTTTAGACGCCATTACAATAAAAACTTCTTCCACGTTCACTTTTGTTTCATGTGTCCGTTATGAGGAGTAAAACTGCGCATATGGCCTAAAATGCATGTCCGTGACCGGTATATGATTGGTCCGTTGTAAAGGGATTGAAATAAATGAATAACCCTATCTTCATGCAGGCACCACGGCGAAGTGTTCCTTATAGACAGATGTCCGTAAAGAGAAGTTTAATTCTATATGAATTTGGGTTCACTGTATATGTGTTCGGATTTCGACTGCCAATGTCACTTGAAAGCACGATGAGGGCAAGTATACCTGTAAGTAAATGCAACGGTCACTTTGTTGCAGTTGTGAAATGGTGCAGAGTTGTTCCACTCTCGAACAAGGCGATAATAATTACTTGTCACTTAAGAACATCTCAAGTTTGTTGCTTTTAAAGTAATTTAAGCGTCCTAATTCTAAATCCGCAAATCATTTTATGTTGTATCATGTAATGCTTTCAAGTTATTCTAAAAGGGTGTAATAAAGCGTCTGCTGTTTCATTGACAAGTCCTCTACGAGAAAATAGCGTTAAGTTATTCGTATTTTATTGAACTGCAAACAACTCAACGAAAAGAGCTCAAATAGTTTTTTTAAAATTTATTTCACTTAATAAATTTTTAAATTATTTAATTTAGATACAGAGCAATTTTATAATTTCGGGTAGAAGAATCATTTCGTACGCGAGAATTCATTTTCTTTTTAAAGATAATTTTCAAAAAATCGTAATTACTTTATCAGAATTCAAAAGAAATCGATGTTTTCATCGACGATCTGTATTGCAAATTTTCGCGATATTTTTCTTGTATGATACGGACGAAAAACTATAAAGTTTGCCGCATAAACAAATCGTAATGTATTTAAAAAGATATAATAAATAGCTTTATTAGATATTATTTGTGTTTGGTTGGGCCGTGCTCCCATTGTTCCGATCGCCAACAACACAGAGATAGATGTACTCTTGGCTACGTAACTTTTGCAAATGTCAAGCTATGACGTTAAGATTTAGAGGGAATATCAACAACAATCAAAAAAACAGAACACCAATCGGAACAATGGTAGCGCCACACGGTGGTTATTCCGGGAACTTTTTGATCAAGGTAGTATTTAGGGCTGATTTGTGGCAGGGTGTATTGTCTTGTTAGAATTTGACATTTTCCATGTTACTTTCCCCGAAAATGTTGAAAAAAAAAGTTAGAGCACATTTTCCAACACATTTATGTACTTGCGCCGCTGGCAGACATGCATTCCCAGATCATTATACTGCCTCCATTGCGCTTAACAGTCGGTGGCACTCAATCTTGGTTGTACTCTTCTTCCCCAACCCGTTGTCTCACATAAGTCACACAAGGGGTACCAAATATCTGAAAATTTATAAAAAAAAAAGATATTAAAAAAATCATAAATTCATCTAGAGAACACTAATCTTAGTTAATTTTTTTATATTTAAAATATAAAGTAATCCCTTTATGAAACATACCTCAATGTTAGATCCATCTGACCACAGTATATTGAACTAATCTTTTTCAGTAAAATGATTGTTTTGTCGCCCACTCCAAGCGTGGCTTTTTTTTCGAGACCTACGGCTTCTTTCTTGCTTCACATCTATTAAGTCCAGCTCCTAGTCTCTTTAAAAGAATGCTCAGATGAGGTTGTTTTTTTTTTTTTTTTTTTTAATTTTTAAGCGAATATATGATTAAACATCGGTCTTCCGATGTGTGTGTTGGGTGTTTAAAACGTTTGGCCAAGGCTATGTATCTAGGCTTTGTGAACTCAACTAATATAGGAAAATTGTACCACGAATGTTCTTGAACAATCATCCTAGTTGTTTTAAATGCAAGTGTTTCAAATTGTGCGCTATTTATATCGAAGCCAGAAGACAAGGTGAAAAGAAAAAATTGTGAAGCATTTCTCGATTCTAGTAATATCAGCAGAGCTGGGAGTGTTCGCTAAGAACTTTCTGGTCGTGTTCCCATCATTCGAGGTTCTACTCTCACCACTTCGGTTTATCAATGATAAGCCCTTATTTTTGTGAAAAATTATCGTCTATTATTATAAATTATTCTCTATCCTTTCTTTCCTTCGATTTCATTTGTCATTTTTTATATGTAGTGTAAATGAATTCAATATTCTAATAAACAAATCCGTAAATAAAGTAGAGAAAGGACAAAATGCTAATACATAATAACAAAAATAATACAATAATAACAAAAATAATACAATAATAACAAAAATAATACAATAATAACAAAAATAATACAATAATAACAAAAATAATACAATAATAACAAAAATAATACAATAATAACAAAAATAATACAATAATAACAAAAATAATACAATAATAACAAAAATAATACAATAATAACAAAAATAATACAATAATAACAAAAATAATACAATAATAACAAAAATAATACAATAATAACAAAAATAATTCAATAATACAATATACGAGTAAATAAAACTTATAATATAATATTACAATTAATGCAACTATATTGAAAATAATACGATAATTGTTTAAATAGTAATACAGTGATAGGTATAACTTTATAGATATTATTAACATTTTTGTTGAATTTGTTTACTAAAAAGAACTATTGTATTTTATTGCGTATACAGTGTCGAGTAAAAGTGGACGAACGATTTAACTTATTTAAAAAAGTTGATTAAAACTTAGCGTTGTGAACATAAGGGAAATAATTTTTTTTTTTAATATACTTTGCAAAAGCCAAAACAAAAATTACCGTACTTTTTTTGATTTTTTTTTCTTTTAACTGAAAAAGTTCAACAAAGCTTACTTATACATCTAGGGAAAGGTTATTATAATGAATTTAAATTTTTTCTCCATAAACAATTACCATTTTTGAGTAAATTCTTTTCCAAGAGAAAAAAATGCAGATACGCCACTTCGTGTTTGGAACGACGATATCATACATTAAAAAAAGAAAAATTTTGCACGTTTCGGGAAAAGATTTGTGATTCAATATTTAGTCCGTAACCATTTGTTTTTTACTTGTAAACAACATCTTGCCATACTTTCTACCAAATTGAGAAGAAATTGCTCGGGAATTCGACTCCTTTCCAACTTAATTCGATCCCAAAGCTTATCAGTGTCGGGTGAATGAATTTCATGTTGCCCTAGCTTTCGCTTCACAATTGACCAGATTTTCTCATTGAATTGAGGTTGAGGTTGGGGCTTTGTGCTGGTCGTGACACCGTCTGAAATTCTTGATTTCCGAGCCATTCCTTGACAATTTTAGAGGTATGTTTGGGGTCCCCATCTTGTTTGAAAATTATTTCAGAACCCTGCACCGTTGCTAAAATTTTTGGTAAATTATTTTGTTATATGTCAAGATATACTACCTTGATCAGAATGTTTCCGGAATAGCCACCGTGTGGCGCTCCCGTTGTTCCGATTTGAGTTCTGTTTTTTTTTTTTTTTTTTGTTAAGTTGGTGCATCAGTTGTTGATATTCTCTCTAAATCTTAGCGTCATAGCTTGACATTTGCAAAAGTTACGTAGCCAAGAGTACATTTATCTCTATTTGTGTTAGCGATTTAGATGGAATGTCAACAACGGATGTACCAACTTAATAAAAAAAAAAAAAAACAACTCGAATCGAAACAATGGGAGCGCCACACGGTGGTTATTCCGGGAACTTTCTGATCAAGGTAGTATTTCCTTATTCATTATTCGATTTTTACTGAAGGTCCGATAGGAACTCCAAGAGAAACACCCCAAGCCATCACCTAACCTCCACCTTGCT
Organism: Volucella inflata; assembly: GCA_928272305.1. Classification (NCBI taxonomy): domain Eukaryota; kingdom Metazoa; phylum Arthropoda; class Insecta; order Diptera; family Syrphidae; genus Volucella; species Volucella inflata. The sequence goes on from OV743716.1 coordinate 63,267,322, forward strand.
TCACCGTCCTATGACCTTTATGTTGCTGAAGTAGCTCTCCAAGACGTGAAGATCTGTCATCTGTTCCTATTCGATTGGCCTTTGTCTCGTCAGATCAAATTACTTTTTTCATTGGTCAATGGTCAAGTTTTTATGACTTCTGGCAAAATTTAACCTGGCTTTCAAATTTTTCGCTGAAAGTAGAGGTTTCTTGCGTTTCTTCTTCGCGATTTATTTAATTTTTTTTTTTTTGAAAACCGGGCTGCAGTCCATTCACTAACTGCTTATTCTTGGTTTCGTGCTGCTTAATTTGGTGTTATGGCTCCGCAACTTCTCAGTTATCCTTCCATCCTTTGTGCATCCAGGTCTGAGAGTAATCGCTTTTGTCTTTTTTTTTTTTATATAACAGGAACTTAGTTTTTCTTACTTTGCATAATATTAAGCATTGGAATTTTTGAAATTCTCAATATTGTTGGCATTTCCCGTGATGATTCACCACTCTTTCCACAAAGTTTTTTTTTCCAAATTTTTCTTTCCGCAGTGTTTTTTTTTCCAACTTTTCTTTCCACAAGGTTTTTTTTTTTTACAAATTTTCTTAATTTCAATTATAATCTACTTAAAGAGCTCCTAGTACAATCAATTCTCCACAAAAAGTGATCTGCAATTGTAATGATGTTAACTGCTAATTGTGAAATTACATATTAAAAAAAATAAAACTCGTAGAAGGAAGAAAAAAAGTGTTTTATACTCGTTAAAACTAGAACATGCAAAATAGGACAAGTACAATATTTTCAGGTTTATTAATTTCGGTTATTTTATTGGATATATAACTTAATTCGTGCGGTTTTTTTTTTTCAAAATTTGAACGTTTATTTAAGAAAAACATGTGCAATAGTATTATTTAAAGTATTGTCCATCTGAAGCTATGACTTTTTCCCATCTTTCTGGCAATTTGTGGATCCCATCCCAAATGAACTGCGCCGGCTTGGCAGCCAAGAATGAATCAAGCCAATTTTTGATATTCTGCTCTGATGTGAACCGTATTTCAGTGAGGGCGTTCTGCATCGACCGGAACAAATGGTAGTCAGAAGGGGCAAGGTCTGGGCTATAAGGCGGGTGGGGTAAGACTTCCCATCCACTGTTTTCCAAATAGTTCTTAACCGGAATTGCAAGGTGGGGCCGAGCGTTGCCATGATGGAAAATTATTGACTCGTGTCTGGTCGCATATTCCGGGCGTTTTTCGGCTACTGCTCTCTTCAAACGAATTAATTGTGTTCGGTAGCGTTGTCCATTGATGGTTTCACCCGGTTTTAGGAGCTTATAATACAGCACACCCAATATAGAGCATTACCTTCACGCAATGGATATTCGGCTTTGCCGTTGATTTGGTTGGTTGGCCGGGTTTTACATATGATTTTTTGCGCTTGGGGTTGTCGTAATGGATCCATTTTTCATCACCAGTAACATTCCGATGCAAACATGACTTCCTTTTGTGGCGTTCCAGCAGCATTTTCGACGTCTCTCGGCTTGAGTTCATGTGGATCCCAATTTCCTTGCTTTTGAATATATCCAGCTGCTTTTAAACGTTTTGAAAAGATTCTGCGAGCTCTTCTTGTGTTTGGCAACAATCTTCATAGAGTAAAGCTTCTAGTTCTTCATCTTCAAACTTTTTTGGCTGCCCAGGACGTTCATCGTCTTCCAAGCCAAAATCATCACTTTTAAAACGTGCAAACCACTTTTGGCACGTTCGCTCAGCTAGCGCATGTTCACCATAAACTTCCACCAAAATACGATGACTTTCGGCAGCAGTTTTCTTCATATTAAAGTAATGAAGAAGAACTCCCCGCAAAAACACTTTTTCAGGCACAAAGTTCGACATATTTGAGTGCAAAAAAATTATTGTTGTTTACGCTTCAAGTGAATGGCATATACTGAAATGAATGACGTACAATGTAAGTAGCTTTCCAAAGCATGTTCCAATGGAATAATAACAATGAAATAATACAAGTTACGCCATCTCTTAGCAAACCGCACGAATTAAGTTATAGACCCAATATACTACTGTTTTTTTCTTTTGCTGCAGAAAATATAAATCGATTAGTAATAGATAACTTAAAAATATAACCTAATTGCGTTCTGCTTAAAATCATATATTTTGGACAACTTTTTCAAATACATGAAAACATTTGTCCATGAAAACAGTGAGTATAACTGTATACATAAAGGTCTTTTCTCTAAAAACGGGTCTTTAAGAAAACTTTATTATCTTTTTTCACTTCTAATTGTTTAAAACTTTTTCAAATAACAATGACTATTTTTGGTTGTAGTACTGACCATAGAGAGACATTTTAAGAGTAAAATGCCGTTTGGTTCATGTTGATAAGAGCAATAGTTTCTAAATAAGAGTGTCACCCAGTTAAAAAAAACGTGGTTAAAGTTTTTGTTCGTGAATAATCGTGAATTTTACTCACATATTTAATCCGGCTGCGTACACAAGTCCTTCCTGGTCTTAATAGGCATAATTTTCAAGAATTTTTGCATTTCTTGCTGCAGTCCTGTGCTCTCTCCTGTGCTAGACGCTTCAGTGGCTTCAAGCTCGGCTCGATCAACACGCTTGTCGTTTTCCTTATCAGCGAACTGCCTTGCTTGCGGGCCGATTTTGACACCCATCACTTCCATAACTTTTAATATCGGTAAAAGCCCTTCATTAAAAATGCAAGCAGCAATTTCAAGTGTTTGTTTTCCAATAAACTGGTGTTTAGGAGCTATGTTTCAGACACACGAATTATAACTTTCGTTATTGTTTTGAGCCCCTAAACATCTCTCGAGCAACTTTTCGTCAGTTAATTCTTCATAAATTGGTTGTAAAAGATCTTTCACTTCTTTATCAAAAGCCGGAGGATGTTTGAAGTTATGTAATTGATGTGTAGCTACTGTCTTTTGATAACCGCACCATGAATCTGCTTCGGCTAGGCAGTACTTGTGTTGCGGCTTAGCGTCGGTGGAACACTTGTGATAAAGTGAGGCCAGAATTCCTTTCTTCATGTCTGCTACAGAATCGGAGTATTATTCTAGCAATTTCCGGGAAAAAAAAAATTTCGATTTTTTGAGGAACCTGGCCTTAACAATTAACTGTGAAAAATAATCTCTCACGAGCACGTCTGCAGGTTATCATATGTACATTAAATTTTCAATAACTTGTTCACACATTACCTCCTTAAGTTCGTAAATTTTTGGTCGAATGTTGTTTTTCAGACGCTGCTTTAATTTAAAAAAAAAAAAAATAGAATGGCGTTAAATCGTTTGATCTAGGTCGCCAGTTTATGTCATCATTACATAAAATTAATAGAGCTGGAAAGTTAGAAAGCAATAGTGGAATTTTTGTACGTCTTGCGTTACTCTTAGCTCCGTCCTGTTGAAAAAAAAGATTTGTTCAATTTCAATCAAGTTTGTCAATTGTGATTTCCGTTGACAGTAACAGGTATTTCATTTGCAGCTTCGAAGAAAAATAGACCAATGATTACACTAGCAACAGTATATTTTTGTGGATATAATGATTTTTTTCTGAAATTATTCAGGATTTTCTTCCCAATTTTGTTTGTTGACAAATCCATCCAATGCGAAATTAGCTTCATTACTGACGATGATTTTGCGTGAAAAACCGGCACGTTCTTATAACCAACTGACGAAAGTTGCGTTGATTATGAGCTGTTGGCTTCAATTCTTGTGTTAATCAGATTTTTGTGTTTTGGATTTCGTAAGAATGCAAATCCTCATTTAAAATACGCCAAACAGCGGTGGACGACTAATGCCTGAGAACGTCGTAATATCGATGTTGAAGGTTCTTCAGCTACACTTTCTGCTATAGCAGCAATATTTTCAGTAAAGCATGCACTTTTGGTCTATCAGACCATTTTCGGTCCTCGACAGGACCAGTTTTTTCAAATTTATTCACTCAATTTTTAACCCTCCGTGTAAAACTAGGTGACTAAATCTCACATGCCATATTAGGTGGGGTTTGCTATACCCCTAAAATTAAATAAAATTCACAAAATTGTTATTTCTGACAGTTATTTTTATTTTTGATATTATTATATTAACTGTTTGGAAAAACTTGAATGAGTTTGATGCATCATTCTTCGCAAAAACGTTCTGCCACCTTTCGGACAATTCTATAATGTCCCTTTCGTAGAACGTTTGATTTTTTTTTTTTTTTTTTTTTTGTTGCGAAAAATTGCTTCAAGTGGATTTTATTCTTGCTTCCAGCGAGATGACTTACTTACTTACTTTTCTATTAAGTAAGATCTGTAGAGACCGGAATAAATGATAATCGGAAGGTGAATACCGCGGCTGAGGTAAAACATTAAAACTACACCATCTTGAGCCGAGTATACAAAGAGACATGGGGTCTGACTTTGTCTTGATTGACGACGACGACCAGTTTTTGGAGATCGTTTATTGCTTTTGCTCTATAAATTTTTTGGTTCCACGTTGCTATTAAAAAAATCGTTGCTTGTTTTCATGCATTAAGTCGCTGATGGACACACAATCGAATAAATCGGATTGTGTGGAAGCTAAATATTGTATTGATTAACGTTCGCACATATCTCAAATGGCTTCAATATTTAGATATACAAAAATTAGTTGTGAAAGAAATCACCACGACCAGCATCCATCAAACGATGGATAGTGGTGCACGTTTTGCCGAAGTTTATTCTTTTGAAAGGAAAAGAAAAATAAACAATATTTGTTTCTTGTTTTGCGTTTCTTTCCTTTTATTGTTTTTTTTAACTCAAAAGTTTTCTGTTTCTAGTTTTTTATTTTATAAATTTATCTTTGAAAACATTTTTTTGTACAACGTACTTGTACATACATAGCCGCGACTATAACTTTTTAACTGAGTCGAAGTCGGTCTTAAATGCGATATTCACACATATTAATTCTCTTATTATTTTAAATAACTAACTTGTTTTATTTATATTTTCGATTTAAGGTTAAAAACCAATCAAAATTCATACTCGACCATACTTTGTTTATAACATGCAGTTCCTGTGTTGTTTTTATTACTATATAAATAGATGATTTAATTTTAGTGTTTTTTCCTCTAAAATATTGATTTTTAGGGGTATTATTTTGATCAAGAATCTATTACATCTATTGTTACATTATTCATCCGTTATTAGGATCAGTTCAATCCATTCGAATTTGGTAATAGTCAACAAAATCAGAACAAAGGAGGTCCAGCAAATCAACGTGGAAATGGAGGAGGAAATATTAATAATAAACCGTGGGAACGCCGAAGACGTTTTTAAAGACAATCTTTGATTTAAAATTTGAAACTTAAATTTTTATGATGACAGCGCGCTCATACATATGTGCTCTAGTAATGCCAATCATCTTATTTTGTCACATCCGATAGTGTTTTCTTCTTTATTTCCTTGTTTTTATCTGAAACATAATATGAAACATTTGTTTCAAAATCAATCTATTTTTATTTATTACGGTATTGTTCTGTCGTTAACAATGATATTGCAATTTATACATATTTTTTTTAGGGCATAAAAGCATAGATTACCTTGAAAAATGGAGATAAATGGGTAACGTTCATTAAGAAAAGTAATACAGTTTCTGTAATAAATAAAAAAGTTTACATTTAATTTTACTAAAATTATATAAAATTCCTTCTTCGTAAAAATGAGGAAAAGGATCGAATGCAGAATCGTGGTTTATCATTTAAAATAAAATACTAGTTTTATTAAACAAAACATTTCTATTAAGTTCTCGCGTATGAGAAATAATTGTATTTACATTTATTTAAGTGGGACTTTAATTATACATAATATATGTATGTTTACTCTGTATTAAAAAAAAAATAAAAAAAAACTGGCGTGTTTTTTTTACTTATAATTACTGGCGCGATTGCTATTAGTAATGGATTTATTGTTTGAAACACATAGGTATTATAATCCGTTCTGTTCATCTCATTTACGAATGTTTTTTTTTTTACATTTTCGTATATACTTTTTGCTCATGCCCGGATTATATTAGTTTTTTTATTTTTTTTAATTTCTTAAAGTAAAGCAAATACAATTCGACATAAATTAGCAAATGTTAAATAAAAACATTAGATAACATATATATATAAGTAAGTAACAAAGTAAATAGATCTTCGGTCAGTGTTTTTGCTGTCATGGTTTTCTTAAGCTAATGCATACATTATGCTTAAATTACAAAAAAAAAAAAATTACAATAATTGATAAAGAAAAGAAAACAACTTACAGACACAGACTTATTTATAAAAAAAACATTCCAAGCAAAGAAATTTGTTTTTCTATTCGGTTACTTAACTTGGTGGAATTTTGAAATCCAGAACCTTGATATTATATTTTCTTTAATTTAATACACTTCTAATGTGCGAAGTATTTAAATAAAAGCAAACGAATAACTATGTATATGAGATGTTGAGACCAAGAGTAATGTTAGTCTATAAATTCAAAGCTTAAGTTTTCAATGTTGAAGTATAATTTCAGAAAATAATATTATACTTATGAAATTATGTAAAATAATGACTACATCACTTACGCTCACAACGGGTCATAATAACGCGTTCTTTTTTCGTTTATGAAAGAGTCTTGAATGTTTTTTTTTTTTGTTTTTGTTTACAAATGTGATTGCACAATATTGTCTGCACTAAAGTGTTAGCAAATGTAAAAAAGGGATGTGCATTTTTTTTTTAAATATGTACATATAAAAGAAAATTTTTGAACTGCTGTGCTTCAATGACATTTTATCGAATATTTTGTTGCTTGTGTTTTCCTTGGATATAAGGGTGTGACTTCATTTAGAATGACGTCAATAAAAAAAAACGCATCTGGGAAAAATTAATTGCTTTGAAGTACATATTTTCGATTGTGTATATATTTGGAAGCACATATTGTGTATATGATATGTTTGTGCAAATGGTAATGTATTACTATAAATATCATTTTGAAAGAACATTAAGGTTTATTTTTATTAGGAAAAAAAAGAACAAAACCAAAATAAATATTTTTTTCTTTACAAAATTTAAAAATATTAAGATTTCATCTTCCAGACTCAAATTATTACTTCAAACTTTGTTATTGTTTTAATATAAGGAACGTTGGTAAAAAAGAAAATTGTTCATATTGGTGTCCAAGGCAATTGCGACAAGTGCTCATCTTGTGCTCTCCATAAATAGAATTTTTAGACTCTTCGCACATAAACTTTATCATTCTTATTTTTTATGGATAAAATGCACAATATTTAGTTTTCCCTGATTGTCTCTTATGTCGAATATCACAAGTTTTTTCATTTGTATTCGAAGGCAAAGTAGGCAATTGTTGCCTAAATCGACATACGGAGTCATTAAGCTTTTGTTAAGTTTTTTCATGAAATCACTATGATTGCGCTTTTTCTTGCTTAGACATGACGTTATTGTAATAAATAATGTATGGGTTTGTAAACGCCATGTTCTGCATACAGTATAACATGGTCCTGGCTATCTGTTTTGCGGCTGCTCGACATCGAGGAACACATTGACCAAGCACATCCTTTCCTTATTTATTATAAAAGTGAATCATATGTGGCTTTGTTTTCGCATGAACAGTGTCTTTATCACACGTGACAGGACAAAGACCATTTTCCTTGCCTTTGGTTTGTAAGACACTCAAAGTCAAGTACCCATCATTACAGAACATGATTGTTCCGACAAGTCTGGAAGACAGACTTCTCAGTTGGTATTTTCTGTTTATTCGACCTAAAGTACCAACTAAGGTCAAATTATATAGCGACCTTAGCGGGTTCTTTGCTAAAGGAACTGACGTGAACCAATTTTCACAGGTCACATTTCTACTACTACTATGCGTAGATTTTAGAAGTGCTTTTACCAAACGTCAACGCCAAACGTGGCCGTGACTCAAGTGGTAGTGAACTGGGTTCTAAATCGAAAGGCTCGCTTAAATTAAGTTCTTTTTTTTTTTTTTTGGAGTATATTCCCTGGATATGGAATTGCAACAACTATGTATCGGGATGTGCACGAGAAAAAGGGTATCGACCTCGGAAATCTAAAAGCTGCTAACCATTTGTCGACAATGGCTTAAGATCTCCCATTCTTTTGTTATTTGTTACGAATTATACATATCTGAAGTATTAAGTTGTGGTCGAAAAATTAAATCTGTCTTCTCATGGTAACAATGTATGGTATGTTTTCTGAATACTAACAATCAAAGAATTCATCTGTGGTGAAGTGATTGTCTTTCATAGCTGCTGTCAGTGTAAAAATGCCTATTACAGCTCGAATTTCGTCTCCAGTTGTAGCTGGAGGCCAGCTACATCAGGCCTGGTAATGTTGGGTTGAATTTCTGCGTTGGTCCATTTTGCTATCTCCTCCACAATGTCGGTTATAAAGTTGTTGAAAGATTCTTAAGGGCGCTCTGGGGCCTCTAGTTGTTCGCATAATATTAGAAGTCAATCTGCTGCTACTTTTTCTGCTTTTGGTAGCCGTTTTAAGTTTTTGAAGTTACGGCAAAACAACATAAATCGGCATGCTCGACGACATTATTTAAGACGCATTTTCAGAGCTTAAAATGTTTTCATCTAGTGAGGGACTTAACTCATTATATTCGACATTACTTTGCACGTCACCGCTGTCTGATCCTCCGATCTCTTCATCACTCAATTCTTACAATAGCCGGTTAATTTTTGAATTTTCCTAATGGGCTGTTGACGTTATTTTATTGTTAAAATAAAGCCTATAAACATAATATCAAATAATAGTGTTGTAAAATGTATATTGGGTTGTTCAATAAGTTCTACGGTTTTTTCATGGAAGTAGTGTACGTAGTTTCAGAAAATCTCTGTGAATTATGAAATTTTTGTTGTTTATTCCAATAGAGAAGGTTATCCTCCACATTGCAACGATAATTTGCTTTGATCGAACGTGTTTTAAGTGCTCAATATTGTTTTTAGAAAATGGAGGATAAAAAAAGCATATATGGTATTTTTTTTTTTTAAATAAATGTCAAAGTGCAACGGGAGATTTGCAACGTGTATAAACGGATATAAACGCTGACACTTCTGAACGTTGGTTAAAACGCTTTCGTTCAAGAAAAACAGACCTCCTTAAACTAGTGTTTTTTTTGCGAATCCGCTATCCGCTTAAAAAGGAATTTGCATGTTAATTACAACAATAACATAGCGATCAACGCTAAGTCAATTTTTCCCCGCTATCTATTAAGTGGATATAAAACAGTACTTTCAAATCATATTTTCTTCGTTTCGAATGAATTCTAACGATGAATTAGCGAAAATGTCAACCATTTGCAAAACAAATTGTTTTCAAAACAATTAAGTTCGTTCACCAACCGACAAATGAGCCACCACTTAACGCCATAGAGATGTCTGTGCTACCAATTTTTTATGATGAACACTTAAGCGGCAATGGATCGTTTTTTTGCAAACTTAGCTAACATGCGTGCAAAAAAAAAACTCTGCAAATATCGCCCACACAACCGTTTAGCAGAGACAAAAGGCTAAGAATGCCGAAAAGGGAGGAGGTTTGGTTTCTTCACGAACTCAGTAAAAGAAACATTATGGATCGCGTAATGATGTGTGAGTATTTGTTGAGATGGAACTCGCTTGGACATGGTTCGCTACTGGTAAAAAACCGCAACCGGTCGGTAAACAATATTTGCATCCCAAAAAGGTAATGTTGAACATTTGATGGGATTTGTGAGGTGTCCTTTACGTCGAGTTATTTCCACTCAATCAAAAAAGAAATGCTATTTAATATTGAAAATGCTCAGAGTTGGCGAACAGGTAGGATGTTGTTGCCCATTATAACAACGCCAGACCACACAGCTTTAGTGGCAAAATAAAACTGAATTCATTTGTCTGGGGGAGATATGCAGCACCCACCGTGGTATTCAGTCATTGCGCCTTCTGCCTACTATCTGTTCAGCTCTCTCCAAAACCACAAATGTGTGTTTAACTTTAAGCCTAGAAAAATTGCAGAACTTATAGAACATGCTAATACATCATCCCGTAAAATTCAAAACAACACATAATATTGATTACAAAAAAAAGAAAACCTAAGTCACTGCGACGTATATGACCTATTTCAGAATGTACGAGGGCGGGCCAATAAGTCCGTGACTTTTTGAATTTCTGACCTCTTTACTGAAACAGCAACACTGCTCCTGTCAACAGGCATCTGTCAGTTGACTCCTGTCAAAATTTAAACTTGCTGCGTCAGTTAGTTTGTGTTTGACAGCTATTTTTATCAGACTACTCACTAATTTGAGGAGAAAATGGAAAAAAGTGAATTTCATGTGCTTTTTAAGCATTATTTCTTGCGAAAAAAAACCATTACCGAGACCAAGGCTAAGCTTGATAAATACTATGGGGACTCTGCACCATCGATTTCAATGGTAAAAAAGTGGTTTACTGAATTTCGTTGTGGCCGTACAAGCACTAAAGATGCCGAACGTCCTGGACGCCCAGTTGAGGTACCTACACCCGAAACAATCGAAAGAATTCACGATATGGTGTTGGCCGACCGAAGATTGAAAGTGCGAGAGATTGTGGAAGCCGTAGGGATCTCGCATGGCTCAGTGGTTTCAATTTTGAATGATCACTTGGGCATGAGAAAGCTTTCCGCAAGATGGGTGCCGCGTTTGCTCACAGTCGACCACAAATTAATAACTTCCAACAGTTTAGTATCCACAGTATTTATTTTTCATTTTTGTAGTGTTTTGAAATGACTTTTGAAGTGACTTCTAAATTCTTAACAATCAACCAAAGAGATCCGCTCTATTATCCAGCCTTAGAGTTTTTCAATTATTGAAATCAGAACAAAATAAATTACAAAAAGCTTTTAATTCAAAAAATGTTCATTTATATCTATAGTATATAAATTTTCAGTTCTTTTCTAACAATATAACATAATAGTAAAAAAAACTTCTATAATTTCTTATTCAAAATAAATAGATGTATATAACAATAGCAACAAACATCGGAGTCTTGTTCAAAAAGACAAATGACAATATCTTCAATATTTAGTGGTGTTGGTTCCCCTTCCCCCAAAGAGGCAAAAACCTTTCATGTTTTAAAATCCAGCCATAATCGTCGGCTTTAGTTTTTTCATCGAACTTACAAAAATTATTATTTTGATCTTTTGTTCAAGAGATTTGAAGCAAGGCGGAATTAAACTGCCTCATCAAAAGTTTTCAAAACTAGAGATAATACCGTTTCTCCCCTGTATATTTCCGTTCTCCCGATGAGGTAGTTACACTGCAAAAAACGGTACCGGAAGTTCTCGTTTCCCGCCCAAACTTCCCTGAAAAAGTTTGCCCGACCAGTGGTTTTACTAATGTTTTTTCCAACACTATCGACTAGTTATGGTTTAATCCTATCTCCCGATGAGGTAGGTAATCATACGATCGCCTCCAGTATTAATATTAGTTATCAATATGTCTCTAGAATAATCACCAGAGTAACCGGATTTCGAAAAAAAGTGTATTCTTGTGGAAATAAATTGACGGAAAAATCAATGGTAAGTTTTTTTTTTTTTTTTTTTTCGGGAACAAAATGGTCAACGACGGGTATCTCATTCTCCTTCGATTTGCCGATTGCCCTAAATAAGTAGTAAAGCTGAATGTTCCTTTTTTTAACACTAATATGTCAAACGATTGTACGTGCTTAGAAATGTCAGCGCAGTGAAGGCGTTCAAAAAAAACAAAGAAAGATCTTCTATTGTACTAATTTAGAAATGCTGACGTTTATAAACTCCTTTATCATGTGCTTGCAATATAGGAGCCCCGATTTGCAACATGCAGGTCCCTCGCCATAATGCTGTCATTTTTGTTTTATTACTAATTTTGTGCTGGATTTTTGTTTGATATATTTGCTTGATATACAATAAATTAGTTTTTCTGTATTTTTTTTTCAGTCCTAACTAAATTTCCAATATTGATGTAAAATTTATTTATTTGCTCTAAATTCTCAGGGTGAATCATTAAAACTATAATTGATATTTTTTCTCTTTCATTTATTGAATTATTTATTTATTGTAATCAATGGTGTTTTCCAGTAAGATACATATGTATATATTTTAAATTATGGAGGTTTTAAGAAATTCGATACATATAATGTAAAAGTTCTACACAATAATAACAAAAAGAAATTAAAGAATGGACAATGAAAGTTAAAATCAATTAAGATAAAAAATGTATACATGTAGATAATATGTAGGTATATATTATGTACCTTCTAAAAGTAAAGCATGAAACGACCTCGCTTTGGCAAAAGCTAAAGAAAATTAAAAAAACTTAAGCACATGACGCTATGTTTAGGCCCTCGCACGTGTTTACTCAATTTTACCGTTTTCTTCCAATATACAATATTTTGACTGTTTTGTTTTTCCTCAACCAAGATCTTTGTTATAAGAAAACAAGTACTTGTGTGCAATCGGCGTTGGAGATTAAACATTATAATTAACGGCGAGTCAATTACATTTATTGCCAATGAATTTCGTATAAGCCATACAGTGATTTCTCTAATAATTCTTGATTCCGCGTTCGGGGAAATGTCCAAACGTTTAATAACTACTGCAGACGCCGGAAGACCACCAGTCGCGAAGATAAAAACATCGTCAGGCTAATCAAAAAGGACAATTTTTATCGTCTTAGGATACAAATTTCAAGCAGGACGATCGAAGTGCGAATTGTCATCCTTCCGGACATCAAAAACAGCCATTTATTTCTCAAAGAAAAACTGGAGTACATCTGAATTGGACTGTGGCAAAATGGAAAACGGTACCTTCCTCCGATGAGTCCAAATTTTTTTTTATAAATCTGACGATACGGAGGCCAAAAGGCGAGCGAATAAATCCCCGTTTCACAAAGTGCTCAATTAAGCAAGGTGGAGGCAATATTATTTTCTGGGATTCGGGCCAAGCCCAAAGATTAATGGAATAATGGATCGTTTCATGTACCGGGAATTTTTCTAAAATGTCATGCTGAAGACAGTATGGCTTTGCGATAGGTATTTCAACATGACAACGATCCTGAACATACTCTTAAGCTTGTGAGGAATTGGCCTAACGAAAACGATTTTGTTACTATGAAGTGGCCAGCCTAATCGCGCGATATCAACCCCATAGAAAATCTATGGGGAATTGTAGATCATAGAATTGTTCGCACGATATGCCACAATTTAGACTCCCTACTTCAACAAACTCAAATTGGCTGGAATAACATCCCTACGCAGATAATTCAGAACCTTATGCTTAGAAGAGTTGCGTCAGTTATACGAAATGAAGACTACGCTACTAAATATAAGCAAAAAAATATTTTTTTTTTTTTAAATTTTTGAATTCGAGAATGTGCTTTAGTTTTGTCCACCAATTTTTTTTCTTAATCACTGATTTATTCTGTTATTTTTGAAATAATTGAAAAGCAATTACCTGCCCTATCCTGGTATCCGTTCGGAGAGTAATTTTCTCCGCAACGCAATCCAGTCGACTGAATTAACGTTCATAGTATCGGTTTTCCGAAAGTGCATCAGCGCATTTATTTGACATTTGTCAGATGCATCTCTCAAATGTTTTTTTTCAGTTGAACTAAAATAAGTTAAATTAATGGATAGTTTGGCTATATTTTTGGTGCAGCAACTCAGCCAAGCGCTGTTTGGTGCTTCTTTTTTCGTTTGAATTTTGCCTGAAACACTAGTTATCAACAAAAACTGAACACAAATTTTAATAAAATTATTTTTGCTCACATTTTGTTCACTTAAATTTATTTTCGCGGCGAACAGATGTCGGAGACCATCGGAGAGAAATTGAGGTGCGGCTGTCAAAAACAGATGCAAAAAACGCAACCCATCGCAATGAAACGTAGACTGCCGGTGTGCATTCCATTTTGTCGGAGAAATGTTCCGAATAGCTGATCGGAACGATTACCATGAAGCAAAATTCTTCGATTTCTACAAAATCGTGTTCAGTTTTTTTCCTTGCGTTTCTGTTGATGAGTGGTATTGTGGAGATCTTGTTTTGATCTTTTGTATTTTTTTTTTAATGTGGGAAAATACGTTTCTTTAAGGAAAAAGTTTATTTGCGTAGGTTTTCGAAGCGCGCGGTGGATTGTGATATTAATGTAAAGTTAAATGTTTTTATGTAAATTGTATTTTAAGAAGGTGTATTTATTTATTTTTGGATTTTGTGCTGACGGTTAAAACCATCGCGCCTTTCATCTGTAGAAAAAGATAAAGTTTTTTTTTTTTTGTTGTAAATAAAACAAATTATGTAAATGAAAATTTCAATATAAAAAAAAAGGACGGTAACCCCACATACTATTCTTTCAGATTTTTGTTAATTTGAAATGCTTAATACGGAAACCCTTTAAGAGCTTTTGTCGGAATAGCGCCTTACGAAAAACAAAAGTGTGAATGAGAGACAAACAGTCCTATCTTCCCTGCACTGCCAATTTATGTTGGACATAGTATAGGTAGCACACTTTGCCTTGTTCTTATAAAATTTGTTGCGCGACCCTTAAAAATTTTAAATTAAGGCGAATAATTTCACTTTCACTTTGGCAAGTAACAATTGTCTCCTGTCGCCTTTTGAGCGTTGACATATAATTAGTATACTTGAAGGATTGTTCAATTTTACTTCGTTATATTCGACAATTTCCAACTTTTTGACCAGAGAGTGTTTATTTGAAAAGTTAAAGCCATACTATATTTACAATAATTATTTTTAATCAGAAATTAGAAAAGGTGTTAGCTGCTCTGGAGAGAAGAGGCATCTTATCATCAAGTAAAAGCGCATGGGATGACAGTAACAGCAAATTCAAGACATCAAAATGGTCTATAATGCTTTTAAGCATATGAAGACATGGAATAACGAAAAAGCATCAACGAGCTGAAAGACTTCGCAAAAAGACTATTAAAGAAGATTCTCTAATAGTTAGATCTGCGAAAGTGGTTTCATTCAAGTCCAATAAGACACGAAATGAAGTTAAACCACAGTATTTTTTTATCCTCAAAAACAATCAACGCCATTCGAATGAGAAAAAATTACGTGGTTGCATTTAAAAAGAAATAAAAATAAAAAGCTAAGTCTTGCTGAGGAGGACATTCAAAAGCAACTTTGCTTTGGAACGATGAGACTAAATTTTGTCGATGGGAATCAGATGGTTAAAGGTATGTTTGTCGTCCTGTTAATGGACAACACAATCCAAAGTACACCCTCAAAACATTGCGTAAGAAGCATTATGGCATGGTGTGGGCCGGGTCGTGCGAATAACATCAAAAACATATGATACCATATAACGAAGGTAGTTTATCCATCGTGTGGCGTTTTATGCACGACAACGATTCAAACCATACTTTGCGTCTGGTGAAACGATGCTTAGAGGATCATAATATTTATATTTTGCAATAGCTAGCACAAAGTTCTGATCTCAATCCGATTAAGAATGTTTGGAATGATAGCTAACGAAACATTAAAGGAAAACACCCAAAAAAAATTGAATGAAATGTGGAACAATGTTTAGGGAGTCTAGTCGGCTATAAATCCGGAACGTTGCAGGCGTTTCATGTGGCGTTTGTCGCTTAGATGCTCTGAAGTCATTTAAAATAAAGGTTTTCCAACGAAATGTTAATAAATGAAAATTATGTCTCAAAGCTTAAAATTCCTTTTTCTGTTTTTTGGTTTCTTTGATATATATCAACAACAAATATATTGTGCTTTGTTTTTTGCTCTAAGCGATGAGTGTGCTTATTATGGGACTACCACTATATTCAATATTTTGAAAGAAGACTATTGCCATATTGTTCCTTGGCGTGACAGTTAATTAAACAGCGGAGTGAATTCCGGAGTCAAACGTCATTATAATGACATATTGACAATGTTGTCAATAGGTAGGTAGGTAGTTCTTTGTGTTAAATAAACATGCAACATTTTATGAAACATTGTTGTCGCGCATAATTATAACAACCTTTTAAAAGTCATGTAATATATTGATTTTAGATACCCTTGGACGTATGGAAATTGGATTCAGGGAATATGTGAAAAAAACATGGGGAAATTATTTTTATTTTTTTTTCAAACAAACATTAATTTAAAATAAACTACTATTTACAAATAATAATTACATTTTCATATGAATTTTACAGCTATTTTGTTTGTACAACTACATTTTCATTAAAATTGTAATTACTTTCGAATAATTTTAAATATATGTAAACTAACTTTGAAAAATAACTAGTATGTAATTCTTCGAAATATTCCGAAAATAAAGAATTTAATTTTTTTCGTCAAAAAGAAAGCGAGAGAAAATCCAAAGAACCAAAAACCTACTACCACTCCTTTTTAATTTACTGTAGGAGAGGATTCCTATCATATTTGTTAAAAGAATCGTTGCGAATTATATTCGAATTTTGACCCAATTATACGTTTTTTTTTTAATTAAAATAAACCTACAGATTTCATAAAAACCTTAGCTACTCAGCCTACTTACTAACTTATGGTATTTTTTCTTTGTATACCGCATTCTTTTACTAGATATTGATTGTACCCATCATTTTTATATGTTATTTTATTCTTTATAATATTTTTCCAATTTCTATACACTTTTTCTATTTTGTATTCTAATTATTATATTTTCTACATACCTTTTAATGCCTTGAAATAAGTCCGAATGCAAAAGTTTGGCTTTATTTCGCATTGTAAAAGTGAAATAAACCGAATATTAGCGTTCGGCCTTATTTCACTTTGTGAGAGTGAAGTGCCGAATCGGCCTTGTCTCATTTTTTATTGTTTTTTTAGTTTTGCTTACGTAATATAAATTATTTGCCATCATATCATGTTTGAAATGATTAAAGTATTAGATTATTTTATTTTTCTAATTATTTAAACTTATTTCTAATCTTTTTAAACAACGTAACAATGAATTCAAGTAGTAGTCAGAATGGACCAGCTCTGGTGAACACGGCAGATGGAACAGAACTTCCTATAATGGTTGCCAAATAGTTTTTACTTTGTTTGCAACATTGGGACGAACATTGTAATGATGGGAAATAACTGATGCCTGTTTTTGGGCGTATTTTTGTTGTATTGTATTTGCTTCAATATTCAATCCAATTTGATTAGTTATCGGTAACGACCCCAGTTATTGTTTCACAAAGTTTAGGCAATTTATAGTGCACCATTCCTTTCTGGCCCCACCAAATACACAGCATAACCTTTTTTCCCGTAGATATTGCGCACTGGTAATAAGGGTGAAATAAATCTACTCTTCATCGCCAGTAACAATTCAATGCAAAAATCCTTTTATGCCGTTCAGTCAAGATTTCTGAATTGATTTTTCGCCATTTTATTTCTCTTTGTATTTATACCAGGGCTTTAAAACGTTAAAAACAGCTGTACGTTTATCTTTCAACTCTTCTGCAAGCTGCTTCTGTGTTCAAGTTGAGTTTTCATCTAATAATGCTTGCAGTTACAAATTTCTTCAAGTTTGGGAACAGATGGAAGTGTGAGGGTGCCAAATCAGAAGAATAGGAGCCGAGCAAATTGTACCCCAAATCCCAAAGTTTTCCCATCGCATTCCCATATGTGCATTGTCCTGGTGAGAAATTATTTTTTTTTTCCTTTCGAGCCAGGCTTGCGAATTTTGGCATCCAGTTGGTCAAGAAGGTTGGAGTAATAGTCGCCTGTAATTGTTCTGCCTTTTTGAAAAAAAATCAATTATGAAGATCCTTTTCACATCCCAAAATTACGCTGGCCATATTCTTTTCGGCAGATGCAATCGTCTTCGGTTTCTTTTGCGCTTAGCCACCGGGTTTCACCCACTGCTTCGTGTGCTATTTAGTTTCTGACATGAAGTGGTGGACCCATGCCTCATCCATGGTGAGTTATCGCCGCACAAAATCGGTCGGAAATCCCTGGATTGGTCCAAAGATTGCTACGAAAATCCTTTTCTGGCTCAAAATTTAACATTTTGAAGGCGACAAAAAAAATTTTGTTTGTGCAATCCCAACCTACGGCATACTGGATTTTGTGAACAGATCTTAATCCATCAAAATATAATTCCATATTTAGAATTATTGACATAAAATATGTATAGTATATGTGGTAGTTGAGCTAGTTGTTAGATTTGTTCCAAAACAAACTTACAGAATTTCTGTAATTTTGCTTTAATTAGGTTAGGTTTATAAGTTTTAAATCGACGACTTCAGTGTCCTCATTTCAATAAAACCAGTCTAATTTTATGTCGTTGCAGCTCGTCGATAGTTGCGTTGTCGAATAAGTCTTCATTTTACTAGTGTGTTATTTATTGTTCCATTTATTTTCTCGTCCATCAGCGCTAATCTGCTCGTTTGATAGATTTTTGTTAGAAAATGGGTTGCCAGTCTTGAAACGGGCAATGTTAACTTTTAAATAAACAAAAAGTAAATAAATAAAAAAATTAAACAAAATATTTATTTTTCCATAATTACTTCTTTTTGATTGATTGATACACCAAAGCCGACACGGATTTTGTTATGTTACTTTTCGGCATGACCCTGAATTCCATTCAATCTAATTACGTTTGTCGGCAGTCAAAGCCCAAGTCGGGTCAGGTCGATAAAAAATTGTGTTTTTTTTCGATAGCCGGCACACATGTTTTTGTTTTAGACAGCTCACAATTACAATAACATTGATATAAACAAAATAAACAGTATTCGAAAAGTGATTAACGAAACTGTTGCCTTCAGTGTAGTGGTGGGATGTTTTTGCATGAACTCGTGTGTCGAAAAGTGGAAAGCACACATTCTATTGACGGTGATTCAGTTGTTTGAGGTATTATTAATGATTACGAAAATATTTACATTTCATTATAGCGGGACACTACACTGTAATAATACAGTGTAATCATCATACAGTACAGTAATCATCATATATATAAAAATCTCGTGTCACGGTGTTTGTGGTTGCACTCGTCGTATATTTGGTATATATTTGGCGCGTATTTTTCACCAACGAGACATCAATTGAGCGTGCCATGAATCTACCATAAACTACACACACCGAAGTTTTCGAATTGTGTTATCGTGCGGATACTTTCGGTGCCTTTGCACGAACATTACTTTATTCCGAAGTAAGGTCTATTTCGTAAACGAAATAAAGCATATCCGCCTTGTAAACATAGCCCATGTGTTTGTTTTGATCACTAGCTCTGGACAAGCAATCTCCTTTTTGCGTCTATCTTTTTGCATGTGTATTGCTGTTCCCGTAACTGCTTGGTTATGGAAGTTGCTCAAGACGGGAGCGTATCGGAATCCTGTTTTTCAAAAATCCAGAAAAACAATTTTTTAAATCTCGACTTCTAAAATACTGTTTTTTTTTTAAAATCCCGTCTTCTAAAATCCCGATCTATTAAGATCCGTGAAATCCCCCCAATCCCGGGTTTCTATAAAACATGGTTATCAAACTAAATAACAATAGGTGTTGGTTATACTCAATTTGTTATGATTTTATGAATTTTAAAAAATTATTACAATAAAAAATCGTACGAACCAAAACCTTCTTTAGTAGTTGCCGCTGTTTTTCGTGCATAAATTTGAAACTGAGAAACGTAACCTTTTTCATTGGCTCGAACGCAAACATAGTGTTCGCGTTTTATGGGTTATATGGGCATATATTGACGAAAAAAGCTGTGTCCTTTAAATTTTACCATCGATTCATCTATTAATTTAAATTTGTACAGCTTATCAAGATCTTGAGATGCTCTCACTGGCTGTCGCAAATTGTCATTCAAATGTATATGCTCAGGAAGCCACGCAAAATGATCTCTCGACATAAGTGAATATATGGAATTATCCCTGATTTGAGGCATAAAAGACTAGTGATCGTAATAACTGGGAAGCTTTTAGATGCCCATTGCTAAGTTTATTGCCAGGAACACTTTTATTTCATCTGGATTGGTTGGATTGAAGCTATTACTAGTTCCTCCAGATTTTTGCAAAGCGTATAAATTTGTTTGGAATGTTCAAGTAAGACATTCGAAAATATCTGAACGAACACATCAGTTGGTGTCTCTAACTCATCCTTAATATCAGGACTTGTTTTATCGTTAATTTTTTTTTTTGTTAGGGAGCACATATTGTGTGGGCGTAGTGCAGATGATTTTTTTTTATTTATCCTTTTCTTTGTTTTGTATAACAGACTTTTCCATTCTGTTTCCTTCATAATACGGTAGCTCTTCCTCGCCACTCCGATTCCACATCTGAAAGATGAATGACATCAACAATCAAACTTAATGCACAAACTACCACTTTCAGCGCCGTTTGTTTTCTTAATTCTTTTAAAATGAATTTCAGTTCCTAGAAAGCAACTTGGTTTCATCACTAAACCACCAGCAAAACAGAGGTTTCACTGTGAAACCACTATAAATCCAAGGTTAAGATTGAACGTCACTATGACGGGTACAAAAATTGTGAATTTTCGCGAACTCTTTTGCCCAGGTACAGTATAATTTATCTTTCATGGATCTAATGAAGTATGAAGTAATGAAGTATATATTCAACTAAATGTACATTTGTGTAGTATAGTTAATTATATATACCTTTTAAAGATTCCTTTATCCGATCTTTAAAAAAATAAACTCACAATTTTTTGACCCGTCACAGTGGATTTCCCCTTTAAAGCTTCTGGAATGTCTAATTGCGTCCTTTTTCTGATGTCGGTGTCGTATAAATTGTAAGAAACATGCATCAACGAAGTACTCATTTAATGTTATCACCTACTGTACTAGGTGGGGTGAAAAGCAACCTCCTTGGGAATGGGAAATTTTTTTTTAAATGTTTTTTTTTATTTTATTCAATATAGTCCCCCTTTAGCTTGGTACACTTATTCCAGTGATTTTCCAACTTCTTGATCTCGTCCGAAAAGTAATCTTCCGGAAGGTCTGCAAAATACTCCTCTGTGGGGTCGATGATTTCCTCGCGTAAGCTGAATTTTTTATTGATGAACCATCCTTTGAGGTTTGGGAAGAGATAATAGTCCGACAGCAATTGGAGCCGTAAGTCATTGATTTTAGCCGTGGTTGCGATGCTCTTATGCGCCGGTGCATTGTCTTGCAAAATCAAAATTTTTTTTCGCTTTATGTGAGGCCGTTTTGCAGCGACTTCGGCCCTCCTTTTTCGAGGTAGTCCACGAAGAGTATGCCATGACAATCCCAGAAAACCGACGCCATAACCTTTTCGACTCATTGAGCCTCCCTCGGCCGCTTCGGAGCACTCGTGCCGGCTTCAGTCTCTGGTGTGTATTATTGGATCCAGGTTTCATCAACAGTTACCAATCGCCGCCAAAAGTCCGCCCGATTCCGCATTAGCAAGTCCAAACACTCTTTCGAAGTGCTCTCGCGTTCGTGTTTTTGGTCAGGAGTGAGCATGCGCGGCACCCAGCGGCAGGATAACTTTTTCATATGCAGTATATTGCCCAAAATATGGCAATATTTGTGGTATCTGCTAGCTCGCGCACCTTTTTTTGACATTGTCCTCTGTGACCGCATCGGAGGGCCTGCCGCTGCGGATTTGATCTGTAGTGGAGTTGCGGCCACCACGAAACTCTCGAAACCAATATTTGACGGAGCATTGGCCCCATAATATTTATCCAACTTTTCTTTTGTTTCCTTCGCCGTTTTGCCTCTCAAAAAATAATGTTTTATGAGAGAACGAAAATCGTTTTTGTCCATACTCAATATGATGCCAAACACGTCAAAACAAAACAAAACTTAATACAGTGTCGCACTGAAATTTGGCATGTCTGCCTAAATATGAACGGACTTCAAGGCACCATAACTTTTTTTGCAGTAGCAGCAGGGAAATACACTGTACACTGCCAACATCGATAAAAATTTAGAGTTTATTATTATTATTATTATTATTATTATTATTATTATTATTATTATTATTATTATTATTATTATTATTTTTATTATTTTTATTATTATTTTTATTATTATTTTTATTATTATTATTATTTTTATTACTATATATAAAAAAATAATATATAGCACTAGCTACCACGGCTATCGGCTAGTGTTTGTAAGTATATTTGTATTCTCACATGAAATAATAATTTGACTTAAGTTTTTAAAAAGATGATGACGCTTATGTTTGACATAAATGGTAAGTAATATTATTTGATAGTCGTGTGCTGTCATTTATAGGAGTAAGACGAATAAAAAATAAAACACAGTCCGTATTAATTACTGGAAAAATAAAACGGTAACGTAGAATGAATTTTAATAACAAAATGAAAATAAAAATATTTAGTGGTTGAGAAGACAGGAAGTCAAAAATAGAGATAAAGACTGCAAAAACAAAAAAACGTAAAATAAAAGGACAGAAAACGTATGAGCTAATGTACTCGTACATACATATTCATTACTAAAAGTTGAGCAATATTGAAATAATTTTTTTGTAAAAATTGTATTGTGTTGCTGGAATGCTTCACTTCGTGGGTAAAATATTTCCTAAATACAAAAGTATTGACGCGAAGTGTTCCAACATTTGTATCTGGGAATGATAATTGCATTCCTTATTTCATTTCTTCCAAACTTTATTTTTTATTTTTTGAAAAACAAATTTTTTCCGAATTTTATTTTTTTTTTGAAAAAGATAATGGGTATATAACTTAATTCGTGCAGTTTTTTTTTTCTTCAAAATGTTAACGTTTACTTAAGAAAAACATGTGCAATAGTATTATTTAAAGTATTGCCCATCTGAAGCTTTGACTTTTTCCAATCTTTCTGGCAATTTGTGGATCCCATCCCAAAAGAACTGCGCCGGCTTGGCAGCCAAGAATGAATCAAGCCAGTTTTTGATATTCTGCTCTGATGTGAACCGTATTTCAGTGAGGGCGTTCTGCATCGACCGGAACAAATGGTAGTCAGAAGGGGCAAGGTCTGGGCTATAAGGCGGGTGGGGTAAGACTTCCCATCCACTGTTTTCCAAATAGTTCTTAACCGGAATTGCAAGGTGGGGCCGAGCGTTGCCATGATGGAAAATTATTGACTCGTGTCTGGTCGCATATTCCGGGCGTTTTTCGGCTGCTGCTCTCTTCAAACGGATTAATTGTGTTCGGTAGCGTTGTCCATTGATGGTTTCACCCGGTTTTAGCAGCTCATAATAAAGCACATCCATCTTATCCCACCATATACAGAGCATTACCTTCACGCCAGCAGCATTTCGGACATGCAAAACCGCCTTTCGACGGCTCTCGGCTTTAGTTCATGTGGAACCCAATTTCCTTGATTTTGAATATATCCAGCTGCTTTTAAACGTTTTGAAATGGCTGCTTGACTGACAACCAAAGATTCTGCAAGCTCTTCTTGTGCTTGGCAACAATCTTCATAGAGTAATGCCTCCAGTTCTTCATCTTCAAACTTTTTTGGCTGCCCAGGACGTTCATCGTCTTCCAAGTCAAAATCACCGTGCAAACCACTTTTGGCACGTTCGCTCAGCTAGCGCATGTTCACCATAAACTTCCACCAAAATACGATGACTTTCGGCAGCAGTTTTCTTCATATTAAAGTAATGAAGAAGAACTTCCCGCAAAAACACTTTTTCAGGCACAAAGTTCGACATATTTGAGTGCAAAAAAATTATTGTTGTATACGCTTCAAATGAATGACATATACTGAAATGACGTACAATGACAGTAGCTTTCCAACGCATGTTCCAATAGAATAATGCAACTTACGCCATCTCTTAGCAAACCGCACGAATTAAGTTATTGACCCAATACTTTTTCCAAACTTTATTTTTTTTTTTTTTTAAATATATTTTTTCCAAACTGTATTTTTTTTTTTTTGAAAAATATATTTTTTCCAAGTTTTTTTTTTAAAAAGATTCGGGCTCTTTTGTGGTCAGAATTGTGTGTTGATGTGTGATTCTGTAGCTCATCAAGTCACGCAATGAACATCCTGTTATCTGTTTCGCGTAAACAAACTTATGTTTATATCTCTTAATACCGAATATATGCCTCGACCATCTATTGAAGCCAAAAGTAAACTTCCTTTTTGATTATATTTGTGAATATTTCGCAACCATATATTAAAATTGGTAAATAAACGATCTAAGTAGCTTTTATTTTAATTTCATGCCCTGGCCCCATGAATTGCACCTTTTATATTATAGTAAAATATATTAATATTATTTTTTCGTAAATTTTTATTCAATCAGAATAGAATCCATTGGCATCTATGACAATCTTCCAACGTGATACAAGGTCAAATATTCCTTTTTCGTAGAAGTGCTGATTTTTTGAGGCAATGCAATCTTCAAAGGCTTTTCTGACCTCTGCTCGGTTCTGGGAGACTTTCATCCGGCAAAATGAATCCAGATTGCGGAGTAAGGTGGATGCGGGAAAATTTCAAATCCTAACTGCAACAGTTTTTGGAGGGTTGCTTGTGAGATTTGAGGTCTAGCATTGTCATGCAAAAGGAACGGACTGTATCTATTGACCAACGCAGGTTGCTTTTCAGTCAGAAATGAAAAGTGGTTTGGTCCTTTCGATGTCCACTAAATTGTCACCATAACCTTTTTTAGGTGAAGTTCGGGCTTAGGGTTGTGTTTTGGTTTTTCATCTGCATTCAACCACTGCCCAGATCTTTTGCGATCATACAGTTTCCACTTTTCATCACATCCAGTGCAGAACGATTCAGTTTGGTTTCTTAATGTAAGCAGTGCGCAGATTTCCAGGCACCCTAATTTTTGGGATTCGTACAGTTCATGGGGTACCCACTTTTCTTTACCTTTTCTATGAGAGAAAGGTATCGACTTATTGTCATTGGGGATATTCTCATGCCTTGTGCAATCTGCCGCACCGATTTCGTTGGGTCCGCATCCACCGTTGCTCTTAAAACATCGTCGTCAACTAACGTTTCCGGCTTCCCAAATGGTTCATTTTCGAGGCTGGAACTTCCCAAACCATAGCCGTATAGTGCGTTCGTTTACCGCTATATCCTCAAATGCGTCATTAATGTTTTTCATTGCCAATGACGCTTTATGTCCCATTTTAAATTCGTTAGGGTATAGGGTTATAACTAAGTACTATAGAGCCGAAGGCCTCCGCAGCGAGTGCTCGTTTCTATGTATTAACTTATTAATAATAATAATAATTTTAATAATAATAGTTCTTGACGAAGATATATGCAATCCTGATGGCAAGGAATTATGATGTCTTGTGAAGAATTAGATGGGGCGAAACATTTGTATCTGTAGCGGCAACCAGGTTGGACTTAGAGCCTTTCTGAACCCCTTTACGACTCCAAGCTAGTTCGAGAATGCAAGACATTACTAAAGGTAGTCGGAAGGTCTGAATTCACTTCACTTCTCGACGTCACTGAAAAGTCTGCGACCTTCGAAGAAGTTATAATATAATGCGGTTTGTACAGATTTCCAACGATATGTTTGTGTTCGCCGCATACTACTCGTATGTAAGGAGGCACATATTCAAGGCCCCAGCTGCAACACCTCTTTGTTTAAGTCTATTGATACGAAAGAGTGTTTTATATCCATTCGGAAGGCATAAGTATCACCGACTTGACTAGAAACCATTAAATCTACTCTTGATTCTCTAAATAAATCCCGAAACTCGTCAATTCTCGAAAGAGAGCTTTGTGCATTTAGGTGGAGTGGCCCTATTTTTTTGTTTTCTTAATACTATATTCATTGATTTCAGAATTTCATCCTTATTTGTGTTTATAGAGTGATTATATGACTCCAGATACCATATTTGTTAAATATTAAAGGAACACATTACATTTCTATAAGAAAGGGGTTTATACCAAGTTTTAAGAGATGATCTCATCACTAATTATTTTGACTATCATTCAAAGCAACATAAGTATGATTTTATTATTTTTATTACGAGGGCGGGTCAATAAGTCCGTGACTTTTTGAATTTCTGACCTCTTTACTGAAACAGCAACAAGGCTCCTGTCAACAGGCATCTGTCAGTTGACTCCTGTCAAAATTTAAACTTGCTGCATCAGTTAGTTTGTGTTTGACAGCTATTTTTATCAGACTACTCACTAATTTGAGGAGAAAATGGAAAAAAGTGAATTTCGTGTGCTTATTAAGCATTATTTCTTGCGAAAAAAAACCATTACCGAGACCAAGGCTAAGCTTGATAAATACTATGGGGACTCTGCACCATCGATTTCAATGGTAAAAAAGTGGTTTACTGAATTTCGTTGTGGCCGTACAAGCACTGAAGATGCCGAACGTCCTGGACGCCCAGTTGAGGTCTCTACACCCGAAACAATCGAAAAAATTCACGATATGGTGTTGGGCGACCGAAGATTGAAAGTGCGAGAGATTGTGGAAGCCGTAGGGATCTCGCATGGCTCAGTGGTTTCAATTTTGAATGATCACTTGGGCATGAGAAAGCTTTCCGCAAGATGGGTGCCGCGTTTGCTCACAGTCGACCACAAACACATGTGCAGTTGCCATGGCAAAAATCCATGAATTGGGCTATGAATTGCTCCCTCATCCACCCTATTCTCCAGATTTGGCTCCGAGCGACTACTTCTTGTTCGCAAACCTGAAGAAATGGCTTGGTGGAAAAAGATTTGACTCCAATGATGAAGTCATCTCGCAAACAAAGGCCTATTTTGAGGACCTCGACAAATCATTTTTTTTTGGAAGGGATAAAAAAATTGGAGAAGCGTTGGACAAAGTGTATAGAGCTCAAGGGAGACTACGTTGAAAAATAAAATTATTTTTTTATCAAAAAATCTGTGTTTTAATCCAAAAGTCACGGACTTATTGACCCGCCCTCGTATATCTTTATTAAACGATTAATAAATTACAAGTTAATACTTAGAAAGAGGGGATAAAAGCTGCAATGGCCTTACGCTCAATAATACTTAAACCAGTTTTAAAATTATAATATAGAAAGCTAAAGTGATTTATACTTTAAATTAGTGTCTGTTTCAAAAAGAATTGCATTGATTTTCTGTAATAGGTGGAGTGAAAAGTAACCTCCTAGAGAATGAAAAAAAAAATGTTTTAAAATCTTTTTTTATTTTATTAAATATAAATCCCATTTTAGCTTGATACACTCATTCCAGCGATTTTCCAAGTTCGAAGTTGTGGGAATTCTTCCAAATTAGTAAATTTTTTTGATCGTTCGTGGGGAGGACATTAAAGGGTGTATCCGCAGGTAACCCCTTAAATTTATTTCCATTCATTTTAGCCCTTCGGGATGGACTTTGTGGGATTGGGGCAAACACTATATTAAATAAAAAGTTACACTGCGCGTGGGAGTAGCAAAAAGAAGTTATATGAAAAGGGAAAGCCAAAAACAACCGGTTAAAAAGATTAGATAATGCACTTGAAGAAAAGAGTCGCAGACAAGGGAAACCATGTTGACGCAAAGAATGCTAGACGGACACTGGTATAATTTTGAAAAGAATCATATCCACCAAAAAGAAAGTAGAAATAATGATACCCGAGAAGAAAAATAAATAAATGTCCTCGTATGCTTGAGTAAAGCATTAAAATATCAAAAACTAAAGTTTTCGTGTGTTACTTTGCCTGTGGCAATTCCATTCTGGTCTTCTAAGTTTTCGCGTTTATTGTTTCTACCTCAGTTACTTGTGCTTCAAAAGAACTTAAGGTCCAACCATAATGGAGTTTGGTGAGTTAAAATGAAACTGATGAAATATGGTGGGTTTTTTGAAATCGCCTCAAGTTTTGGAACAGCTAAGAGTTGATCAACACCTTTTCCAGATACCAATATTGGAAGCCGATCCACAGTTTGATGTTCAACAATGTCTTCAATTAGTTTCCCGTCCCAGTGAACAGTGAGAGGACCGACAACCGTAAATTTTTCTTTTAAAGACTTCAATATTTTTCCGGGATACTATGCGTTGGCGATGAATACAGGATTTATTAACGTAATATAGGGAAGGGTCAAAACCTACATTTTTCAAAGTACAGCAAAACCTGCGTAAGTTGACCACCTGCCGTGCAGGAATTTTTGGCCAACTTATAAGGGTGTGGGTTTTTTTTTCGAATAAAAAAAAAATACCCGTTTTGTACATGCATATGTGTTAACATTATGTGTTCATCTATACATACATACATATATATTAATTATCTAGTATTTTAAATTTAAATTACAGATTTGAAATATGTATTTAAAGTTACCAGCTTTATGATTTTGCATTTGCTAGATTTTTGTTTTTATGTAAAGAACATCTGACACCAGATTCGGTTGGTTCGAAGAGATATATAAAAGCAGCTGACTAATATTATTAAGAGCATCATTGGCTGTAAGATTCCTCACTTATATCACCCGGACCAGCAGTCTGGAATTCGGTGCCGTGAACAAAGGCCATTTGAATTAAAGCCATAATGGCGTTAGTTCTCATTTTAGTGAGAATTTACACCATAATTCGATTATGGCTTTATTTCACTTTTAAATGAGACTTAACTTAACTTAGTCATAACTTAAATGAGAACTATCGCCATATGGTGTTAATTCACATTCCAATGGGAACTAATCCTATAAAATGTTTTTGATCTCTAAAGCAAAGCCAGTGCAATGTAACAGTTTTGACAAACTTCACTATTGATGGAAATGTTTCACTTTATGATTTTCACTTATGTTTGTTACTGCTATTCATCAGTTTCGGATACAAATCGTTACAAAACGCCTGACAGTTGTTGACATACTCTTAGCGGAGCGGCGAAGTCGCGTGAGAGGGTTAAGCCCTGCGGAAAAAAGGCTTAAAATCCTGTTAGCGAGCGAAGCGAACCACCCACCCCATACTATAAATACACCAGACTTTCTAACAGGCTAAATTTCAAATTTGACCTTATTTCGATTTGGAAATGGAAATAGGGTAAATTGGTTTTATTTCAAATGCCCTTTTTTCACGGCACCTGGAATTCTTGTAGGAGTTGTCGCATTATTTCGGCTTGTGAATGGCCCAGAATCTCGTGTACAACTACGCATTCAATCACTTTTATTATCTCATTTGCCGATACCAATTCCGGAAATCCCGCACAATGAAAGCATGTCACTATTATTTGTGTGCCCACGTGACCAACAAATTATTAAGATCGATTTTGTTTTGGCGGAAAACTTTTGGCTTGGCAGCAGTTCCAATAATAAGAGGCTTTAATTTCTCACCTGTGACACTACAAACAAAAAAGAACGCTAAGCCTTTCTTTCGCCATCTTTCCACTTTTGCAATTTTTGCCTTTTGACTTTTTGTTGGGAGTTGGCGGTAAAAAACTGTTTCATCTGCGTTAAATTGGTCTTCTGGTGGAAAGTCTTTTAAAAGTCTACTAAAACAAAAATTATGCAGTTATCTTTAGAATGCTCCTTTTATCCCTAGACGACATATCAACAACATTAATAATTTGGGAAGGAAAGGGTTAATACGAGGGCGGGTCAATAAGTCCGTGACTTTTGGATTAAAACACAGATTTTTTGATAAAAAAATAATTTTATTTTTCAGCGTAGTCTCCCTTGAGCTCTATACACTTTGTCCAACGCTTCTCCAATTTTTTTATCCCTTCCAAAAAAAATGATTTGTTGAGGTCCTCAAAATAGGCATTTGTTTGCGAGATGACTTCATCATTGGAGTCAAATCTTTTTCCACCAAGCCATTTCTTCAGGTTTGGGAACAAGAAGTAGTCGCTCGGAGCCAAATCTGGAGAATAGGGTGGATGAGGGAGCAATTCATAGCCCAATTCATGGATTTTTGCCATGGCAACTGCACATGTGTGCACCCTTGCATTGTCTTGGTGGAAAAGAACTTTTTTCTTGGCCAAATGAGGTCGTTTTTTTCAAATCGTCATTGAATCGGTCCAATAAGTTGGCATAATATTCCCCATTAATTGTTCTTCCCTTTTGAAGGTAGTCAATGTGGATTATCCCGCGTGCATCCCAAGAAACAGTTGCCATAACTTTATTGGCTGACAAACCCACCTTGGCCTTCTTTGGCGCCGATTCACCCTTATAAACCCACTGTTTTGACTGTTGTTTGTTCTCTGGTGTGTTGTGATGGATCCATGTTTCGTCCACGGTTACAAAACGGCGCAAAACCTCCTCCATATTGCGATTAAACAACGCCAAACCTTCCTGTGAAGTTGTTACACGATTGCGTTTGTGGTCGACTGTGAGCAAACGCGGCACCCATCTTGCGGAAAGCTTTCTCATGCCCAAGTGATCATTCAAAATTGAAACCGATGAGCCATGCGAGATCCCTACGGCTTCCACAATCTCTCGCACTTTCAATCTTCGGTCGGCCAACACCATATCGTGAATTCTTTCGATTGTTTCGGGTGTAGGTACCTCAACTGGGCGTCCAGGACGTTCGGCATCTTCAGTGCTTGTACGGCCACAACGAAATTCAGTAAACCACTTTTTTACCATTGAAATCGATGGTGCAGAGTCCCCATAGTATTTATCAAGCTTAGCCTTGGTCTCGGTAATGGTTTTTTTTCGCAAGAAATAATGCTTAAAAAGCACACGAAATTCACTTTTTTCCATTTTCTCCTCAAATTAGTGAGTAGTCTGATAAAAATAGCTGTCAAACACAAACTAACTGACGCAGCAAGTTTAAATTTTGACAGGAGTCAACTGACAGATGCCTGTTGACAGGAGCAGTGTTGCTGTTTCAGTAAAGAGGTCAGAAATTCAAAAAGTCACGGACTTATTGACCCGCCCTCGTATTTACCTGTTCAAATCCGCGACCTAAATTCACGTTCTGACAACACAACACAAGAAGTCGACATCCACGAACAAAATGTCAAAATACATCGATACCAGATAAAAAATACAAAATTATTTCCAATAAACTGGAAGAAAATGATCCTGCCAGATTAAAATGCATGAATTCTTTTAATTTTGATTACTTTTGTAATAGTTGTTTATAAAAATGTATGAGTAAAACAAATGGTTACTCTGGAAGGGAAAGGGTTAAGGAACGCATTTGTATGGGCTTTTCTTGGTGCAGTTAAATATTGGTCAACTCGGCAGGATTAAGTGTATTTGTAAGAACAATAGTGGCTTTTCGGTCACTTAATTTTGCCACATCAAGACTTACTGCCAAATGATAATCAAGCAGCTTCTTTCTACCTCTCTTTTCTGGGGGTTCAGAGTTTGTACGTTGTAATTTAACAATCTTCTCTTGAACTGGAATTACTTTCTAAGAGGAGAGCTCTTTCGTTCAAAGTTTTAATTTCTTCTTCTTGTGTCTCTTCTTCATTTTCTCTAAACGTGACATTTTCTTTTCCTTTTCAGTCTCCACTTTAGCAAGAGATTTATCTATGTTTCCTATTATACCTGGGCGACCTGGTAGTCTTTGGTTCAGAAGAAAATCCTTGTAGTCTTTTATTCGAATCATTTTAACAAGACATTAGCGTGGGCTATATCTAGAAGGCCTTCCAAATTTTTCTGTCACACTATTTCTTTTTCCTTCAATGCTTCAGTTTTTTCCATTCATTAAAAAGAGATTTGATTTTGTTAACCACATGCTTTTTTAATTGTGTTGGCACTTTTAGCATGGCCCAAATTGACATAACTTCAATTGCTGTTTGTTCAGCAGAACTTCTATTTGTCATGTTCTTTTCCGACTTGTAATAAAAAATAAACGCAAAACCTCTTGTTTGGATGATAACTTTGTTTGCTTTAAAGTTGCAGAGGTTTTACCAACTAGCCACACTTCCGTAGTTTTTCTAATAGAAACTGTACTGCTACATGAAGCCATGAAGCGATCACTTTCAAAATTAACTTTACTAACTTTATTAATGGCACTTACAAATCAAACCAACTGCAACAGCGGATTTCACAACTCAAGATAGTAGAAACTGTGCTGCTGCATGATGCCATGGCACAGCGATGTCTTTCAAAACTAACTGTACTAACTGTAGCAGTACCACTAACAAGTCGAAGAAAGTGCAACGGCTCACAAGATTCTTAATATATCACGTGTTCTTACAACTGCAGTGCATAGAATAAAACCATATTGCAATTGTATGTAAAAGTTCAATGCTTGGTAGGGACCCCTAGAAGTTGACCGAATTGAGTGAAATTTCACACATAACTTTATTTTATTACATAGGATATGATTAAGAGGTATCGCGTCAACTTTTCAAACGTTTGAATTTAAGAACCACCCTAGTGAATATGTGTGTGGATGGTCAATGGTCTGAGTGAACATATGGAAAATCCAGGCGACCACTTCTTGGTTGACTACAACGCATTAAAGAGAATTTCTGAAGGTTTAAGAAAACTAAAACCAGGACTAGATAAGGGAACGATAGGAAGATGAAAGAAGACTTAAAACAGCTAAGTACCATAAAATTATATTGTGTTATAGTGTATTGAGATACCGGTAGGCTTTCGTCCGAGTAGAAAAAACAACTCCCGTACAGAGAAAAAAGAAAAAGGGAACATGCGTTCCGGTAAAGATACAACCTATCGATCGTTCGGGAAGACAGAAGATAGCGGCGCATTCCAAAGCGGTTTTCGCCCTGTAGTTTTACTACTGTTAATTTCGGGTTTTTCACTTTTCTGGTACCGCCCAACCCATGTTAGATACTAAAATCTGAGCAATAAATGGCTTTTCGTTTAGAACGACTTCTGTTTAATTTTTATGGTGAATCGATTTAGTCTTCCGAAGGTTTCCTAATTTCTGTAAAGAGATTGCATGGCGCCTAGTTAAGTACTTGTTTTTTTGACTTTTTTTTTCTGAGCTGAGCAGCCGAAAGTGGCTGTTGCCCTAGGATTTTCTTTGTTGGCATTGCAATCCGCAATAGAGTTCCCGGAATTTATTCAGAAAATTAAAAATACAAGTTTATTCATCTAAATTTATATTGTCCCCTTCAAAGTTACCCCCATCAACTGCAACACACTTATGCCAGCGCTTGATCCAATCCTCGAAACATATTTTATATTCGGTTTTCGTTATGTCCATCAATGCTTCCGATTGAACAGAAACAAGTCGCAGGGAGCCAAATCAGGTGAATTCGGTGGCTGTTGAATGGTTTTTGTTGCATTTTTCGTCAAAAAATTACAAATAATGATGGCTATGTGCGGCGGTGCGTTATCATGTTGCAAAATCCACGAGTTTTCTGCCCACAATTCTGGTCTCTTTCGGCGATTTGTTTCACCCAAACGTCTCATAACGCCCAATTAATACTCTTTGTTTACTGTCTGGCCTTGTGGCGAAAATTCATGATGGCATTGGCTTCTTTTTTGACTGAAAACGACGTGTTTTTTTTGGTCCCGGCTCATTTGGTGAACGCTATTCACTTGCCTGATGTCTGGATTGCGTGTCGTACCCATAAACCCACGTCTCGTCTCCAGTAATGATCCTTTTGATTGAGGTCTTTTGGCACCAACTTTGCTGCTACACGACGGAAACCAAAATGTCTTGGACGGATCCATTGGCAATGTTCAAGTCCTCTGCTATCTCTCTGATGGTTCGTTTGAGGTTATTGACCAACATTTCTTTTACTTCATCAATGTTTTCGATGTCGATGGTCTGCCACTGCGTTGATCACCTTCGATTGACTCACGACCACTTTCGAACCGCTCGTGCCACTGGTAAACGACCGTTTTCTTTAGAGAATCGTTGCCGAAACACTTTTCCAACGTTCGCGCACCATTAAATTTAATACAAATTCGTTGTTGCAAATTTAAGTTCATTTCTTAAATT
The DNA here is from genome assembly GCA_928272305.1 of Volucella inflata. Classification (NCBI taxonomy): domain Eukaryota; kingdom Metazoa; phylum Arthropoda; class Insecta; order Diptera; family Syrphidae; genus Volucella; species Volucella inflata. Next base: position 63,301,053 of record OV743716.1, read on the forward strand.
GTATAAAATCGCCAACACACAGAGATAGATGTACTCTTGGCTACGTTACTTTTGCAAATATTAAGGTACTCATCAACTTACCCAAAAAAAAAGTTCATCAGGAAACTCAAAATCTTGCAATCGAACAGGATTTATAACTATGATGAGTTGTGTATGGACATTGCCCACACCTACAGTGTTTGCCAAAACTACTTGGACTTTGTTGGCTTTAGTTTAATATTTTAGATTTTAAATCAGTTTTGCTTTATTTTGTTATTTTTTTAAATAATTGAAGAGCAATAATAATGTTGTTAGCTGTGAACTGAAGACTAACATACAATATATATTTTATTTAAGAAAAAAATAAAGATTTTAAAGTCATCATAAGTTTTTTTTTTAATTTTCTTTAGTTTTTTACAAAGCGAGATCATTTGATGCTTTAGTGTTGGCAAACACTGTATATAAGCCTAACCCCCCTAATTCTTTCAAAGACTATTTTTGTAAATATCCATGCAATTGCTAAAGTATCGGAATCTATTTAAGAAAAACATTTCACATAAACGGAAACCTATCACCCGGGACATTTACGCAAATTCACTTTCCCCATTACAGATAATATATTCTTCCTGACTTAATATTTTGTAGGTCTGATTAGAAATTGTTTTTAACCAGATCGACACCACTCCACCACTAATCTCCGAGGGCTAAAGTGGTTGATGGTTTCTCACCCCACTTTTCCACCCATAAAATGCTAAGACACATTGAATTAACATGCTGCTCACTCAAATTGTACATTAGATCTTCTTGCAAAATTTTGAATGATATCTCATGCAGCGAACACTTCCCTATAATTTCCTTCCATGTTATTGGCCCTGCCTACTTAAATGAAAAAATATGTGGCAAATTTAAAACTGATTGCTAACTGGGCTTTGTTTTAACAAGCATAATTAGGATTGCCTTTTAGTCAACATAAATAAGCTGCCGCATCTGACAATAACGGCGCACAGTGTGACATTTAGATTGGCTTGGTTATTCATTTCAGAAGGTTTTGCAGCGCAAATGTAACAGATTTGTAATGAAGATGTTAAAGTTGGCAAAACATATTTTCCGTCGATCATGGTAAGCACAAAAAATTGATTTAACTAAGACATGACACCATGATTCATATAAATAGAAAATGGTGTTAATTTGCTGTTGAATTGGATCTACTTCATGTTTGATCAATTCGGTTGATTCTTTTACATAATAGGCCTGCAGTACACCTTGTTGGTGATGGGGCTGGGTTTTCCAAAATATTTTTTTAGTTTCTTCTTTTAAGAAATACATCTAGATGGACACAATCGAGACACTGAAAACATTTTCGAAATGATCACCTGATGATAATTTTTGTAGGGATGGGTTGATGAGCACCATCACAATTCCATTGGGAACAGTTTTATTTATTTTCTAGTGTATTATTTCATATTGATCAGTATATCAGTGTATAGCTGTGCGTCTGTTATAATTGCTAATGCTTCATCTGCTAACATTGACAAAGAAGAAGTAGCTTCCAATGTTTTCCTTAAAATTGAACCTTATTTCTGATCAATAATTTGACTAGAAAAAAAAACAAACTTCGTTTTCGAGAGCATATTGACAATTGTTTAATTGCAATAGCAGCATTTACTTTTCGTGCTTTTCTAAAGTTTCTTTAGCGCTACACGAATCTGAAAGAGTTTGTATTTTTCTTTTCTTGCTTTTTTCACAGCATTCATCAAAGGTTTTTCTTGTTTATACAAGACGAAGAAGAAATTTCAACCAAAACTGTTTTTGGTTAGGGTTTCATTCAACCACGAACATTTAAGGCTTTCGGAGCGATCTCGATGGCGACCACTTTTGGTCCTCTTTTCGTCAAACTTCAATCATAAGTTTCTTAAGGTTGTCTTTATTGACTTAATTAAATCCTCTGAAAACGTTAAATTATTAATGCAGCCCATAACAAAAGAAAAAAAAACAAAACCATAGCGCCTAATTTTGATTTTAAAAATCCAAACATAATTTTTTTTCGTAATTTGGGTAGCCATCCATCCTACTAAAAATATTTAGTACAGGTGTCGCACCTGAGCGCAAAAAAACAAAACACTTACGTTACTAACATATATGGCTTTACAAGAAATAGGGTCTTCAACTTGAACAACACTGAATAACTATACTTCTGTTGTATTAAATGCATATAACGCATAAATTTATCTTTAATTTTTTTTTTCATCCCCTCCTTAATTTAATTGAAAGCACCCAATATCTCAAATCAACTTATTCTAATATTTAATAAGATTATTTATATTAAAATAAAATAAAACTTTAATTTAAAGTCACGCAAACCACTTGAAAAAATATAAACTCGCTCTCAGACCTAACCTTATGAATAATTGTATACAACTTGAACTTCGAGATGCTTCTAACATAAAAATTTGCTCGCAGTCATGAAGTAGGAAATATAAGCTGCAAGAAAAAAAAGTTTATGTTTACTTTCTTGCAAGTCGATTCTCTAATTAAATCCCGCTTAATAGGCAAATTGTCACCCTCTGCGGCGCAGGGACACAAGTCCCATTTTTTTGTTTTGGGGCTTATGCCCCACTTCATTAAAGCACCAAATTCAATAAGGGACTTATGTTCCACCCCATCGTAACATGAGTTCAAAATTTTTCAGCTGAAAGTCCAAAATTTTCGTAGTTATGTATATATATATATATATATTATTTTTTTTTTTTAAACACATTTCCATAAGGCATCGAACGCTCAGAAAAATCCAAGTTACAAACCCAGGCCTGACAGTTATTGGGATATCCTTCAGTGGGAAATAACTTTACATAAAAAAGTGAAATTATTCAATCATTCGTTTCCCAATCAAGGTGAAGTTATTGCCTGTGAAGTTATTTCCCTGCACCAAAGTGACCTTTTTATATGAGTGTATCAAAGTAACTTACAGATTTGATTGGTTCAAATATCAAATTCAGGAAATAAGAAATTAGGATCAATGTTGACACGCATCACACATCGATTTTCAACACAATTGTGTGTGTTACACATTTTACAATATTCAAAACAATTCATTTCAAACTTTATACACAATTCAATGTTTTGTTGTTACATTATATGTGCTCAAAACAATTTATTTTCTTTGGTGGCCATTTCATAGCATACTGGTTTTCGTTCAAATGACTATTGCAAGTGTCCTAAAAATTACATATACCTATAAATGAAGTAAATATTTTGTCTTCCATAAGCACATTTGACGACTGTACTATACTTGATATCATCTCAGATGGAGACGTTTCAAATCATACATATTGAATATCTTTAAAAGCCTCTATGCATACGCCGCTTGATGAATCATTACCGAACCGTCCCTCCTTCACAGAATTCCGAATCTAAGAAAAAAGTCAGCTTCAGCATGAGTCACTTCAAACTCTTGTTTAAGGCATTTAAGAAGATAGTCCAAGTGTTCTTCGCTTGATGCTACTACCAAACTGTCGACGATGTAGATGGCAAGTAGAATAATATTCGCATTTATTTTCTCAAATCGCTTTTTTTTTATTTTGGAAATTTCGATTATTAATTGTGTTATATTTGTTGGAATTCTTTCAATTTAAATTTGTTTTTTTTTTGTTATAATCGGTTCGCGCTCAAGGAATTTTTAGTACCCTTAAAAATACTGGAACACACTGCGGACGAAGAAAAAGAAATACCGTTGTAGGTTGGTTGTAAGTTTATGATGAAGGTTATAATACCTTTTTTATCATTTAACATTTTGTGTAATAATAGTCTAATACAATATCGGCGGAAAATCCGGTTAAAAAGGCACTATCAACTACGGTCACTCCAACTGTAAGAAAACGAGGTCGGAAAAAGAATTCCTGGATTTCTCAGATGGCAAATGCGCAACAACGTCTGGGGTTAACCACTGAAGCGATCCAGGACCGAGCTTTATGTAGACGCATTCTGCGGTCTGCGACATTAGCCAACCCCATAAGCGGAGCAGCAGCGATGCAGTAAAAATGGGAAACTCGTTACGCATAAGTTCGTATAACGAGGAAAGGGTTAATAAAAGGATAAGAAGAAGAAGAAGACAATATGTTTATGTTATCCACAAAGCTATTGTTTTTAGTTTAGTACATGTTTTAGTTTAGTCCTTTATGTAATGGTTCCAAAGGTAAGTATTACAATACAGTTTTTCATAAGAAAGAAGTGAAGTTAGAAGATTCTCGCTTAGTTAACAAACATTTTTTTTTATGAATTATATCATATTTTTAACAAAGATGGAACACGACTGTTTTAAGTAATATTAAGGAAAGTTGTTGAAAACGTGTGCTACCGAAGTAGTCCAATTATATTGCTATCATGTGTGCAGATGCTGAATGTTTACGATTTTTTCTACAACAGAGTTGTAAAAGAATGAATTCATTTGGGTGCTGATTATTTCGTATGACTTAATGTTGTATTGTTCGAATCTATGACTTCACAATGTTCTTCAGCTTGTACAAGTAAAATCAACAATGAATTAAGCAATCATTTCATGAAATCAGTGAATTGAAGTCTTTCCTTGAAATCATGTTGAAGTCACTTGTAAAACCTTATGACTTTGTTTTTGGACGTTCATACATTGGATCAATAAATATTTGCTTGAGATAATTTTAATGCAGATACTCGTATCGACAACATATTAGGTACACGTTTCGAAGTAAAAAATACAAATGTTCAAGTTTTTTAAAGAAAACAAATTATTTTTGGTTTTCAATAAGTTTCGACACGCTAAGATGAGGAAATTACATTTACTTTGAAATAATAAAAATATTTTTATATTTGATGAGTTTAAAGATACCCCACTTGTTAACACATTAATTTTTTTTTTCAATGATGAAAAAAATAGTACAGGCAGGGTTGTAAGAACCACCACTGTGCAAGGCAAGGCGAGAACCGGTCTACGAGCTTGATTGTTGCGCTGCTGACCTAGTCCAAGTGTAATAGAAATAAAAATAACCAAAACCGCCTGATTTTGGCCGCATTTCGTAAATTTGTTAAAGAATGCTCCTTAAATTTTAAAAGAACGTTTTCGTACTATCTATAGTTCTCGTGATATTATCTTGCAATTATAAAAATAAGCTAATGCTCGCCAATTCTTAAATCATACAAGAAAGCCTCAAACGTCAGTGGATACCGTCCGGACAAATTCTTGAAACGGTAATTTGAAAAGCCTGTATTAGTTTTAAGAAAAAGATCACTTTATAAATATGAATCTAATAAACAATTTGGTATAAAACCTAAAGCGATTTATTTGCCTGTGAAACACATTTCTAACCGAATACCACAAGGGTGACCGATCTCGGCGGTGGTGATGGATACTCGCACAGGGTGGCGCAAAAGTCGTCACTCGATGTTCTTTGGCTGTAATTTATTTTTATGAATGAAAAACTATGCTTCTGCTTTCGTATTATGTTTATAGTCGAGAAAATGATATTGATATTGGCATTCGGGCCCGATTTATGGCATTTTCCATCAATTGCCACAACTTCCGGCGATAGGTTCTCACATTCTTGACGGATATTCTCTTTGAGAGCTTCGAGAGTCGGAGTCTTATTGACATAGACTCGTAACTTCAAAAAAAAAAAAAAAAAAAAAAAACCAAAGGAAAGCCTGGAAAAGTGCGGCCAAGACGAAAGATTACGCGACTCGGAAATGCAGCCCTCAGAATTTCGGTTGTTGCTGTTTAGGCCTAGCGGGTAAACGTCGTAGTGTTTGGCCAGTTGGTGTGGGAATACCGGGAAATTTGCGCCGAAATTCACGCTTGGCCAACACCACCGACGAATTATTCCGCAGAAAAAAATCGTAACAATTATTCCGCGTTATTTTGGGATAAAGCAATTCATGTCTTGTTGACGTGTATTTTGTATCTGTTTACTTCACAGATGTGAAAGTAGAATTGACATTTGCTGCCTTTTGCAAAATTATAGTATCTTTCATTAGGGTGATGACTTTTGAGCCACCTCGTAAAAGGCTTTGGGTCGTTCCCTATATGAGTCAATGATATCACTTAGAATCTCGCCTCAAAAAAAATTCTCCTCTCTCAACATCTAAGTGCTGATATGGATTAATTATCCATGGAAAATGTTTGCATTCATGACTAACTCATGCAACCAACATACCACGCGGCTTACCTTACTTTTCATCCATCGTTGGATCGATCCGATTATCTTATTTCACTTCAAAATATAATATTATATTTATATTCTGTCTACAAAACATCAATCGCCAATAACTTCCAAAATGCCAATCAACACGATATCTCGCAAAATCGATACGTACCTATATACAAATAATTAAAACATGTTTAGCCCCCTCTTGATCTTTCATGGCTACTAAAGGAGAGTTCAATAATTACAGACATCAGCACGCTGCAAAATATTGTACAGCTCACAAGACCTACAAGTGAATATTTTTTCAATTCGACAAGTTACCAACAAACAATTTTGGTCTTTCAATTTTCTAATCTTAATACTCGGACATCATTTGCTGTCGCTGGCGAAACACATTATTATTTGCACGGATAGCTTGTCAGTAATCAAAGCTATCCAAAAGTCAATAATAGTACAGAAACAATTACAGCTGGTATAAAACTTAAAACAGAACTGGGCTTTGAGAAAGAAAAAGACTCGAGTGATTCTTCGTTTTTTTTCCTACCTTTAGAGACGCTTAAAATCCGAATCAACTTAATATAAATTTAGTATAAGGAAATTATAAAATTATGAATTAGGAAATACTATAATACTAATAACTTATAATAATACTTATAACCCTCTTTAATTTAAATTGGACTTACATTTACATATAATACAATACAAGATGGCTGATGAATGTTTTACAGTATAATATAATTCATTTTCATTTTATTTTTCTTATGTGTTTTTTTCTTTTATATAAATACAAATTATGGATTTTAAATTTCTTCTATGCTCGTTGACATGTGCGTGCGACATATTTCTAAAAAGCTGTACATAACTACCAATTGGGTTATTGCTTTAATTCATTCAAATCAAATCTCATGAAGTATCTCCGGGTTTATATCACTTCATATTCGACAATTTTGCTTATTTAAATTGCCGTTTAAATCAAACTGGGTCTCGTCAGACATAAAAATAAAGTTTAACATATGTGTAAGTTAAATCCTTTTCTGTGCTGGTTGTCCTCTTAATCCCATTTAACCAGATGGATTTGTTCGTAAAATACCAGCCACAGCAGGAATCTTATCCTGTATCCGAACTAAAGAATGTCGATGGTAACGCCGCATTATGCAAATCCTTCTTTAATCAAATTACTCGTATTAAACTTACAAACCTGTAAAATAAAACAAAATTTGAATATTTCTCGTAAAATGTTTTGAACTTATTTGCGCTAGTTGTGAAACAACAACAATACAAAAACAAAAATGTTCAAAATTTTTACAATTATTTTCTTTAATTAACCACATAAATTATGGGTTAAAATTACGAAACTGTTTATTGATACCAGTTTCTTTTTCACATCTTGAATATACGAGGGCGGGTCAATAAGTCCGTGACTTTTGGATTAAAACACAGATTTTTTGATAAAAAAATAATTTTATTTTTCAACGTAGTCTCCCTTGAGCTCTATACACTTTGTCCAACGCTTCTCCAATTTTTGTATCCCTTCCAAAAAAAGTGATTTGTCGAGGTCCTCAAAATAGGCCTTTGTTTGCTAGATGACTTCATCATTGGAGTCAAATCTTTTTCCACCAAGCCATTTCTTCAGGTTTGGGAACAAGAAGTAGTCGCTCGGAGCCAAATCTGGACATGTGTGCACCCTTGCATTGTCTTGGTGGAAAGAACTTTTTTCTTGGCCAAATGAGGTCGTTTTTTTTCAAATCGTCATTGAATCGGTCCAATAAGTTGGCATAATATTTCCCATTGATTGTTCTTCCCTTTTGAAGGTAGTCAATGTGGATTATCCCGCGTGCATCCCAAAAAACAGTCGCCATAACTTTATTGGCTGACAAACCCACCTTGGCCTTCTTTGGCGCCGATTCACCCTTAGAAACCCACTGTTTTGACTGTTGTTTGTTCTCTGGTGTGTTGTGATGGATGCATGTTTCGTCCACGGTTACAAAACGGCGCAAAAACTCCTCCATATTGCGATTAAACAACGCCAAACCTTCCTGTGAAGTTGTTACACGATTGCGTTTGTGGTCGACTGTGAGCAAACGCGGCACCCATCTTGCGGAAAGCTTTCTCATGCCCAAGTGATCATTCAAAATTGAAACCACTGAGCCATGCGAGATCCCTACGGCTTCCACAATCTCTCGCACTTTCAATCTTCGGTCGGCCAACACCATATCGTGAATTTTTTCGATTGTTTCGGGTGTAGAGACCTCAACTGGGCGTCCAGGACGTACGGCATCTTCAGTGCTTGTACGGCCACAACGAAATTCAGTAAACCACTTTTTTACCATTGAAATCGATGGTGCAGAGTCCCCATAGTATTTATCAAGCTTAGCCTTGGTCTCGGTAATGGTTTTTTTTCGCAAGAAATAATGCTTAATAAGCACACGAAATTCACTTTTTTCCATTTTCTCCTCAAATTAGTGAGTAGTCTGATAAAATTAGCTGTCAAACACAAACTAACTGACGCAGCAAGTTTAAATTTTGACAGGAGTCAACTGACAGATGCCTGTTGACAGGAGCAGTGTTGCTGTTTCAGTAAAGAGGTCAGAAATTCAAAAAGTCACGGACTTATTGACCCGCCCTCGTACGTATAATAACAATGTTCGATACAGCAAGCGACCAATATAATTATAACTTGTTATTATAATAAATAAATAACAATAAATATATAATTATCAGCTTAATAATAGCCACCTGGTATATTTCTCGTGGCTAGAGTGATACAAGGTGGAGGAAAATTGGAGACGCATTTCTCCATTACCATTACTTGTAATGGAAATAATTACATTGCTCATTACAAGTAATTGAGGAGAAGCAGTGTCCATTACATTATAAGCAATATAATATAAAGCATTACTTTATTTTAATATATTTTATTACATCTTCGACTGAGCTAAGACTTTGACTAAAACTTATACTGAATCTTGAACCAGAGATTGAACTGGAACTTGGATCAGGAATTGGAATATAACTTGGACTGGAACTCGGACCATCTTCGTTTCAGTGTCTCTCTCCTTTCAAAAGACGAGCTATGATACAGACTTACTCTTTCTCTCTCTTGCTCGTGCAAATACTCTTGGCACCATCGGGTAGTTCCCTAAGCTTTGTAGAAAAACATTTTTGTCCATAAGATATAGCGGCAACTCTTAATTTTCCACGCTTCTTAACCTGATAACGTTTCCTTCGGAAGGAGCCGCAATTGTTAAACGTTACACTTATCATCTCAGATGCAGTTATTTTTGGACGTAGATAATATTTGCTTTTATTACAATAACAACATTTAACATAACTCAGACATACCCCCGCTCCCTACCCGACAAATCCAGTTGACCTTATTAACACCCCCGTCGCACAGTGGTCCGGTGGTGAAAAAAATACTCAAATTGACATATTTTTTTCGGCCAAATGATACACGTTTTTCGGTTCGATTTGTTTTGACTTTTCATGGTCGACATTATTGTGCCGTTAGCAAGCTTTCCGATTTAAAAATTCGGACATTTAATCAAAGGCAAAGGCAGCTTTAGAAGGAGGTATTTAAATATTTGAGGGACTGTTACAGAAATGTTCTAAGTTGATCTAAAAAATTGAATTCTAACTTAAGTACGTAGGTATAACTAAAGGAAATACGAAGGAATCACATCCCTGTTAGTCCCATTTTGACGGCAAAACCACAAATATTTGAACAAGTGGCTTCTACAGTCAAGGTCCATTAATTCCAACCCTTGTTTATTTCATTACAATAAAATATAATCATTAGAGCATTTCGACCATTAAATTGTTGAATGCATTACTTTTAGGTAATGGACCTTGAAGTTACGGAAATTTCCATTACATATAATGGGTAATGAATTTTTTTCCAATACAATTACAAGTAATGGGTTATTGAATTTTTTCAAAACAAATTACAAGTAAATGAAATGGAACTTTTTTGTAATCATTACTTTCCGTGTTTGACGTGTATTTATGTATACGAGTATGTTAATTCCGAACATACATTGATTCTTCTCTAAATATTTGACTCCGTTAAAAATATCTCCAACCTTGTAACTTAAAAAAAAAAAATTACGTCATGAACCTAACATTATTTAGCTCGTTCTTGTTCTTGTATTTCATAAATGATTTGTTCTTTTTTTGTTATTAATATTGTTACATATGCGTATAATTCTTTCCTTAAAAATTTTAACGAAAAAAAAAGTAACCTCAGAGGGATATAACTGTGATAAAAAAATAAGGTGAAATTTTAATTTTTAAATGGGCAAGCTAGTCGATTCTGGATGTTTTAGGTTGGTACTACTGTCCTGTGTCAAATGTCATGTATTTTCTAGATAGTAACGCACGTGTTTTGTAAACAATATAAAGTGAATTTAGCGATTTTACAATCTTTGATTTTGTGAGCAAAGAAGTTGTATTTAATTTTTTTTGTGGAATGAAATTCTTGCTGCAGAACATTGAAAATGTTGTAAAAAGCCTTTGTTTATCAGGCTATATCTCAAAAAAAAATGTTTAGAAGTGTGGTTCAAACAATTCAAAGAAGACAAAGATCGCCAAAAATTCAACTCACATCGTTCCACAACCACCATATTTCCTGATATACGAGGGCGGGTCAATAAGTCCGTGACTTTTTGAATTTCTGACCTCTTTACTGAAACAGCAACACTGCTCCTGTCAACAGGCATCTGTCAGTTGACTCCTGTCAAAATTTAAACTTGCTGCGTCAGTTAGTTTGTGTTTGACAGCTATTTTTATCAGACTACTCACTAATTTGAGGAGAAAATGGGAAAAAGTGAATTTCGTGTGCTTATTAAGCATTATTTCTTGCGAAAAAAAACCATTACCGAGACCAAGGCTAAGCTTGATAAATACTATGGGGACTCTGCACCATCGATTTCAATGGTAAAAAAGTGGTTTACTGAATTTCGTTGTGGCCGTACAAGCACTAAAGATGCCGAACGTCCTGGACGCCCAGTTGAGGTCTCTACACCCGAAACAATTGAAAAAATTCACGATATGGTGTTGGCCGACCGAAGATTGAAAGTGCGAGAGATTGTGGAAGCCGTAGGGATCTCGCATGGCTCAGTGGTTTCAATTTTGAATGATCACTTGGGCATGAGAAAGCTTTCCGCAAGATGGGTGCCGCGTTTGCTCACAGTCGACCACAAACACATGTGCAGTTGCCATGGCAAAAATCCATGAATTGGGCTATGAATTGCTCCCTCATCCACCCTATTCTCCAGATTTGGCTCCGAGAGACTACTTCTTGTTCCCAAACCTGAAGAAATGGCTTGGTGGAAAAAGATTTGACTCCAATGATGAAGTCATCTCGCAAACAAAGGCCTATTTTGAGGACCTCGACAAATCATTTTTTTTTGGAAGGGATAAAAAAATTGGAGATGCGTTGGACAAAGTGTATAGAGCTCAAGGGAGACTATGTTGAAAAATAAAATTATTTTTTTATCAAAAAATCTGTGTTTTAATCCAAAAGTCACGGACTTATTGACCCGCCCTCGTAGCACGTGTAATTTGTGGCAATTCTCTAAGCTCAATAGCACAGATATTCCAGAAATCTGCTTTAACAATTATTTTGAGGATTGAAGAAACCTCTGGCCTAAGTGTATTGTATCAGGAGGGCAGTACTACCAAAGCGATGAAATAGATTTAGAAGAATAAATAAAGATTTTAAAAGTTATAAACTATTTCACCTTATTTGTTGATCACAGTAGTACTGTAAAATACTTTTGTATGAGTTTTTTTTTATTTTACTGCTGTTAATTTTCATAAGTTTTATTTAATTGTTATATGTTTTCCTTACAGAGCTACTAAAATGAGGTACTTTGCAATATATTTGAATAGAACTAATTCAGTTGTGTTTGACGATAAAAGCGCTACAATGAGCAATAAGTTGACAGCTTTTTAGATATTGAGTTGTACTAGAAAACGACATCTAATAAACCAGTTGTGCATTGCGATTATTTCGAAGTGCAAACATTCGTTGGCTCAGTCCTAAATGATGAGGGAAAATGTGATTACAATATAGTACAAAGAGCAAGAGCGCGGTATCTAAAGTGCCCCAAAATTTATGACAGAAAAGTGGCGTTTTTATTACAAGAAGTTGCTACCTTAAGTAATGGATTGTTGTGACGATTCCGGATTATAAGAGGGAAGAAAAACTAACAGCGCATCAGGAATGCAATTCGTGTCGGAAATATTTCAAAGGTTAATAAAAAAAGACATTTTTGATAATAATAAAACCTATTAAACTGCTGTATCTTGACTTGGTTGCTAGATATCTGTTAAAAGATTCTGACAGAATTAATTATTGAATAAGTTCGGAATTGAAACAGACTTTTATTTTTAGAGTAAAATTTACGAGGTTTATTCACGGCCATTTTCTTTAATTCACAAGCAGCGGTGACGATCTGTCAAAACGTAGGGTTTTCATACAAGATACCATATTATCTCATTTAACTACAATCAGTAAAAAAAAAGATTGATATGTTATTTTTATTCTTGTAGTTATGGAATCTATAGGTGGCCTCATTTTAAATGCTAATTGCCTTGTTTATATTAGTAATTAATAAAATCTAAAATTATTCAACTCCCAAACTTACGGTTTATTATAATTGACAAAGCCTAAAAGAAAATTACCTATTATTAAATCTTTTCAAAAAATGTTGTATGCGGATATACTATACGTTTTGATTTGAATATTGGACAATGACAGTAGATTTTAGTAAGGAATGAACTTCAAGTAAGCAAAGAAGTCAAGTTAAGAGTTAAAGTCATTTAGTTCACCATAATTTTTGAATCGGTAGTGTTTAGAAAAAGAGAAAAAATATTTTCCTGAGAGTTGAATAAGTAACCTACTTACTTATTTTAGGTGGCGCTACAGTCCGGGTTGGACCTGGGACACATTTAATAAGCGTCTCCAGCCAGCTCAATATTTTGCTAGCTCGCTCGTTTCGCACGCTAAGTTGTCTGAAGTCCCCTTTCACTTACGTGCGCCGCCGCTTGAGTCTCGGTCTTCCTCAACTGCGATGTCCCTCGGAAGCGGATACGAAGACTTTTCAGACACTAGTTCGTCGGTGTATCTCCTCCTCTACTCACCTTCAATGTAGGTGGGACCGCTCTCAAAGCAGCCAAGAGCACACTTATCTATTTTTGGTAATGTCCATGCCTCTGCGTCATCGAACAGGATTGGGAATATTCAAACCTCATCCTGTACAGACGGACAAATTTGGTAGAATCCAAAACTAGATATTGCTCTATATAGCTCGTTTCTATATAGACGCTTTCATACGCTGCCTTTAAATCGATGAATATATTTGAAACTAATGGGATTTCTCCAAGTTCTGCGGTAGAGTGAATATTTAGTTGGTAGTAGACTTTGTTGGCCTGAAGCCAAACTGATTTGAACCAGTCAGTGTGTTGTCTCTTTTCCTGAGGATCGAACAAACAATGCTGAGGTTCTATTCATCGGTAGTACTTTATTTTCATCCGATCATGTAATAGAGGGTAAATTGTGTGTGCTCCTTACCCAGTCATCGATTTCTACTTATAAGTGCTCCGCAGTAAGACAGCTCGCTCCAGCAGTCTTGTTGGACTTAAGCTCATATGTTTTTCCAGGTTAGGCGAACGGAATCGTTGGTCTACATCTTCCAGGTTAGGAGGTTCACTCTGCTTAACAGCAGTATTTAGATCGTCATCGCCGTCGCAAAGCCTCCAGAAATATTCTTTTAAAATACTCAGCATCGACTGGTAGAACTTCCGCATTTTATTTCTCTCATGCTCTTTTCCTTTCCTCCTGAGAAGCCGGTGTCCGTCTCTCCTTTTCTGCTTGTGAACAGCTCTATGCAGCGCTGCGATCTCTTGCGACTATAGCCGTCTTAAGTTAAAAATTTCTGTAAAAATGTGAACCTCTGTAGATTTAAATTTTCATTCGGGCTAGCGTAAATGATACAATTGGTCATTGTGATTGTACAGGTAAAGTACAAAATATATCTTTAGAATAAAAATCCAAGTAACATGAAAACTTTTTTTTTATTTATTTTTGGTTTTAGTAAAAACGAATATAATTAATGTATGTCTTTTTTACAATGTATAGAAAGTAATTTTGTTTGGGTTTTTATTTTTCTTAGAAATGATTTGATAGAAAAGGCGTTTAACTGGACATGAATATAAATGGTGAGTAAATTGTTCAGTGTATTATATTGACCACTTGTTTGGAGCAGTCCATGTCATTTATTTGTAATTTTTATTTCTTATATTCTTAACCTTAATCAAAGATTAAATAAGTGTTACTTCTCTACTCTGATTTTATTACTTAAGTATATACGTATGTGCCGGAAAATCACAGTCTCTTTCTGATACTTTCGGGCTTAAATTCGTTCATTTCTGATGTGAACAATATTGTGAATCGCTCTCATTCACGACAACTTGGTGACTACATATTTTAATTTATTCCTACGTGTGCAAGATATTTTTACTAATTTTTAGACGTGTCTTCCTCTGATAAATAGTTTAAATGGAGTCCAACTACGACAAACAAAAAAATTATTGCAAATTAATATTGCTATTTCTTAAGTTCATTATAAGCATTTGTGCCGGATTCCCGAGACTTTTACGCTACCATTTTATTTTAGTGTTCATTTGTTTAGATATATAACAATATATTTTTTACACAAAAAAAAAACAATGCTTTTAGTCACGAATCTTATTTCTGATAACCTTGCCAATAATCATGTTGATATATCATATACGTTTGTATGAGTATTTGTTTTTCTTCTTACGAGGGCGGGTCAATAAGTCCGTGACTTTTTGAATTTCTGACCTCTTTACTGAAACAGCAACACTGCTCTGTCAACAGGCATCTGTCAGTTGACTCCTGTCAAAATTTAAACTTGCTGCGTCAGTTAGTTTGTGTTTGGCAGCTATTTTTATCAGACTACTCACTAATTTGAGGAGAAAATGGAAAAAAGTGAATTTCGTGTGCTTATTAAGCATTATTTCTTGCGAAAAAAAACCATTACCGAGACCAAGACTAAGCTTGATAAATACTATGGGGACTCTGCACCATCGATTTCAATGGTAAAAAAGTGGTTTACTGAATTTCGTTGTGGCCGTACAAGCACTGAAGATGCCGAACGTCCTGGACGCCCAGTTGAGGTCTCTACACCCGAAACAATCGAAAAAATTCACGATATGGTGTTGGCCGACCGAAGATTGAAAGTGCGAGAGATTGTGGAAGCCGTAGGGATCTCGCATGGCTCAGTGGTTTCAATTTTGAATGATCACTTGGGCATGAGAAAGCTTTCCGCAAGATGGGTGCCGCGTTTGCTCACAGTCGACCACAAACACATGTGCAGTTGCCATGGCAAAAATCCATGAATTGGGCTATGAATTGCTCCCTCATCCACCCTATTCTCCAGATTTGGCTCCGAGCGACTACTTCTTGTTCCCAAACCTGAAGAAATGGCTTGGTGGAAAAAGATTTGACTCCAATGATGAAGTCATCTCGCAAACAAAGGCCTATTTTGAGGACCTCGACAAATCATTTTTTTTGGAAGGGATAAAAAAATTGGAGAAGCGTTGGACAAAGTGTATAGAGCTCAAGGGAGACTACGTTGAAAAATAAAATTATTTTTTTATCAAAAAATCTGTGTTTTAATCCAAAAGTCACGGACTTATTGACCCGCCCTCGTATTTAATTGCGAATTAGTTTTTGTTTTTGTGTAACATATGTATTATTTTTTGTTTTCCTTAGAGAAATTCTCTGCGCAAATGGAGTACATTTTGATTTAATAGAAGAAAACGATTTGAATTCGTTCGCTGGTGATGGCAATATAACAAGTTTTAAGTTGACAACCTTGAAAGTACTAGAAAATGACGCCTAAAAGACAAGTTTCGTTTTATTTCATTTAAGTGGTTTGTACATTAAGATATTATATTTTTTAGTACTTAGTATTTTAATTTCAGATGTATGATTTTATTACAAATTTAAAGTTGTACAGAAAATAAATATCTGCATTGCAATTATTCTGAACCCACTAATCTACCTCCGTACACTTAGAGTTATTGTCAAGTAGCCAAAGTGACCCAAAAGCTGTAGTCTTTTGTGACAGAAAAGCGGAGTTTTTATGGCAGAAAGTAAGCACATTTAGTGATGGTCTGATGTGGTGCATCTATACTATAAAACGGAAGAATGAAGAAAAGCTGGCAGCGCAGCAGTAATATAATTCGTGTCGGAAATATTCCAAAGGGTAATTAAAAAAAAAAAATTTATAATACAAATAATACATATAAAACTATAATATCCTGGTTGCAATAATCATTTAATTACAATCGGTAAATAAAAGATTGATATTTTTTTTATTCTTAAAATACTGGAATATAGATGGCTTAATTTTAAAGCTTATTGCATTGTTATATAACTAATTAATTAGGTTTTAAATTATTCAACTCCCCAACTTGTGGTTTATAAAAATTGTTAAAGCCGGAAAGAAAATTATCTAGTATTAAATCCTCAATTAAAGAAATATTTGTATTGTACATCAAAAAAATTCTGTATATCGCCTTAATTTGAATATTGGACAATTACGATCGTAAGTAGGGATCAATACTTCAAGTAAGCAAAGAAAGCAAGTTAAGAGTTAGCCTCATTCAATTCGTGCAAACCATTACCATCATTTTTGAATCGGTAGTATATGGAAAAAGAGAAAAAATATTGTCCTATTTCATCTCAAACTTCTTCAACCATGACAAAAAATATAGATCTAGTTTTATGCATTATGCAATATGTAATTACCTTCTTACTTACTTTAGGTAGCGCTACAATCCGGGGTAAAATTGGTTGTCAGTTAACAAGCCTCCAGCTAGCTCGATCTTTTACCCTTTCTCCACTGCGCTGTTCCTTGGGAGCGGATTCGAAGAATTTCCGGACCGGAGCATTGGTGTTCATACGCTCTCATGACCCAGCCAGCTCAGTCTTTAGATCTTCACTCTTCTGGTAAGGTCGATGTCGCTGTACAGTCCGTAGAGTTTATTGTTGTATCTCCTCCTCTGCTAATCAAGTTGTGTGTTGTTGGTGTCGTTGTCTGTATTTATAGCGGAGCCTATAAAAGTCCTTAACTACCTCAAAGTTATATCTGTCTAGGATGACGTTCTGCCCGATACGTCGGTGTTGGTTGTCCTGTTTACTTGACAGCATATTCTTGGTCTTGCCCTTGTTGACCGCTAAACCTATTTTCGCCGCTCCCATCTCAATACTCGCGAAAGCGCCACTGACATCACGTTGCTTTCTTCCGATTATATCAATATCGTCGGCGTATGCGAGTAGTTGCACGGACTTTTGAAGGATAGTGCCTCTTGTGTTTGCTCGTGAGTCTTGCACTATTCCTTTAAGTATGATGTTGAAGAAATCCCATGACAACGTATCGCCTTGTCTAAATCTTTTCTTGACATCACGGACGGTGAGACCTTAACCGACCTTGATGGAGCAGCGTACATTTTCCATCGTCATCCTGCATAGACGGACAAGTTTGGCAATGATGCCAAACTATTCGCTATTGTTAGCTCATTCGTAGGTCATTGTCAGAACATTTGTAGACCTGACAATATTGTCCTTTATTAAAAAGTTGAATTTATCGTTATTTTTGTATTCTGATATCATGACTAATGTACATATGTAATGGAAAACTCACAAAGTTTCTTTCTGAAACTTTCGGCTTTCCTTACTTGGATATGCCTTTATAGGTTATTTCGAAGCAATTGAACAAGTTATCTTTCCGATTCATAAATTTTCCTTTAAATTGGCATTCAATCGTTAGTGCATATTTTACTATAAATGCATATTTAGCATATTCTTGCATATTTTTAATAATAAATGCATATTTTCGAAGAAAAAAAATTAACCCAAAATTTAAGAAAAAACAAAACCGTAAAAATGCACACTCACCATTAAACTTCTAACGTCGTTTAATGTAAGGCATTTACATTGAGTTGCGTCGACGGAGATTATATAGAAAACCTAACCATTGAAGAAAGAAAGATGTGTTCTTGGAAATGCACCTATTACGCCAGTTGACGTCGAGCGATTCTTCTCGATATACAAAACTTTTCAAAGACCGAATCGCCAAAGTTTCACCTTTAAATTTTTTATCATTTATAAAATGAGAATTTTGAAAACCTAAATTAAATTTTAAAATAATGGTATTTCGGTTATTTAATTTTTCAAATGAAGATCTTTATATTTTGTTAACCTGGACACGTTGGTATCAGGGGAAACGAAAACGCAGACTCCGCAGCTGATTCGGCCAAAAGAGCCCCAGTATATACATTTAACACCTTCACTAAACAAGATCTGACTAAACTCGTTTTATCAGCAACGAGGATCAAAATTGAAAATGAATGCAGCTTGTACCACCACCACTATAAGAAAGTTAACCCTTTAAAACACAGCCCTGTATATCCCACTAACAGTCCTAAACACAAAATCTCAAATTTTGTGCGCTTAAGACTTGGGCACACTTCAGCAACACATCAGCATCTTCTTGTGAAAAACAGTCCCCCACTCTGCCCTCCCTGTCACACCGCATAAGACTTAACACACATCTTAGAAAACTGCTCTCTAACAAAACCAATTATAAGCACTATATTTAAAAATAATTCGATTTACGATATACTAAAAAACCCTAACTTTACCAATATTGAGAATATCTCAAAATTTCTAACAAAAACAAACATTAAAAAGTCTCCGCAACTAGGCTCGTTTACTTTAATAATACCATGTAATTTTAATTACCTGTTAATTAATAAATAATAATAATAATTAATTAATATTATTGTTTTTTTAAGTTCTTAAAATAAAAAGAAATTTTTTTTAAAAATTAGATAGCATGTTTTTTTTTGTTTTTCATCAAAAAATGGAAAGTTTAACACGGTCGTACTGTTTAACTGGTCGCTTTAGCCAATGGTCGTTGAATCCGACTTTTCTAAAATAGAAAGATGACTTGTGCAAAAACCAACCACGTGGGGGAAAATTTGTTGTTAAAAGTGACTGGTCGTTATAAACCACGTCGTTATAGGTGGTTTTAATTGCGTAATTAAAGTGCATATTTCCCATTTTTGAGAGCATATTTTGCGTTTTTAAGTGAATGAAAATCCTAGCCCTACTCTTAAATTGCATGAGGAATCAAAAAGTACATATGCCGCTTAGTGAATCTTACAGGCATCGAGTTTGAAAACTGTCGACTTAAATTTACTGTGAATCTTTAATTTGTAGTAATTGATAATTTCAAAAATGTACATAGTACTTAATATAAGTCATCTCATTTCATGTAAGCAGATATTATTAACTTGTAAAACTATTCCTCAAAAAAAATTTATCCGATTTTTTTTTATCCAAAATCACATACGAAAATAATGTAAACACTGCATATAGGCTCAATTTAGAAAACCTTATACGAGGGCGGGTCAATAAGTCCGTGACTTTTTGAATTTCTGACCTCTTTACTGAAACAGCAACACTGCTCCTGTCAACAGGCATCTGTCAGTTGACTCCTGTCAAAATTTAAACTTGCTGCGTCAGTTAGTTTGTGTTTGACAGCTATTTTTATCAGACTACTCACTAATTTGAGGAGAAAATGGAAAAAAGTGAATTTCGTGTGCTTATTAAGCATTATTTCTTGCGAAAAAAAACCATTACCGAGACCAAGGCTAAGCTTGATAAATACTATGGGGACTCTGCACCATCGATTTCAATGGTAAAAAAGTGGTTTACTGAATTTCGTTGTGGCCGTACAAGCACTGAAGATGCCGAACGTCCTGGACGCCCAGTTGAGGTCTCTACACCCGAAACAATCGAAAAAATTCACGATATGGTGTTGGCCGACCGAAGATTGAAAGTGCGAGAGATTGTGGAAGCCGTAGGGATCTCGCATGGCTCAGTGGTTTCAATTTTGAATGATCACTTGGGCATGAGAAAGCTTTCCGCAAAATGGGTGCCGCGTTTGCTCATAGTCGACCACAAACACATGTGTAGTTGCCATGGCAAAAATCCATGAATTGGGCTATGAATTGCTCCCTCATCCACCCTATTCTCCAGATTTGGCTCCGAGCGACTACTTCTTGTTCCCAAACCTGAAGAAATGGCTTGGTGGAAAAAGATTTGACTCCAATGATGAAGTCATCTCGCAAACAAAGGCCTATTTTGAGGACCTCGACAAATCATTTTTTTTGGAAGGGATAAAAAAATTGGAGAAGCGTTGGACAAAGTGTATAGAGCTCAAGGGAGACTACGTTGAAAAATAAAATTATTTTTTTATCAAAAAATCTGTGTTTTAATCCAAAAGTCACGGACTTATTGACCCGCCCTCGTATAAAACTAATACTATGTCTAACTAGCTGAAGGCCCTAGCTGCTCAAACTAAATATGTAATTATTATCAATGTAATTTAATTCGTCTTTAATAAACTTATAGTGATAATAATATTTTTCTAAGAGTTGAAAACGTTAAAATACTAAGTCATCTTAAACTTCTTCAACCATGACAAAAACTATTGATCTATAGTAGTGTAAACTTATCGAAATTTGTAAACGAAACGTAAATGTTATATAAAAGGAACTAAAAACATGAACCGATAAGCTTTTATGAAACAAGATCTCTAATAATTACATATACCGTCCGTTTTATAAGATCGTATACGGCAAAACTCGTTTATGAAAACCGGTTTGGAAGTGGAATTTGCATTAGCAGATAAAAAAATACTTCTGCTAAGATGCTTTGAATAAAAAAAATTTAAAGAGTGTTCAATTTTTGTCAGATACGGAAGTATTTTAAAATGAGTGTCGCGTTTGCATCACGTTATGAAGCAGTATTCTTGTGCACGCATCCAAAAGGACTGAAAATGTCATACGGATCAGCTGCTAAATAGATGAAAAAGTCAAAAGCATTTGTTAGCAAGTGGGTGCACCGTTATTCCCAAGTTTAAAATGTGGATGATTTGCCGGATCGTGGGTCTACGCCAAAAACAACAAAAAAGCAGGACAAAATGATTCTACGCGTGTTTGAAAAAAATTCTCTTCTATCGTTACGTGGTGGACAAAGGATTTTACGTAAAAGGGGTCTAAATGTGTGTTGTGATACGATACGAAGACGTTTACTAGCCAATAATGTAAAATTTCGAAGCACAATAAAGAAACCACTACTGTCGAAAAAAAACACGTAGAAAAACGACTCAGTTGGGCCAAGGACAATTTGGACAGAGATTGGAACAACGTTATTTTTTCGGATGAAGCTTCTTTTTGGGCATGGTCTCCTATCACTCATACCTGGTGTACTCAATCCAATAAATTAATCCAGCGGACCGTCAAACACCCGCCAAAGGTGCACGTTTGGAGATGCTTCTCAAAACAAGGATTTGGCAATTTGTTCATGTTTACAAAAAACTTAAACGCACCCAACATGGTCAAAATTTATAAAAAGGCTTTATTACCATCTGCCCAAAGGTGGTTTAAAAGAAGAAATGAGAATTGGTTACTGCAAGAAGATAATGACCCGAAACATCGCAGTCGTTTGTGCAGTGCGTGGAAACAAGAAAATGACGTCGATGTTTTAGATTGGCCATCACAGTCGCCGGATGCAAATCCCATTGAAAATGCTTGGGCATTCATGAAGTTAAAGCTCCAAGGAAAGAAGATCTCGACGGTCAAATTATTATCACGAAAAATACGAGTTTTATGGAGATCTTGGTCTCAAGATTATGCTATAAGATTAGTAGAAAGCATGCCTCGAAGACTCCAAGCAATTATTGATAATGGAGGAGAGTGGAAAACATATTTATTGAAAAGCATTCAAGTAAAAACCAATACAATTGATTTTTTTTTTATTATTATAAGTTCTTCTTTAATTTTTGTCGTGTACGATATTATCAAACATACTGTATCTAAAATCGCAAAATTTTAGTAGTTTTCATAACGATACAAGCCTATGAACTACGATTTATAGTAAATTTTCTGTTGTATGAAATTGGCAACCTTGTAACTAAATATTTCAATTTATTCGTACGCGTTAAGAATATTTATCTTAATTTTTCAAAGTCTCTTCAACTGATTTGTTGTAGTTTAACTAGAGTTCAACAAAAACAAAATAGGAAATTATTCGCAAATTATAGTTCTTTAGTTCATAATAAGCATAACTTTTGCGCCGAATTCACGAGACTGTTACACGACCACTTTATTTTATTGTACATTTTGAATATAACTCCAATATTTTAACACAAAAACAAAAAAACAAAAATACAATGATTTTAGTCACGGATCTAATTTCTGATACCCTTACCAATAATCATGTTGATATATCATAAACGTTTGTATGAGTGTTTGTTTTTCTTCTTGCTATATTTAACTGCGAACGAGTTTTGGTTTTGGTGCTACATACGTATTATTCGTTTTCCTTACAGAACTTCTTTGCAAAAATGGAGTACATCCTGTTTTATTTGAAGAAAACGACTATGGAAGGAAGAATGAAGGAAAGCTGACAGACAGCGCAGCAGTAATGTAATTCATGTCGGAAATATTCTAGAGGGTAATTAAAAAAACACATTAATAACAAAATAATACATATCAAACTATAATATCCCGTTGCAACAATCATTTAATTACAATCGGTAAATAAAAGATTGATATTTTTTTATTCTTAAAATTATGTAATATAGATGACCTTATTTTAATGCTTATTGCTTTTGTTTATATAAGTAATTAATAAATTTGAAAATTATTTACCTCCCCAAAAATTGTTAAAGCCGGAAGGAAAATTACTTAAGATTAAATCCTCAATTAAAAAAATGTTTGTATATCGCCTATAATGCTGTATATCGCCTTAATTTAAATATTGGACAATAACGATCGTAAGTAAGGATCAGTACTTCAAGTAGGCAGAGAAGGCAAGCTAAGAGTTAGCGTCATTCAATTCGTGGAAACCATTACCATCATTTTTGAATCGGTAGTATATAGAAAAAGAGAAAAAATATTTTTCTTACAGTCATCGACTTACGCTCGACCCGGTTACATCGTTCAACCAACATTGTTCTAATTTCTTTTTGTGCGATCCCTTTACCCAAAGTTCTTATTCAAACCGTTCATATTCTTATTTTCTTCTCGCACGCGTGTGCAAACTAAAACCAATAACAAGTTTAATTAACTAAACAGCAGTGTTATGGCCTCTCTGCCATATGTGCCGTCGTGTTAGAGACATAGATCCTGATCCGGGTTCTTCTTCTTCTTAAAGTGGCGCTACATTCCGGGGTGGACCTGGGCCTCATTCAACAAGCGTCTCCAGCCAGCTGGATTCCTGGCTAGATGTCTCCAGTTTCGCACGTTAAGTTGGCTGAGGTCCCCTTCCACTTGCGTGCGCCACCTGAGTCTTGGCCTTTCTCCACTGCGCTGTTCCTTGGGAGCGGATTCGAAAAATTTTCGGACCGGAGCATTGGTGTTCATACGCTCTTATGACCCAGC
The DNA here is from genome assembly GCA_928272305.1 of Volucella inflata. NCBI lineage: Eukaryota > Metazoa > Arthropoda > Insecta > Diptera > Syrphidae > Volucella > Volucella inflata. Next base: position 63,324,755 of record OV743716.1, read on the forward strand.
CAGCTCAGTCTTTAGATCTTCACTCTTCTGGTAAGGTCGATGTCGCTGTACAGTCCGTAGAGTTTATTGTTGTATCTCCTCCTCTGCTAATCAAGTTGTGTGTTGTTGGTGTCGTTGTCTGTTTTATAGCGGAGCCTATAAAAGTCCTTAACTACCTCAAAGTTATATCTGTCTAGGATGACGTTCTGCCCGATACGTCGGTGTTGGTTGTCCTGTTTGCTTGACAGCATATTCTTGGTCTTGCCCTTGTTGACCGCTAAACCTATTTTCGCCGCTCCCATCTCAATACTCGCGAAAGCGCCACTGACATCACGTTGCTTTCTTCCGATTATATCAATATCGTCGGCGTATGCGAGTAGTTGCACGGACTTTTGAAGGATAGTGCCTCTTGTGTTTGCTCGTGAGTCTTGCACTATTCCTTTAAGTATGATGTTGAAGAAATCCCATGACAACGTATCGCCTTGTCTAAATCTTTTCTTGACATCACGGACGGTGAGACCTTAACCGACCTTGATGGAGCAGCGTACATTTTCCATCGTCATCCTGCATAGACGGACAAGTTTGGCAATGATGCCAAACTATTCGCTATTGTTAGCTCATTCGTAGGTCATTGTCAGAACATTTGTAGACCTGACAATATTGTCCTTTATTAAAAAGTTGAATTTATCGTTATTTTTGTATTCTGATATCATGACTAATGTACATATGTAATGGAAAACTCACAAAGTTTCTTTCTGAAACTTTCGGCTTTCCTTACTTGGATATGCCTTTATAGGTTATTTCGAAGCAATTGAACAAGTTATCTTTCCGATTCATAAATTTTCCTTTAAATTGGCATTCAATCGTTAGTGCATATTTTACTATAAATGCATATTTAGCATATTCTTGCATATTTTTAATAATAAATGCATATTTTCGAAGAAAAAAAATTAACCCAAAATTTAAGAAAAAACAAAACCGTAAAAATGCACACTCACCATTAAACTTCTAACGTCGTTTAATGTAAGGCATTTACATTGAGTTGCGTCGACGGAGATTATATAGAAAACCTAACCATTGAAGAAAGAAAGATGTGTTCTTGGAAATGCACCTATTACGCCAGTTGACGTCGAGCGATTCTTCTCGATATACAAAACTTTTCAAAGACCGAATCGCCAAAGTTTCACCTTTAAAATTTTTATCATTTATAAAATGAGAATTTTGAAAACCTAAATTAAATTTTAAAATAATGGTATTTCGGTTATTTAATTTTTCAAATGAAGATCTTTATATTTTGTTAACCTGGACACGTTGTTATCAAGGGAAACGAAAACGCAGACTCCGCAGCTGATTCGGCCAAAAGAGCCCCAGTATATACATTTAACACCTTCACTAAACAAGATCTGACTAAACTCGTTTTATCAGCAACGAGGATCAAAATTGAAAATGAATGCAGCTTGTACCACCACCACTATAAGAAAGTTAACCCTTTAAAACACAGCCCTGTATATCCCACTAACAGTCCTAAACACAAAATCTCAAATTTTGTGCGCTTAAGACTTGGGCACACTTCAGCAACACATCAGCATCTTCTTGTGAAAAACAGTCCCCCACTCTGCCCTCCCTGTCACACCGCATAAGACTTAACACACATCTTAGAAAACTGCTCTCTAACAAAACCAATTATAAGCACTATATTTAAAAATAATTCGATTTACGATATACTAAAAAACCCTAACTTTACCAATATTGAGAATATCTCAAAATTTCTAACAAAAACAAACATTAAAAAGTCTCCGCAACTAGGCTCGTTTACTTTAATAATACCATGTAATTTTAATTACCTGTTAATTAATAAATAATAATAATAATTAATTAATATTATTGTTTTTTTAAGTTCTTAAAATAAAAAGAAATTTTTTTTAAAAATTAGATAGCATGTTTTTTTTTGTTTTTCATCAAAAAATGGAAAGTTTAACACGGTCGTACTGTTTAACTGGTCGCTTTAGCCAATGGTCGTTGAATCCGACTTTTCTAAAATAGAAAGATGACTTGTGCAAAAACCAACCACGTGGGGGAAAATTTGTTGTTAAAAGTGACTGGTCGTTATAAACCACGTCGTTATAGGTGGTTTTAATTGCGTAATTAAAGTGCATATTTCCCATTTTTGAGAGCATATTTTGCGTTTTTAAGTGAATGAAAATCCTAGCCCTACTCTTAAATTGCATGAGGAATCAAAAAGTACATATGCCGCTTAGTGAATCTTACAGGCATCGAGTTTGAAAACTGTCGACTTAAATTTACTGTGAATCTTTAATTTGTAGTAATTGATAATTTCAAAAATGTACATAGTACTTAATATAAGTCATCTCATTTCATGTAAGCAGATATTATTAACTTGTAAAACTATTCCTCAAAAAAAATTTATCCGATTTTTTTTTATCCAAAATCACATACGAAAATAATGTAAACACTGTTGTATGAGTGTTTGTTTTTCTTCTTGCTATATTTAACTGCGAACGAGTTTTGGTTTTGGTGCTACATACGTATTATTCGTTTTCCTTACAGAACTTCTTTGCAAAAATGGAGTACATCCTGTTTTATTTGAAGAAAACGACTATGGAAGGAAGAATGAAGGAAAGCTGACAGACAGCGCAGCAGTAATGTAATTCATGTCGGAAATATTCTAGAGGGTAATTAAAAAAACACATTAATAACAAAATAATACATATCAAACTATAATATCCCGTTGCAACAATCATTTAATTACAATCGGTAAATAAAAGATTGATATTTTTTTATTCTTAAAATTATGTAATATAGATGACCTTATTTTAATGCTTATTGCTTTTGTTTATATAAGTAATTAATAAATTTGAAAATTATTTACCTCCCCAAAAATTGTTAAAGCCGGAAGGAAAATTACTTAAGATTAAATCCTCAATTAAAAAAATGTTTGTATATCGCCTATAATGCTGTATATCGCCTTAATTTAAATATTGGACAATAACGATCGTAAGTAAGGATCAGTACTTCAAGTAGGCAGAGAAGGCAAGCTAAGAGTTAGCGTCATTCAATTCGTGGAAACCATTACCATCATTTTTGAATCGGTAGTATATAGAAAAAGAGAAAAAATATTTTTCTTACAGTCATCGACTTACGCTCGACCCGGTTACATCGTTCAACCAACATTGTTCTAATTTCTTTTTGTGCGATCCCTTTACCCAAAGTTCTTATTCAAACCGTTCATATTCTTATCTTCTTCTCGCACGCGTGTGCAAACTAAAACCAATAACAAGTTTAATTAACTAAACAGCAGTGTTATGGCCTCTCTGCCATATGTGCCGTCGTGTTAGAGACATAGATCCTGATCCGGGTTCTTCTTCTTCTTAAAGTGGCGCTACATTCCGGGGTGGACCTGGGCCTCATTCAACAAGCGTCTCCAGCCAGCTGGATTCCTGGCTAGATGTCTCCAGTTTCGCACGTTAAGTTGGCTGAGGTCCCCTTCCACTTGCGTGCGCCACCTGAGTCTTGGCCTTTCTCCACTGCGCTGTTCCTTGGGAGCGGATTCGAAAAATTTTCGGACCGGAGCATTGGTGTTCATACGCTCTTATGACCCAGCCAGCTCAGTCTTTAGATCTTCACTCTTCTGGTAAGGTCGATGTCGCTGTACAGTCCGTAGAGTTTATTGTTGTATCTCCTCCTCTGCTAATCAAGTTGTGTGTTGTTGGTGTCGTTGTCTGTATTTATAGCGGAGCCTATAAAAGTCCTTAACTACCTCAAAGTTATATCTGTCTAGGATGACGTTCTGCCCGATACGTCGGTGTTGGTTGTCCTGTTTACTTGACAGCATATTCTTGGTCTTGCCCTTGTTGACCGCTAAACCTATTTTCGCCGCTCCCATCTCAATACTCGCGAAAGCGCCACTGACATCACGTTGCTTTCTTCCGATTATATCAATATCGTCGGCGTATGCGAGTAGTTGCACGGACTTTTGAAGGATAGTGCCTCTTGTGTTTGCTCGTGAGTCTTGCACTATTCCTTTAAGTATGATGTTGAAGAAATCCCATGACAACGTATCGCCTTGTCTAAATCTTTTCTTGACATCACGGACGGTGAGACCTTAACCGACCTTGATGGAGCAGCGTACATTTTCCATCGTCATCCTGCATAGACGGACAAGTTTGGCAATGATGCCAAACTATTCGCTATTGTTAGCTCATTCGTAGGTCATTGTCAGAACATTTGTAGACCTGACAATATTGTCCTTTATTAAAAAGTTGAATTTATCGTTATTTTTGTATTCTGATATCATGACTAATGTACATATGTAATGGAAAACTCACAAAGTTTCTTTCTGAAACTTTCGGCTTTCCTTACTTGGATATGCCTTTATAGGTTATTTCGAAGCAATTGAACAAGTTATCTTTCCGATTCATAAATTTTCCTTTAAATTGGCATTCAATCGTTAGTGCATATTTTACTATAAATGCATATTTAGCATATTCTTGCATATTTTTAATAATAAATGCATATTTTCGAAGAAAAAAAATTAACCCAAAATTTAAGAAAAAACAAAACCGTAAAAATGCACACTCACCATTAAACTTCTAACGTCGTTTAATGTAAGGCATTTACATTGAGTTGCGTCGACGGAGATTATATAGAAAACCTAACCATTGAAGAAAGAAAGATGTGTTCTTGGAAATGCACCTATTACGCCAGTTGACGTCGAGCGATTCTTCTCGATATACAAAACTTTTCAAAGACCGAATCGCCAAAGTTTCACCTTTAAAATTTTTATCATTTATAAAATGAGAATTTTGAAAACCTAAATTAAATTTTAAAATAATGGTATTTCGGTTATTTAATTTTTCAAATGAAGATCTTTATATTTTGTTAACCTGGACACGTTGGTATCAGGGGAAACGAAAACGCAGACTCCGCAGCTGATTCGGCCAAAAGAGCCCCAGTATATACATTTAACACCTTCACTAAACAAGATCTGACTAAACTCGTTTTATCAGCAACGAGGATCAAAATTGAAAATGAATGCAGCTTGTACCACCACCACTATAAGAAAGTTAACCCTTTAAAACACAGCCCTGTATATCCCACTAACAGTCCTAAACACAAAATCTCAAATTTTGTGCGCTTAAGACTTGGGCACACTTCAGCAACACATCAGCATCTTCTTGTGAAAAACAGTCCCCCACTCTGCCCTCCCTGTCACACCGCATAAGACTTAACACACATCTTAGAAAACTGCTCTCTAACAAAACCAATTATAAGCACTATATTTAAAAATAATTCGATTTACGATATACTAAAAAACCCTAACTTTACCAATATTGAGAATATCTCAAAATTTCTAACAAAAACAAACATTAAAAAGTCTCCGCAACTAGGCTCGTTTACTTTAATAATACCATGTAATTTTAATTACCTGTTAATTAATAAATAATAATAATAATTAATTAATATTATTGTTTTTTTAAGTTCTTAAAATAAAAAGAAATTTTTTTTAAAAATTAGATAGCATGTTTTTTTTTGTTTTTCATCAAAAAATGGAAAGTTTAACACGGTCGTACTGTTTAACTGGTCGCTTTAGCCAATGGTCGTTGAATCCGACTTTTCTAAAATAGAAAGATGACTTGTGCAAAAACCAACCACGTGGGGGAAAATTTGTTGTTAAAAGTGACTGGTCGTTATAAACCACGTCGTTATAGGTGGTTTTAATTGCGTAATTAAAGTGCATATTTCCCATTTTTGAGAGCATATTTTGCGTTTTTAAGTGAATGAAAATCCTAGCCCTACTCTTAAATTGCATGAGGAATCAAAAAGTACATATGCCGCTTAGTGAATCTTACAGGCATCGAGTTTGAAAACTGTCGACTTAAATTTACTGTGAATCTTTAATTTGTAGTAATTGATAATTTCAAAAATGTACATAGTACTTAATATAAGTCATCTCATTTCATGTAAGCAGATATTATTAACTTGTAAAACTATTCCTCAAAAAAAATTTATCCGATTTTTTTTTATCCAAAATCACATACGAAAATAATGTAAACACTGCATATAGGCTCAATTTAGAAAACCTTATACGAGGGCGGGTCAATAAGTCCGTGACTTTTTGAATTTCTGACCTCTTTACTGAAACAGCAACACTGCTCCTGTCAACAGGCATCTGTCAGTTGACTCCTGTCAAAATTTAAACTTGCTGCGTCAGTTAGTTTGTGTTTGACAGCTATTTTTATCAGACTACTCACTAATTTGAGGAGAAAATGGAAAAAAGTGAATTTCGTGTGCTTATTAAGCATTATTTCTTGCGAAAAAAAACCATTACCGAGACCAAGGCTAAGCTTGATAAATACTATGGGGACTCTGCACCATCGATTTCAATGGTAAAAAAGTGGTTTACTGAATTTCGTTGTGGCCGTACAAGCACTGAAGATGCCGAACGTCCTGGACGCCCAGTTGAGGTCTCTACACCCGAAACAATCGAAAAAATTCACGATATGGTGTTGGCCGACCGAAGATTGAAAGTGCGAGAGATTGTGGAAGCCGTAGGGATCTCGCATGGCTCAGTGGTTTCAATTTTGAATGATCACTTGGGCATGAGAAAGCTTTCCGCAAAATGGGTGCCGCGTTTGCTCATAGTCGACCACAAACACATGTGTAGTTGCCATGGCAAAAATCCATGAATTGGGCTATGAATTGCTCCCTCATCCACCCTATTCTCCAGATTTGGCTCCGAGCGACTACTTCTTGTTCCCAAACCTGAAGAAATGGCTTGGTGGAAAAAGATTTGACTCCAATGATGAAGTCATCTCGCAAACAAAGGCCTATTTTGAGGACCTCGACAAATCATTTTTTTTGGAAGGGATAAAAAAATTGGAGAAGCGTTGGACAAAGTGTATAGAGCTCAAGGGAGACTACGTTGAAAAATAAAATTATTTTTTTATCAAAAAATCTGTGTTTTAATCCAAAAGTCACGGACTTATTGACCCGCCCTCGTATAAAACTAATACTATGTCTAACTAGCTGAAGGCCCTAGCTGCTCAAACTAAATATGTAATTATTATCAATGTAATTTAATTCGTCTTTAATAAACTTATAGTGATAATAATATTTTTCTAAGAGTTGAAAACGTTAAAATACTAAGTCATCTTAAACTTCTTCAACCATGACAAAAACTATTGATCTATAGTAGTGTAAACTTATCGAAATTTGTAAACGAAACGTAAATGTTATATAAAAGGAACTAAAAACATGAACCGATAAGCTTTTATGAAACAAGATCTCTAATAATTACATATACCGTCCGTTTTATAAGATCGTATACGGCAAAACTCGTTTATGAAAACCGGTTTGGAAGTGGAATTTGCATTAGCAGATAAAAAAATACTTCTGCTAAGATGCTTTGAATAAAAAAAATTTAAAGAGTGTTCAATTTTTGTCAGATACGGAAGTATTTTAAAATGAGTGTCGCGTTTGCATCACGTTATGAAGCAGTATTCTTGTGCACGCATCCAAAAGGACTGAAAATGTCATACGGATCAGCTGCTAAATAGATGAAAAAGTCAAAAGCATTTGTTAGCAAGTGGGTGCACCGTTATTCCCAAGTTTAAAATGTGGATGATTTGCCGGATCGTGGGTCTACGCCAAAAACAACAAAAAAGCAGGACAAAATGATTCTACGCGTGTTTGAAAAAAATTCTCTTCTATCGTTACGTGGTGGACAAAGGATTTTACGTAAAAGGGGTCTAAATGTGTGTTGTGATACGATACGAAGACGTTTACTAGCCAATAATGTAAAATTTCGAAGCACAATAAAGAAACCACTACTGTCGAAAAAAAACACGTAGAAAAACGACTCAGTTGGGCCAAGGACAATTTGGACAGAGATTGGAACAACGTTATTTTTTCGGATGAAGCTTCTTTTTGGGCATGGTCTCCTATCACTCATACCTGGTGTACTCAATCCAATAAATTAATCCAGCGGACCGTCAAACACCCGCCAAAGGTGCACGTTTGGAGATGCTTCTCAAAACAAGGATTTGGCAATTTGTTCATGTTTACAAAAAACTTAAACGCACCCAACATGGTCAAAATTTATAAAAAGGCTTTATTACCATCTGCCCAAAGGTGGTTTAAAAGAAGAAATGAGAATTGGTTACTGCAAGAAGATAATGACCCGAAACATCGCAGTCGTTTGTGCAGTGCGTGGAAACAAGAAAATGACGTCGATGTTTTAGATTGGCCATCACAGTCGCCGGATGCAAATCCCATTGAAAATGCTTGGGCATTCATGAAGTTAAAGCTCCAAGGAAAGAAGATCTCGACGGTCAAATTATTATCACGAAAAATACGAGTTTTATGGAGATCTTGGTCTCAAGATTATGCTATAAGATTAGTAGAAAGCATGCCTCGAAGACTCCAAGCAATTATTGATAATGGAGGAGAGTGGAAAACATATTTATTGAAAAGCATTCAAGTAAAAACCAATACAATTGATTTTTTTTTTTATTATTATAAGTTCTTCTTTAATTTTTGTCGTGTACGATATTATCAAACATACTGTATCTAAAATCGCAAAATTTTAGTAGTTTTCATAACGATACAAGCCTATGAACTACGATTTATAGTAAATTTTCTGTTGTATGAAATTGGCAACCTTGTAACTAAATATTTCAATTTATTCGTACGCGTTAAGAATATTTATCTTAATTTTTCAAAGTCTCTTCAACTGATTTGTTGTAGTTTAACTAGAGTTCAACAAAAACAAAATAGGAAATTATTCGCAAATTATAGTTCTTTAGTTCATAATAAGCATAACTTTTGCGCCGAATTCACGAGACTGTTACACGACCACTTTATTTTATTGTACATTTTGAATATAACTCCAATATTTTAACACAAAAACAAAAAAACAAAAATACAATGATTTTAGTCACGGATCTAATTTCTGATACCCTTACCAATAATCATGTTGATATATCATAAACGTTTGTATGAGTGTTTGTTTTTCTTCTTGCTATATTTAACTGCGAACGAGTTTTGGTTTTGGTGCTACATACGTATTATTCGTTTTCCTTACAGAACTTCTTTGCAAAAATGGAGTACATCCTGTTTTATTTGAAGAAAACGACTATGGAAGGAAGAATGAAGGAAAGCTGACAGACAGCGCAGCAGTAATGTAATTCATGTCGGAAATATTCTAGAGGGTAATTAAAAAAACACATTAATAACAAAATAATACATATCAAACTATAATATCCCGTTGCAACAATCATTTAATTACAATCGGTAAATAAAAGATTGATATTTTTTTATTCTTAAAATTATGTAATATAGATGACCTTATTTTAATGCTTATTGCTTTTGTTTATATAAGTAATTAATAAATTTGAAAATTATTTACCTCCCCAAAAATTGTTAAAGCCGGAAGGAAAATTACTTAAGATTAAATCCTCAATTAAAAAAATGTTTGTATATCGCCTATAATGCTGTATATCGCCTTAATTTAAATATTGGACAATAACGATCGTAAGTAAGGATCAGTACTTCAAGTAGGCAGAGAAGGCAAGCTAAGAGTTAGCGTCATTCAATTCGTGGAAACCATTACCATCATTTTTGAATCGGTAGTATATAGAAAAAGAGAAAAAATATTTTTCTTACAGTCATCGACTTACGCTCGACCCGGTTACATCGTTCAACCAACATTGTTCTAATTTCTTTTTGTGCGATCCCTTTACCCAAAGTTCTTATTCAAACCGTTCATATTCTTATTTTCTTCTCGCACGCGTGTGCAAACTAAAACCAATAACAAGTTTAATTAACTAAACAGCAGTGTTATGGCCTCTCTGCCATATGTGCCGTCGTGTTAGAGACATAGATCCTGATCCGGGTTCTTCTTCTTCTTAAAGTGGCGCTACATTCCGGGGTGGACCTGGGCCTCATTCAACAAGCGTCTCCAGCCAGCTGGATTCCTGGCTAGATGTCTCCAGTTTCGCACGTTAAGTTGGCTGAGGTCCCCTTCCACTTGCGTGCGCCACCTGAGTCTTGGCCTTTCTCCACTGCGCTGTTCCTTGGGAGCGGATTCGAAAAATTTTCGGACCGGAGCATTGGTGTTCATACGCTCTTATGACCCAGCCAGCTCAGTCTTTAGATCTTCACTCTTCTGGTAAGGTCGATGTCGCTGTACAGTCCGTAGAGTTTATTGTTGTATCTCCTCCTCTGCTAATCAAGTTGTGTGTTGTTGGTGTCGTTGTCTGTTTTATAGCGGAGCCTATAAAAGTCCTTAACTACCTCAAAGTTATATCTGTCTAGGATGACGTTCTGCCCGATACGTCGGTGTTGGTTGTCCTGTTTGCTTGACAGCATATTCTTGGTCTTGCCCTTGTTGACCGCTAAACCTATTTTCGCCGCTCCCATCTCAATACTCGCGAAAGCGCCACTGACATCACGTTGCTTTCTTCCGATTATATCAATATCGTCGGCGTATGCGAGTAGTTGCACGGACTTTTGAAGGATAGTGCCTCTTGTGTTTGCTCGTGAGTCTTGCACTATTCCTTTAAGTATGATGTTGAAGAAATCCCATGACAACGTATCGCCTTGTCTAAATCTTTTCTTGACATCACGGACGGTGAGACCTTAACCGACCTTGATGGAGCAGCGTACATTTTCCATCGTCATCCTGCATAGACGGACAAGTTTGGCAATGATGCCAAACTATTCGCTATTGTTAGCTCATTCGTAGGTCATTGTCAGAACATTTGTAGACCTGACAATATTGTCCTTTATTAAAAAGTTGAATTTATCGTTATTTTTGTATTCTGATATCATGACTAATGTACATATGTAATGGAAAACTCACAAAGTTTCTTTCTGAAACTTTCGGCTTTCCTTACTTGGATATGCCTTTATAGGTTATTTCGAAGCAATTGAACAAGTTATCTTTCCGATTCATAAATTTTCCTTTAAATTGGCATTCAATCGTTAGTGCATATTTTACTATAAATGCATATTTAGCATATTCTTGCATATTTTTAATAATAAATGCATATTTTCGAAGAAAAAAAATTAACCCAAAATTTAAGAACAAACAAAACCGTAAAAATGCACACTCACCATTAAACTTCTAACGTCGTTTAATGTAAGGCATTTACATTGAGTTGCGTCGACGGAGATTATATAGAAAACCTAACCATTGAAGAAAGAAAGATGTGTTCTTGGAAATGCACCTATTACGCCAGTTGACGTCGAGCGATTCTTCTCGATATACAAAACTTTTCAAAGACCGAATCGCCAAAGTTTCACCTTTAAAATTTTTATCATTTATAAAATGAGAATTTTGAAAACCTAAATTAAATTTTAAAATAATGGTATTTCGGTTATTTAATTTTTCAAATGAAGATCTTTATATTTTGTTAACCTGGACACGTTGTTATCAAGGGAAACGAAAACGCAGACTCCGCAGCTGATTCGGCCAAAAGAGCCCCAGTATATACATTTAACACCTTCACTAAACAAGATCTGACTAAACTCGTTTTATCAGCAACGAGGATCAAAATTGAAAATGAATGCAGCTTGTACCACCACCACTATAAGAAAGTTAACCCTTTAAAACACAGCCCTGTATATCCCACTAACAGTCCTAAACACAAAATCTCAAATTTTGTGCGCTTAAGACTTGGGCACACTTCAGCAACACATCAGCATCTTCTTGTGAAAAACAGTCCCCCACTCTGCCCTCCCTGTCACACCGCATAAGACTTAACACACATCTTAGAAAACTGCTCTCTAACAAAACCAATTATAAGCACTATATTTAAAAATAATTCGATTTACGATATACTAAAAAACCCTAACTTTACCAATATTGAGAATATCTCAAAATTTCTAACAAAAACAAACATTAAAAAGTCTCCGCAACTAGGCTCGTTTACTTTAATAATACCATGTAATTTTAATTACCTGTTAATTAATAAATAATAATAATAATTAATTAATATTATTGTTTTTTTAAGTTCTTAAAATAAAAAGAAATTTTTTTTAAAAATTAGATAGCATGTTTTTTTTTGTTTTTCATCAAAAAATGGAAAGTTTAACACGGTCGTACTGTTTAACTGGTCGCTTTAGCCAATGGTCGTTGAATCCGACTTTTCTAAAATAGAAAGATGACTTGTGCAAAAACCAACCACGTGGGGGAAAATTTGTTGTTAAAAGTGACTGGTCGTTATAAACCACGTCGTTATAGGTGGTTTTAATTGCGTAATTAAAGTGCATATTTCCCATTTTTGAGAGCATATTTTGCGTTTTTAAGTGAATGAAAATCCTAGCCCTACTCTTAAATTGCATGAGGAATCAAAAAGTACATATGCCGCTTAGTGAATCTTACAGGCATCGAGTTTGAAAACTGTCGACTTAAATTTACTGTGAATCTTTAATTTGTAGTAATTGATAATTTCAAAAATGTACATAGTACTTAATATAAGTCATCTCATTTCATGTAAGCAGATATTATTAACTTGTAAAACTATTCCTCAAAAAAAATTTATCCGATTTTTTTTTATCCAAAATCACATACGAAAATAATGTAAACACTGTTGTATGAGTGTTTGTTTTTCTTCTTGCTATATTTAACTGCGAACGAGTTTTGGTTTTGGTGCTACATACGTATTATTCGTTTTCCTTACAGAACTTCTTTGCAAAAATGGAGTACATCCTGTTTTATTTGAAGAAAACGACTATGGAAGGAAGAATGAAGGAAAGCTGACAGACAGCGCAGCAGTAATGTAATTCATGTCGGAAATATTCTAGAGGGTAATTAAAAAAACACATTAATAACAAAATAATACATATCAAACTATAATATCCCGTTGCAACAATCATTTAATTACAATCGGTAAATAAAAGATTGATATTTTTTTATTCTTAAAATTATGTAATATAGATGACCTTATTTTAATGCTTATTGCTTTTGTTTATATAAGTAATTAATAAATTTGAAAATTATTTACCTCCCCAAAAATTGTTAAAGCCGGAAGGAAAATTACTTAAGATTAAATCCTCAATTAAAAAAATGTTTGTATATCGCCTATAATGCTGTATATCGCCTTAATTTAAATATTGGACAATAACGATCGTAAGTAAGGATCAGTACTTCAAGTAGGCAGAGAAGGCAAGCTAAGAGTTAGCGTCATTCAATTCGTGGAAACCATTACCATCATTTTTGAATCGGTAGTATATAGAAAAAGAGAAAAAATATTTTTCTTACAGTCATCGACTTACGCTCGACCCGGTTACATCGTTCAACCAACATTGTTCTAATTTCTTTTTGTGCGATCCCTTTACCCAAAGTTCTTATTCAAACCGTTCATATTCTTATCTTCTTCTCGCACGCGTGTGCAAACTAAAACCAATAACAAGTTTAATTAACTAAACAGCAGTGTTATGGCCTCTCTGCCATATGTGCCGTCGTGTTAGAGACATAGATCCTGATCCGGGTTCTTCTTCTTCTTAAAGTGGCGCTACATTCCGGGGTGGACCTGGGCCTCATTCAACAAGCGTCTCCAGCCAGCTGGATTCCTGGCTAGATGTCTCCAGTTTCGCACGTTAAGTTGGCTGAGGTCCCCTTCCACTTGCGTGCGCCACCTGAGTCTTGGCCTTTCTCCACTGCGCTGTTCCTTGGGAGCGGATTCGAAAAATTTTCGGACCGGAGCATTGGTGTTCATACGCTCTTATGACCCAGCCAGCTCAGTCTTTAGATCTTCACTCTTCTGGTAAGGTCGATGTCGCTGTACAGTCCGTAGAGTTTATTGTTGTATCTCCTCCTCTGCTAATCAAGTTGTGTGTTGTTGGTGTCGTTGTCTGTTTTATAGCGGAGCCTATAAAAGTCCTTAACTACCTCAAAGTTATATCTGTCTAGGATGACGTTCTGCCCGATACGTCGGTGTTGGTTGTCCTGTTTGCTTGACAGCATATTCTTGGTCTTGCCCTTGTTGACCGCTAAACCTATTTTCGCCGCTCCCATCTCAATACTCGCGAAAGCGCCACTGACATCACGTTGCTTTCTTCCGATTATATCAATATCGTCGGCGTATGCGAGTAGTTGCACGGACTTTTGAAGGATAGTGCCTCTTGTGTTTGCTCGTGAGTCTTGCACTATTCCTTTAAGTATGATGTTGAAGAAATCCCATGACAACGTATCGCCTTGTCTAAATCTTTTCTTGACATCACGGACGGTGAGACCTTAACCGACCTTGATGGAGCAGCGTACATTTTCCATCGTCATCCTGCATAGACGGACAAGTTTGGCAATGATGCCAAACTATTCGCTATTGTTAGCTCATTCGTAGGTCATTGTCAGAACATTTGTAGACCTGACAATATTGTCCTTTATTAAAAAGTTGAATTTATCGTTATTTTTGTATTCTGATATCATGACTAATGTACATATGTAATGGAAAACTCACAAAGTTTCTTTCTGAAACTTTCGGCTTTCCTTACTTGGATATGCCTTTATAGGTTATTTCGAAGCAATTGAACAAGTTATCTTTCCGATTCATAAATTTTCCTTTAAATTGGCATTCAATCGTTAGTGCATATTTTACTATAAATGCATATTTAGCATATTCTTGCATATTTTTAATAATAAATGCATATTTTCGAAGAAAAAAAATTAACCCAAAATTTAAGAACAAACAAAACCGTAAAAATGCACACTCACCATTAAACTTCTAACGTCGTTTAATGTAAGGCATTTACATTGAGTTGCGTCGACGGAGATTATATAGAAAACCTAACCATTGAAGAAAGAAAGATGTGTTCTTGGAAATGCACCTATTACGCCAGTTGACGTCGAGCGATTCTTCTCGATATACAAAACTTTTCAAAGACCGAATCGCCAAAGTTTCACCTTTAAAATTTTTATCATTTATAAAATGAGAATTTTGAAAACCTAAATTAAATTTTAAAATAATGGTATTTCGGTTATTTAATTTTTCAAATGAAGATCTTTATATTTTGTTAACCTGGACACGTTGTTATCAAGGGAAACGAAAACGCAGACTCCGCAGCTGATTCGGCCAAAAGAGCCCCAGTATATACATTTAACACCTTCACTAAACAAGATCTGACTAAACTCGTTTTATCAGCAACGAGGATCAAAATTGAAAATGAATGCAGCTTGTACCACCACCACTATAAGAAAGTTAACCCTTTAAAACACAGCCCTGTATATCCCACTAACAGTCCTAAACACAAAATCTCAAATTTTGTGCGCTTAAGACTTGGGCACACTTCAGCAACACATCAGCATCTTCTTGTGAAAAACAGTCCCCCACTCTGCCCTCCCTGTCACACCGCATAAGACTTAACACACATCTTAGAAAACTGCTCTCTAACAAAACCAATTATAAGCACTATATTTAAAAATAATTCGATTTACGATATACTAAAAAACCCTAACTTTACCAATATTGAGAATATCTCAAAATTTCTAACAAAAACAAACATTAAAAAGTCTCCGCAACTAGGCTCGTTTACTTTAATAATACCATGTAATTTTAATTACCTGTTAATTAATAAATAATAATAATAATTAATTAATATTATTGTTTTTTTAAGTTCTTAAAATAAAAAGAAATTTTTTTTAAAAATTAGATAGCATGTTTTTTTTTGTTTTTCATCAAAAAATGGAAAGTTTAACACGGTCGTACTGTTTAACTGGTCGCTTTAGCCAATGGTCGTTGAATCCGACTTTTCTAAAATAGAAAGATGACTTGTGCAAAAACCAACCACGTGGGGGAAAATTTGTTGTTAAAAGTGACTGGTCGTTATAAACCACGTCGTTATAGGTGGTTTTAATTGCGTAATTAAAGTGCATATTTCCCATTTTTGAGAGCATATTTTGCGTTTTTAAGTGAATGAAAATCCTAGCCCTACTCTTAAATTGCATGAGGAATCAAAAAGTACATATGCCGCTTAGTGAATCTTACAGGCATCGAGTTTGAAAACTGTCGACTTAAATTTACTGTGAATCTTTAATTTGTAGTAATTGATAATTTCAAAAATGTACATAGTACTTAATATAAGTCATCTCATTTCATGTAAGCAGATATTATTAACTTGTAAAACTATTCCTCAAAAAAAATTTATCCGATTTTTTTTTATCCAAAATCACATACGAAAATAATGTAAACACTGTTGTATGAGTGTTTGTTTTTCTTCTTGCTATATTTAACTGCGAACGAGTTTTGGTTTTGGTGCTACATACGTATTATTCGTTTTCCTTACAGAACTTCTTTGCAAAAATGGAGTACATCCTGTTTTATTTGAAGAAAACGACTATGGAAGGAAGAATGAAGGAAAGCTGACAGACAGCGCAGCAGTAATGTAATTCATGTCGGAAATATTCTAGAGGGTAATTAAAAAAACACATTAATAACAAAATAATACATATCAAACTATAATATCCCGTTGCAACAATCATTTAATTACAATCGGTAAATAAAAGATTGATATTTTTTTATTCTTAAAATTATGTAATATAGATGACCTTATTTTAATGCTTATTGCTTTTGTTTATATAAGTAATTAATAAATTTGAAAATTATTTACCTCCCCAAAAATTGTTAAAGCCGGAAGGAAAATTACTTAAGATTAAATCCTCAATTAAAAAAATGTTTGTATATCGCCTATAATGCTGTATATCGCCTTAATTTAAATATTGGACAATAACGATCGTAAGTAAGGATCAGTACTTCAAGTAGGCAGAGAAGGCAAGCTAAGAGTTAGCGTCATTCAATTCGTGGAAACCATTACCATCATTTTTGAATCGGTAGTATATAGAAAAAGAGAAAAAATATTTTTCTTACAGTCATCGACTTACGCTCGACCCGGTTACATCGTTCAACCAACATTGTTCTAATTTCTTTTTGTGCGATCCCTTTACCCAAAGTTCTTATTCAAACCGTTCATATTCTTATCTTCTTCTCGCACGCGTGTGCAAACTAAAACCAATAACAAGTTTAATTAACTAAACAGCGTGTTATGGCCTCTCTGCCATATGTGCCGTCGTGTTAGAGACATAGATCCTGATCCGGGTTCTTCTTCTTCTTAAAGTGGCGCTACATTCCGGGGTGGACCTGGGCCTCATTCAACAAGCGTCTCCAGCCAGCTGGATTCCTGGCTAGATGTCTCCAGTTTCGCACGTTAAGTTGGCTGAGGTCCCCTTCCACTTGCGTGCGCCACCTGAGTCTTGGCCTTTCTCCACTGCGCTGTTCCTTGGGAGCGGATTCGAAAAATTTTCGGACCGGAGCATTGGTGTTCATACGCTCTTATGACCCAGCCAGCTCAGTCTTTAGATCTTCACTCTTCTGGTAAGGTCGATGTCGCTGTACAGTCCGTAGAGTTTATTGTTGTATCTCCTCCTCTGCTAATCAAGTTGTGTGTTGTTGGTGTCGTTGTCTGTTTTATAGCGGAGCCTATAAAAGTCCTTAACTACCTCAAAGTTATATCTGTCTAGGATGACGTTCTGCCCGATACGTCGGTGTTGGTTGTCCTGTTTGCTTGACAGCATATTCTTGGTCTTGCCCTTGTTGACCGCTAAACCTATTTTCGCCGCTCCCATCTCAATACTCGCGAAAGCGCCACTGACATCACGTTGCTTTCTTCCGATTATATCAATATCGTCGGCGTATGCGAGTAGTTGCACGGACTTTTGAAGGATAGTGCCTCTTGTGTTTGCTCGTGAGTCTTGCACTATTCCTTTAAGTATGATGTTGAAGAAATCCCATGACAACGTATCGCCTTGTCTAAATCTTTTCTTGACATCACGGACGGTGAGACCTTAACCGACCTTGATGGAGCAGCGTACATTTTCCATCGTCATCCTGCATAGACGGACAAGTTTGGCAATGATGCCAAACTATTCGCTATTGTTAGCTCATTCGTAGGTCATTGTCAGAACATTTGTAGACCTGACAATATTGTCCTTTATTAAAAAGTTTGAATTTATCGTTATTTTTGTATTCTGATATCATGACTAATGTACATATGTAATGGAAAACTCACAAAGTTTCTTTCTGAAACTTTCGGCTTTCCTTACTTGGATATGCCTTTATAGGTTATTTCGAAGCAATTGAACAAGTTATCTTTCCGATTCATGAATTTTCCTTTAAATTGACATTCAATCGTTAGTGCATATTTTACTATAAATGCATATTTAGCATATTCTTGCATATTTTTAATAATAAATGCATATTTTCGAAGAAAAAAAATTAACCCAAAATTTAAGAACAAACAAAACCGTAAAAATGCACACTCACCATTAAACTTCTAACGTCGTTTAATGTAAGGCATTTACATTGAGTTGCGTCGACGGAGATTATATAGAAAACCTAACCATTGAAGAAAGAAAGATGTGTTCTTGGAAATGCACCTATTACGCCAGTTGACGTCGAGCGATTCTTCTCGATATACAAAACTTTTCAAAGACCGAATCGCCAAAGTTTCACCTTTAAAATTTTTATCATTTATAAAATGAGAATTTTGAAAACCTAAATTAAATTTTAAAATAATGGTATTTCGGTTATTTA
The DNA here is from genome assembly GCA_928272305.1 of Volucella inflata. Lineage (NCBI taxonomy): Eukaryota > Metazoa > Arthropoda > Insecta > Diptera > Syrphidae > Volucella > Volucella inflata. Next base: position 63,343,342 of record OV743716.1, read on the forward strand.
ATTTTTCAAATGAAGATCTTTATATTTTGTTAACCTGGACACGTTGTTATCAAGGGAAACGAAAACGCAGACTCCGCAGCTGATTCGGCCAAAAGAGCCCCAGTATATACATTTAACACCTTCACTAAACAAGATCTGACTAAACTCGTTTTATCAGCAACGAGGATCAAAATTGAAAATGAATGCAGCTTGTACCACCACCACTATAAGAAAGTTAACCCTTTAAAACACAGCCCTGTATATCCCACTAACAGTCCTAAACACAAAATCTCAAATTTTGTGCGCTTAAGACTTGGGCACACTTCAGCAACACATCAGCATCTTCTTGTGAAAAACAGTCCCCCACTCTGCCCTCCCTGTCACACCGCATAAGACTTAACACACATCTTAGAAAACTGCTCTCTAACAAAACCAATTATAAGCACTATATTTAAAAATAATTCGATTTACGATATACTAAAAAACCCTAACTTTACCAATATTGAGAATATCTCAAAATTTCTAACAAAAACAAACATTAAAAAGTCTCCGCAACTAGGCTCGTTTACTTTAATAATACCATGTAATTTTAATTACCTGTTAATTAATAAATAATAATAATAATTAATTAATATTATTGTTTTTTTAAGTTCTTAAAATAAAAAGAAATTTTTTTTAAAAATTAGATAGCATGTTTTTTTTTGTTTTTCATCAAAAAATGGAAAGTTTAACACGGTCGTACTGTTTAACTGGTCGCTTTAGCCAATGGTCGTTGAATCCGACTTTTCTAAAATAGAAAGATGACTTGTGCAAAAACCAACCACGTGGGGGAAAATTTGTTGTTAAAAGTGACTGGTCGTTATAAACCACGTCGTTATAGGTGGTTTTAATTGCGTAATTAAAGTGCATATTTCCCATTTTTGAGAGCATATTTTGCGTTTTTAAGTGAATGAAAATCCTAGCCCTACTCTTAAATTGCATGAGGAATCAAAAAGTACATATGCCGCTTAGTGAATCTTACAGGCATCGAGTTTGAAAACTGTCGACTTAAATTTACTGTGAATCTTTAATTTGTAGTAATTGATAATTTCAAAAATGTACATAGTACTTAATATAAGTCATCTCATTTCATGTAAGCAGATATTATTAACTTGTAAAACTATTCCTCAAAAAAAATTTATCCGATTTTTTTTTATCCAAAATCACATACGAAAATAATGTAAACACTGCATATAGGCTCAATTCTGACCTCTTTACTGAAACAGCAACACTGCTCCTGTCAACAGGCATCTGTCAGTTGACTCCTGTCAAAATTTAAACTTGCTGCGTCAGTTAGTTTGTGTTTGACAGCTATTTTTATCAGACTACTCACTAATTTGAGGAGAAAATGGAAAAAAGTGAATTTCGTGTGCTTATTAAGCATTATTTCTTGCGAAAAAAAACCATTACCGAGACCAAGGCTAAGCTTGATAAATACTATGGGGACTCTGCACCATCGATTTCAATGGTAAAAAAGTGGTTTACTGAATTTCGTTGTGGCCGTACAAGCACTGAAGATGCCGAACGTCCTGGACGCCCAGTTGAGGTCTCTACACCCGAAACAATCGAAAAAATTCACGATATGGTGTTGGCCGACCGAAGATTGAAAGTGCGAGAGATTGTGGAAGCCGTAGGGATCTCGCATGGCTCAGTGGTTTCAATTTTGAATGATCACTTGGGCATGAGAAAGCTTTCCGCAAAATGGGTGCCGCGTTTGCTCATAGTCGACCACAAACACATGTGCAGTTGCCATGGCAAAAATCCATGAATTGGGCTATGAATTGCTCCCTCATCCACCCTATTCTCCAGATTTGGCTCCGAGCGACTACTTCTTGTTCCCAAACCTGAAGAAATGGCTTGGTGGAAAAAGATTTGACTCCAATGATGAAGTCATCTCGCAAACAAAGGCCTATTTTGAGGACCTCGACAAATCATTTTTTTTGGAAGGGATAAAAAAATTGGAGAAGCGTTGGACAAAGTGTATAGAGCTCAAGGGAGACTACGTTGAAAAATAAAATTATTTTTTTATCAAAAAATCTGTGTTTTAATCCAAAAGTCACGGACTTATTGACCCGCCCTCGTATAAAACTAATACTATGTCTAACTAGCTGAAGGCCCTAGCTGCTCAAACTAAATATGTAATTATTATCAATGTAATTTAATTCGTCTTTAATAAACTTATAGTGATAATAATATTTTTCTAAGAGTTGAAAACGTTAAAATACTAAGTCATCTTAAACTTCTTCAACCATGACAAAAACTATTGATCTATAGTAGTGTAAACTTATCGAAATTTGTAAACGAAACGTAAATGTTATATAAAAGGAACTAAAAACATGAACCGATAAGCTTTTATGAAACAAGATCTCTAATAATTACATATACCGTCCGTTTTATAAGATCGTATACGGCAAAACTCGTTTATGAAAACCGGTTTGGAAGTGGAATTTGCATTAGCAGATAAAAAAATACTTCTGCTAAGATGCTTTGAATAAAAAAAATTTAAAGAGTGTTCAATTTTTGTCAGATACGGAAGTATTTTAAAATGAGTGTCGCGTTTGCATCACGTTATGAAGCAGTATTCTTGTGCACGCATCCAAAAGGACTGAAAATGTCATACGGATCAGCTGCTAAATAGATGAAAAAGTCAAAAGCATTTGTTAGCAAGTGGGTGCACCGTTATTCCCAAGTTTAAAATGTGGATGATTTGCCGGATCGTGGGTCTACGCCAAAAACAACAAAAAAGCAGGACAAAATGATTCTACGCGTGTTTGAAAAAAATTCTCTTCTATCGTTACGTGGTGGACAAAGGATTTTACGTAAAAGGGGTCTAAATGTGTGTTGTGATACGATACGAAGACGTTTACTAGCCAATAATGTAAAATTTCGAAGCACAATAAAGAAACCACTACTGTCGAAAAAAAACACGTAGAAAAACGACTCAGTTGGGCCAAGGACAATTTGGACAGAGATTGGAACAACGTTATTTTTTCGGATGAAGCTTCTTTTTGGGCATGGTCTCCTATCACTCATACCTGGTGTACTCAATCCAATAAATTAATCCAGCGGACCGTCAAACACCCGCCAAAGGTGCACGTTTGGAGATGCTTCTCAAAACAAGGATTTGGCAATTTGTTCATGTTTACAAAAAACTTAAACGCACCCAACATGGTCAAAATTTATAAAAAGGCTTTATTACCATCTGCCCAAAGGTGGTTTAAAAGAAGAAATGAGAATTGGTTACTGCAAGAAGATAATGACCCGAAACATCGCAGTCGTTTGTGCAGTGCGTGGAAACAAGAAAATGACGTCGATGTTTTAGATTGGCCATCACAGTCGCCGGATGCAAATCCCATTGAAAATGCTTGGGCATTCATGAAGTTAAAGCTCCAAGGAAAGAAGATCTCGACGGTCAAATTATTATCACGAAAAATACGAGTTTTATGGAGATCTTGGTCTCAAGATTATGCTATAAGATTAGTAGAAAGCATGCCTCGAAGACTCCAAGCAATTATTGATAATGGAGGAGAGTGGAAAACATATTTATTGAAAAGCATTCAAGTAAAAACCAATACAATTGATTTTTTTTTTTATTATTATAAGTTCTTCTTTAATTTTTGTCGTGTACGATATTATCAAACATACTGTATCTAAAATCGCAAAATTTTAGTAGTTTTCATAACGATACAAGCCTATGAACTACGATTTATAGTAAATTTTCTGTTGTATGAAATTGGCAACCTTGTAACTAAATATTTCAATTTATTCGTACGCGTTAAGAATATTTATCTTAATTTTTCAAAGTCTCTTCAACTGATTTGTTGTAGTTTAACTAGAGTTCAACAAAAACAAAATAGGAAATTATTCGCAAATTATAGTTCTTTAGTTCATAATAAGCATAACTTTTGCGCCGAATTCACGAGACTGTTACACGACCACTTTATTTTATTGTACATTTTGAATATAACTCCAATATTTTAACACAAAAACAAAAAAACAAAAATACAATGATTTTAGTCACGGATCTAATTTCTGATACCCTTACCAATAATCATGTTGATATATCATAAACGTTTGTATGAGTGTTTGTTTTTCTTCTTGCTATATTTAACTGCGAACGAGTTTTGGTTTTGGTGCTACATACGTATTATTCGTTTTCCTTACAGAACTTCTTTGCAAAAATGGAGTACATCCTGTTTTATTTGAAGAAAACGACTATGGAAGGAAGAATGAAGGAAAGCTGACAGACAGCGCAGCAGTAATGTAATTCATGTCGGAAATATTCTAGAGGGTAATTAAAAAAACACATTAATAACAAAATAATACATATCAAACTATAATATCCCGTTGCAACAATCATTTAATTACAATCGGTAAATAAAAGATTGATATTTTTTTATTCTTAAAATTATGTAATATAGATGACCTTATTTTAATGCTTATTGCTTTTGTTTATATAAGTAATTAATAAATTTGAAAATTATTTACCTCCCCAAAAATTGTTAAAGCCGGAAGGAAAATTACTTAAGATTAAATCCTCAATTAAAAAAATGTTTGTATATCGCCTATAATGCTGTATATCGCCTTAATTTAAATATTGGACAATAACGATCGTAAGTAAGGATCAGTACTTCAAGTAGGCAGAGAAGGCAAGCTAAGAGTTAGCGTCATTCAATTCGTGGAAACCATTACCATCATTTTTGAATCGGTAGTATATAGAAAAAGAGAAAAAATATTTTTCTTACAGTCATCGACTTACGCTCGACCCGGTTACATCGTTCAACCAACATTGTTCTAATTTCTTTTTGTGCGATCCCTTTACCCAAAGTTCTTATTCAAACCGTTCATATTCTTATTTTCTTCTCGCACGCGTGTGCAAACTAAAACCAATAACAAGTTTAATTAACTAAACAGCAGTGTTATGGCCTCTCTGCCATATGTGCCGTCGTGTTAGAGACATAGATCCTGATCCGGGTTCTTCTTCTTCTTAAAGTGGCGCTACATTCCGGGGTGGACCTGGGCCTCATTCAACAAGCGTCTCCAGCCAGCTGGATTCCTGGCTAGATGTCTCCAGTTTCGCACGTTAAGTTGGCTGAGGTCCCCTTCCACTTGCGTGCGCCACCTGAGTCTTGGCCTTTCTCCACTGCGCTGTTCCTTGGGAGCGGATTCGAAAAATTTTCGGACCGGAGCATTGGTGTTCATACGCTCTTATGACCCAGCCAGCTCAGTCTTTAGATCTTCACTCTTCTGGTAAGGTCGATGTCGCTGTACAGTCCGTAGAGTTTATTGTTGTATCTCCTCCTCTGCTAATCAAGTTGTGTGTTGTTGGTGTCGTTGTCTGTTTTATAGCGGAGCCTATAAAAGTCCTTAACTACCTCAAAGTTATATCTGTCTAGGATGACGTTCTGCCCGATACGTCGGTGTTGGTTGTCCTGTTTGCTTGACAGCATATTCTTGGTCTTGCCCTTGTTGACCGCTAAACCTATTTTCGCCGCTCCCATCTCAATACTCGCGAAAGCGCCACTGACATCACGTTGCTTTCTTCCGATTATATCAATATCGTCGGCGTATGCGAGTAGTTGCACGGACTTTTGAAGGATAGTGCCTCTTGTGTTTGCTCGTGAGTCTTGCACTATTCCTTTAAGTATGATGTTGAAGAAATCCCATGACAACGTATCGCCTTGTCTAAATCTTTTCTTGACATCACGGACGGTGAGACCTTAACCGACCTTGATGGAGCAGCGTACATTTTCCATCGTCATCCTGCATAGACGGACAAGTTTGGCAATGATGCCAAACTATTCGCTATTGTTAGCTCATTCGTAGGTCATTGTCAGAACATTTGTAGACCTGACAATATTGTCCTTTATTAAAAAGTTGAATTTATCGTTATTTTTGTATTCTGATATCATGACTAATGTACATATGTAATGGAAAACTCACAAAGTTTCTTTCTGAAACTTTCGGCTTTCCTTACTTGGATATGCCTTTATAGGTTATTTCGAAGCAATTGAACAAGTTATCTTTCCGATTCATAAATTTTCCTTTAAATTGGCATTCAATCGTTAGTGCATATTTTACTATAAATGCATATTTAGCATATTCTTGCATATTTTTAATAATAAATGCATATTTTCGAAGAAAAAAAATTAACCCAAAATTTAAGAACAAACAAAACCGTAAAAATGCACACTCACCATTAAACTTCTAACGTCGTTTAATGTAAGGCATTTACATTGAGTTGCGTCGACGGAGATTATATAGAAAACCTAACCATTGAAGAAAGAAAGATGTGTTCTTGGAAATGCACCTATTACGCCAGTTGACGTCGAGCGATTCTTCTCGATATACAAAACTTTTCAAAGACCGAATCGCCAAAGTTTCACCTTTAAAATTTTTATCATTTATAAAATGAGAATTTTGAAAACCTAAATTAAATTTTAAAATAATGGTATTTCGGTTATTTAATTTTTCAAATGAAGATCTTTATATTTTGTTAACCTGGACACGTTGTTATCAAGGGAAACGAAAACGCAGACTCCGCAGCTGATTCGGCCAAAAGAGCCCCAGTATATACATTTAACACCTTCACTAAACAAGATCTGACTAAACTCGTTTTATCAGCAACGAGGATCAAAATTGAAAATGAATGCAGCTTGTACCACCACCACTATAAGAAAGTTAACCCTTTAAAACACAGCCCTGTATATCCCACTAACAGTCCTAAACACAAAATCTCAAATTTTGTGCGCTTAAGACTTGGGCACACTTCAGCAACACATCAGCATCTTCTTGTGAAAAACAGTCCCCCACTCTGCCCTCCCTGTCACACCGCATAAGACTTAACACACATCTTAGAAAACTGCTCTCTAACAAAACCAATTATAAGCACTATATTTAAAAATAATTCGATTTACGATATACTAAAAAACCCTAACTTTACCAATATTGAGAATATCTCAAAATTTCTAACAAAAACAAACATTAAAAAGTCTCCGCAACTAGGCTCGTTTACTTTAATAATACCATGTAATTTTAATTACCTGTTAATTAATAAATAATAATAATAATTAATTAATATTATTGTTTTTTTAAGTTCTTAAAATAAAAAGAAATTTTTTTTAAAAATTAGATAGCATGTTTTTTTTTGTTTTTCATCAAAAAATGGAAAGTTTAACACGGTCGTACTGTTTAACTGGTCGCTTTAGCCAATGGTCGTTGAATCCGACTTTTCTAAAATAGAAAGATGACTTGTGCAAAAACCAACCACGTGGGGGAAAATTTGTTGTTAAAAGTGACTGGTCGTTATAAACCACGTCGTTATAGGTGGTTTTAATTGCGTAATTAAAGTGCATATTTCCCATTTTTGAGAGCATATTTTGCGTTTTTAAGTGAATGAAAATCCTAGCCCTACTCTTAAATTGCATGAGGAATCAAAAAGTACATATGCCGCTTAGTGAATCTTACAGGCATCGAGTTTGAAAACTGTCGACTTAAATTTACTGTGAATCTTTAATTTGTAGTAATTGATAATTTCAAAAATGTACATAGTACTTAATATAAGTCATCTCATTTCATGTAAGCAGATATTATTAACTTGTAAAACTATTCCTCAAAAAAAATTTATCCGATTTTTTTTTATCCAAAATCACATACGAAAATAATGTAAACACTGTTGTATGAGTGTTTGTTTTTCTTCTTGCTATATTTAACTGCGAACGAGTTTTGGTTTTGGTGCTACATACGTATTATTCGTTTTCCTTACAGAACTTCTTTGCAAAAATGGAGTACATCCTGTTTTATTTGAAGAAAACGACTATGGAAGGAAGAATGAAGGAAAGCTGACAGACAGCGCAGCAGTAATGTAATTCATGTCGGAAATATTCTAGAGGGTAATTAAAAAAACACATTAATAACAAAATAATACATATCAAACTATAATATCCCGTTGCAACAATCATTTAATTACAATCGGTAAATAAAAGATTGATATTTTTTTATTCTTAAAATTATGTAATATAGATGACCTTATTTTAATGCTTATTGCTTTTGTTTATATAAGTAATTAATAAATTTGAAAATTATTTACCTCCCCAAAAATTGTTAAAGCCGGAAGGAAAATTACTTAAGATTAAATCCTCAATTAAAAAAATGTTTGTATATCGCCTATAATGCTGTATATCGCCTTAATTTAAATATTGGACAATAACGATCGTAAGTAAGGATCAGTACTTCAAGTAGGCAGAGAAGGCAAGCTAAGAGTTAGCGTCATTCAATTCGTGGAAACCATTACCATCATTTTTGAATCGGTAGTATATAGAAAAAGAGAAAAAATATTTTTCTTACAGTCATCGACTTACGCTCGACCCGGTTACATCGTTCAACCAACATTGTTCTAATTTCTTTTTGTGCGATCCCTTTACCCAAAGTTCTTATTCAAACCGTTCATATTCTTATCTTCTTCTCGCACGCGTGTGCAAACTAAAACCAATAACAAGTTTAATTAACTAAACAGCAGTGTTATGGCCTCTCTGCCATATGTGCCGTCGTGTTAGAGACATAGATCCTGATCCGGGTTCTTCTTCTTCTTAAAGTGGCGCTACATTCCGGGGTGGACCTGGGCCTCATTCAACAAGCGTCTCCAGCCAGCTGGATTCCTGGCTAGATGTCTCCAGTTTCGCACGTTAAGTTGGCTGAGGTCCCCTTCCACTTGCGTGCGCCACCTGAGTCTTGGCCTTTCTCCACTGCGCTGTTCCTTGGGAGCGGATTCGAAAAATTTTCGGACCGGAGCATTGGTGTTCATACGCTCTTATGACCCAGCCAGCTCAGTCTTTAGATCTTCACTCTTCTGGTAAGGTCGATGTCGCTGTACAGTCCGTAGAGTTTATTGTTGTATCTCCTCCTCTGCTAATCAAGTTGTGTGTTGTTGGTGTCGTTGTCTGTTTTATAGCGGAGCCTATAAAAGTCCTTAACTACCTCAAAGTTATATCTGTCTAGGATGACGTTCTGCCCGATACGTCGGTGTTGGTTGTCCTGTTTGCTTGACAGCATATTCTTGGTCTTGCCCTTGTTGACCGCTAAACCTATTTTCGCCGCTCCCATCTCAATACTCGCGAAAGCGCCACTGACATCACGTTGCTTTCTTCCGATTATATCAATATCGTCGGCGTATGCGAGTAGTTGCACGGACTTTTGAAGGATAGTGCCTCTTGTGTTTGCTCGTGAGTCTTGCACTATTCCTTTAAGTATGATGTTGAAGAAATCCCATGACAACGTATCGCCTTGTCTAAATCTTTTCTTGACATCACGGACGGTGAGACCTTAACCGACCTTGATGGAGCAGCGTACATTTTCCATCGTCATCCTGCATAGACGGACAAGTTTGGCAATGATGCCAAACTATTCGCTATTGTTAGCTCATTCGTAGGTCATTGTCAGAACATTTGTAGACCTGACAATATTGTCCTTTATTAAAAAGTTGAATTTATCGTTATTTTTGTATTCTGATATCATGACTAATGTACATATGTAATGGAAAACTCACAAAGTTTCTTTCTGAAACTTTCGGCTTTCCTTACTTGGATATGCCTTTATAGGTTATTTCGAAGCAATTGAACAAGTTATCTTTCCGATTCATAAATTTTCCTTTAAATTGGCATTCAATCGTTAGTGCATATTTTACTATAAATGCATATTTAGCATATTCTTGCATATTTTTAATAATAAATGCATATTTTCGAAGAAAAAAAATTAACCCAAAATTTAAGAACAAACAAAACCGTAAAAATGCACACTCACCATTAAACTTCTAACGTCGTTTAATGTAAGGCATTTACATTGAGTTGCGTCGACGGAGATTATATAGAAAACCTAACCATTGAAGAAAGAAAGATGTGTTCTTGGAAATGCACCTATTACGCCAGTTGACGTCGAGCGATTCTTCTCGATATACAAAACTTTTCAAAGACCGAATCGCCAAAGTTTCACCTTTAAAATTTTTATCATTTATAAAATGAGAATTTTGAAAACCTAAATTAAATTTTAAAATAATGGTATTTCGGTTATTTAATTTTTCAAATGAAGATCTTTATATTTTGTTAACCTGGACACGTTGTTATCAAGGGAAACGAAAACGCAGACTCCGCAGCTGATTCGGCCAAAAGAGCCCCAGTATATACATTTAACACCTTCACTAAACAAGATCTGACTAAACTCGTTTTATCAGCAACGAGGATCAAAATTGAAAATGAATGCAGCTTGTACCACCACCACTATAAGAAAGTTAACCCTTTAAAACACAGCCCTGTATATCCCACTAACAGTCCTAAACACAAAATCTCAAATTTTGTGCGCTTAAGACTTGGGCACACTTCAGCAACACATCAGCATCTTCTTGTGAAAAACAGTCCCCCACTCTGCCCTCCCTGTCACACCGCATAAGACTTAACACACATCTTAGAAAACTGCTCTCTAACAAAACCAATTATAAGCACTATATTTAAAAATAATTCGATTTACGATATACTAAAAAACCCTAACTTTACCAATATTGAGAATATCTCAAAATTTCTAACAAAAACAAACATTAAAAAGTCTCCGCAACTAGGCTCGTTTACTTTAATAATACCATGTAATTTTAATTACCTGTTAATTAATAAATAATAATAATAATTAATTAATATTATTGTTTTTTTAAGTTCTTAAAATAAAAAGAAATTTTTTTTAAAAATTAGATAGCATGTTTTTTTTTGTTTTTCATCAAAAAATGGAAAGTTTAACACGGTCGTACTGTTTAACTGGTCGCTTTAGCCAATGGTCGTTGAATCCGACTTTTCTAAAATAGAAAGATGACTTGTGCAAAAACCAACCACGTGGGGGAAAATTTGTTGTTAAAAGTGACTGGTCGTTATAAACCACGTCGTTATAGGTGGTTTTAATTGCGTAATTAAAGTGCATATTTCCCATTTTTGAGAGCATATTTTGCGTTTTTAAGTGAATGAAAATCCTAGCCCTACTCTTAAATTGCATGAGGAATCAAAAAGTACATATGCCGCTTAGTGAATCTTACAGGCATCGAGTTTGAAAACTGTCGACTTAAATTTACTGTGAATCTTTAATTTGTAGTAATTGATAATTTCAAAAATGTACATAGTACTTAATATAAGTCATCTCATTTCATGTAAGCAGATATTATTAACTTGTAAAACTATTCCTCAAAAAAAATTTATCCGATTTTTTTTTATCCAAAATCACATACGAAAATAATGTAAACACTGTTGTATGAGTGTTTGTTTTTCTTCTTGCTATATTTAACTGCGAACGAGTTTTGGTTTTGGTGCTACATACGTATTATTCGTTTTCCTTACAGAACTTCTTTGCAAAAATGGAGTACATCCTGTTTTATTTGAAGAAAACGACTATGGAAGGAAGAATGAAGGAAAGCTGACAGACAGCGCAGCAGTAATGTAATTCATGTCGGAAATATTCTAGAGGGTAATTAAAAAAACACATTAATAACAAAATAATACATATCAAACTATAATATCCCGTTGCAACAATCATTTAATTACAATCGGTAAATAAAAGATTGATATTTTTTTATTCTTAAAATTATGTAATATAGATGACCTTATTTTAATGCTTATTGCTTTTGTTTATATAAGTAATTAATAAATTTGAAAATTATTTACCTCCCCAAAAATTGTTAAAGCCGGAAGGAAAATTACTTAAGATTAAATCCTCAATTAAAAAAATGTTTGTATATCGCCTATAATGCTGTATATCGCCTTAATTTAAATATTGGACAATAACGATCGTAAGTAAGGATCAGTACTTCAAGTAGGCAGAGAAGGCAAGCTAAGAGTTAGCGTCATTCAATTCGTGGAAACCATTACCATCATTTTTGAATCGGTAGTATATAGAAAAAGAGAAAAAATATTTTTCTTACAGTCATCGACTTACGCTCGACCCGGTTACATCGTTCAACCAACATTGTTCTAATTTCTTTTTGTGCGATCCCTTTACCCAAAGTTCTTATTCAAACCGTTCATATTCTTATCTTCTTCTCGCACGCGTGTGCAAACTAAAACCAATAACAAGTTTAATTAACTAAACAGCAGTGTTATGGCCTCTCTGCCATATGTGCCGTCGTGTTAGAGACATAGATCCTGATCCGGGTTCTTCTTCTTCTTAAAGTGGCGCTACATTCCGGGGTGGACCTGGGCCTCATTCAACAAGCGTCTCCAGCCAGCTGGATTCCTGGCTAGATGTCTCCAGTTTCGCACGTTAAGTTGGCTGAGGTCCCCTTCCACTTGCGTGCGCCACCTGAGTCTTGGCCTTTCTCCACTGCGCTGTTCCTTGGGAGCGGATTCGAAAAATTTTCGGACCGGAGCATTGGTGTTCATACGCTCTTATGACCCAGCCAGCTCAGTCTTTAGATCTTCACTCTTCTGGTAAGGTCGATGTCGCTGTACAGTCCGTAGAGTTTATTGTTGTATCTCCTCCTCTGCTAATCAAGTTGTGTGTTGTTGGTGTCGTTGTCTGTTTTATAGCGGAGCCTATAAAAGTCCTTAACTACCTCAAAGTTATATCTGTCTAGGATGACGTTCTGCCCGATACGTCGGTGTTGGTTGTCCTGTTTGCTTGACAGCATATTCTTGGTCTTGCCCTTGTTGACCGCTAAACCTATTTTCGCCGCTCCCATCTCAATACTCGCGAAAGCGCCACTGACATCACGTTGCTTTCTTCCGATTATATCAATATCGTCGGCGTATGCGAGTAGTTGCACGGACTTTTGAAGGATAGTGCCTCTTGTGTTTGCTCGTGAGTCTTGCACTATTCCTTTAAGTATGATGTTGAAGAAATCCCATGACAACGTATCGCCTTGTCTAAATCTTTTCTTGACATCACGGACGGTGAGACCTTAACCGACCTTGATGGAGCAGCGTACATTTTCCATCGTCATCCTGCATAGACGGACAAGTTTGGCAATGATGCCAAACTATTCGCTATTGTTAGCTCATTCGTAGGTCATTGTCAGAACATTTGTAGACCTGACAATATTGTCCTTTATTAAAAAGTTGAATTTATCGTTATTTTTGTATTCTGATATCATGACTAATGTACATATGTAATGGAAAACTCACAAAGTTTCTTTCTGAAACTTTCGGCTTTCCTTACTTGGATATGCCTTTATAGGTTATTTCGAAGCAATTGAACAAGTTATCTTTCCGATTCATGAATTTTCCTTTAAATTGACATTCAATCGTTAGTGCATATTTTACTATAAATGCATATTTAGCATATTCTTGCATATTTTTAATAATAAATGCATATTTTCGAAGAAAAAAAATTAACCCAAAATTTAAGAACAAACAAAACCGTAAAAATGCACACTCACCATTAAACTTCTAACGTCGTTTAATGTAAGGCATTTACATTGAGTTGCGTCGACGGAGATTATATAGAAAACCTAACCATTGAAGAAAGAAAGATGTGTTCTTGGAAATGCACCTATTACGCCAGTTGACGTCGAGCGATTCTTCTCGATATACAAAACTTTTCAAAGACCGAATCGCCAAAGTTTCACCTTTAAAATTTTTATCATTTATAAAATGAGAATTTTGAAAACCTAAATTAAATTTTAAAATAATGGTATTTCGGTTATTTAATTTTTCAAATGAAGATCTTTATATTTTGTTAACCTGGACACGTTGTTATCAAGGGAAACGAAAACGCAGACTCCGCAGCTGATTCGGCCAAAAGAGCCCCAGTATATACATTTAACACCTTCACTAAACAAGATCTGACTAAACTCGTTTTATCAGCAACGAGGATCAAAATTGAAAATGAATGCAGCTTGTACCACCACCACTATAAGAAAGTTAACCCTTTAAAACACAGCCCTGTATATCCCACTAACAGTCCTAAACACAAAATCTCAAATTTTGTGCGCTTAAGACTTGGGCACACTTCAGCAACACATCAGCATCTTCTTGTGAAAAACAGTCCCCCACTCTGCCCTCCCTGTCACACCGCATAAGACTTAACACACATCTTAGAAAACTGCTCTCTAACAAAACCAATTATAAGCAATATATTTAAAAATAATTCGATTTACGATATACTAAAAAACCCTAACTTTACCAATATTGAGAATATCTCAAAATTTCTAACAAAAACAAACATTAAAAAGTCTCCGCAACTAGGCTCGTTTACTTTAATAATACCATGTAATTTTAATTACCTGTTAATTAATAAATAATAATAATAATTAATTAATATTATTGTTTTTTTAAGTTCTTAAAATAAAAAGAAATTTTTTTTAAAAATTAGATAGCATGTTTTTTTTTGTTTTTCATCAAAAAATGGAAAGTTTAACACGGTCGTACTGTTTAACTGGTCGCTTTAGCCAATGGTCGTTGAATCCGACTTTTCTAAAATAGAAAGATGACTTGTGCAAAAACCAACCACGTGGGGGAAAATTTGTTGTTAAAAGTGACTGGTCGTTATAAACCACGTCGTTATAGGTGGTTTTAATTGCGTAATTAAAGTGCATATTTCCCATTTTTGAGAGCATATTTTGCGTTTTTAAGTGAATGAAAATCCTAGCCCTACTCTTAAATTGCATGAGGAATCAAAAAGTACATATGCCGCTTAGTGAATCTTACAGGCATCGAGTTTGAAAACTGTCGACTTAAATTTACTGTGAATCTTTAATTTGTAGTAATTGATAATTTCAAAAATGTACATAGTACTTAATATAAGTCATCTCATTTCATGTAAGCAGATATTATTAACTTGTAAAACTATTCCTCAAAAAAAATTTATCCGATTTTTTTTTATCCAAAATCACATACGAAAATAATGTAAACACTGCATATAGGCTCAATTCTGACCTCTTTACTGAAACAGCAACACTGCTCCTGTCAACAGGCATCTGTCAGTTGACTCCTGTCAAAATTTAAACTTGCTGCGTCAGTTAGTTTGTGTTTGACAGCTATTTTTATCAGACTACTCACTAATTTGAGGAGAAAATGGAAAAAAGTGAATTTCGTGTGCTTATTAAGCATTATTTCTTGCGAAAAAAAACCATTACCGAGACCAAGGCTAAGCTTGATAAATACTATGGGGACTCTGCACCATCGATTTCAATGGTAAAAAAGTGGTTTACTGAATTTCGTTGTGGCCGTACAAGCACTGAAGATGCCGAACGTCCTGGACGCCCAGTTGAGGTCTCTACACCCGAAACAATCGAAAAAATTCACGATATGGTGTTGGCCGACCGAAGATTGAAAGTGCGAGAGATTGTGGAAGCCGTAGGGATCTCGCATGGCTCAGTGGTTTCAATTTTGAATGATCACTTGGGCATGAGAAAGCTTTCCGCAAAATGGGTGCCGCGTTTGCTCATAGTCGACCACAAACACATGTGCAGTTGCCATGGCAAAAATCCATGAATTGGGCTATGAATTGCTCCCTCATCCACCCTATTCTCCAGATTTGGCTCCGAGCGACTACTTCTTGTTCCCAAACCTGAAGAAATGGCTTGGTGGAAAAAGATTTGACTCCAATGATGAAGTCATCTCGCAAACAAAGGCCTATTTTGAGGACCTCGACAAATCATTTTTTTTGGAAGGGATAAAAAAATTGGAGAAGCGTTGGACAAAGTGTATAGAGCTCAAGGGAGACTACGTTGAAAAATAAAATTATTTTTTTATCAAAAAATCTGTGTTTTAATCCAAAAGTCACGGACTTATTGACCCGCCCTCGTATAAAACTAATACTATGTCTAACTAGCTGAAGGCCCTAGCTGCTCAAACTAAATATGTAATTATTATCAATGTAATTTAATTCGTCTTTAATAAACTTATAGTGATAATAATATTTTTCTAAGAGTTGAAAACGTTAAAATACTAAGTCATCTTAAACTTCTTCAACCATGACAAAAACTATTGATCTATAGTAGTGTAAACTTATCGAAATTTGTAAACGAAACGTAAATGTTATATAAAAGGAACTAAAAACATGAACCGATAAGCTTTTATGAAACAAGATCTCTAATAATTACATATACCGTCCGTTTTATAAGATCGTATACGGCAAAACTCGTTTATGAAAACCGGTTTGGAAGTGGAATTTGCATTAGCAGATAAAAAAATACTTCTGCTAAGATGCTTTGAATAAAAAAAATTTAAAGAGTGTTCAATTTTTGTCAGATACGGAAGTATTTTAAAATGAGTGTCGCGTTTGCATCACGTTATGAAGCAGTATTCTTGTGCACGCATCCAAAAGGACTGAAAATGTCATACGGATCAGCTGCTAAATAGATGAAAAAGTCAAAAGCATTTGTTAGCAAGTGGGTGCACCGTTATTCCCAAGTTTAAAATGTGGATGATTTGCCGGATCGTGGGTCTACGCCAAAAACAACAAAAAAGCAGGACAAAATGATTCTACGCGTGTTTGAAAAAAATTCTCTTCTATCGTTACGTGGTGGACAAAGGATTTTACGTAAAAGGGGTCTAAATGTGTGTTGTGATACGATACGAAGACGTTTACTAGCCAATAATGTAAAATTTCGAAGCACAATAAAGAAACCACTACTGTCGAAAAAAAACACTTAGAAAAACGACTCAGTTGGGCCAAGGACAATTTGGACAGAGATTGGAACAACGTTATTTTTTCGGATGAAGCTTCTTTTTGGGCATGGTCTCCTATCACTCATACCTGGTGTACTCAATCCAATAAATTAATCCAGCGGACCGTCAAACACCCGCCAAAGGTGCACGTTTGGAGATGCTTCTCAAAACAAGGATTTGGCAATTTGTTCATGTTTACAAAAAACTTAAACGCACCCAACATGGTCAAAATTTATAAAAAGGCTTTATTACCATCTGCCCAAAGGTGGTTTAAAAGAAGAAATGAGAATTGGTTACTGCAAGAAGATAATGACCCGAAACATCGCAGTCGTTTGTGCAGTGCGTGGAAACAAGAAAATGACGTCGATGTTTTAGATTGGCCATCACAGTCGCCGGATGCAAATCCCATTGAAAATGCTTGGGCATTCATGAAGTTAAAGCTCCAAGGAAAGAAGATCTCGACGGTCAAATTATTATCACGAAAAATACGAGTTTTATGGAGATCTTGGTCTCAAGATTATGCTATAAGATTAGTAGAAAGCATGCCTCGAAGACTCCAAGCAATTATTGATAATGGAGGAGAGTGGAAAACATATTTATTGAAAAGCATTCAAGTAAAAACCAATACAATTGATTTTTTTTTTTATTATTATAAGTTCTTCTTTAATTTTTGTCGTGTACGATATTATCAAACATACTGTATCTAAAATCGCAAAATTTTAGTAGTTTTCATAACGATACAAGCCTATGAACTACGATTTATAGTAAATTTTCTGTTGTATGAAATTGGCAACCTTGTAACTAAATATTTCAATTTATTCGTACGCGTTAAGAATATTTATCTTAATTTTTCAAAGTCTCTTCAACTGATTTGTTGTAGTTTAACTAGAGTTCAACAAAAACAAAATAGGAAATTATTCGCAAATTATAGTTCTTTAGTTCATAATAAGCATAACTTTTGCGCCGAATTCACGAGACTGTTACACGACCACTTTATTTTATTGTACATTTTGAATATAACTCCAATATTTTAACACAAAAACAAAAAAACAAAAATACAATGATTTTAGTCACGGATCTAATTTCTGATACCCTTACCAATAATCATGTTGATATATCATAAACGTTTGTATGAGTGTTTGTTTTTCTTCTTGCTATATTTAACTGCGAACGAGTTTTGGTTTTGGTGCTACATACGTATTATTCGTTTTCCTTACAGAACTTCTTTGCAAAAATGGAGTACATCCTGTTTTATTTGAAGAAAACGACTATGGAAGGAAGAATGAAGGAAAGCTGACAGACAGCGCAGCAGTAATGTAATTCATGTCGGAAATATTCTAGAGGGTAATTAAAAAAACACATTAATAACAAAATAATACATATCAAACTATAATATCCCGTTGCAACAATCATTTAATTACAATCGGTAAATAAAAGATTGATATTTTTTTATTCTTAAAATTATGTAATATAGATGACCTTATTTTAATGCTTATTGCTTTTGTTTATATAAGTAATTAATAAATTTGAAAATTATTTACCTCCCCAAAAATTGTTAAAGCCGGAAGGAAAATTACTTAAGATTAAATCCTCAATTAAAAAAATGTTTGTATATCGCCTATAATGCTGTATATCGCCTTAATTTAAATATTGGACAATAACGATCGTAAGTAAGGATCAGTACTTCAAGTAGGCAGAGAAGGCAAGCTAAGAGTTAGCGTCATTCAATTCGTGGAAACCATTACCATCATTTTTGAATCGGTAGTATATAGAAAAAGAGAAAAAATATTTTTCTTACAGTCATCGACTTACGCTCGACCCGGTTACATCGTTCAACCAACATTGTTCTAATTTCTTTTTGTGCGATCCCTTTACCCAAAGTTCTTATTCAAACCGTTCATATTCTTATCTTCTTCTCGCACGCGTGTGCAAACTAAAACCAATAACAAGTTTAATTAACTAAACAGCAGTGTTATGGCCTCTCTGCCATATGTGCCGTCGTGTTAGAGACATAGATCCTGATCCGGGTTCTTCTTCTTCTTAAAGTGGCGCTACATTCCGGGGTGGACCTGGGCCTCATTCAACAAGCGTCTCCAGCCAGCTGGATTCCTGGCTAGATGTCTCCAGTTTCGCACGTTAAGTTGGCTGAGGTCCCCTTCCACTTGCGTGCGCCACCTGAGTCTTGGCCTTTCTCCACTGCGCTGTTCCTTGGGAGCGGATTCGAAAAATTTTCGGACCGGAGCATTGGTGTTCATACGCTCTTATGACCCAGCCAGCTCAGTCTTTAGATCTTCACTCTTCTGGTAAGGTCGATGTCGCTGTACAGTCCGTAGAGTTTATTGTTGTATCTCCTCCTCTGCTAATCAAGTTGTGTGTTGTTGGTGTCGTTGTCTGTTTTATAGCGGAGCCTATAAAAGTCCTTAACTACCTCAAAGTTATATCTGTCTAGGATGACGTTCTGCCCGATACGTCGGTGTTGGTTGTCCTGTTTGCTTGACAGCATATTCTTGGTCTTGCCCTTGTTGACCGCTAAACCTATTTTCGCCGCTCCCATCTCAATACTCGCGAAAGCGCCACTGACATCACGTTGCTTTCTTCCGATTATATCAATATCGTCGGCGTATGCGAGTAGTTGCACGGACTTTTGAAGGATAGTGCCTCTTGTGTTTGCTCGTGAGTCTTGCACTATTCCTTTAAGTATGATGTTGAAGAAATCCCATGACAACGTATCGCCTTGTCTAAATCTTTTCTTGACATCACGGACGGTGAGACCTTAACCGACCTTGATGGAGCAGCGTACATTTTCCATCGTCATCCTGCATAGACGGACAAGTTTGGCAATGATGCCAAACTATTCGCTATTGTTAGCTCATTCGTAGGTCATTGTCAGAACATTTGTAGACCTGACAATATTGTCCTTTATTAAAAAGTTGAATTTATCGTTATTTTTGTATTCTGATATCATGACTAATGTACATATGTAATGGAAAACTCACAAAGTTTCTTTCTGAAACTTTCGGCTTTCCTTACTTGGATATGCCTTTATAGGTTATTTCGAAGCAATTGAACAAGTTATCTTTCCGATTCATAAATTTTCCTTTAAATTGGCATTCAATCGTTAGTGCATATTTTACTATAAATGCATATTTAGCATATTCTTGCATATTTTTAATAATAAATGCATATTTTCGAAGAAAAAAAATATACCCAAAATTTAAGAACAAACAAAACCGTAAAAATGCACACTCACCATTAAACTTCTAACGTCGTTTAATGTAAGGCATTTACATTGAGTTGCGTCGACGGAGATTATATAGAAAACCTAACCATTGAAGAAAGAAAGATGTGTTCTTGGAAATGCACCTATTACGCCAGTTGACGTCGAGCGATTCTTCTCGATATACAAAACTTTTCAAAGACCGAATCGCCAAAGTTTCACCTTTAAAATTTTTATCATTTATAAAATGAGAATTTTGAAAACCTAAATTAAATTTTAAAATAATGGTATTTCGGTTATTTAATTTTTCAAATGAAGATCTTTATATTTTGTTAACCTGGACACGTTGTTATCAAGGGAAACGAAAACGCAGACTCCGCAGCTGATTCGGCCAAAAGAGCCCCAGTATATACATTTAACACCTTCACTAAACAAGATCTGACTAAACTCGTTTTATCAGCAACGAGGATCAAAATTGAAAATGAATGCAGCTTGTACCACCACCACTATAAGAAAGTTAACCCTTTAAAACACAGCCCTGTATATCCCACTAACAGTCCTAAACACAAAATCTCAAATTTTGTGCGCTTAAGACTTGGGCACACTTCAGCAACACATCAGCATCTTCTTGTGAAAAACAGTCCCCCACTCTGCCCTCCCTGTCACACCGCATAAGACTTAACACACATCTTAGAAAACTGCTCTCTAACAAAACCAATTATAAGCACTATATTTAAAAATAATTCGATTTACGATATACTAAAAAACCCTAACTTTACCAATATTGAGAATATCTCAAAATTTCTAACAAAAACAAACATTAAAAAGTCTCCGCAACTAGGCTCGTTTACTTTAATAATACCATGTAATTTTAATTACCTGTTAATTAATAAATAATAATAATAATTAATTAATATTATTGTTTTTTTAAGTTCTTAAAATAAAAAGAAATTTTTTTTAAAAATTAGATAGCATGTTTTTTTTTGTTTTTCATCAAAAAATGGAAAGTTTAACACGGTCGTACTGTTTAACTGGTCGCTTTAGCCAATGGTCGTTGAATCCGACTTTTCTAAAATAGAAAGATGACTTGTGCAAAAACCAACCACGTGGGGGAAAATTTGTTGTTAAAAGTGACTGGTCGTTATAAACCACGTCGTTATAGGTGGTTTTAATTGCGTAATTAAAGTGCATATTTCCCATTTTTGAGAGCATATTTTGCGTTTTTAAGTGAATGAAAATCCTAGCCCTACTCTTAAATTGCATGAGGAATCAAAAAGTACATATGCCGCTTAGTGAATCTTACAGGCATCGAGTTTGAAAACTGTCGACTTAAATTTACTGTGAATCTTTAATTTGTAGTAATTGATAATTTCAAAAATGTACATAGTACTTAATATAAGTCATCTCATTTCATGTAAGCAGATATTATTAACTTGTAAAACTATTCCTCAAAAAAAATTTATCCGATTTTTTTTTATCCAAAATCACATACGAAAATAATGTAAACACTGTTGTATGAGTGTTTGTTTTTCTTCTTGCTATATTTAACTGCGAACGAGTTTTGGTTTTGGTGCTACATACGTATTATTCGTTTTCCTTACAGAACTTCTTTGCAAAAATGGAGTACATCCTGTTTTATTTGAAGAAAACGACTATGGAAGGAAGAATGAAGGAAAGCTGACAGACAGCGCAGCAGTAATGTAATTCATGTCGGAAATATTCTAGAGGGTAATTAAAAAAACACATTAATAACAAAATAATACATATCAAACTATAATATCCCGTTGCAACAATCATTTAATTACAATCGGTAAATAAAAGATTGATATTTTTTTATTCTTAAAATTATGTAATATAGATGACCTTATTTTAATGCTTATTGCTTTTGTTTATATAAGTAATTAATAAATTTGAAAATTATTTACCTCCCCAAAAATTGTTAAAGCCGGAAGGAAAATTACTTAAGATTAAATCCTCAATTAAAAAAATGTTTGTATATCGCCTATAATGCTGTATATCGCCTTAATTTAAATATTGGACAATAACGATCGTAAGTAAGGATCAGTACTTCAAGTAGGCAGAGAAGGCAAGCTAAGAGTTAGCGTCATTCAATTCGTGGAAACCATTACCATCATTTTTGAATCGGTAGTATATAGAAAAAGAGAAAAAATATTTTTCTTACAGTCATCGACTTACGCTCGACCCGGTTACATCGTTCAACCAACATTGTTCTAATTTCTTTTTGTGCGATCCCTTTACCCAAAGTTCTTATTCAAACCGTTCATATTCTTATCTTCTTCTCGCACGCGTGTGCAAACTAAAACCAATAACAAGTTTAATTAACTAAACAGCAGTGTTATGGCCTCTCTGCCATATGTGCCGTCGTGTTAGAGACATAGATCCTGATCCGGGTTCTTCTTCTTCTTAAAGTGGCGCTACATTCCGGGGTGGACCTGGGCCTCATTCAACAAGCGTCTCCAGCCAGCTGGATTCCTGGCTAGATGTCTCCAGTTTCGCACGTTAAGTTGGCTGAGGTCCCCTTCCACTTGCGTGCGCCACCTGAGTCTTGGCCTTTCTCCACTGCGCTGTTCCTTGGGAGCGGATTCGAAAAATTTTCGGACCGGAGCATTGGTGTTCATACGCTCTTATGACCCAGCCAGCTCAGTCTTTAGATCTTCACTCTTCTGGTAAGGTCGATGTCGCTGTACAGTCCGTAGAGTTTATTGTTGTATCTCCTCCTCTGCTAATCAAGTTGTGTGTTGTTGGTGTCGTTGTCTGTTTTATAGCGGAGCCTATAAAAGTCCTTAACTACCTCAAAGTTATATCTGTCTAGGATGACGTTCTGCCCGATACGTCGGTGTTGGTTGTCCTGTTTGCTTGACAGCATATTCTTGGTCTTGCCCTTGTTGACCGCTAAACCTATTTTCGCCGCTCCCATCTCAATACTCGCGAAAGCGCCACTGACATCACGTTGCTTTCTTCCGATTATATCAATATCGTCGGCGTATGCGAGTAGTTGCACGGACTTTTGAAGGATAGTGCCTCTTGTGTTTGCTCGTGAGTCTTGCACTATTCCTTTAAGTATGATGTTGAAGAAATCCCATGACAACGTATCGCCTTGTCTAAATCTTTTCTTGACATCACGGACGGTGAGACCTTAACCGACCTTGATGGAGCAGCGTACATTTTCCATCGTCATCCTGCATAGACGGACAAGTTTGGCAATGATGCCAAACTATTCGCTATTGTTAGCTCATTCGTAGGTCATTGTCAGAACATTTGTAGACCTGACAATATTGTCCTTTATTAAAAAGTTGAATTTATCGTTATTTTTGTATTCTGATATCATGACTAATGTACATATGTAATGGAAAACTCACAAAGTTTCTTTCTGAAACTTTCGGCTTTCCTTACTTGGATATGCCTTTATAGGTTATTTCGAAGCAATTGAACAAGTTATCTTTCCGATTCATGAATTTTCCTTTAAATTGACATTCAATCGTTAGTGCATATTTTACTATAAATGCATATTTAGCATATTCTTGCATATTTTTAATAATAAATGCATATTTTCGAAGAAAAAAAATTAACCCAAAATTTAAGAACAAACAAAACCGTAAAAATGCACACTCACCATTAAACTTCTAACGTCGTTTAATGTAAGGCATTTACATTGAGTTGCGTCGACGGAGATTATATAGAAAACCTAACCATTGAAGAAAGAAAGATGTGTTCTTGGAAATGCACCTATTACGCCAGTTGACGTCGAGCGATTCTTCTCGATATACAAAACTTTTCAAAGACCGAATCGCCAAAGTTTCACCTTTAAAATTTTTATCATTTATAAAATGAGAATTTTGAAAACCTAAATTAAATTTTAAAATAATGGTATTTCGGTTATTTAATTTTTCAAATGAAGATCTTTATATTTTGTTAACCTGGACACGTTGTTATCAAGGGAAACGAAAACGCAGACTCCGCAGCTGATTCGGCCAAAAGAGCCCCAGTATATACATTTAACACCTTCACTAAACAAGATCTGACTAAACTCGTTTTATCAGCAACGAGGATCAAAATTGAAAATGAATGCAGCTTGTACCACCACCACTATAAGAAAGTTAACCCTTTAAAACACAGCCCTGTATATCCCACTAACAGTCCTAAACACAAAATCTCAAATTTTGTGCGCTTAAGACTTGGGCACACTTCAGCAACACATCAGCATCTTCTTGTGAAAAACAGTCCCCCACTCTGCCCTCCCTGTCACACCGCATAAGACTTAACACACATCTTAGAAAACTGCTCTCTAACAAAACCAATTATAAGCAATATATTTAAAAATAATTCGATTTACGATATACTAAAAAACCCTAACTTTACCAATATTGAGAATATCTCAAAATTTCTAACAAAAACAAACATTAAAAAGTCTCCGCAACTAGGCTCGTTTACTTTAATAATACCATGTAATTTTAATTACCTGTTAATTAATAAATAATAATAATAATTAATTAATATTATTGTTTTTTTAAGTTCTTAAAATAAAAAGAAATTTTTTTTAAAAATTAGATAGCATGTTTTTTTTTGTTTTTCATCAAAAAATGGAAAGTTTAACACGGTCGTACTGTTTAACTGGTCGCTTTAGCCAATGGTCGTTGAATCCGACTTTTCTAAAATAGAAAGATGACTTGTGCAAAAACCAACCACGTGGGGGAAAATTTGTTGTTAAAAGTGACTGGTCGTTATAAACCACGTCGTTATAGGTGGTTTTAATTGCGTAATTAAAGTGCATATTTCCCATTTTTGAGAGCATATTTTGCGTTTTTAAGTGAATGAAAATCCTAGCCCTACTCTTAAATTGCATGAGGAATCAAAAAGTACATATGCCGCTTAGTGAATCTTACAGGCATCGAGTTTGAAAACTGTCGACTTAAATTTACTGTGAATCTTTAATTTGTAGTAATTGATAATTTCAAAAATGTACATAGTACTTAATATAAGTCATCTCATTTCATGTAAGCAGATATTATTAACTTGTAAAACTATTCCTCAAAAAAAATTTATCCGATTTTTTTTTATCCAAAATCACATACGAAAATAATGTAAACACTGCATATAGGCTCAATTCTGACCTCTTTACTGAAACAGCAACACTGCTCCTGTCAACAGGCATCTGTCAGTTGACTCCTGTCAAAATTTAAACTTGCTGCGTCAGTTAGTTTGTGTTTGACAGCTATTTTTATCAGACTACTCACTAATTTGAGGAGAAAATGGAAAAAAGTGAATTTCGTGTGCTTATTAAGCATTATTTCTTGCGAAAAAAAACCATTACCGAGACCAAGGCTAAGCTTGATAAATACTATGGGGACTCTGCACCATCGATTTCAATGGTAAAAAAGTGGTTTACTGAATTTCGTTGTGGCCGTACAAGCACTGAAGATGCCGAACGTCCTGGACGCCCAGTTGAGGTCTCTACACCCGAAACAATCGAAAAAATTCACGATATGGTGTTGGCCGACCGAAGATTGAAAGTGCGAGAGATTGTGGAAGCCGTAGGGATCTCGCATGGCTCAGTGGTTTCAATTTTGAATGATCACTTGGGCATGAGAAAGCTTTCCGCAAAATGGGTGCCGCGTTTGCTCATAGTCGACCACAAACACATGTGCAGTTGCCATGGCAAAAATCCATGAATTGGGCTATGAATTGCTCCCTCATCCACCCTATTCTCCAGATTTGGCTCCGAGCGACTACTTCTTGTTCCCAAACCTGAAGAAATGGCTTGGTGGAAAAAGATTTGACTCCAATGATGAAGTCATCTCGCAAACAAAGGCCTATTTTGAGGACCTCGACAAATCATTTTTTTTGGAAGGGATAAAAAAATTGGAGAAGCGTTGGACAAAGTGTATAGAGCTCAAGGGAGACTACGTTGAAAAATAAAATTATTTTTTTATCAAAAAATCTGTGTTTTAATCCAAAAGTCACGGACTTATTGACCCGCCCTCGTATAAAACTAATACTATGTCTAACTAGCTGAAGGCCCTAGCTGCTCAAACTAAATATGTAATTATTATCAATGTAATTTAATTCGTCTTTAATAAACTTATAGTGATAATAATATTTTTCTAAGAGTTGAAAACGTTAAAATACTAAGTCATCTTAAACTTCTTCAACCATGACAAAAACTATTGATCTATAGTAGTGTAAACTTATCGAAATTTGTAAACGAAACGTAAATGTTATATAAAAGGAACTAAAAACATGAACCGATAAGCTTTTATGAAACAAGATCTCTAATAATTACATATACCGTCCGTTTTATAAGATCGTATACGGCAAAACTCGTTTATGAAAACCGGTTTGGAAGTGGAATTTGCATTAGCAGATAAAAAAATACTTCTGCTAAGATGCTTTGAATAAAAAAAATTTAAAGAGTGTTCAATTTTTGTCAGATACGGAAGTATTTTAAAATGAGTGTCGCGTTTGCATCACGTTATGAAGCAGTATTCTTGTGCACGCATCCAAAAGGACTGAAAATGTCATACGGATCAGCTGCTAAATAGATGAAAAAGTCAAAAGCATTTGTTAGCAAGTGGGTGCACCGTTATTCCCAAGTTTAAAATGTGGATGATTTGCCGGATCGTGGGTCTACGCCAAAAACAACAAAAAAGCAGGACAAAATGATTCTACGCGTACGCGTGTTTGAAAAAAATTCTCTTCTATCGTTACGTGGTGGACAAAGGATTTTACGTAAAAGGGTCTAAATGTGTGTTGTGATACGATACGAAGACGTTTACTAGCCAATAATGTAAAATTCGAAGCACAATAAAGAAACCACTACTGTCGAAAAAAACACGTAGAAAAACGACTCAGTTGGGCCAAGGACAATTGGACAGAGATTGAACAACGTTATTTTTTTCGGATGAAGCTTCTTTTTGGGCATGGTCTCCTATCACTCATACCTGGTGTACACAATTCAATAAATTAATCCAGCGGACCGTCAAACACCCGCCAAAGGTGCACGTTGGAGATGCTTCTCAAAACAAGGATTTGGCAATTTGTTCATGTTTAAAAAAAACTTAAACGCACCCAACATGGTCAAAATTTATAAAAAGGCTTTATTACCATCTGCCAAGGTGGTTTAAAAGAAGAAATGAGAATTGGTTACTGCAAGAAGATAATGACCCGAAACATCGCAGTCGTTTGTGCAGTGCGTGGAAACAAGAAAATGACGTCGATGTTTTAGATTGGCCATCACAGTCGCCGGATGCAAATCCCATTGAAAATGCTTGGGCATTCATGAAGTTAAAGCTCCAAGGAAAGAAGATCTCGACGGTCAAAATTATTATCACGAAAAATACGAGTTTTATGGAGATCTTGGTCTCAAGATTATGCTATAAGATTAGTAGAAAGCATGCCTCGAAGACTCCAAGCAATTATTGATAATGGAGGAGAGTGGAAAACATATTTATTGAAAAGCATTCAAGTAAAAACCAATACAATTGATTTTTTTTTTATATTATAAGTTCTTCTTTAATTTTTGTCGTGTACGATATTATCAAACATACTGTATCTAAAATCGCAAAATTTTAGTAGTTTTCATAACGATACAAGCCTATAAACTACGATTTATAGTAAATTTTCTGTTGTATGAAATTGGCAACCTTGTAACTAAATATTTCAATTTATTCGTACGCGTTAAGAATATTTATCTTAATTTTCAAAGTCTCTTCAACTGATTTGTTGTAGTTTAACTAGAGTTCAACAAAAACAAAATATGAAATTATTCGCAAATTATAGTTCTTTAGTTCATAATAAGCATAACTTTTGCGCCGAATTCACGAGACTTTTACACGACCACTTTATTTTATTGTACATTTTGAATATAACTCCAATATTTTAACACAAAAACAAAAAAAACAAAAATACAATGATTTTAGTCACGGATCTAATTTCTGATACCCTTACCAATAATCATTGTTGATATATCATAAACGTTTGTATGAGTGTTTGTTTTTCTTCTTGCTATATTTAACTGCGAACGAGTTTTGGTTTTGGTGCTACATACGTATTATTCGTTTTCCTTACAGAACTTCTTTGCAAAAATGGAGTACATCCTGTTTTATTTGAAGAAAACGACTATGGAAGGAAGAATGAAGGAAAGCTGACAGACAGCGCAGCAGTAATGTAATTCATGTCGGAAATATTCTAGAGGGTAATTAAAAAAACACATTAATAACAAAATAATACATATCAAACTATAATATCCCGTTGCAACAATCATTTAATTACAATCGGTAAATAAAAGATTGATATTTTTTTATTCTTAAAATTATGTAATATAGATGACCTTATTTTAATGCTTATTGCTTTTGTTTATATAAGTAATTAATAATTTGAAAATTATTTACCTCCCCAAAAATTGTTAAAGCCGAAGGAAAATTACTTAAGATTAAATCCTCAATTAAAAAAAATGTTTGTATATCGCCTATAATGCTGTATATCGCCTTAATTTAATATTGGACAATAACGATCGTAAGTAAGGATCAGTACTTCAAGTAGGCAGAGAAGGCAAGCTAAGAGTTAGCGTCATTCCAATTCGTGGAAACCATTACCATCATTTTTGAATCGGTAGTATATAGAAAAAGAGAAAAAATATTTTTCTTACAGTCATCGACTTACGCTCGACCCGGTTACATCGTTCAACCAACATTGTTCTAATTTCTTTTTGTGCGATCCTTTACCCAAAGTTCTTATTCAAACCGTTCATATTCTTATCTTCTTCTCGCACGCGTGTGCAAACTAAAACCAATAACCAAGTTTAATTAACTAAACAGCAGTGTTATGGCCTCTCTGCCATATGTGCCGTCGTGTTAGAGACATAGATCCTGATCCGGGTTCTTCTTCTTCTTAAAGTGGCGCTACATTCCGGGGTGGACCTGGGCCTCATTCAACAAGCGTCTCCAGCCAGCTGGATTCCTGGCTAGATGTCTCCAGTTCGCACGTTAAGTTGGCTGAGGTCCCCTTCCACTTGCGTGCGCCACCTGAGTCTTGGCCTTTCTCCACTGCGCTGTTCCTTGGGAGCGGATTCGAAAAATTTTCGGACCGGAGCATTGGTGTTCATACGCTCTTATTACCCAGCCAGCTCAGTCTTTAGATCTTCCTCTTCTGGTAAGGTCGATGTCGCTGTACAGTCCGTAGAGTTTATTGTTGTATCTCCTCCTCTGCTAATCAAGTTGTGTGTT
Organism: Volucella inflata; assembly: GCA_928272305.1. Classification (NCBI taxonomy): domain Eukaryota; kingdom Metazoa; phylum Arthropoda; class Insecta; order Diptera; family Syrphidae; genus Volucella; species Volucella inflata. The sequence goes on from OV743716.1 coordinate 63,372,453, forward strand.
TTTGGTGTCGTTGTCTGTTTTTATAGCGGAGCCTATAAAGTCCTTAACTACCTCTAAAGTTATATCTGTCTAGGATGACGTTCTGCCCGATACGTCGGTGTTGGTTGTCCTGTTTGCTTGACAGCATATTCTTGGTCTTGCCCTTGTTGACCGCTAAACCTATTTTCGCCGCTCCCATCTCAATACTCGCGAAAGCGCCACTGACATCACGTTGCTTTCTTCCGATTATATCAATATCGTCGGCGTATGCGAGTAGTTGCACGGACTTTTGAAGGATAGTGCCTCTTGTGTTTGCTCGTGAGTCTTGCACTATTCCTTTAAGTATGATGTTGAAGAAATCCCATGACAACGTATCGCCTTGTCTAAATCTTTTCTTGACATCACGGACGGTGAGACCTTAACCGACCTTGATGGAGCAGCGTACATTTTCCATCGTCATCCTGCATAGACGGACAAGTTTGGCAATGATGCCAAACTATTCGCTATTGTTAGCTCATTCGTAGGTCATTGTCAGAACATTTGTAGACCTGACAATATTGTCCTTTATTAAAAAGTTGAATTTATCGTTATTTTTGTATTCTGATATCATGACTAATGTACATATGTAATGGAAAACTCACAAAGTTTCTTTCTGAAACTTTCGGCTTTCCTTACTTGGATATGCCTTTATAGGTTATTTCGAAGCAATTGAACAAGTTATCTTTCCGATTCATAAATTTTCCTTTAAATTGGCATTCAATCGTTAGTGCATATTTTACTATAAATGCATATTTAGCATATTCTTGCATATTTTTAATAATAAATGCATATTTTCGAAGAAAAAAAATTAACCCAAAATTTAAGAACAAACAAAACCGTAAAAATGCACACTCACCATTAAACTTCTAACGTCGTTTAATGTAAGGCATTTACATTGAGTTGCGTCGACGGAGATTATATAGAAAACCTAACCATTGAAGAAAGAAAGATGTGTTCTTGGAAATGCACCTATTACGCCAGTTGACGTCGAGCGATTCTTCTCGATATACAAAACTTTTCAAAGACCGAATCGCCAAAGTTTCACCTTTAAAATTTTTATCATTTATAAAATGAGAATTTTGAAAACCTAAATTAAATTTTAAAATAATGGTATTTCGGTTATTTAATTTTTCAAATGAAGATCTTTATATTTTGTTAACCTGGACACGTTGTTATCAAGGGAAACGAAAACGCAGACTCCGCAGCTGATTCGGCCAAAAGAGCCCCAGTATATACATTTAACACCTTCACTAAACAAGATCTGACTAAACTCGTTTTATCAGCAACGAGGATCAAAATTGAAAATGAATGCAGCTTGTACCACCACCACTATAAGAAAGTTAACCCTTTAAAACACAGCCCTGTATATCCCACTAACAGTCCTAAACACAAAATCTCAAATTTTGTGCGCTTAAGACTTGGGCACACTTCAGCAACACATCAGCATCTTCTTGTGAAAAACAGTCCCCCACTCTGCCCTCCCTGTCACACCGCATAAGACTTAACACACATCTTAGAAAACTGCTCTCTAACAAAACCAATTATAAGCACTATATTTAAAAATAATTCGATTTACGATATACTAAAAAACCCTAACTTTACCAATATTGAGAATATCTCAAAATTTCTAACAAAAACAAACATTAAAAAGTCTCCGCAACTAGGCTCGTTTACTTTAATAATACCATGTAATTTTAATTACCTGTTAATTAATAAATAATAATAATAATTAATTAATATTATTGTTTTTTTAAGTTCTTAAAATAAAAAGAAATTTTTTTTAAAAATTAGATAGCATGTTTTTTTTTGTTTTTCATCAAAAAATGGAAAGTTTAACACGGTCGTACTGTTTAACTGGTCGCTTTAGCCAATGGTCGTTGAATCCGACTGTTCTAAAATAGAAAGATGACTTGTGCAAAAACCAACCACGTGGGGGAAAATTTGTTGTTAAAAGTGACTGGTCGTTATAAACCACGTCGTTATAGGTGGTTTTAATTGCGTAATTAAAGTGCATATTTCCCATTTTTGAGAGCATATTTTGCGTTTTTAAGTGAATGAAAATCCTAGCCCTACTCTTAAATTGCATGAGGAATCAAAAAGTACATATGCCGCTTAGTGAATCTTACAGGCATCGAGTTTGAAAACTGTCGACTTAAATTTACTGTGAATCTTTAATTTGTAGTAATTGATAATTTCAAAAATGTACATAGTACTTAATATAAGTCATCTCATTTCATGTAAGCAGATATTATTAACTTGTAAAACTATTCCTCAAAAAAAATTTATCCGATTTTTTTTTATCCAAAATCACATACGAAAATAATGTAAACACTGCATATAGGCTCAATTCTGACCTCTTTACTGAAACAGCAACACTGCTCCTGTCAACAGGCATCTGTCAGTTGACTCCTGTCAAAATTTAAACTTGCTGCGTCAGTTAGTTTGTGTTTGACAGCTATTTTTATCAGACTACTCACTAATTTGAGGAGAAAATGGAAAAAAGTGAATTTCGTGTGCTTATTAAGCATTATTTCTTGCGAAAAAAAACCATTACCGAGACCAAGGCTAAGCTTGATAAATACTATGGGGACTCTGCACCATCGATTTCAATGGTAAAAAAGTGGTTTACTGAATTTCGTTGTGGCCGTACAAGCACTGAAGATGCCGAACGTCCTGGACGCCCAGTTGAGGTCTCTACACCCGAAACAATCGAAAAAATTCACGATATGGTGTTGGCCGACCGAAGATTGAAAGTGCGAGAGATTGTGGAAGCCGTAGGGATCTCGCATGGCTCAGTGGTTTCAATTTTGAATGATCACTTGGGCATGAGAAAGCTTTCCGCAAAATGGGTGCCGCGTTTGCTCATAGTCGACCACAAACACATGTGCAGTTGCCATGGCAAAAATCCATGAATTGGGCTATGAATTGCTCCCTCATCCACCCTATTCTCCAGATTTGGCTCCGAGCGACTACTTCTTGTTCCCAAACCTGAAGAAATGGCTTGGTGGAAAAAGATTTGACTCCAATGATGAAGTCATCTCGCAAACAAAGGCCTATTTTGAGGACCTCGACAAATCATTTTTTTTGGAAGGGATAAAAAAATTGGAGAAGCGTTGGACAAAGTGTATAGAGCTCAAGGGAGACTACGTTGAAAAATAAAATTATTTTTTTATCAAAAAATCTGTGTTTTAATCCAAAAGTCACGGACTTATTGACCCGCCCTCGTATAAAACTAATACTATGTCTAACTAGCTGAAGGCCCTAGCTGCTCAAACTAAATATGTAATTATTATCAATGTAATTTAATTCGTCTTTAATAAACTTATAGTGATAATAATATTTTTCTAAGAGTTGAAAACGTTAAAATACTAAGTCATCTTAAACTTCTTCAACCATGACAAAAACTATTGATCTATAGTAGTGTAAACTTATCGAAATTTGTAAACGAAACGTAAATGTTATATAAAAGGAACTAAAAACATGAACCGATAAGCTTTTATGAAACAAGATCTCTAATAATTACATATACCGTCCGTTTTATAAGATCGTATACGGCAAAACTCGTTTATGAAAACCGGTTTGGAAGTGGAATTTGCATTAGCAGATAAAAAAATACTTCTGCTAAGATGCTTTGAATAAAAAAAATTTAAAGAGTGTTCAATTTTTGTCAGATACGGAAGTATTTTAAAATGAGTGTCGCGTTTGCATCACGTTATGAAGCAGTATTCTTGTGCACGCATCCAAAAGGACTGAAAATGTCATACGGATCAGCTGCTAAATAGATGAAAAAGTCAAAAGCATTTGTTAGCAAGTGGGTGCACCGTTATTCCCAAGTTTAAAATGTGGATGATTTGCCGGATCGTGGGTCTACGCCAAAAACAACAAAAAAGCAGGACAAAATGATTCTACGCGTGTTTGAAAAAAATTCTCTTCTATCGTTACGTGGTGGACAAAGGATTTTACGTAAAAGGGGTCTAAATGTGTGTTGTGATACGATACGAAGACGTTTACTAGCCAATAATGTAAAATTTCGAAGCACAATAAAGAAACCACTACTGTCGAAAAAAACACGTAGAAAAACGACTCAGTTGGGCCAAGGACAATTTGGACAGAGATTGGAACAACGTTATTTTTTCGGATGAAGCTTCTTTTTGGGCATGGTCTCCTATCACTCATACCTGGTGTACACAATTCAATAAATTAATCCAGCGGACCGTCAAACACCCGCCAAAGGTGCACGTTTGGAGATGCTTCTCAAAACAAGGATTTGGCAATTTGTTCATGTTTAAAAAAAACTTAAACGCACCCAACATGGTCAAAATTTATAAAAAGGCTTTATTACCATCTGCCCAAAGGTGGTTTAAAAGAAGAAATGAGAATTGGTTACTGCAAGAAGATAATGACCCGAAACATCGCAGTCGTTTGTGCAGTGCGTGGAAACAAGAAAATGACGTCGATGTTTTAGATTGGCCATCACAGTCGCCGGATGCAAATCCCATTGAAAATGCTTGGGCATTCATGAAGTTAAAGCTCCAAGGAAAGAAGATCTCGACGGTCAAATTATTATCACGAAAAATACGAGTTTTATGGAGATCTTGGTCTCAAGATTATGCTATAAGATTAGTAGAAAGCATGCCTCGAAGACTCCAAGCAATTATTGATAATGGAGGAGAGTGGAAAACATATTTATTGAAAAGCATTCAAGTAAAAACCAATACAATTGATTTTTTTTTTATTATTATAAGTTCTTCTTTAATTTTTGTCGTGTACGATATTATCAAACATACTGTATCTAAAATCGCAAAATTTTAGTAGTTTTCATAACGATACAAGCCTATAAACTACGATTTATAGTAAATTTTCTGTTGTATGAAATTGGCAACCTTGTAACTAAATATTTCAATTTATTCGTACGCGTTAAGAATATTTATCTTAATTTTTCAAAGTCTCTTCAACTGATTTGTTGTAGTTTAACTAGAGTTCAACAAAAACAAAATAGGAAATTATTCGCAAATTATAGTTCTTTAGTTCATAATAAGCATAACTTTTGCGCCGAATTCACGAGACTGTTACACGACCACTTTATTTTATTGTACATTTTGAATATAACTCCAATATTTTAACACAAAAACAAAAAAACAAAAATACAATGATTTTAGTCACGGATCTAATTTCTGATACCCTTACCAATAATCATGTTGATATATCATAAACGTTTGTATGAGTGTTTGTTTTTCTTCTTGCTATATTTAACTGCGAACGAGTTTTGGTTTTGGTGCTACATACGTATTATTCGTTTTCCTTACAGAACTTCTTTGCAAAAATGGAGTACATCCTGTTTTATTTGAAGAAAACGACTATGGAAGGAAGAATGAAGGAAAGCTGACAGACAGCGCAGCAGTAATGTAATTCATGTCGGAAATATTCTAGAGGGTAATTAAAAAAACACATTAATAACAAAATAATACATATCAAACTATAATATCCCGTTGCAACAATCATTTAATTACAATCGGTAAATAAAAGATTGATATTTTTTTATTCTTAAAATTATGTAATATAGATGACCTTATTTTAATGCTTATTGCTTTTGTTTATATAAGTAATTAATAAATTTGAAAATTATTTACCTCCCCAAAAATTGTTAAAGCCGGAAGGAAAATTACTTAAGATTAAATCCTCAATTAAAAAAATGTTTGTATATCGCCTATAATGCTGTATATCGCCTTAATTTAAATATTGGACAATAACGATCGTAAGTAAGGATCAGTACTTCAAGTAGGCAGAGAAGGCAAGCTAAGAGTTAGCGTCATTCAATTCGTGGAAACCATTACCATCATTTTTGAATCGGTAGTATATAGAAAAAGAGAAAAAATATTTTTCTTACAGTCATCGACTTACGCTCGACCCGGTTACATCGTTCAACCAACATTGTTCTAATTTCTTTTTGTGCGATCCCTTTACCCAAAGTTCTTATTCAAACCGTTCATATTCTTATCTTCTTCTCGCACGCGTGTGCAAACTAAAACCAATAACAAGTTTAATTAACTAAACAGCAGTGTTATGGCCTCTCTGCCATATGTGCCGTCGTGTTAGAGACATAGATCCTGATCCGGGTTCTTCTTCTTCTTAAAGTGGCGCTACATTCCGGGGTGGACCTGGGCCTCATTCAACAAGCGTCTCCAGCCAGCTGGATTCCTGGCTAGATGTCTCCAGTTTCGCACGTTAAGTTGGCTGAGGTCCCCTTCCACTTGCGTGCGCCACCTGAGTCTTGGCCTTTCTCCACTGCGCTGTTCCTTGGGAGCGGATTCGAAGAATTTTCGGACCGGAGCATTGGTGTTCATACGCTCTTATGACCCAGCCAGCTCAGTCTTTAGATCTTCACTCTTCTGGTAAGGTCGATGTCGCTGTACAGTCCGTAGAGTTTATTGTTGTATCTCCTCCTCTGCTAATCAAGTTGTGTGTTGTTGGTGTCGTTGTCTGTTTTATAGCGGAGCCTATAAAAGTCCTTAACTACCTCAAAGTTATATCTGTCTAGGATGACGTTCTGCCCGATACGTCGGTGTTGGTTGTCCTGTTTGCTTGACAGCATATTCTTGGTCTTGCCCTTGTTGACCGCTAAACCTATTTTCGCCGCTCCCATCTCAATACTCGCGAAAGCGCCACTGACATCACGTTGCTTTCTTCCGATTATATCAATATCGTCGGCGTATGCGAGTAGTTGCACGGACTTTTGAAGGATAGTGCCTCTTGTGTTTGCTCGTGAGTCTTGCACTATTCCTTTAAGTATGATGTTGAAGAAATCCCATGACAACGTATCGCCTTGTCTAAATCTTTTCTTGACATCACGGACGGTGAGACCTTAACCGACCTTGATGGAGCAGCGTACATTTTCCATCGTCATCCTGCATAGACGGACAAGTTTGGCAATGATGCCAAACTATTCGCTATTGTTAGCTCATTCGTAGGTCATTGTCAGAACATTTGTAGACCTGACAATATTGTCCTTTATTAAAAAGTTGAATTTATCGTTATTTTTGTATTCTGATATCATGACTAATGTACATATGTAATGGAAAACTCACAAAGTTTCTTTCTGAAACTTTCGGCTTTCCTTACTTGGATATGCCTTTATAGGTTATTTCGAAGCAATTGAACAAATTATCTTTCCGATTCATAAATTTTCCTTTAAATTGGCATTCAATCGTTAGTGCATATTTTACTATAAATGCATATTTAGCATATTCTTGCATATTTTTAATAATAAATGCATATTTTCGAAGAAAAAAAATTAACCCAAAATTTAAGAACAAACAAAACCGTAAAAATGCACACTCACCATTAAACTTCTAACGTCGTTTAATGTAAGGCATTTACATTGAGTTGCGTCGACGGAGATTATATAGAAAACCTAACCATTGAAGAAAGAAAGATGTGTTCTTGGAAATGCACCTATTACGCCAGTTGACGTCGAGCGATTCTTCTCGATATACAAAACTTTTCAAAGACCGAATCGCCAAAGTTTCACCTTTAAAATTTTTATCATTTATAAAATGAGAATTTTGAAAACCTAAATTAAATTTTAAAATAATGGTATTTCGGTTATTTAATTTTTCAAATGAAGATCTTTATATTTTGTTAACCTGGACACGTTGTTATCAAGGGAAACGAAAACGCAGACTCCGCAGCTGATTCGGCCAAAAGAGCCCCAGTATATACATTTAACACCTTCACTAAACAAGATCTGACTAAACTCGTTTTATCAGCAACGAGGATCAAAATTGAAAATGAATGCAGCTTGTACCACCACCACTATAAGAAAGTTAACCCTTTAAAACACAGCCCTGTATATCCCACTAACAGTCCTAAACACAAAATCTCAAATTTTGTGCGCTTAAGACTTGGGCACACTTCAGCAACACATCAGCATCTTCTTGTGAAAAACAGTCCCCCACTCTGCCCTCCCTGTCACACCGCATAAGACTTAACACACATCTTAGAAAACTGCTCTCTAACAAAACCAATTATAAGCACTATATTTAAAAATAATTCGATTTACGATATACTAAAAAACCCTAACTTTACCAATATTGAGAATATCTCAAAATTTCTAACAAAAACAAACATTAAAAAGTCTCCGCAACTAGGCTCGTTTACTTTAATAATACCATGTAATTTTAATTACCTGTTAATTAATAAATAATAATAATAATTAATTAATATTATTGTTTTTTTAAGTTCTTAAAATAAAAAGAAATTTTTTTTAAAAATTAGATAGCATGTTTTTTTTTGTTTTTCATCAAAAAATGGAAAGTTTAACACGGTCGTACTGTTTAACTGGTCGCTTTAGCCAATGGTCGTTGAATCCGACTGTTCTAAAATAGAAAGATGACTTGTGCAAAAACCAACCACGTGGGGGAAAATTTGTTGTTAAAAGTGACTGGTCGTTATAAACCACGTCGTTATAGGTGGTTTTAATTGCGTAATTAAAGTGCATATTTCCCATTTTTGAGAGCATATTTTGCGTTTTTAAGTGAATGAAAATCCTAGCCCTACTCTTAAATTGCATGAGGAATCAAAAAGTACATATGCCGCTTAGTGAATCTTACAGGCATCGAGTTTGAAAACTGTCGACTTAAATTTACTGTGAATCTTTAATTTGTAGTAATTGATAATTTCAAAAATGTACATAGTACTTAATATAAGTCATCTCATTTCATGTAAGCAGATATTATTAACTTGTAAAACTATTCCTCAAAAAAAATTTATCCGATTTTTTTTTATCCAAAATCACATACGAAAATAATGTAAACACTGCATATAGGCTCAATTCTGACCTCTTTACTGAAACAGCAACACTGCTCCTGTCAACAGGCATCTGTCAGTTGACTCCTGTCAAAATTTAAACTTGCTGCGTCAGTTAGTTTGTGTTTGACAGCTATTTTTATCAGACTACTCACTAATTTGAGGAGAAAATGGAAAAAAGTGAATTTCGTGTGCTTATTAAGCATTATTTCTTGCGAAAAAAAACCATTACCGAGACCAAGGCTAAGCTTGATAAATACTATGGGGACTCTGCACCATCGATTTCAATGGTAAAAAAGTGGTTTACTGAATTTCGTTGTGGCCGTACAAGCACTGAAGATGCCGAACGTCCTGGACGCCCAGTTGAGGTCTCTACACCCGAAACAATCGAAAAAATTCACGATATGGTGTTGGCCGACCGAAGATTGAAAGTGCGAGAGATTGTGGAAGCCGTAGGGATCTCGCATGGCTCAGTGGTTTCAATTTTGAATGATCACTTGGGCATGAGAAAGCTTTCCGCAAAATGGGTGCCGCGTTTGCTCATAGTCGACCACAAACACATGTGCAGTTGCCATGGCAAAAATCCATGAATTGGGCTATGAATTGCTCCCTCATCCACCCTATTCTCCAGATTTGGCTCCGAGCGACTACTTCTTGTTCCCAAACCTGAAGAAATGGCTTGGTGGAAAAAGATTTGACTCCAATGATGAAGTCATCTCGCAAACAAAGGCCTATTTTGAGGACCTCGACAAATCATTTTTTTTGGAAGGGATAAAAAAATTGGAGAAGCGTTGGACAAAGTGTATAGAGCTCAAGGGAGACTACGTTGAAAAATAAAATTATTTTTTTATCAAAAAATCTGTGTTTTAATCCAAAAGTCACGGACTTATTGACCCGCCCTCGTATAAAACTAATACTATGTCTAACTAGCTGAAGGCCCTAGCTGCTCAAACTAAATATGTAATTATTATCAATGTAATTTAATTCGTCTTTAATAAACTTATAGTGATAATAATATTTTTCTAAGAGTTGAAAACGTTAAAATACTAAGTCATCTTAAACTTCTTCAACCATGACAAAAACTATTGATCTATAGTAGTGTAAACTTATCGAAATTTGTAAACGAAACGTAAATGTTATATAAAAGGAACTAAAAACATGAACCGATAAGCTTTTATGAAACAAGATCTCTAATAATTACATATACCGTCCGTTTTATAAGATCGTATACGGCAAAACTCGTTTATGAAAACCGGTTTGGAAGTGGAATTTGCATTAGCAGATAAAAAAATACTTCTGCTAAGATGCTTTGAATAAAAAAAATTTAAAGAGTGTTCAATTTTTGTCAGATACGGAAGTATTTTAAAATGAGTGTCGCGTTTGCATCACGTTATGAAGCAGTATTCTTGTGCACGCATCCAAAAGGACTGAAAATGTCATACGGATCAGCTGCTAAATAGATGAAAAAGTCAAAAGCATTTGTTAGCAAGTGGGTGCACCGTTATTCCCAAGTTTAAAATGTGGATGATTTGCCGGATCGTGGGTCTACGCCAAAAACAACAAAAAAGCAGGACAAAATGATTCTACGCGTGTTTGAAAAAAATTCTCTTCTATCGTTACGTGGTGGACAAAGGATTTTACGTAAAAGGGGTCTAAATGTGTGTTGTGATACGATACGAAGACGTTTACTAGCCAATAATGTAAAATTTCGAAGCACAATAAAGAAACCACTACTGTCGAAAAAAACACGTAGAAAAACGACTCAGTTGGGCCAAGGACAATTTGGACAGAGATTGGAACAACGTTATTTTTTCGGATGAAGCTTCTTTTTGGGCATGGTCTCCTATCACTCATACCTGGTGTACTCAATCCAATAAATTAATCCAGCGGACCGTCAAACACCCGCCAAAGGTGCACGTTTGGAGATGCTTCTCAAAACAAGGATTTGGCAATTTGTTCATGTTTACAAAAAACTTAAACGCACCCAACATGGTCAAAATTTATAAAAAGGCTTTATTACCATCTGCCCAAAGGTGGTTTAAAAGAAGAAATGAGAATTGGTTACTGCAAGAAGATAATGACCCGAAACATCGCAGTCGTTTGTGCAGTGCGTGGAAACAAGAAAATGACGTCGATGTTTTAGATTGGCCATCACAGTCGCCGGATGCAAATCCCATTGAAAATGCTTGGGCATTCATGAAGTTAAAGCTCCAAGGAAAGAAGATCTCGACGGTCAAATTATTATCACGAAAAATACGAGTTTTATGGAGATCTTGGTCTCAAGATTATGCTATAAGATTAGTAGAAAGCATGCCTCGAAGACTCCAAGCAATTATTGATAATGGAGGAGAGTGGAAAACATATTTATTGAAAAGCATTCAAGTAAAAACCAATACAATTGATTTTTTTTTTATTATTATAAGTTCTTCTTTAATTTTTGTCGTGTACGATATTATCAAACATACTGTATCTAAAATCGCAAAATTTTAGTAGTTTTCATAACGATACAAGCCTATAAACTACGATTTATAGTAAATTTTCTGTTGTATGAAATTGGCAACCTTGTAACTAAATATTTCAATTTATTCGTACGCGTTAAGAATATTTATCTTAATTTTTCAAAGTCTCTTCAACTGATTTGTTGTAGTTTAACTAGAGTTCAACAAAAACAAAATAGGAAATTATTCGCAAATTATAGTTCTTTAGTTCATAATAAGCATAACTTTTGCGCCGAATTCACGAGACTGTTACACGACCACTTTATTTTATTGTACATTTTGAATATAACTCCAATATTTTAACACAAAAACAAAAAAACAAAAATACAATGATTTTAGTCACGGATCTAATTTCTGATACCCTTACCAATAATCATGTTGATATATCATAAACGTTTGTATGAGTGTTTGTTTTTCTTCTTGCTATATTTAACTGCGAACGAGTTTTGGTTTTGGTGCTACATACGTATTATTCGTTTTCCTTACAGAACTTCTTTGCAAAAATGGAGTACATCCTGTTTTATTTGAAGAAAACGACTATGGAAGGAAGAATGAAGGAAAGCTGACAGACAGCGCAGCAGTAATGTAATTCATGTCGGAAATATTCTAGAGGGTAATTAAAAAAACACATTAATAACAAAATAATACATATCAAACTATAATATCCCGTTGCAACAATCATTTAATTACAATCGGTAAATAAAAGATTGATATTTTTTTATTCTTAAAATTATGTAATATAGATGACCTTATTTTAATGCTTATTGCTTTTGTTTATATAAGTAATTAATAAATTTGAAAATTATTTACCTCCCCAAAAATTGTTAAAGCCGGAAGGAAAATTACTTAAGATTAAATCCTCAATTAAAAAAATGTTTGTATATCGCCTATAATGCTGTATATCGCCTTAATTTAAATATTGGACAATAACGATCGTAAGTAAGGATCAGTACTTCAAGTAGGCAGAGAAGGCAAGCTAAGAGTTAGCGTCATTCAATTCGTGGAAACCATTACCATCATTTTTGAATCGGTAGTATATAGAAAAAGAGAAAAAATATTTTTCTTACAGTCATCGACTTACGCTCGACCCGGTTACATCGTTCAACCAACATTGTTCTAATTTCTTTTTGTGCGATCCCTTTACCCAAAGTTCTTATTCAAACCGTTCATATTCTTATCTTCTTCTCGCACGCGTGTGCAAACTAAAACCAATAACAAGTTTAATTAACTAAACAGCAGTGTTATGGCCTCTCTGCCATATGTGCCGTCGTGTTAGAGACATAGATCCTGATCCGGGTTCTTCTTCTTCTTAAAGTGGCGCTACATTCCGGGGTGGACCTGGGCCTCATTCAACAAGCGTCTCCAGCCAGCTGGATTCCTGGCTAGATGTCTCCAGTTTCGCACGTTAAGTTGGCTGAGGTCCCCTTCCACTTGCGTGCGCCACCTGAGTCTTGGCCTTTCTCCACTGCGCTGTTCCTTGGGAGCGGATTCGAAGAATTTTCGGACCGGAGCATTGGTGTTCATACGCTCTTATGACCCAGCCAGCTCAGTCTTTAGATCTTCACTCTTCTGGTAAGGTCGATGTCGCTGTACAGTCCGTAGAGTTTATTGTTGTATCTCCTCCTCTGCTAATCAAGTTGTGTGTTGTTGGTGTCGTTGTCTGTTTTATAGCGGAGCCTATAAAAGTCCTTAACTACCTCAAAGTTATATCTGTCTAGGATGACGTTCTGCCCGATACGTCGGTGTTGGTTGTCCTGTTTGCTTGACAGCATATTCTTGGTCTTGCCCTTGTTGACCGCTAAACCTATTTTCGCCGCTCCCATCTCAATACTCGCGAAAGCGCCACTGACATCACGTTGCTTTCTTCCGATTATATCAATATCGTCGGCGTATGCGAGTAGTTGCACGGACTTTTGAAGGATAGTGCCTCTTGTGTTTGCTCGTGAGTCTTGCACTATTCCTTTAAGTATGATGTTGAAGAAATCCCATGACAACGTATCGCCTTGTCTAAATCTTTTCTTGACATCACGGACGGTGAGACCTTAACCGACCTTGATGGAGCAGCGTACATTTTCCATCGTCATCCTGCATAGACGGACAAGTTTGGCAATGATGCCAAACTATTCGCTATTGTTAGCTCATTCGTAGGTCATTGTCAGAACATTTGTAGACCTGACAATATTGTCCTTTATTAAAAAGTTGAATTTATCGTTATTTTTGTATTCTGATATCATGACTAATGTACATATGTAATGGAAAACTCACAAAGTTTCTTTCTGAAACTTTCGGCTTTCCTTACTTGGATATGCCTTTATAGGTTATTTCGAAGCAATTGAACAAGTTATCTTTCCGATTCATGAATTTTCCTTTAAATTGACATTCAATCGTTAGTGCATATTTTACTATAAATGCATATTTAGCATATTCTTGCATATTTTTAATAATAAATGCATATTTTTGAAGAAAAAAAATTAACCCAAAATTTAAGAAAAAACAAAACCGTAAAAATGCACACGCACCATTAAACTTCGAACGTCGTTTAATGTAAGGCATTTACATTGAGTTGCGTCGACGGAGATTATATAGAAAACCTAACCATTGAAGAAAGAAAGATGTGTTCTTGGAAATGCACCTATTACGCCAGTTGACGTCGAGCGATTCTTCTCGATATACAAAACTTTTCAAAGACCGAATCGCCAAAGTTTCACCTTTAAAATTTTTATCATTTATAAAATGAGAATTTTGAAAACCTAAATTAAATTTTAAAATAATGGTATTTCGGTTATTTAATTTTTCAAATGAAGATCTTTATATTTTGTTAACCTGGACACGTTGGTATCAGGGGAAACGAAAACGCAGACTCCGCAGCTGATTCGGCCAAAAGAGCCCCAGTATATACATTTAACACCTTCACTAAACAAGATCTGACTAAACTCGTTTTATCAGCAACGAGGATCAAAATTGAAAATGAATGCAGCTTGTACCACCACCACTATAAGAAAGTTAACCCTTTAAAACACAGCCCTGTATATCCCACTAACAGTCCTAAACACAAAATCTCAAATTTTGTGCGCTTAAGACTTGGGCACACTTCAGCAACACATCAGCATCTTCTTGTGAAAAACAGTCCCCCACTCTGCCCTCCCTGTCACACCGCATAAGACTTAACACACATCTTAGAAAACTGCTCTCTAACAAAACCAATTATAAGCACTATATTTAAAAATAATTCGATTTACGATATACTAAAAAACCCTAACTTTACCAATATTGAGAATATCTCAAAATTTCTAACAAAAACAAACATTAAAAAGTCTCCGCAACTAGGCTCGTTTACTTTAATAATACCATGTAATTTTAATTACCTGTTAATTAATAAATAATAATAATAATTAATTAATATTATTGTTTTTTTAAGTTCTTAAAATAAAAAGAAATTTTTTTTAAAAATTAGATAGCATGTTTTTTTTTTGTTTTTCATCAAAAAATGGAAAGTTTAACACGGTCGTACTGTTTAACTGGTCGCTTTAGCCAATGGTCGTTGAATCCGACTTTTCTAAAATAGAAAGATGACTTGTGCAAAAACCAACCACGTGGGGGAAAATTTGTTGTTAAAAGTGGTCGTTATAAACCACGTTGTTATAGGTGGTTTTAAATGCGTAATTAAAGTGCATATTTCCCATTTTTGAGAGCATATTTTGCGTTTTTAAGTGAATGAAAATCCTAGCCCTACTCTTAAATTGCATGAGGAATCAAAAAGTACATATGCCGCTTAGTGAATCTTACAGGCATCGAGTTTGAAAACTGTCGACTTAAATTTACTGTGAATCTTTAATTTGTAGTAATTGATAATTTCAAAAATGTACATAGTACTTAATATAAGTCATCTCATTTCATGTAAGCAGATATTATTAACTTGTAAAACTATTCCTCAAAAAAAATTTATCCGATTTTTTTTTATCCAAAATCACATACGAAAATAATGTAAACACTGCATATAGGCTCAATTCTGACCTCTTTACTGAAACAGCAACACTGCTCCTGTCAACAGGCATCTGTCAGTTGACTCCTGTCAAAATTTAAACTTGCTGCGTCAGTTAGTTTGTGTTTGACAGCTATTTTTATCAGACTACTCACTAATTTGAGGAGAAAATGGAAAAAAGTGAATTTCGTGTGCTTATTAAGCATTATTTCTTGCGAAAAAAAACCATTACCGAGACCAAGGCTAAGCTTGATAAATACTATGGGGACTCTGCACCATCGATTTCAATGGTAAAAAAGTGGTTTACTGAATTTCGTTGTGGCCGTACAAGCACTGAAGATGCCGAACGTCCTGGACGCCCAGTTGAGGTCTCTACACCCGAAACAATCGAAAAAATTCACGATATGGTGTTGGCCGACCGAAGATTGAAAGTGCGAGAGATTGTGGAAGCCGTAGGGATCTCGCATGGCTCAGTGGTTTCAATTTTGAATGATCACTTGGGCATGAGAAAGCTTTCCGCAAAATGGGTGCCGCGTTTGCTCATAGTCGACCACAAACACATGTGCAGTTGCCATGGCAAAAATCCATGAATTGGGCTATGAATTGCTCCCTCATCCACCCTATTCTCCAGATTTGGCTCCGAGCGACTACTTCTTGTTCCCAAACCTGAAGAAATGGCTTGGTGGAAAAAGATTTGACTCCAATGATGAAGTCATCTCGCAAACAAAGGCCTATTTTGAGGACCTCGACAAATCATTTTTTTTGGAAGGGATAAAAAAATTGGAGAAGCGTTGGACAAAGTGTATAGAGCTCAAGGGAGACTACGTTGAAAAATAAAATTATTTTTTTATCAAAAAATCTGTGTTTTAATCCAAAAGTCACGGACTTATTGACCCGCCCTCGTATAAAACTAATACTATGTCTAACTAGCTGAAGGCCCTAGCTGCTCAAACTAAATATGTAATTATTATCAATGTAATTTAATTCGTCTTTAATAAACTTATAGTGATAATAATATTTTTCTAAGAGTTGAAAACGTTAAAATACTAAGTCATCTTAAACTTCTTCAACCATGACAAAAACTATTGATCTATAGTAGTGTAAACTTATCGAAATTTGTAAACGAAACGTAAATGTTATATAAAAGGAACTAAAAACATGAACCGATAAGCTTTTATGAAACAAGATCTCTAATAATTACATATACCGTCCGTTTTATAAGATCGTATACGGCAAAACTCGTTTATGAAAACCGGTTTGGAAGTGGAATTTGCATTAGCAGATAAAAAAATACTTCTGCTAAGATGCTTTCAATAAAAAAAATTTAAAGAGTGTTCAATTTTTGTCAGATACGGAAGTATTTTAAAATGAGTGTCGCGTTTGCATCACGTTATGAAGCAGTATTCTTGTGCACGCATCCAAAAGGACTGAAAATGTCATACGGATCAGCTGCTAAATAGATGAAAAAGTCAAAAGCATTTGTTAGCAAGTGGGTGCACCGTTATTCCCAAGTTTAAAATGTGGATGATTTGCCGGATCGTGGGTCTACGCCAAAAACAACAAAAAAGCAGGACAAAATGATTCTACGCGTGTTTGAAAAAAATTCTCTTCTATCGTTACGTGGTGGACAAAGGATTTTACGTAAAAGGGGTCTAAATGTGTGTTGTGATACGATACGAAGACGTTTACTAGCCAATAATGTAAAATTTCGAAGCACAATAAAGAAACCACTACTGTCGAAAAAAACACGTAGAAAAACGACTCAGTTGGGCCAAGGACAATTTGGACAGAGATTGGAACAACGTTATTTTTTCGGATGAAGCTTCTTTTTGGGCATGGTCTCCTATCACTCATACCTGGTGTACTCAATCCAATAAATTAATCCAGCGGACCATCAAACACCCGCCAAAGGTGCACGTTTGGAGATGCTTCTCAAAACAAGGATTTGGCAATTTGTTCATGTTTACAAAAAACTTAAACGCACCCAACATGGTCAAAATTTATAAAAAGGCTTTATTACCATCTGCCCAAAGGTGGTTTAAAAGAAGAAATGAGAATTGGTTACTGCAAGAAGATAATGACCCGAAACATCGCAGTCGTTTGTGCAGTGCGTGGAAACAAGAAAATGACGTCGATGTTTTAGATTGGCCATCACAGTCGCCGGATGCAAATCCCATTGAAAATGCTTGGGCATTCATGAAGTTAAAGCTCCAAGGAAAGAAGATCTCGACGGTCAAATTATTATCACGAAAAATACGAGTTTTATGGAGATCTTGGTCTCAAGATTATGCTATAAGATTAGTAGAAAGCATGCCTCGAAGACTCCAAGCAATTATTGATAATGGAGGAGAGTGGAAAACATATTTATTGAAAAGCATTCAAGTAAAAACCAATACAATTGATTTTTTTTTTATTATTATAAGTTCTTCTTTAATTTTTGTCGTGTACGATATTATCAAACATACTGTATCTAAAATCGCAAAATTTTAGTAGTTTTCATAACGATACAAGCCTATAAACTACGATTTATAGTAAATTTTCTGTTGTATGAAATTGGCAACCTTGTAACTAAATATTTCAATTTATTCGTACGCGTTAAGAATATTTATCTTAATTTTTCAAAGTCTCTTCAACTGATTTGTTGTAGTTTAACTAGAGTTCAACAAAAACAAAATAGGAAATTATTCGCAAATTATAGTTCTTTAGTTCATAATAAGCATAACTTTTGCGCCGAATTCACGAGACTGTTACACGACCACTTTATTTTATTGTACATTTTGAATATAACTCCAATATTTTAACACAAAAACAAAAAAACAAAAATACAATGATTTTAGTCACGGATCTAATTTCTGATACCCTTACCAATAATCATGTTGATATATCATAAACGTTTGTATGAGTGTTTGTTTTTCTTCTTGCTATATTTAACTGCGAACGAGTTTTGGTTTTGGTGCTACATACGTATTATTCGTTTTCCTTACAGAACTTCTTTGCAAAAATGGAGTACATCCTGTTTTATTTGAAGAAAACGACTATGGAAGGAAGAATGAAGGAAAGCTGACAGACAGCGCAGCAGTAATGTAATTCATGTCGGAAATATTCTAGAGGGTAATTAAAAAAACACATTAATAACAAAATAATACATATCAAACTATAATATCCCGTTGCAACAATCATTTAATTACAATCGGTAAATAAAAGATTGATATTTTTTTATTCTTAAAATTATGTAATATAGATGACCTTATTTTAATGCTTATTGCTTTTGTTTATATAAGTAATTAATAAATTTGAAAATTATTTACCTCCCCAAAAATTGTTAAAGCCGGAAGGAAAATTACTTAAGATTAAATCCTCAATTAAAAAAATGTTTGTATATCGCCTATAATGCTGTATATCGCCTTAATTTAAATATTGGACAATAACGATCGTAAGTAAGGATCAGTACTTCAAGTAGGCAGAGAAGGCAAGCTAAGAGTTAGCGTCATTCAATTCGTGGAAACCATTACCATCATTTTTGAATCGGTAGTATATAGAAAAAGAGAAAAAATATTTTTCTTACAGTCATCGACTTACGCTCGACCCGGTTACATCGTTCAACCAACATTGTTCTAATTTCTTTTTGTGCGATCCCTTTACCCAAAGTTCTTATTCAAACCGTTCATATTCTTATCTTCTTCTCGCACGCGTGTGCAAACTAAAACCAATAACAAGTTTAATTAACTAAACAGCAGTGTTATGGCCTCTCTGCCATATGTGCCGTCGTGTTAGAGACATAGATCCTGATCCGGGTTCTTCTTCTTCTTAAAGTGGCGCTACATTCCGGGGTGGACCTGGGCCTCATTCAACAAGCGTCTCCAGCCAGCTGGATTCCTGGCTAGATGTCTCCAGTTTCGCACGTTAAGTTGGCTGAGGTCCCCTTCCACTTGCGTGCGCCACCTGAGTCTTGGCCTTTCTCCACTGCGCTGTTCCTTGGGAGCGGATTCGAAGAATTTTCGGACCGGAGCATTGGTGTTCATACGCTCTTATGACCCAGCCAGCTCAGTCTTTAGATCTTCACTCTTCTGGTAAGGTCGATGTCGCTGTACAGTCCGTAGAGTTTATTGTTGTATCTCCTCCTCTGCTAATCAAGTTGTGTGTTGTTGGTGTCGTTGTCTGTTTTATAGCGGAGCCTATAAAAGTCCTTAACTACCTCAAAGTTATATCTGTCTAGGATGACGTTCTGCCCGATACGTCGGTGTTGGTTGTCCTGTTTGCTTGACAGCATATTCTTGGTCTTGCCCTTGTTGACCGCTAAACCTATTTTCGCCGCTCCCATCTCAATACTCGCGAAAGCCCCACTGACATCACGTTGCTTTCTTCCGATTATATCAATATCGTCGGCGTATGCGAGTAGTTGCACGGACTTTTGAAGGATAGTGCCTCTTGTGTTTGCTCGTGAGTCTTGCACTATTCCTTTAAGTATGATGTTGAAGAAATCCCATGACAACGTATCGCCTTGTCTAAATCTTTTCTTGACATCACGGACGGTGAGACCTTAACCGACCTTGATGGAGCAGCGTACATTTTCCATCGTCATCCTGCATAGACGGACAAGTTTGGCAATGATGCCAAACTATTCGCTATTGTTAGCTCATTCGTAGGTCATTGTCAGAACATTTGTAGACCTGACAATATTGTCCTTTATTAAAAAGTTGAATTTATCGTTATTTTTGTATTCTGATATCATGACTAATGTACATATGTAATGGAAAACTCACAAAGTTTCTTTCTGAAACTTTCGGCTTTCCTTACTTGGATATGCCTTTATAGGTTATTTCGAAGCAATTGAACAAGTTATCTTTCCGATTCATGAATTTTCCTTTAAATTGACATTCAATCGTTAGTGCATATTTTACTATAAATGCATATTTAGCATATTCTTGCATATTTTTAATAATAAATGCATATTTTTGAAGAAAAAAAATTAACCCAAAATTTAAGAAAAAACAAAACCGTAAAAATGCACACGCACCATTAAACTTCGAACGTCGTTTAATGTAAGGCATTTACATTGAGTTGCGTCGACGGAGATTATATAGAAAACCTAACCATTGAAGAAAGAAAGATGTGTTCTTGGAAATGCACCTATTACGCCAGTTGACGTCGAGCGATTCTTCTCGATATACAAAACTTTTCAAAGACCGAATCGCCAAAGTTTCACCTTTAAAATTTTTATCATTTATAAAATGAGAATTTTGAAAACCTAAATTAAATTTTAAAATAATGGTATTTCGGTTATTTAATTTTTCAAATGAAGATCTTTATATTTTGTTAACCTGGACACGTTGGTATCAGGGGAAACGAAAACGCAGACTCCGCAGCTGATTCGGCCAAAAGAGCCCCAGTATATACATTTAACACCTTCACTAAACAAGATCTGACTAAACTCGTTTTATCAGCAACGAGGATCAAAATTGAAAATGAATGCAGCTTGTACCACCACCACTATAAGAAAGTTAACCCTTTAAAACACAGCCCTGTATATCCCACTAACAGTCCTAAACACAAAATCTCAAATTTTGTGCGCTTAAGACTTGGGCACACTTCAGCAACACATCAGCATCTTCTTGTGAAAAACAGTCCCCCACTCTGCCCTCCCTGTCACACCGCATAAGACTTAACACACATCTTAGAAAACTGCTCTCTAACAAAACCAATTATAAGCACTATATTTAAAAATAATTCGATTTACGATATACTAAAAAACCCTAACTTTACCAATATTGAGAATATCTCAAAATTTCTAACAAAAACAAACATTAAAAAGTCTCCGCAACTAGGCTCGTTTACTTTAATAATACCATGTAATTTTAATTACCTGTTAATTAATAAATAATAATAATAATTAATTAATATTATTGTTTTTTTAAGTTCTTAAAATAAAAAGAAATTTTTTTTAAAAATTAGATAGCATGTTTTTTTTTTGTTTTTCATCAAAAAATGGAAAGTTTAACACGGTCGTACTGTTTAACTGGTCGCTTTAGCCAATGGTCGTTGAATCCGACTTTTCTAAAATAGAAAGATGACTTGTGCAAAAACCAACCACGTGGGGGAAAATTTGTTGTTAAAAGTGGTCGTTATAAACCACGTTGTTATAGGTGGTTTTAAATGCGTAATTAAAGTGCATATTTCCCATTTTTGAGAGCATATTTTGCGTTTTTAAGTGAATGAAAATCCTAGCCCTACTCTTAAATTGCATGAGGAATCAAAAAGTACATATGCCGCTTAGTGAATCTTACAGGCATCGAGTTTGAAAACTGTCGACTTAAATTTACTGTGAATCTTTAATTTGTAGTAATTGATAATTTCAAAAATGTACATAGTACTTAATATAAGTCATCTCATTTCATGTAAGCAGATATTATTAACTTGTAAAACTATTCCTCAAAAAAAATTTATCCGATTTTTTTTTATCCAAAATCACATACGAAAATAATGTAAACACTGCATATAGGCTCAATTCTGACCTCTTTACTGAAACAGCAACACTGCTCCTGTCAACAGGCATCTGTCAGTTGACTCCTGTCAAAATTTAAACTTGCTGCGTCAGTTAGTTTGTGTTTGACAGCTATTTTTATCAGACTACTCACTAATTTGAGGAGAAAATGGAAAAAAGTGAATTTCGTGTGCTTATTAAGCATTATTTCTTGCGAAAAAAAACCATTACCGAGACCAAGGCTAAGCTTGATAAATACTATGGGGACTCTGCACCATCGATTTCAATGGTAAAAAAGTGGTTTACTGAATTTCGTTGTGGCCGTACAAGCACTGAAGATGCCGAACGTCCTGGACGCCCAGTTGAGGTCTCTACACCCGAAACAATCGAAAAAATTCACGATATGGTGTTGGCCGACCGAAGATTGAAAGTGCGAGAGATTGTGGAAGCCGTAGGGATCTCGCATGGCTCAGTGGTTTCAATTTTGAATGATCACTTGGGCATGAGAAAGCTTTCCGCAAAATGGGTGCCGCGTTTGCTCATAGTCGACCACAAACACATGTGCAGTTGCCATGGCAAAAATCCATGAATTGGGCTATGAATTGCTCCCTCATCCACCCTATTCTCCAGATTTGGCTCCGAGCGACTACTTCTTGTTCCCAAACCTGAAGAAATGGCTTGGTGGAAAAAGATTTGACTCCAATGATGAAGTCATCTCGCAAACAAAGGCCTATTTTGAGGACCTCGACAAATCATTTTTTTTGGAAGGGATAAAAAAATTGGAGAAGCGTTGGACAAAGTGTATAGAGCTCAAGGGAGACTACGTTGAAAAATAAAATTATTTTTTTATCAAAAAATCTGTGTTTTAATCCAAAAGTCACGGACTTATTGACCCGCCCTCGTATAAAACTAATACTATGTCTAACTAGCTGAAGGCCCTAGCTGCTCAAACTAAATATGTAATTATTATCAATGTAATTTAATTCGTCTTTAATAAACTTATAGTGATAATAATATTTTTCTAAGAGTTGAAAACGTTAAAATACTAAGTCATCTTAAACTTCTTCAACCATGACAAAAACTATTGATCTATAGTAGTGTAAACTTATCGAAATTTGTAAACGAAACGTAAATGTTATATAAAAGGAACTAAAAACATGAACCGATAAGCTTTTATGAAACAAGATCTCTAATAATTACATATACCGTCCGTTTTATAAGATCGTATACGGCAAAACTCGTTTATGAAAACCGGTTTGGAAGTGGAATTTGCATTAGCAGATAAAAAAATACTTCTGCTAAGATGCTTTCAATAAAAAAAATTTAAAGAGTGTTCAATTTTTGTCAGATACGGAAGTATTTTAAAATGAGTGTCGCGTTTGCATCACGTTATGAAGCAGTATTCTTGTGCACGCATCCAAAAGGACTGAAAATGTCATACGGATCAGCTGCTAAATAGATGAAAAAGTCAAAAGCATTTGTTAGCAAGTGGGTGCACCGTTATTCCCAAGTTTAAAATGTGGATGATTTGCCGGATCGTGGGTCTACGCCAAAAACAACAAAAAAGCAGGACAAAATGATTCTACGCGTGTTTGAAAAAAATTCTCTTCTATCGTTACGTGGTGGACAAAGGATTTTACGTAAAAGGGGTCTAAATGTGTGTTGTGATACGATACGAAGACGTTTACTAGCCAATAATGTAAAATTTCGAAGCACAATAAAGAAACCACTACTGTCGAAAAAAACACGTAGAAAAACGACTCAGTTGGGCCAAGGACAATTTGGACAGAGATTGGAACAACGTTATTTTTTCGGATGAAGCTTCTTTTTGGGCATGGTCTCCTATCACTCATACCTGGTGTACTCAATCCAATAAATTAATCCAGCGGACCGTCAAACACCCGCCAAAGGTGCACGTTTGGAGATGCTTCTCAAAACAAGGATTTGGCAATTTGTTCATGTTTACAAAAAACTTAAACGCACCCAACATGGTCAAAATTTATAAAAAGGCTTTATTACCATCTGCCCAAAGGTGGTTTAAAAGAAGAAATGAGAATTGGTTACTGCAAGAAGATAATGACCCGAAACATCGCAGTCGTTTGTGCAGTGCGTGGAAACAAGAAAATGACGTCGATGTTTTAGATTGGCCATCACAGTCGCCGGATGCAAATCCCATTGAAAATGCTTGGGCATTCATGAAGTTAAAGCTCCAAGGAAAGAAGATCTCGACGGTCAAATTATTATCACGAAAAATACGAGTTTTATGGAGATCTTGGTCTCAAGATTATGCTATAAGATTAGTAGAAAGCATGCCTCGAAGACTCCAAGCAATTATTGATAATGGAGGAGAGTGGAAAACATATTTATTGAAAAGCATTCAAGTAAAAACCAATACAATTGATTTTTTTTTTATTATTATAAGTTCTTCTTTAATTTTTGTCGTGTACGATATTATCAAACATACTGTATCTAAAATCGCAAAATTTTAGTAGTTTTCATAACGATACAAGCCTATAAACTACGATTTATAGTAAATTTTCTGTTGTATGAAATTGGCAACCTTGTAACTAAATATTTCAATTTATTCGTACGCGTTAAGAATATTTATCTTAATTTTTCAAAGTCTCTTCAACTGATTTGTTGTAGTTTAACTAGAGTTCAACAAAAACAAAATAGGAAATTATTCGCAAATTATAGTTCTTTAGTTCATAATAAGCATAACTTTTGCGCCGAATTCACGAGACTGTTACACGACCACTTTATTTTATTGTACATTTTGAATATAACTCCAATATTTTAACACAAAAACAAAAAAACAAAAATACAATGATTTTAGTCACGGATCTAATTTCTGATACCCTTACCAATAATCATGTTGATATATCATAAACGTTTGTATGAGTGTTTGTTTTTCTTCTTGCTATATTTAACTGCGAACGAGTTTTGGTTTTGGTGCTACATACGTATTATTCGTTTTCCTTACAGAACTTCTTTGCAAAAATGGAGTACATCCTGTTTTATTTGAAGAAAACGACTATGGAAGGAAGAATGAAGGAAAGCTGACAGACAGCGCAGCAGTAATGTAATTCATGTCGGAAATATTCTAGAGGGTAATTAAAAAAACACATTAATAACAAAATAATACATATCAAACTATAATATCCCGTTGCAACAATCATTTAATTACAATCGGTAAATAAAAGATTGATATTTTTTTATTCTTAAAATTATGTAATATAGATGACCTTATTTTAATGCTTATTGCTTTTGTTTATATAAGTAATTAATAAATTTGAAAATTATTTACCTCCCCAAAAATTGTTAAAGCCGGAAGGAAAATTACTTAAGATTAAATCCTCAATTAAAAAAATGTTTGTATATCGCCTATAATGCTGTATATCGCCTTAATTTAAATATTGGACAATAACGATCGTAAGTAAGGATCAGTACTTCAAGTAGGCAGAGAAGGCAAGCTAAGAGTTAGCGTCATTCAATTCGTGGAAACCATTACCATCATTTTTGAATCGGTAGTATATAGAAAAAGAGAAAAAATATTTTTCTTACAGTCATCGACTTACGCTCGACCCGGTTACATCGTTCAACCAACATTGTTCTAATTTCTTTTTGTGCGATCCCTTTACCCAAAGTTCTTATTCAAACCGTTCATATTCTTATCTTCTTCTCGCACGCGTGTGCAAACTAAAACCAATAACAAGTTTAATTAACTAAACAGCAGTGTTATGGCCTCTCTGCCATATGTGCCGTCGTGTTAGAGACATAGATCCTGATCCGGGTTCTTCTTCTTCTTAAAGTGGCGCTACATTCCGGGGTGGACCTGGCCCTCATTCAACAAGCGTCTCCAGCCAGCTGGATTCCTGGCTAGATGTCTCCAGTTTCGCACGTTAAGTTGGCTGAGGTCCCCTTCCACTTGCGTGCGCCACCTGAGTCTTGGCCTTTCTCCACTGCGCTGTTCCTTGGGAGCGGATTCGAAGAATTTTCGGACCGGAGCATTGGTGTTCATACGCTCTTATGACCCAGCCAGCTCAGTCTTTAGATCTTCACTCTTCTGGTAAGGTCGATGTCGCTGTACAGTCCGTAGAGTTTATTGTTGTATCTCCTCCTCTGCTAATCAAGTTGTGTGTTGTTGGTGTCGTTGTCTGTTTTATAGCGGAGCCTATAAAAGTCCTTAACTACCTCAAAGTTATATCTGTCTAGGATGACGTTCTGCCCGATACGTCGGTGTTGGTTGTCCTGTTTGCTTGACAGCATATTCTTGGTCTTGCCCTTGTTGACCGCTAAACCTATTTTCGCCGCTCCCATCTCAATACTCGCGAAAGCGCCACTGACATCACGTTGCTTTCTTCCGATTATATCAATATCGTCGGCGTATGCGAGTAGTTGCACGGACTTTTGAAGGATAGTGCCTCTTGTGTTTGCTCGTGAGTCTTGCACTATTCCTTTAAGTATGATGTTGAAGAAATCCCATGACAACGTATCGCCTTGTCTAAATCTTTTCTTGACATCACGGACGGTGAGACCTTAACCGACCTTGATGGAGCAGCGTACATTTTCCATCGTCATCCTGCATAGACGGACAAGTTTGGCAATGATGCCAAACTATTCGCTATTGTTAGCTCATTCGTAGGTCATTGTCAGAACATTTGTAGACCTGACAATATTGTCCTTTATTAAAAAGTTGAATTTATCGTTATTTTTGTATTCTGATATCATGACTAATGTACATATGTAATGGAAAACTCACAAAGTTTCTTTCTGAAACTTTCGGCTTTCCTTACTTGGATATGCCTTTATAGGTTATTTCGAAGCAATTGAACAAGTTATCTTTCCGATTCATGAATTTTCCTTTAAATTGACATTCAATCGTTAGTGCATATTTTACTATAAATGCATATTTAGCATATTCTTGCATATTTTTAATAATAAATGCATATTTTTGAAGAAAAAAAATTAACCCAAAATTTAAGAAAAAACAAAACCGTAAAAATGCACACGCACCATTAAACTTCGAACGTCGTTTAATGTAAGGCATTTACATTGAGTTGCGTCGACGGAGATTATATAGAAAACCTAACCATTGAAGAAAGAAAGATGTGTTCTTGGAAATGCACCTATTACGCCAGTTGACGTCGAGCGATTCTTCTCGATATACAAAACTTTTCAAAGACCGAATCGCCAAAGTTTCACCTTTAAAATTTTTATCATTTATAAAATGAGAATTTTGAAAACCTAAATTAAATTTTAAAATAATGGTATTTCGGTTATTTAATTTTTCAAATGAAGATCTTTATATTTTGTTAACCTGGACACGTTGTTATCAAGGGAAACGAAAACGCAGACTCCGCAGCTGATTCGGCCAAAAGAGCC
Organism: Volucella inflata; assembly: GCA_928272305.1. NCBI lineage: Eukaryota > Metazoa > Arthropoda > Insecta > Diptera > Syrphidae > Volucella > Volucella inflata. Next base: position 63,399,622 of record OV743716.1, read on the forward strand.
CCAGTATATACATTTAACACCTTCACTAAACAAGATCTGACTAAACTCGTTTTATCAGCAACGAGGATCAAAATTGAAAATGAATGCAGCTTGTACCACCACCACTATAAGAAAGTTAACCCTTTAAAACACAGCCCTGTATATCCCACTAACAGTCCTAAACACAAAATCTCAAATTTTGTGCGCTTAAGACTTGGGCACACTTCAGCAACACATCAGCATCTTCTTGTGAAAAACAGTCCCCCACTCTGCCCTCCCTGTCACACCGCATAAGACTTAACACACATCTTAGAAAACTGCTCTCTAACAAAACCAATTATAAGCACTATATTTAAAAATAATTCGATTTACGATATACTAAAAAACCCTAACTTTACCAATATTGAGAATATCTCAAAATTTCTAACAAAAACAAACATTAAAAAGTCTCCGCAACTAGGCTCGTTTACTTTAATAATACCATGTAATTTTAATTACCTGTTAATTAATAAATAATAATAATAATTAATTAATATTATTGTTTTTTTAAGTTCTTAAAATAAAAAGAAATTTTTTTTAAAAATTAGATAGCATGTTTTTTTTTGTTTTTCATCAAAAAATGGAAAGTTTAACACGGTCGTACTGTTTAACTGGTCGCTTTAGCCAATGGTCGTTGAATCCGACTTTTCTAAAATAGAAAGATGACTTGTGCAAAAACCAACCACGTGGGGGAAAATTTGTTGTTAAAAGTGGTCGTTATAAACCACGTTGTTATAGGTGGTTTTAAATGCGTAATTAAAGTGCATATTTCCCATTTTTGAGAGCATATTTTGCGTTTTTAAGTGAATGAAAATCCTAGCCCTACTCTTAAATTGCATGAGTAATCAAAAAGTACATATGCCGCTTAGTGAATCTTACAGACATCGAGTTTGAAAACTGTCGACTTAAATTTACTGTGAATCTTTAATTTGTAGTAATTGATAATTTCAAAAATGTACATAGTACTTAATATAAGTCATCTCATTTCATGTAAGCAGATATTATTAACTTGTAAAACTATTCCTCAAAAAAAATTTATCCGATTTTTTTTTATCCAAAATCACATACAAAAATAATGTAAACACTGCATATAGGCTCAATTTAGAAAACCTTATACGAGGGCGGGTCAATAAGTCCGTGACTTTTTGAATTTCTGACCTCTTTACTGAAACAGCAACACTGCTCCTGTCAACAGGCATCTGTCAGTTGACTCCTGTCAAAATTTAAACTTGCTGCGTCAGTTAGTTTGTGTTTGACAGCTATTTTTATCAGACTACTCACTAATTTGAGGAGAAAATGGGAAAAAGTGAATTTCGTGTGCTTATTAAGCATTATTTCTTGCGAAAAAAAACCATTACCGAGACCAAGGCTAAGCTTGATAAATACTATGGGGACTCTGCACCATCGATTTCAATGGTAAAAAAGTGGTTTACTGAATTTCGTTGTGGCCGTACAAGCACTGAAGATGCCGAACGTCCTGGACGCCCAGTTGAGGTCTCTACACCCGAAACAATCGAAAAAATTCACGATATGGTGTTGGCCGACCGAAGATTGAAAGTGCGAGAGATTGTGGAAGCCGTAGGGATCTCGCATGGCTCAGTGGTTTCAATTTTGAATGATCACTTGGGCATGAGAAAGCTTTCCGCAAAATGGGTGCCGCGTTTGCTCATAGTCGACCACAAACACATGTGCAGTTGCCATGGCAAAAATCCATGAATTGGGCTATGAATTGCTCCCTCATCCACCCTATTCTCCAGATTTGGCTCCGAGCGACTACTTCTTGTTCCCAAACCTGAAGAAATGGCTTGGTGGAAAAAGATTTGACTCCAATGATGAAGTCATCTCGCAAACAAAGGCCTATTTTGAGGACCTCGACAAATCATTTTTTTTGGAAGGGATAAAAAAATTGGAGAAGCGTTGGACAAAGTGTATAGAGCTCAAGGGAGACTACGTTGAAAAATAAAATTATTTTTTTATCAAAAAATCTGTGTTTTAATCCAAAAGTCACGGACTTATTGACCCGCCCTCGTATAAAACTAATACTATGTCTAACTAGCTGAAGGCCCTAGCTGCTCAAACTAAATATGTAATTATTATCAATGTAATTTAATTCGTCTTTAATAAACTTATAGTGATAATAATATTTTTCTAAGAGTTGAAAACGTTAAAATACTAAGTCATCTTAAACTTCTTCAACCATGACAAAAACTATTGATCTATAGTAGTGTAAACTTATCGAAATTTGTAAACGAAACGTAAATGTTATATAAAAGGAACTAAAAACATGAACCGATAAGCTTTTATGAAACAAGATCTCTAATAATTACATATACCGTCCGTTTTATAAGATCGTATACGGCAAAACTCGTTTATGAAAACCGGTTTGGAAGTGGAATTTGCATTAGCAGATAAAAAAATACTTCTGCTAAGATGCTTTCAATAAAAAAAATTTAAAGAGTGTTCAATTTTTGTCAGATACGGAAGTATTTTAAAATGAGTGTCGCGTTTGCATCACGTTATGAAGCAGTATTCTTGTGCACGCATCCAAAAGGACTGAAAATGTCATACGGATCAGCTGCTAAATAGATGAAAAAGTCAAAAGCATTTGTTAGCAAGTGGGTGCACCGTTATTCCCAAGTTTAAAATGTGGATGATTTGCCGGATCGTGGGTCTACGCCAAAAACAACAAAAAAGCAGGACAAAATGATTCTACGCGTGTTTGAAAAAAATTCTCTTCTATCGTTACGTGGTGGACAAAGGATTTTACGTAAAAGGGGTCTAAATGTGTGTTGTGATACGATACGAAGACGTTTACTAGCCAATAATGTAAAATTTCGAAGCACAATAAAGAAACCACTACTGTCGAAAAAAACACGTAGAAAAACGACTCAGTTGGGCCAAGGACAATTTGGACAGAGATTGGAACAACGTTATTTTTTCGGATGAAGCTTCTTTTTGGGCATGGTCTCCTATCACTCATACCTGGTGTACTCAATCCAATAAATTAATCCAGCGGACCGTCAAACACCCGCCAAAGGTGCACGTTTGGAGATGCTTCTCAAAACAAGGATTTGGCAATTTGTTCATGTTTACAAAAAACTTAAACGCACCCAACATGGTCAAAATTTATAAAAAGGCTTTATTACCATCTGCCCAAAGGTGGTTTAAAAGAAGAAATGAGAATTGGTTACTGCAAGAAGATAATGACCCGAAACATCGCAGTCGTTTGTGCAGTGCGTGGAAACAAGAAAATGACGTCGATGTTTTAGATTGGCCATCACAGTCGCCGGATGCAAATCCCATTGAAAATGCTTGGGCATTCATGAAGTTAAAGCTCCAAGGAAAGAAGATCTCGACGGTCAAATTATTATCACGAAAAATACGAGTTTTATGGAGATCTTGGTCTCAAGATTATGCTATAAGATTAGTAGAAAGCATGCCTCGAAGACTCCAAGCAATTATTGATAATGGAGGAGAGTGGAAAACATATTTATTGAAAAGCATTCAAGTAAAAACCAATACAATTGATTTTTTTTTTATTATTATAAGTTCTTCTTTAATTTTTGTCGTGTACGATATTATCAAACATACTGTATCTAAAATCGCAAAATTTTAGTAGTTTTCATAACGATACAAGCCTATAAACTACGATTTATAGTAAATTTTCTGTTGTATGAAATTGGCAACCTTGTAACTAAATATTTCAATTTATTCGTACGCGTTAAGAATATTTATCTTAATTTTTCAAAGTCTCTTCAACTGATTTGTTGTAGTTTAACTAGAGTTCAACAAAAACAAAATAGGAAATTATTCGCAAATTATAGTTCTTTAGTTCATAATAAGCATAACTTTTGCGCCGAATTCACGAGACTGTTACACGACCACTTTATTTTATTGTACATTTTGAATATAACTCCAATATTTTAACACAAAAACAAAAAAACAAAAATACAATGATTTTAGTCACGGATCTAATTTCTGATACCCTTACCAATAATCATGTTGATATATCATAAACGTTTGTATGAGTGTTTGTTTTTCTTCTTGCTATATTTAACTGCGAACGAGTTTTGGTTTTGGTGCTACATACGTATTATTCGTTTTCCTTACAGAACTTCTTTGCAAAAATGGAGTACATCCTGTTTTATTTGAAGAAAACGACTATGGAAGGAAGAATGAAGGAAAGCTGACAGACAGCGCAGCAGTAATGTAATTCATGTCGGAAATATTCTAGAGGGTAATTAAAAAAACACATTAATAACAAAATAATACATATCAAACTATAATATCCCGTTGCAACAATCATTTAATTACAATCGGTAAATAAAAGATTGATATTTTTTTATTCTTAAAATTATGTAATATAGATGACCTTATTTTAATGCTTATTGCTTTTGTTTATATAAGTAATTAATAAATTTGAAAATTATTTACCTCCCCAAAAATTGTTAAAGCCGGAAGGAAAATTACTTAAGATTAAATCCTCAATTAAAAAAATGTTTGTATATCGCCTATAATGCTGTATATCGCCTTAATTTAAATATTGGACAATAACGATCGTAAGTAAGGATCAGTACTTCAAGTAGGCAGAGAAGGCAAGCTAAGAGTTAGCGTCATTCAATTCGTGGAAACCATTACCATCATTTTTGAATCGGTAGTATATAGAAAAAGAGAAAAAATATTTTTCTTACAGTCATCGACTTACGCTCGACCCGGTTACATCGTTCAACCAACATTGTTCTAATTTCTTTTTGTGCGATCCCTTTACCCAAAGTTCTTATTCAAACCGTTCATTTTCTTATCTTCTTCTCGCACGCGTGTGCAAACTAAAACCAATAACAAGTTTAATTAACTAAACAGCAGTGTTATGGCCTCTCTGCCATATGTGCCGTCGTGTTAGAGACATAGATCCTGATCCGGGTTCTTCTTCTTCTTAAAGTGGCGCTACATTCCGGGGTGGACCTGGGCCTCATTCAACAAGCGTCTCCAGCCAGCTGGATTCCTGGCTAGATGTCTCCAGTTTCGCACGTTAAGTTGGCTGAGGTCCCCTTCCACTTGCGTGCGCCACCTGAGTCTTGGCCTTTCTCCACTGCGCTGTTCCTTGGGAGCGGATTCGAAGAATTTTCGGACCGGAGCATTGGTGTTCATACGCTCTTATGACCCAGCCAGCTCAGTCTTTAGATCTTCACTCTTCTGGTAAGGTCGATGTCGCTGTACAGTCCGTAGAGTTTATTGTTGTATCTCCTCCTCTGCTAATCAAGTTGTGTGTTGTTGGTGTCGTTGTCTGTTTTATAGCGGAGCCTATAAAAGTCCTTAACTACCTCAAAGTTATATCTGTCTAGGATGACGTTCTGCCCGATACGTCGGTGTTGGTTGTCCTGTTTGCTTGACAGCATATTATTGGTCTTGCCCTTGTTGACCGCTAAACCTATTTTCGCCGCTCCCATCTCAATACTCGCGAAAGCGCCACTGACATCACGTTGCTTTCTTCCGATTATATCAATATCGTCGGCGTATGCGAGTAGTTGCACGGACTTTTGAAGGATAGTGCCTCTTGTGTTTGCTCGTGAGTCTTGCACTATTCCTTTAAGTATGATGTTGAAGAAATCCCATGACAACGTATCGCCTTGTCTAAATCTTTTCTTGACATCACGGACGGTGAGACCTTAACCGACCTTGATGGAGCAGCGTACATTTTCCATCGTCATCCTGCATAGACGGACAAGTTTGGCAATGATGCCAAACTATTCGCTATTGTTAGCTCATTCGTAGGTCATTGTCAGAACATTTGTAGACCTGACAATATTGTCCTTTATTAAAAAGTTGAATTTATCGTTATTTTTGTATTCTGATATCATGACTAATGTACATATGTAATGGAAAACTCACAAAGTTTCTTTCTGAAACTTTCGGCTTTCCTTACTTGGATATGCCTTTATAGGTTATTTCGAAGCAATTGAACAAGTTATCTTTCCGATTCATGAATTTTCCTTTAAATTGACATTCAATCGTTAGTGCATATTTTACTATAAATGCATATTTAGCATATTCTTGCATATTTTTAATAATAAATGCATATTTTTGAAGAAAAAAAATTAACCCAAAATTTAAGAAAAAACAAAACCGTAAAAATGCACACGCACCATTAAACTTCGAACGTCGTTTAATGTAAGGCATTTACATTGAGTTGCGCCGACGGAGATTATATAGAAAACCTAACCATTGAAGAAAGAAAGATGTGTTCTTGGAAATGCACCTATTACGCCAGTTGACGTCGAGCGATTCTTCTCGATATACAAAACTTTTCAAAGACCGAATCGCCAAAGTTTCACCTTTAAAATTTTTATCATTTATAAAATGAGAATTTTGAAAACCTAAATTAAATTTTAAAATAATGGTATTTCGGTTATTTAATTTTTCAAATGAAGATCTTTATATTTTGTTAACCTGGACACGTTGGTATCAGGGGAAACGAAAACGCAGACTCCGCAGCTGATTCGGCCAAAAGAGCCCCAGTATATACATTTAACACCTTCACTAAACAAGATCTGACTAAACTCGTTTTATCAGCAACGAGGATCAAAATTGAAAATGAATGCAGCTTGTACCACCACCACTATAAGAAAGTTAACCCTTTAAAACACAGCCCTGTATATCCCACTAACAGTCCTAAACACAAAATCTCAAATTTTGTGCGCTTAAGACTTGGGCACACTTCAGCAACACATCAGCATCTTCTTGTGAAAAACAGTCCCCCACTCTGCCCTCCCTGTCACACCGCATAAGACTTAACACACATCTTAGAAAACTGCTCTCTAACAAAACCAATTATAAGCACTATATTTAAAAATAATTCGATTTACGATATACTAAAAAACCCTAACTTTACCAATATTGAGAATATCTCAAAATTTCTAACAAAAACAAACATTAAAAAGTCTCCGCAACTAGGCTCGTTTACTTTAATAATACCATGTAATTTTAATTACCTGTTAATTAATAAATAATAATAATAATTAATTAATATTATTGTTTTTTTAAGTTCTTAAAATAAAAAGAAATTTTTTTTAAAAATTAGATAGCATGTTTTTTTTTTGTTTTTCATCAAAAAATGGAAAGTTTAACACGGTCGTACTGTTTAACTGGTCGCTTTAGCCAATGGTCGTTGAATCCGACTTTTCTAAAATAGAAAGATGACTTGTGCAAAAACCAACCACGTGGGGGAAAATTTGTTGTTAAAAGTGGTCGTTATAAACCACGTTGTTATAGGTGGTTTTAAATGCGTAATTAAAGTGCATATTTCCCATTTTTGAGAGCATATTTTGCGTTTTTAAGTGAATGAAAATCCTAGCCCTACTCTTAAATTGCATGAGGAATCAAAAAGTACATATGCCGCTTAGTGAATCTTACAGGCATCGAGTTTGAAAACTGTCGACTTAAATTTACTGTGAATCTTTAATTTGTAGTAATTGATAATTTCAAAAATGTACATAGTACTTAATATAAGTCATCTCATTTCATGTAAGCAGATATTATTAACTTGTAAAACTATTCCTCAAAAAAAATTTATCCGATTTTTTTTTATCCAAAATCACATACGAAAATAATGTAAACACTGCATATAGGCTCAATTTAGAAAACCTTATACGAGGGCGGGTCAATAAGTCCGTGACTTTTTGAATTTCTGACCTCTTTACTGAAACAGCAACACTGCTCCTGTCAACAGGCATCTGTCAGTTGACTCCTGTCAAAATTTAAACTTGCTGCGTCAGTTAGTTTGTGTTTGACAGCTATTTTTATCAGACTACTCACTAATTTGAGGAGAAAATGGAAAAAAGTGAATTTCGTGTGCTTATTAAGCACTTGCGAAAAAAAACCATTACCGAGACCAAGGCTAAGCTTGATAAATACTATGGGGACTCTGCACCATCGATTTCAATGGTAAAAAAGTGGTTTACTGAATTTCGTTGTGGCCGTACAAGCACTGAAGATGCCGAACGTCCTGGACGCCCAGTTGAGGTCTCTACACCCGAAACAATCGAAAAAATTCACGATATGGTGTTGGCCGACCGAAGATTGAAAGTGCGAGAGATTGTGGAAGCCGTAGGGATCTCGCATGGCTCAGTGGTTTCAATTTTGAATGATCACTTGGGCATGAGAAAGCTTTCCGCAAAATGGGTGCCGCGTTTGCTCATAGTCGACCACAAACACATGTGCAGTTGCCATGGCAAAAATCCATGAATTGGGCTATGAATTGCTCCCTCATCCACCCTATTCTCCAGATTTGGCTCCGAGCGACTACTTCTTGTTCCCAAACCTGAAGAAATGGCTTGGTGGAAAAAGATTTGACTCCAATGATGAAGTCATCTCGCAAACAAAGGCCTATTTTGAGGACCTCGACAAATCATTTTTTTTGGAAGGGATAAAAAAATTGGAGAAGCGTTGGACAAAGTGTATAGAGCTCAAGGGAGACTACGTTGAAAAATAAAATTATTTTTTTATCAAAAAATCTGTGTTTTAATCCAAAAGTCACGGACTTAATGACCCGCCCTCGTATAAAACTAATACTATGTCTAACTAGCTGAAGGCCCTAGCTGCTCAAACTAAATATGTAATTATTATCAATGTAATTTAATTCGTCTTTAATAAACTTATAGTGATAATAATATTTTTCTAAGAGTTGAAAACGTTAAAATACTAAGTCATCTTAAACTTCTTCAACCATGACAAAAACTATTGATCTATAGTAGTGTAAACTTATCGAAATTTGTAAACGAAACGTAAATGTTATATAAAAGGAACTAAAAACATGAACCGATAAGCTTTTATGAAACAAGATCTCTAATAATTACATATACCGTCCGTTTTATAAGATCGTATACGGCAAAACTCGTTTATGAAAACCGGTTTGGAAGTGGAATTTGCATTAGCAGATAAAAAAATACTTCTGCTAAGATGCTTTGAATAAAAAAAATTTAAAGAGTGTTCAATTTTTGTCAGATACGGAAGTATTTTAAAATGAGTGTCGCGTTTGCATCACGTTATGAAGCAGTATTCTTGTGCACGCATCCAAAAGGACTGAAAATGTCATACGGATCAGCTGCTAAATAGATGAAAAAGTCAAAAGCATTTGTTAGCAAGTGGGTGCACCGTTATTCCCAAGTTTAAAATGTGGATGATTTGCCGGATCGTGGGTCTACGCCAAAAACAACAAAAAAGCAGGACAAAATGATTCTACGCGTGTTTGAAAAAAATTCTCTTCTATCGTTACGTGGTGGACAAAGGATTTTACGTAAAAGGGGTCTAAATGTGTGTTGTGATACGATACGAAGACGTTTACTAGCCAATAATGTAAAATTTCGAAGCACAATAAAGAAACCACTTCTGTCGAAAAAAACACGTAGAAAAACGACTCAGTTGGGCCAAGGACAATTTGGACAGAGATTGGAACAACGTTATTTTTTCGGATGAAGCTTCTTTTTGGGCATGGTCTCCTATCACTCATACCTGGTGTACTCAATCCAATAAATTAATCCAGCGGACCGTCAAACACCCGCCAAAGGTGCACGTTTGGAGATGCTTCTCAAAACAAGGATTTGGCAATTTGTTCATGTTTACAAAAAACTTAAACGCACCCAACATGGTCAAAATTTTTAAAAAGGCTTTATTACCATCTGCCCAAAGGTGGTTTAAAAGAAGAAATGAGAATTGGTTACTGCAAGAAGATAATGACCCGAAACATCGCAGTCGTTTGTGCAGTGCGTGGAAACAAGAAAATGACGTCGATGTTTTAGATTGGCCATCACAGTCGCCGGATGCAAATCCCATTGAAAATGCTTGGGCATTCATGAAGTTAAAGCTCCAAGGAAAGAAGATCTCGACGGTCAAATTATTATCACGAAAAATACGAGTTTTATGGAGATCTTGGTCTCAAGATTATGCTATAAGATTAGTAGAAAGCATGCCTCGAAGACTCCAAGCAATTATTGATAATGGAGGAGAGTGGAAAACATATTTATTGAAAAGCATTCAAGTAAAAACCAATACAATTGATTTTTTTTTTATTATTATAAGTTCTTCTTTAATTTTTGTCGTGTACGATATTATCAAACATACTGTATCTAAAATCGCAAAATTTTAGTAGTTTTCATAACGATACAAGCCTATAAACTACGATTTATAGTAAATTTTCTGTTGTATGAAATTGGCAACCTTGTAACTAAATATTTCAATTTATTCGTACGCGTTAAGAATATTTATCTTAATTTTTCAAAGTCTCTTCAACTGATTTGTTGTAGTTTAACTAGAGTTCAACAAAAACAAAATAGGAAATTATTCGCAAATTATAGTTCTTTAGTTCATAATAAGCATAACTTTTGCGCCGAATTCACGAGACTGTTACACGACCACTTTATTTTATTGTACATTTTGAATATAACTCCAATATTTTAACACAAAAACAAAAAAACAAAAATACAATGATTTTAGTCACGGATCTAATTTCTGATACCCTTACCAATAATCATGTTGATATATCATAAACGTTTGTATGAGTGTTTGTTTTTCTTCTTGCTATATTTAACTGCGAACGAGTTTTGGTTTTGGTGCTACATACGTATTATTCGTTTTCCTTACAGAACTTCTTTGCAAAAATGGAGTACATCCTGTTTTATTTGAAGAAAACGACTATGGAAGGAAGAATGAAGGAAAGCTGACAGACAGCGCAGCAGTAATGTAATTCATGTCGGAAATATTCTAGAGGGTAATTAAAAAAACACATTAATAACAAAATAATACATATCAAACTATAATATCCCGTTGCAACAATCATTTAATTACAATCGGTAAATAAAAGATTGATATTTTTTTATTCTTAAAATTATGTAATATAGATGACCTTATTTTAATGCTTATTGCTTTTGTTTATATAAGTAATTAATAAATTTGAAAATTATTTACCTCCCCAAAAATTGTTAAAGCCGGAAGGAAAATTACTTAAGATTAAATCCTCAATTAAAAAAATGTTTGTATATCGCCTATAATGCTGTATATCGCCTTAATTTAAATATTGGACAATAACGATCGTAAGTAAGGATCAGTACTTCAAGTAGGCAGAGAAGGCAAGCTAAGAGTTAGCGTCATTCAATTCGTGGAAACCATTACCATCATTTTTGAATCGGTAGTATATAGAAAAAGAGAAAAAATATTTTTCTTACAGTCATCGACTTACGCTCGACCCGGTTACATCGTTCAACCAACATTGTTCTAATTTCTTTTTGTGCGATCCCTTTACCCAAAGTTCTTATTCAAACCGTTCATTTTCTTATCTTCTTCTCGCACGCGTGTGCAAACTAAAACCAATAACAAGTTTAATTAACTAAACAGCAGTGTTATGGCCTCTCTGCCATATGTGCCGTCGTGTTAGAGACATAGATCCTGATCCGGGTTCTTCTTCTTCTTAAAGTGGCGCTACATTCCGGGGTGGACCTGGGCCTCATTCAACAAGCGTCTCCAGCCAGCTGGATTCCTGGCTAGATGTCTCCAGTTTCGCACGTTAAGTTGGCTGAGGTCCCCTTCCACTTGCGTGCGCCACCTGAGTCTTGGCCTTTCTCCACTGCGCTGTTCCTTGGGAGCGGATTCGAAGAATTTTCGGACCGGAGCATTGGTGTTCATACGCTCTTATGACCCAGCCAGCTCAGTCTTTAGATCTTCACTCTTCTGGTAAGGTCGATGTCGCTGTACAGTCCGTAGAGTTTATTGTTGTATCTCCTCCTCTGCTAATCAAGTTGTGTGTTGTTGGTGTCGTTGTCTGTTTTATAGCGGAGCCTATAAAAGTCCTTAACTACCTCAAAGTTATATCTGTCTAGGATGACGTTCTGCCCGATACGTCGGTGTTGGTTGTCCTGTTTGCTTGACAGCATATTATTGGTCTTGCCCTTGTTGACCGCTAAACCTATTTTCGCCGCTCCCATCTCAATACTCGCGAAAGCGCCACTGACATCACGTTGCTTTCTTCCGATTATATCAATATCGTCGGCGTATGCGAGTAGTTGCACGGACTTTTGAAGGATAGTGCCTCTTGTGTTTGCTCGTGAGTCTTGCACTATTCCTTTAAGTATGATGTTGAAGAAATCCCATGACAACGTATCGCCTTGTCTAAATCTTTTCTTGACATCACGGACGGTGAGACCTTAACCGACCTTGATGGAGCAGCGTACATTTTCCATCGTCATCCTGCATAGACGGACAAGTTTGGCAATGATGCCAAACTATTCGCTATTGTTAGCTCATTCGTAGGTCATTGTCAGAACATTTGTAGACCTGACAATATTGTCCTTTATTAAAAAGTTGAATTTATCGTTATTTTTGTATTCTGATATCATGACTAATGTACATATGTAATGGAAAACTCACAAAGTTTCTTTCTGAAACTTTCGGCTTTCCTTACTTGGATATGCCTTTATAGGTTATTTCGAAGCAATTGAACAAGTTATCTTTCCGATTCATGAATTTTCCTTTAAATTGACATTCAATCGTTAGTGCATATTTTACTATAAATGCATATTTAGCATATTCTTGCATATTTTTAATAATAAATGCATATTTTCGAAGAAAAAAAATTAACCCAAAATTTAAGAAAAAACAAAACCGTAAAAATGCACACGCACCATTAAACTTCGAACGTCGTTTAATGTAAGGCATTTACATTGAGTTGCGTCGACGGAGATTATATAGAAAACCTAACCATTGAAGAAAGAAAGATGTGTTCTTGGAAATGCACCTATTACGCCAGTTGACGTCGAGCGATTCTTCTCGATATACAAAACTTTTCAAAGACCGAATCGCCAAAGTTTCACCTTTAAAATTTTTATCATTTATAAAATGAGAATTTTGAAAACCTAAATTAAATTTTAAAATAATGGTATTTCGGTTATTTAATTTTTCAAATGAAGATCTTTATATTTTGTTAACCTGGACACTTTGGTATCAGGGGAAACGAAAACGCAGACTCCGCAGCTGATTCGGCCAAAAGAGCCCCAGTATATACATTTAACACCTTCACTAAACAAGATCTGACTAAACTCGTTTTATCAGCAACGAGGATCAAAATTGAAAATGAATGCAGCTTGTACCACCACCACTATAAGAAAGTTAACCCTTTAAAACACAGCCCTGTATATCCCACTAACAGTCCTAAACACAAAATCTCAAATTTTGTGCGCTTAAGACTTGGGCACACTTCAGCAACACATCAGCATCTTCTTGTGAAAAACAGTCCCCCACTCTGCCCTCCCTGTCACACCGCATAAGACTTAACACACATCTTAGAAAACTGCTCTCTAACAAAACCAATTATAAGCACTATATTTAAAAATAATTCGATTTACGATATACTAAAAAACCCTAACTTTACCAATATTGAGAATATCTCAAAATTTCTAACAAAAACAAACATTAAAAAGTCTCCGCAACTAGGCTCGTTTACTTTAATAATACCATGTAATTTTAATTACCTGTTAATTAATAAATAATAATAATAATTAATTAATATTATTGTTTTTTTAAGTTCTTAAAATAAAAAGAAATTTTTTTTAAAAATTAGATAGCATGTTTTTTTTTTGTTTTTCATCAAAAAATGGAAAGTTTAACACGGTCGTACTGTTTAACTGGTCGCTTTAGCCAATGGTCGTTGAATCCGACTTTTCTAAAATAGAAAGATGACTTGTGCAAAAACCAACCACGTGGGGGAAAATTTGTTGTTAAAAGTGGTCGTTATAAACCACGTTGTTATAGGTGGTTTTAAATGCGTAATTAAAGTGCATATTTCCCATTTTTGAGAGCATATTTTGCGTTTTTAAGTGAATGAAAATCCTAGCCCTACTCTTAAATTGCATGAGGAATCAAAAAGTACATATGCCGCTTAGTGAATCTTACAGGCATCGAGTTTGAAAACTGTCGACTTAAATTTACTGTGAATCTTTAATTTGTAGTAATTGATAATTTCAAAAATGTACATAGTACTTAATATAAGTCATCTCATTTCATGTAAGCAGATATTATTAACTTGTAAAACTATTCCTCAAAAAAAATTTATCCGATTTTTTTTTATCCAAAATCACATACGAAAATAATGTAAACACTGCATATAGGCTCAATTTAGAAAACCTTATACGAGGGCGGGTCAATAAGTCCGTGACTTTTTGAATTTCTGACCTCTTTACTGAAACAGCAACACTGCTCCTGTCAACAGGCATCTGTCAGTTGACTCCTGTCAAAATTTAAACTTGCTGCGTCAGTTAGTTTGTGTTTGACAGCTATTTTTATCAGACTACTCACTAATTTGAGGAGAAAATGGAAAAAAGTGAATTTCGTGTGCTTATTAAGCATTATTTCTTGCGAAAAAAAACCATTACCGAGACCAAGGCTAAGCTTGATAAATACTATGGGGACTCTGCACCATCGATTTCAATGGTAAAAAAGTGGTTTACTGAATTTCGTTGTGGCCGTACAAGCACTGAAGATGCCGAACGTCCTGGACGCCCAGTTGAGGTCTCTACACCCGAAACAATCGAAAAAATTCACGATATGGTGTTGGCCGACCGAAGATTGAAAGTGCGAGAGATTGTGGAAGCCGTAGGGATCTCGCATGGCTCAGTGGTTTCAATTTTGAATGATCACTTGGGCATGAGAAAGCTTTCCGCAAAATGGGTGCCGCGTTTGCTCATAGTCGACCACAAACACATGTGCAGTTGCCATGGCAAAAATCCATGAATTGGGCTATGAATTGCTCCCTCATCCACCCTATTCTCCAGATTTGGCTCCGAGCGACTACTTCTTGTTCCCAAACCTGAAGAAATGGCTTGGTGGAAAAAGATTTGACTCCAATGATGAAGTCATCTCGCAAACAAAGGCCTATTTTGAGGACCTCGACAAATCATTTTTTTTGGAAGGGATAAAAAAATTGGAGAAGCGTTGGACAAAGTGTATAGAGCTCAAGGGAGACTACGTTGAAAAATAAAATTATTTTTTTATCAAAAAATCTGTGTTTTAATCCAAAAGTCACGGACTTATTGACCCGCCCTCGTATAAAACTAATACTATGTCTAACTAGCTGAAGGCCCTAGCTGCTCAAACTAAATATGTAATTATTATCAATGTAATTTAATTCGTCTTTAATAAACTTATAGTGATAATAATATTTTTCTAAGAGTTGAAAACGTTAAAATACTAAGTCATCTTAAACTTCTTCAACCATGACAAAAACTATTGATCTATAGTAGTGTAAACTTATCGAAATTTGTAAACGAAACGTAAATGTTATATAAAAGGAACTAAAAACATGAACCGATAAGCTTTTATGAAACAAGATCTCTAATAATTACATATACCGTCCGTTTTATAAGATCGTATACGGCAAAACTCGTTTATGAAAACCGGTTTGGAAGTGGAATTTGCATTAGCAGATAAAAAAATACTTCTGCTAAGATGCTTTGAATAAAAAAAATTTAAAGAGTGTTCAATTTTTGTCAGATACGGAAGTATTTTAAAATGAGTGTCGCGTTTGCATCACGTTATGAAGCAGTATTCTTGTGCACGCATCCAAAAGGACTGAAAATGTCATACGGATCAGCTGCTAAATAGATGAAAAAGTCAAAAGCATTTGTTAGCAAGTGGGTGCACCGTTATTCCCAAGTTTAAAATGTGGATGATTTGCCGGATCGTGGGTCTACGCCAAAAACAACAAAAAAGCAGGACAAAATGATTCTACGCGTGTTTGAAAAAAATTCTCTTCTATCGTTACGTGGTGGACAAAGGATTTTACGTAAAAGGGGTCTAAATGTGTGTTGTGATACGATACGAAGACGTTTACTAGCCAATAATGTAAAATTTCGAAGCACAATAAAGAAACCACTTCTGTCGAAAAAAACACGTAGAAAAACGACTCAGTTGGGCCAAGGACAATTTGGACAGAGATTGGAACAACGTTATTTTTTCGGATGAAGCTTCTTTTTGGGCATGGTCTCCTATCACTCATACCTGGTGTACTCAATCCAATAAATTAATCCAGCGGACCGTCAAACACCCGCCAAAGGTGCACGTTTGGAGATGCTTCTCAAAACAAGGATTTGGCAATTTGTTCATGTTTACAAAAAACTTAAACGCACCCAACATGGTCAAAATTTATAAAAAGGCTTTATTACCATCTGCCCAAAGGTGGTTTAAAAGAAGAAATGAGAATTGGTTACTGCAAGAAGATAATGACCCGAAACATCGCAGTCGTTTGTGCAGTGCGTGGAAACAAGAAAATGACGTCGATGTTTTAGATTGGCCATCACAGTCGCCGGATGCAAATCCCATTGAAAATGCTTGGGCATTCATGAAGTTAAAGCTCCAAGGAAAGAAGATCTCGACGGTCAAATTATTATCACGAAAAATACGAGTTTTATGGAGATCTTGGTCTCAAGATTATGCTATAAGATTAGTAGAAAGCATGCCTCGAAGACTCCAAGCAATTATTGATAATGGAGGAGAGTGGAAAACATATTTATTGAAAAGCATTCAAGTAAAAACCAATACAATTGATTTTTTTTTTATTATTATAAGTTCTTCTTTAATTTTTGTCGTGTACGATATTATCAAACATACTGTATCTAAAATCGCAAAATTTTAGTAGTTTTCATAACGATACAAGCCTATAAACTACGATTTATAGTAAATTTTCTGTTGTATGAAATTGGCAACCTTGTAACTAAATATTTCAATTTATTCGTACGCGTTAAGAATATTTATCTTAATTTTTCAAAGTCTCTTCAACTGATTTGTTGTAGTTTAACTAGAGTTCAACAAAAACAAAATAGGAAATTATTCGCAAATTATAGTTCTTTAGTTCATAATAAGCATAACTTTTGCGCCGAATTCACGAGACTGTTACACGACCACTTTATTTTATTGTACATTTTGAATATAACTCCAATATTTTAACACAAAAACAAAAAAACAAAAATACAATGATTTTAGTCACGGATCTAATTTCTGATACCCTTACCAATAATCATGTTGATATATCATAAACGTTTGTATGAGTGTTTGTTTTTCTTCTTGCTATATTTAACTGCGAACGAGTTTTGGTTTTGGTGCTACATACGTATTATTCGTTTTCCTTACAGAACTTCTTTGCAAAAATGGAGTACATCCTGTTTTATTTGAAGAAAACGACTATGGAAGGAAGAATGAAGGAAAGCTGACAGACAGCGCAGCAGTAATGTAATTCATGTCGGAAATATTCTAGAGGGTAATTAAAAAAACACATTAATAACAAAATAATACATATCAAACTATAATATCCCGTTTCAACAATCATTTAATTACAATCGGTAAATAAAAGATTGATATTTTTTTATTCTTAAAATTATGTAATATAGATGACCTTATTTTAATGCTTATTGCTTTTGTTTATATAAGTAATTAATAAATTTGAAAATTATTTACCTCCCCAAAAAGTGTTAAAGCCGGAAGGAAAATTACTTAAGATTAAATCCTCAATTAAAAAAATGTTTGTATATCGCCTATAATGCTGTATATCGCCTTAATTTAAATATTGGACAATAACGATCGTAAGTAAGGATCAGTACTTCAAGTAGGCAGAGAAGGCAAGCTAAGAGTTAGCGTCATTCAATTCGTGGAAACCATTACCATCATTTTTGAATCGGTAGTATATAGAAAAAGAGAAAAAATATTTTTCTTACAGTCATCGACTTACGCTCGACCCGGTTACATCGTTCAACCAACATTGTTCTAATTTCTTTTTGTGCGATCCCTTTACCCAAAGTTCTTATTCAAACCGTTCATATTCTTATCTTCTTCTCGCACGCGTGTGCAAACTAAAACCAATAACAAGTTTAATTAACTAAACAGCAGTGTTATGGCCTCTCTGCCATATGTGCCGTCGTGTTAGAGACATAGATCCTGATCCGGGTTCTTCTTCTTCTTAAAGTGGCGCTACATTCCGGGGTGGACCTGGCCCTCATTCAACAAGCGTCTCCAGCCAGCTGGATTCCTGGCTAGATGTCTCCAGTTTCGCACGTTAAGTTGGCTGAGGTCCCCTTCCACTTGCGTGCGCCACCTGAGTCTTGGCCTTTCTCCACTGCGCTGTTCCTTGGGAGCGGATTCGAAGAATTTTCGGACCGGAGCATTGGTGTTCATACGCTCTTATGACCCAGCCAGCTCAGTCTTTAGATCTTCACTCTTCTGGTAAGGTCGATGTCGCTGTACAGTCCGTAGAGTTTATTGTTGTATCTCCTCCTCTGCTAATCAAGTTGTGTGTTGTTGGTGTCGTTGTCTGTTTTATAGCGGAGCCTATAAAAGTCCTTAACTACCTCAAAGTTATATCTGTCTAGGATGACGTTCTGCCCGATACGTCGGTGTTGGTTGTCCTGTTTGCTTGACAGCATATTCTTGGTCTTGCCCTTGTTGACCGCTAAACCTATTTTCGCCGCTCCCATCTCAATACTCGCGAAAGCGCCACTGACATCACGTTGCTTTCTTCCGATTATATCAATATCGTCGGCGTATGCGAGTAGTTGCACGGACTTTTGAAGGATAGTGCCTCTTGTGTTTGCTCGTGAGTCTTGCACTATTCCTTTAAGTATGATGTTGAAGAAATCCCATGACAACGTATCGCCTTGTCTAAATCTTTTCTTGACATCACGGACGGTGAGACCTTAACCGACCTTGATGGAGCAGCGTACATTTTCCATCGTCATCCTGCATAGACGGACAAGTTTGGCAATGATGCCAAACTATTCGCTATTGTTAGCTCATTCGTAGGTCATTGTCAGAACATTTGTAGACCTGACAATATTGTCCTTTATTAAAAAGTTGAATTTATCGTTATTTTTGTATTCTGATATCATGACTAATGTACATATGTAATGGAAAACTCACAAAGTTTCTTTCTGAAACTTTCGGCTTTCCTTACTTGGATATGCCTTTATAGGTTATTTCGAAGCAATTGAACAAGTTATCTTTCCGATTCATGAATTTTCCTTTAAATTGACATTCAATCGTTAGTGCATATTTTACTATAAATGCATATTTAGCATATTCTTGCATATTTTTAATAATAAATGCATATTTTCGAAGAAAAAAAATTAACCCAAAATTTAAGAAAAAACAAAACCGTAAAAATGCACACGCACCATTAAACTTCGAACGTCGTTTAATGTAAGGCATTTACATTGAGTTGCGTCGACGGAGATTATATAGAAAACCTAACCATTGAAGAAAGAAAGATGTGTTCTTGGAAATGCACCTATTACGCCAGTTGACGTCGAGCGATTCTTCTCGATATACAAAACTTTTCAAAGACCGAATCGCCAAAGTTTCACCTTTAAAATTTTTATCATTTATAAAATGAGAATTTTGAAAACCTAAATTAAATTTTAAAATAATGGTATTTCGGTTATTTAATTTTTCAAATGAAGATCTTTATATTTTGTTAACCTGGACACGTTGGTATCAGGGGAAACGAAAACGCAGACTCCGCAGCTGATTCGGCCAAAAGAGCCCCAGTATATACATTTAACACCTTCACTAAACAAGATCTGACTAAACTCGTTTTATCAGCAACGAGGATCAAAATTGAAAATGAATGCAGCTTGTACCACCACCACTATAAGAAAGTTAACCCTTTAAAACACAGCCCTGTATATCCCACTAACAGTCCTAAACACAAAATCTCAAATTTTGTGCGCTTAAGACTTGGGCACACTTCAGCAACACATCAGCATCTTCTTGTGAAAAACAGTCCCCCACTCTGCCCTCCCTGTCACACCGCATAAGACTTAACACACATCTTAGAAAACTGCTCTCTAACAAAACCAATTATAAGCACTATATTTAAAAATAATTCGATTTACGATATACTAAAAAACCCTAACTTTACCAATATTGAGAATATCTCAAAATTTCTAACAAAAACAAACATTAAAAAGTCTCCGCAACTAGGCTCGTTTACTTTAATAATACCATGTAATTTTAATTACCTGTTAATTAATAAATAATAATAATAATTAATTAATATTATTGTTTTTTTAAGTTCTTAAAATAAAAAGAAATTTTTTTTAAAAATTAGATAGCATGTTTTTTTTTTGTTTTTCATCAAAAAATGGAAAGTTTAACACGGTCGTACTGTTTAACTGGTCGCTTTAGCCAATGGTCGTTGAATCCGACTTTTCTAAAATAGAAAGATGACTTGTGCAAAAACCAACCACGTGGGGGAAAATTTGTTGTTAAAAGTGGTCGTTATAAACCACGTTGTTATAGGTGGTTTTAAATGCGTAATTAAAGTGCATATTTCCCATTTTTGAGAGCATATTTTGCGTTTTTAAGTGAATGAAAATCCTAGCCCTACTCTTAAATTGCATGAGGAATCAAAAAGTACATATGCCGCTTAGTGAATCTTACAGGCATCGAGTTTGAAAACTGTCGACTTAAATTTACTGTGAATCTTTAATTTGTAGTAATTGATAATTTCAAAAATGTACATAGTACTTAATATAAGTCATCTCATTTCATGTAAGCAGATATTATTAACTTGTAAAACTATTCCTCAAAAAAAATTTATCCGATTTTTTTTTATCCAAAATCACATACGAAAATAATGTAAACACTGCATATAGGCTCAATTTAGAAAACCTTATACGAGGGCGGGTCAATAAGTCCGTGACTTTTTGAATTTCTGACCTCTTTACTGAAACAGCAACACTGCTCCTGTCAACAGGCATCTGTCAGTTGACTCCTGTCAAAATTTAAACTTGCTGCGTCAGTTAGTTTGTGTTTGACAGCTATTTTTATCAGACTACTCACTAATTTGAGGAGAAAATGGAAAAAAGTGAATTTCGTGTGCTTATTAAGCATTATTTCTTGCGAAAAAAAACCATTACCGAGACCAAGGCTAAGCTTGATAAATACTATGGGGACTCTACACCATCGATTTCAATGGTAAAAAAGTGGTTTACTGAATTTCGTTGTGGCCGTACAAGCACTGAAGATGCCGAACGTCCTGGACGCCCAGTTGAGGTCTCTACACCCGAAACAATCGAAAAAATTCACGATATGGTGTTGGCCGACCGAAGATTGAAAGTGCGAGAGATTGTGGAAGCCGTAGGGATCTCGCATGGCTCAGTGGTTTCAGTGGTTTTGAATGATCACTTGGGCATGAGAAAGCTTTCCGCAAGATGGGTGCCGCGTTTGCTCACAGTCGACCACAAACACATGTGCAGTTGCCATGGCAAAAATCCATGAATTGGGCTATGAATTGCTCCCTCATCCACCCTATTCTCCAGATTTGGCTCCGAGCGACTACTTCTTGTTCCCAAACCTGAAGAAATGGCTTGGTGGAAAAAGATTTGACTCCAATGATGAAGTCATCTCGCAAACAAAGGCCTATTTTGAGGACCTCGACAAATCATTTTTTTTGGAAGGGATAAAAAAATTGGAGAAGCGTTGGACAAAGTGTATAGAGCTCAAGGGAGACTACGTTGAAAAATAAAATTATTTTTTTATCAAAAAATCTGTGTTTTAATCCAAAAGTCACGGACTTATTGACCCGCCCTCGTATAAAACTAATACTATGTCTAACTAGCTGAAGGCCCTAGCTGCTCAAACTAAATATGTAATTATTATCAATGTAATTTAATTCGTCTTGAATAAACTTATAGTGATAATAATATTTTTCTAAGAGTTGAAAACGTTAAAATACTAAGTCATCTTAAACTTCTTCAACCATGACAAAAACTATTGATCTATAGTAGTGTAAACTTATCGAAATTTGTAAACGAAACGTAAATGTTATATAAAAGGAACTAAAAACATGAACCGATAAGCTTTTATGAAACAAGATCTCTAATAATTACATATACCGTCCGTTTTATAAGATCGTATACGGCAAAACTCGTTTATGAAAACCGGTTTGGAAGTGGAATTTGCATTAGCAGATAAAAAAATACTTCTGCTAAGATGCTTTGAATAAAAAAAATTTAAAGAGTGTTCAATTTTTGTCAGATACGGAAGTATTTTAAAATGAGTGTCGCGTTTGCATCACGTTATGAAGCAGTATTCTTGTGCACGCATCCAAAAGGACTGAAAATGTCATACGGATCAGCTGCTAAATAGATGAAAAAGTCAAAAGCATTTGTTAGCAAGTGGGTGCACCGTTATTCCCAAGTTTAAAATGTGGATGATTTGCCGGATCGTGGGTCTACGCCAAAAACAACAAAAAAGCAGGACAAAATGATTCTACGCGTGTTTGAAAAAAATTCTCTTCTATCGTTACGTGGTGGACAAAGGATTTTACGTAAAAGGGGTCTAAATGTGTGTTGTGATACGATACGAAGACGTTTACTAGCCAATAATGTAAAATTTCGAAGCACAATAAAGAAACCACTTCTGTCGAAAAAAACACGTAGAAAAACGACTCAGTTGGGCCAAGGACAATTTGGACAGAGATTGGAACAACGTTATTTTTTCGGATGAAGCTTCTTTTTGGGCATGGTCTCCTATCACTCATACCTGGTGTACTCAATCCAATAAATTAATCCAGCGGACCGTCAAACACCCGCCAAAGGTGCACGTTTGGAGATGCTTCTCAAAACAAGGATTTGGCAATTTGTTCATGTTTACAAAAAACTTAAACGCACCCAACATGGTCAAAATTTATAAAAAGGCTTTATTACCATCTGCCCAAAGGTGGTTTAAAAGAAGAAATGAGAATTGGTTACTGCAAGAAGATAATGACCCGAAACATCGCAGTCGTTTGTGCAGTGCGTGGAAACAAGAAAATGACGTCGATGTTTTAGATTGGCCATCACAGTCGCCGGATGCAAATCCCATTGAAAATGCTTGGGCATTCATGAAGTTAAAGCTCCAAGGAAAGAAGATCTCGACGGTCAAATTATTATCACGAAAAATACGAGTTTTATGGAGATCTTGGTCTCAAGATTATGCTATAAGATTAGTAGAAAGCATGCCTCGAAGACTCCAAGCAATTATTGATAATGGAGGAGAGTGGAAAACATATTTATTGAAAAGCATTCAAGTAAAAACCAATACAATTGATTTTTTTTTTATTATTATAAGTTCTTCTTTAATTTTTGTCGTGTACGATATTATCAAACATACTGTATCTAAAATCGCAAAATTTTAGTAGTTTTCATAACGATACAAGCCTATAAACTACGATTTATAGTAAATTTTCTGTTGTATGAAATTGGCAACCTTGTAACTAAATATTTCAATTTATTCGTACGCGTTAAGAATATTTATCTTAATTTTTCAAAGTCTCTTCAACTGATTTGTTGTAGTTTAACTAGAGTTCAACAAAAACAAAATAGGAAATTATTCGCAAATTATAGTTCTTTAGTTCATAATAAGCATAACTTTTGCGCCGAATTCACGAGACTGTTACACGACCACTTTATTTTATTGTACATTTTGAATATAACTCCAATATTTTAACACAAAAACAAAAAAACAAAAATACAATGATTTTAGTCACGGATCTAATTTCTGATACCCTTACCAATAATCATGTTGATATATCATAAACGTTTGTATGAGTGTTTGTTTTTCTTCTTGCTATATTTAACTGCGAACGAGTTTTGGTTTTGGTGCTACATACGTATTATTCGTTTTCCTTACAGAACTTCTTTGCAAAAATGGAGTACATCCTGTTTTATTTGAAGAAAACGACTATGGAAGGAAGAATGAAGGAAAGCTGACAGACAGCGCAGCAGTAATGTAATTCATGTCGGAAATATTCTAGAGGGTAATTAAAAAAACACATTAATAACAAAATAATACATATCAAACTATAATATCCCGTTTCAACAATCATTTAATTACAATCGGTAAATAAAAGATTGATATTTTTTTATTCTTAAAATTATGTAATATAGATGACCTTATTTTAATGCTTATTGCTTTTGTTTATATAAGTAATTAATAAATTTGAAAATTATTTACCTCCCCAAAAAGTGTTAAAGCCGGAAGGAAAATTACTTAAGATTAAATCCTCAATTAAAAAAATGTTTGTATATCGCCTATAATGCTGTATATCGCCTTAATTTAAATATTGGACAATAACGATCGTAAGTAAGGATCAGTACTTCAAGTAGGCAGAGAAGGCAAGCTAAGAGTTAGCGTCATTCAATTCGTGGAAACCATTACCATCATTTTTGAATCGGTAGTATATAGAAAAAGAGAAAAAATATTTTTCTTACAGTCATCGACTTACGCTCGACCCGGTTACATCGTTCAACCAACATTGTTCTAATTTCTTTTTGTGCGATCCCTTTACCCAAAGTTCTTATTCAAACCGTTCATATTCTTATCTTCTTCTCGCACGCGTGTGCAAACTAAAACCAATAACAAGTTTAATTAACTAAACAGCAGTGTTATGGCCTCTCTGCCATATGTGCCGTCGTGTTAGAGACATAGATCCTGATCCGGGTTCTTCTTCTTCTTAAAGTGGCGCTACATTCCGGGGTGGACCTGGCCCTCATTCAACAAGCGTCTCCAGCCAGCTGGATTCCTGGCTAGATGTCTCCAGTTTCGCACGTTAAGTTGGCTGAGGTCCCCTTCCACTTGCGTGCGCCACCTGAGTCTTGGCCTTTCTCCACTGCGCTGTTCCTTGGGAGCGGATTCGAAGAATTTTCGGACCGGAGCATTGGTGTTCATACGCTCTTATGACCCAGCCAGCTCAGTCTTTAGATCTTCACTCTTCTGGTAAGGTCGATGTCGCTGTACAGTCCGTAGAGTTTATTGTTGTATCTCCTCCTCTGCTAATCAAGTTGTGTGTTGTTGGTGTCGTTGTCTGTTTTATAGCGGAGCCTATAAAAGTCCTTAACTACCTCAAAGTTATATCTGTCTAGGATGACGTTCTGCCCGATACGTCGGTGTTGGTTGTCCTGTTTGCTTGACAGCATATTCTTGGTCTTGCCCTTGTTGACCGCTAAACCTATTTTCGCCGCTCCCATCTCAATACTCGCGAAAGCGCCACTGACATCACGTTGCTTTCTTCCGATTATATCAATATCGTCGGCGTATGCGAGTAGTTGCACGGACTTTTGAAGGATAGTGCCTCTTGTGTTTGCTCGTGAGTCTTGCACTATTCCTTTAAGTATGATGTTGAAGAAATCCCATGACAACGTATCGCCTTGTCTAAATCTTTTCTTGACATCACGGACGGTGAGACCTTAACCGACCTTGATGGAGCAGCGTACATTTTCCATCGTCATCCTGCATAGACGGACAAGTTTGGCAATGATGCCAAACTATTCGCTATTGTTAGCTCATTCGTAGGTCATTGTCAGAACATTTGTAGACCTGACAATATTGTCCTTTATTAAAAAGTTGAATTTATCGTTATTTTTGTATTCTGATATCATGACTAATGTACATATGTAATGGAAAACTCACAAAGTTTCTTTCTGAAACTTTCGGCTTTCCTTACTTGGATATGCCTTTATAGGTTATTTCGAAGCAATTGAACAAGTTATCTTTCCGATTCATGAATTTTCCTTTAAATTGACATTCAATCGTTAGTGCATATTTTACTATAAATGCATATTTAGCATATTCTTGCATATTTTTAATAATAAATGCATATTTTCGAAGAAAAAAAATTAACCCAAAATTTAAGAAAAAACAAAACCGTAAAAATGCACACGCACCATTAAACTTCGAACGTCGTTTAATGTAAGGCATTTACATTGAGTTGCGTCGACGGAGATTATATAGAAAACCTAACCATTGAAGAAAGAAAGATGTGTTCTTGGAAATGCACCTATTACGCCAGTTGACGTCGAGCGATTCTTCTCGATATACAAAACTTTTCAAAGACCGAATCGCCAAAGTTTCACCTTTAAAATTTTTATCATTTATAAAATGAGAATTTTGAAAACCTAAATTAAATTTTAAAATAATGGTATTTCGGTTATTTAATTTTTCAAATGAAGATCTTTATATTTTGTTAACCTGGACACGTTGGTATCAGGGGAAACGAAAACGCAGACTCCGCAGCTGATTCGGCCAAAAGAGCCCCAGTATATACATTTAACACCTTCACTAAACAAGATCTGACTAAACTCGTTTTATCAGCAACGAGGATCAAAATTGAAAATGAATGCAGCTTGTACCACCACCACTATAAGAAAGTTAACCCTTTAAAACACAGCCCTGTATATCCCACTAACAGTCCTAAACACAAAATCTCAAATTTTGTGCGCTTAAGACTTGGGCACACTTCAGCAACACATCAGCATCTTCTTGTGAAAAACAGTCCCCCACTCTGCCCTCCCTGTCACACCGCATAAGACTTAACACACATCTTAGAAAACTGCTCTCTAACAAAACCAATTATAAGCACTATATTTAAAAATAATTCGATTTACGATATACTAAAAAACCCTAACTTTACCAATATTGAGAATATCTCAAAATTTCTAACAAAAACAAACATTAAAAAGTCTCCGCAACTAGGCTCGTTTACTTTAATAATACCATGTAATTTTAATTACCTGTTAATTAATAAATAATAATAATAATTAATTAATATTATTGTTTTTTTAAGTTCTTAAAATAAAAAGAAATTTTTTTTAAAAATTAGATAGCATGTTTTTTTTTTGTTTTTCATCAAAAAATGGAAAGTTTAACACGGTCGTACTGTTTAACTGGTCGCTTTAGCCAATGGTCGTTGAATCCGACTTTTCTAAAATAGAAAGATGACTTGTGCAAAAACCAACCACGTGGGGGAAAATTTGTTGTTAAAAGTGGTCGTTATAAACCACGTTGTTATAGGTGGTTTTAAATGCGTAATTAAAGTGCATATTTCCCATTTTTGAGAGCATATTTTGCGTTTTTAAGTGAATGAAAATCCTAGCCCTACTCTTAAATTGCATGAGGAATCAAAAAGTACATATGCCGCTTAGTGAATCTTACAGGCATCGAGTTTGAAAACTGTCGACTTAAATTTACTGTGAATCTTTAATTTGTAGTAATTGATAATTTCAAAAATGTACATAGTACTTAATATAAGTCATCTCATTTCATGTAAGCAGATATTATTAACTTGTAAAACTATTCCTCAAAAAAAATTTATCCGATTTTTTTTTATCCAAAATCACATACGAAAATAATGTAAACACTGCATATAGGCTCAATTTAGAAAACCTTATACGAGGGCGGGTCAATAAGTCCGTGACTTTTTGAATTTCTGACCTCTTTACTGAAACAGCAACACTGCTCCTGTCAACAGGCATCTGTCAGTTGACTCCTGTCAAAATTTAAACTTGCTGCGTCAGTTAGTTTGTGTTTGACAGCTATTTTTATCAGACTACTCACTAATTTGAGGAGAAAATGGAAAAAAGTGAATTTCGTGTGCTTATTAAGCATTATTTCTTGCGAAAAAAAACCATTACCGAGACCAAGGCTAAGCTTGATAAATACTATGGGGACTCTACACCATCGATTTCAATGGTAAAAAAGTGGTTTACTGAATTTCGTTGTGGCCGTACAAGCACTGAAGATGCCGAACGTCCTGGACGCCCAGTTGAGGTCTCTACACCCGAAACAATCGAAAAAATTCACGATATGGTGTTGGCCGACCGAAGATTGAAAGTGCGAGAGATTGTGGAAGCCGTAGGGATCTCGCATGGCTCAGTGGTTTCAGTGGTTTTGAATGATCACTTGGGCATGAGAAAGCTTTCCGCAAGATGGGTGCCGCGTTTGCTCACAGTCGACCACAAACACATGTGCAGTTGCCATGGCAAAAATCCATGAATTGGGCTATGAATTGCTCCCTCATCCACCCTATTCTCCAGATTTGGCTCCGAGCGACTACTTCTTGTTCCCAAACCTGAAGAAATGGCTTGGTGGAAAAAGATTTGACTCCAATGATGAAGTCATCTCGCAAACAAAGGCCTATTTTGAGGACCTCGACAAATCATTTTTTTTGGAAGGGATAAAAAAATTGGAGAAGCGTTGGACAAAGTGTATAGAGCTCAAGGGAGACTACGTTGAAAAA
The DNA here is from genome assembly GCA_928272305.1 of Volucella inflata. NCBI lineage: Eukaryota > Metazoa > Arthropoda > Insecta > Diptera > Syrphidae > Volucella > Volucella inflata. The sequence continues at coordinate 63,427,724 of OV743716.1, forward strand.
TAAAATTATTTTTTTATCAAAAAATCTGTGTTTTAATCCAAAAGTCACGGACTTATTGACCCGCCCTCGTATAAAACTAATACTATGTCTAACTAGCTGAAGGCCCTAGCTGCTCAAACTAAATATGTAATTATTATCAATGTAATTTAATTCGTCTTGAATAAACTTATAGTGATAATAATATTTTTCTAAGAGTTGAAAACGTTAAAATACTAAGTCATCTTAAACTTCTTCAACCATGACAAAAACTATTGATCTATAGTAGTGTAAACTTATCGAAATTTGTAAACGAAACGTAAATGTTATATAAAAGGAACTAAAAACATGAACCGATAAGCTTTTATGAAACAAGATCTCTAATAATTACATATACCGTCCGTTTTATAAGATCGTATACGGCAAAACTCGTTTATGAAAACCGGTTTGGAAGTGGAATTTGCATTAGCAGATAAAAAAATACTTCTGCTAAGATGCTTTGAATAAAAAAAATTTAAAGAGTGTTCAATTTTTGTCAGATACGGAAGTATTTTAAAATGAGTGTCGCGTTTGCATCACGTTATGAAGCAGTATTCTTGTGCACGCATCCAAAAGGACTGAAAATGTCATACGGATCAGCTGCTAAATAGATGAAAAAGTCAAAAGCATTTGTTAGGAAGTGGGTGCACCGTTATTCCCAAGTTTAAAATGTGGATGATTTGCCGGATCGTGGGTCTACGCCAAAAACAACAAAAAAGCAGGACAAAATGATTCTACGCGTGTTTGAAAAAAATTCTCTTCTATCGTTACTTGGTGGACAAAGGATTTTACGTAAAAGGGGTCTAAATGTGTGTTGTGATACGATACGAAGACGTTTACTAGCCAATAATGTAAAATTTCGAAGCACAATAAAGAAACCACTACTGTCGAAAAAAACACGTAGAAAAACGACTCAGTTGGGCCAAGGACAATTTGGACAGAGATTGTAACAACGTTATTTTTTCGGATGAAGCTTCTTTTTGGGCATGGTCTCCTATCACTCATACCTGGTGTACTCAATCCAATAAATTAATCCAGCGGACCGTCAAACACCCGCCAAAGGTGCACGTTTGGAGATGCTTCTCAAAACAAGGATTTGGCAATTTGTTCATGTTTACAAAAAACTTAAACGCACCCAACATGGTCAAAATTTATAAAAAGGCTTTATTACCATCTGCCCAAAGGTGCTTTAAAAGAAGAAATGAGAATTGGTTACTGCAAGAAGATAATGACCCGAAACATCGCAGTCGTTTGTGCAGTGCGTGGAAACAAGAAAATGACGTCGATGTTTTAGATTGGCCATCACAGTCGCCGGATGCAAATCCCATTGAAAATGCTTGGGCATTCATGAAGTTAAAGCTCCAAGGAAAGAAGATCTCGACGGTCAAATTATTATCACGAAAAATACGAGTTTTATGGAGATCTTGGTCTCAAGATTATGCTATAAGATTAGTAGAAAGCATGCCTCGAAGACTCCAAGCAATTATTGATAATGGAGGAGAGTGGAAAACATATTTATTGAAAAGCATTCAAGTAAAAACCAATACAATTGATTTTTTTTTTATTATTATAAGTTCTTCTTTAATTTTTGTCGTGTACGATATTATCAAACATACTGTATCTAAAATCGCAAAATTTTAGTAGTTTTCATAACGATACAAGCCTATAAACTACGATTTATAGTAAATTTTCTGTTGTATGAAATTGGCAACCTTGTAACTAAATATTTCAATTTATTCGTACGCGTTAAGAATATTTATCTTAATTTTTCAAAGTCTCTTCAACTGATTTGTTGTAGTTTAACTAGAGTTCAACAAAAACAAAGTAGGAAATTATTCGCAAATTATAGTTCTTTAGTTCATAATAAGCATAACTTTTGCTCCGAATTCACGAGACTTTTACACGACCACTTTATTTTATTGTACATTTTGAATATAACTCCAATATTTTAACACAAAAACAAAAATACAATGATTTTAGTCACGGATCTAATTTCTGATACCCTTACCAATAATCATGTTGATATATCATAAACGTTTGTATGAGTGTTTGTTTTTCTTCTTGCTATATTTAACTGCGAACGAGTTTTGGTTTTGGTGCTACATACGTATTATTCGTTTTCCTTACAGAACTTCTTTGCAAAAATGGAGTACATCCTGTTTTATTTGAAGAAAACGACTATGGAAGGAAGAATGAAGGAAAGCTGACAGACAGCGCAGCAGTAATGTAATTCATGTCGGAAATATTCTAGAGGGTAATTAAAAAAACACATTAATAACAAAATAATACATATCAAACTATAATATCCCGTTTCAACAATCATTTAATTACAATCGGTAAATAAAAGATTGATATTTTTTTATTCTTAAAATTATGTAATATAGATGACCTTATTTTAATGCTTATTGCTTTTGTTTATATAAGTAATTAATAAATTTGAAAATTATTTACCTCCCCAAAAAGTGTTAAAGCCGGAAGGAAAATTACTTAAGATTAAATCCTCAATTAAAAAAATGTTTGTATATCGCCTATAATGCTGTATATCGCCTTAATTTAAATATTGGACAATAACGATCGTAAGTAAGGATCAGTACTTCAAGTAGGCAGAGAAGGCAAGCTAAGAGTTAGCGTCATTCAATTCGTGGAAACCATTACCATCATTTTTGAATCGGTAGTATATAGAAAAAGAGAAAAAATATTTTTCTTACAGTCATCGACTTACGCTCGACCCGGTTACATCGTTCAACCAACATTGTTCTAATTTCTTTTTGTGCGATCCCTTTACCCAAAGTTCTTATTCAAACCGTTCATATTCTTATCTTCTTCTCGCACGCGTGTGCAAACTAAAACCAATAACAAGTTTAATTAACTAAACAGCAGTGTTATGGCCTCTCTGCCATATGTGCCGTCGTGTTAGAGACATAGATCCTGATCCGGGTTCTTCTTCTTCTTAAAGTGGCACTACATTCCGGGGTGGACCTGGGCCTCATTCAACAAGCGTCTCCAGCCAGCTGGATTCCTGGCTAGATGTCTCCAGTTTCGCACGTTAAGTTGGCTGAGGTCCCCTTCCACTTGCGTGCGCCACCTGAGTCTTAGCCTTTCTCCACTGCGCTGTTCCTTGGGAGCGGATTCGAAGAATTTTCGGACCGGAGCATTGGTGTTCATACGCTCTTATGACCCAGCCAGCTCAGTCTTTAGATCTTCACTCTTCTGGTAAGGTCGATGTCGCTGTACAGTCCGTAGAGTTTATTGTTGTATCTCCTCCTCTGCTAATCAAGTTGTGTGTTGTTGGTGTCGTTGTCTGTTTTATAGCGGAGCCTATAAAAGTCCTTAACTACCTCAAAGTTATATCTGTCTAGGATGACGTTCTGCCCGATACGTCGGTGTTGGTTGTCCTGTTTGCTTGACAGCATATTCTTGGTCTTGCCCTTGTTGACCGCTAAACCTATTTTCGCCGCTCCCATCTCAATACTCGCGAAAGCGCCACTGACATCACGTTGCTTTCTTCCGATTATATCAATATCGTCGGCGTATGCGAATAGTTGCACGGACTTTTGAAGGATAGTGCCTCTTGTGTTTGCTCGTGAGTCTTGCACTATTCCTTTAAGTATGATGTTGAAGAAATCCCATGACAACGTATCGCCTTGTCTAAATCTTTTCTTGACATCACGGACGGTGAGACCTTAACCGACCTTGATGGAGCAGCGTACATTTTCCATCGTCATCCTGCATAGACGGACAAGTTTGGCAATGATGCCAAACTATTCGCTATTGTTAGCTCATTCGTAGGTCATTGTCAGAACATTTGTAGACCTGACAATATTGTCCTTTATTAAAAAGTTGAATTTATCGTTATTTTTGTATTCTGATATCATGACTAATGTACATATGTAATGGAAAACTCACAAAGTTTCTTTCTGAAACTTTCGGCTTTCCTTACTTGGATATGCCTTTATAGGTTATTTCGAAGCAATTGAACAAGTTATCTTTCCGATTCATGAATTTTCCTTTAAATTGACATTCAATCGTTAGTGCATATTTTACTATAAATGCATATTTAGCATATTCTTGCACCTATTACGCCAGTTGACGTCGAGCGATTCTTCTCGATATACAAAACTTTTCAAAGACCGAATCGCCAAAGTTTTTTATCATTTATAAAATGAGAATTTTGAAAACCTAAATTAAATTTTAAAATAATGGTATTTCGGTTATTTAATTTTTCAAATGAAGATCTTTATATTTTGTTAACCTGGACACGTTGGTATCAGGGGAAACGAAAACGCAGACTCCGCAGCTGATTCGGCCAAAAGAGCCCCAGTATATACATTTAACACCTTCACTAAACAAGATCTGACTAAACTCGTCTTATCAGCAACGAGGATCAAAATTGAAAATGAATGCAGCTTGTACCACCACCACTATAAGAAAGTTAACCCTTTAAAACACAGCCCTGTATATCCCACTAACAGTCCTAAACACAAAATCTTAAATTTTGTGCGCTTAAGACTTGGGCACACTTCAGCAACACATCAGCATCTTATTGTGAAAAACAGTCCCCCACTCTGCCCGCCCTGTCACACCGCATAAGACTTAACACACATCTTAGAAACTGCTTTCTAACAAAACCAATTATAAGCACTATATTTAAAAATAATTCGATTTACGATATACTAAAAAACCCTAACTTTACCAATATTGAGAATATCTCAAAATTTCTAACAAAAACAAACATTAAAAAGTCTCCGCAACTAGGCTCGTTTACTTTAATAATACCATGTAATTTTAATTACCTGTTAATTAATAAATAATAATAATAATTAATTAATATTATTGTTTTTTTAAGTTCTTAAAATAAAAAGAAATTTTTTTTAAAAATTAGATAGCATGTTTTTTTTTGTTTTTCATCAAAAAATGGAAAGTTTAACACGGTCGTACTGTTTAACTGGTCGCTTTAGCCAATGGTCGTTGAATCCGACTTTTCTAAAATAGAAAGATGACTTGTGCAAAAACCAACCACGTGGGGGAAAATTTGTTGTTAAAAGTGGTCGTTATAAACCACGTTGTTATAGGTGGTTTTAAATGCGTAATTAAAGTGCATATTTCCCATTTTTGAGAGCATATTTTGCGTTTTTAAGTGAATGAAAATCCTTGCCCTACTCTTAAATTGCATGAGGAATCAAAAAGTACATATGCCGCTTAGTGAATCTTACAGGCATCGAGTTTGAAAACTGTCGACTTAAATTTACTGTGAATCTTTAATTTGTAGTAATTGATAATTTCAAAAATGTACATAGTACTTAATATAAGTTATCTCATTTCATGTAAGCAGATATTATTAACTTGTAAAACTATTCCTCAAAAAAAATTTATCCGATTTTTTTCTATCCAAAATCACATACGAAAATAATGTAAACACTGCATATAGGCTCAATTTAGAAAACCTTATACGAGGGCGGGTCAATAAGTCCGTGACTTTTTGAATTTCTGACCTCTTTACTGAAACAGCAACACTGCTCCTGTCAACAGGCATCTGTCAGTTGACTCCTGTCAAAATTTAAACTTGCTGCGTCAGTTAGTTTGTGTTTGACAGCTATTTTTATCAGACTACTCACTAATTTGAGGAGAAAATGGGAAAAAGTGAATTTCGTGTGCTTATTAAGCATTATTTCTTGCGAAAAAAAACCATTACCGAGACCAAGGCTAAGCTTGATAAATACTATGGGGACTCTGCACCATCGATTTCAATGGTAAAAAAGTGGTTTACTGAATTTCGTTGTGGCCGTACAAGCACTGAAGATGCCGAACGTCCTGGACGCCCAGTTGAGGTCTCTACACCCGAAACAATCGAAAAAATTCACGATATGGTGTTGGCCGACCGAAGATTGAAAGTGCGAGAGATTGTGGAAGCCGTAGGGATCTCGCATGGCTCAGTGGTTTCAATTTTGAATGATCACTTGGGCATGAGAAAGCTTTCCGCAAGATGGGTGCCGCGTTTGCTCACAGTCGACCACAAACACATGTGCAGTTGCCATAGCAAAAATCCATGAATTGGGCTATGAATTGCTCCCTCATCCACCCTATTCTCCAGATTTGGCTCCGAGCGACTACTTCTTGTTCCCAAACCTGAAGAAATGGCTTGGTGGAAAAAGATTTGACTCCAATGATGAAGTCATCTCGCAAACAAAGGCCTATTTTGAGGACCTCGACAAATCATTTTTTTTGGAAGGGATAAAAAAATTGGAGAAGCGTTGGACAAAGTGTATAGAGCTCAAGGGAGACTACGTTGAAAAATAAAATTATTTTTTTATCAAAAAATCTGTGTTTTAATCCAAAAGTCACGGACTTATTGACCCGCCCTCGTATAAAACTAATACTATGTCTAACTAGCTGAAGGCCCTAGCTGCTCAAACTAAATATGTAATTATTATCAATGTAATTTAATTCGTCTTTAATAAACTTATAGTGATAATAATATTTTTCTAAGAGTTGAAAACGTTGAAATACTAAGTCATCTTAAACTTCTTCAACCATGACAAAAACTATTGATCTATAGTAGTGTAAAATTATCGAAATTTGTAAACGAAACGTAAATGTTATATAAAAGGAACTAAAAACATGAACCGATAAGCTTTTATGAAACAAGATCTCTAATAATTACATATACCGTCCGTTTTATAAGATCGTATACGGCAAAACTCGTTTATGAAAACCGGTTTGGAAGTGGAATTTGCATTAGCAGATAAAAAAATACTTCTGCTAAGATGCTTTGAATAAAAAAAATTTAAAGAGTGTTCAATTTTTGTCAGATACGGAAGTATTTTAAAATGAGTGTCGCGTTTGCATCACGTTATGAAGCAGTATTCTTGAGCACGCATCCAAAAGGACTGAAAATGTCATACGGAGCAGCTGCTAAATAGATGAAAAAGTCAAAAGCATTTGTTAGCAAGTGGGTGCACCGTTATTCCCAAGTTTAAAATGTGGATGATTTGCCGGATCGTGGGTCTACGCCAAAAACAACAAAAAAGCAGGACAAAATGATTCTACGCGTGTTTGAAAAAAATTCTCTTCTATCGTTACGTGGTGGACAAAGGATTTTACGTAAAAGGGGTCTAAATGTGTGTTGTGATACGATACGAAGACGTTTACTAGCCAATAATGTAAAATTTCGAAGCACAATAAAGAAACCACTACTGTCGAAAAAAACACGTAGAAAAACGACTCAGTTGGGCCAAGGACAATTTGGACAGAGATTGGAACAACGTTATTTTTTCGGATGAAGCTTCTTTTTGGGCATGGTCTCCTATCACTCATACCTGGTGTACACAATTCAATAAATTAATCCAGCGGACCGTCAAACACCCGCCAAAGGTGCACGTTTGGAGATGCTTCTCAAAACAAGGATTTGGCAATTTGTTCATGTTTACAAAAAACTTAAACGCACCCAACATGGTCAAAATTTATAAAAAGGCTTTATTACCATCTGCCCAAATGTGGTTTAAAAGAAGAAATGAGAATTGGTTACTGCAAGAAGATAATGACCCGAAACATCGCAGTCGTTTGTGCAGTGCGTGGAAACAAGAAAATGACGTCGATGTTTTAGATTGGCCATCACAGTCGCCGGATGCAAATCCCATTGAAAATGCTTGGGCATTCATGAAGTTAAAGCTCCAAGGAAAGAAGATCTCGACGGTCAAATTATTATCACGAAAAATACGAGTTTTATGGAGATCTTGGTCTCAAGATTATGCTATAAGATTAGTAGAAAGCATGCCTCGAAGACTCCAAGCAATTATTGATAATGGAGGAGAGTGGAAAACATATTTATTGAAAAGCATTCAAGTAAAAACCAATACAATTGATTTTTTTTTTATTATTATAAGTTCTTCTTTAATTTTTGTCGTGTACGATATTATCAAACATACTGTATCTAAAATCGCAAAATTTTAGTAGTTTTCATAACGATACAAGCCTATAAACTACGATTTATAGTAAATTTTCTGTTGTATGAAATTGGCAACCTTGTAACTAAATATTTCAATTTATTCGTACGCGTTAAGAATATTTATCTTAATTTTTCAAAGTCTCTTCAACTGATTTGTTGTAGTTTAACTAGAGTTCAACAAAAACAAAATAGGAAATTATTCGCAAATTATAGTTCTTTAGTTCATAATAAGCATAACTTTTGCGCCGAATTCACGAGACTGTTACACGACCACTTTATTTTATTGTACATTTTGAATATAACTCCAATATTTTAACACAAAAACAAAAAAACAAAAATACAATGATTTTAGTCACGGATCTAATTTCTGATACCCTTACCAATAATCATGTTGATATATCATAAACGTTTGTATGAGTGTTTGTTTTTCTTCTTGCTATATTTAACTGCGAACGAGTTTTGGTTTTGGTGCTACATACGTATTATTCGTTTTCCTTACAGAACTTCTTTGCAAAAATGGAGTACATCCTGTTTTATTTGAAGAAAACGACTATGGAAGGAAGAATGAAGGAAAGCTGACAGACAGCGCAGCAGTAATGTAATTCATGTCGGAAATATTCTAGAGGGTAATTAAAAAAACACATTAATAACAAAATAATACATATCAAACTATAATATCCCGTTGCAACAATCATTTAATTACAATCGGTAAATAAAAGATTGATATTTTTTTATTCTTAAAATTATGTAATATAGATGACCTTATTTTAATGCTTATTGCTTTTGTTTATATAAGTAATTAATAAATTTGAAAATTATTTACCTCCCCAAAAATTGTTAAAGCCGGAAGGAAAATTACTTAAGATTAAATCCTCAATTAAAAAAATGTTTGTATATCGCCTATAATGCTGTATATCGCCTTAATTTAAATATTGGACAATAACGATCGTAAGTAAGGATCAGTACTTCAAGTAGGCAGAGAAGGCAAGCTAAGAGTTAGCGTCATTCAATTCGTGGAAACCATTACCATCATTTTTGAATCGGTAGTATATAGAAAAAGAGAAAAAATATTTTTCTTACAGTCATCGACTTACGCTCGACCCGGTTACATCGTTCAACCAACATTGTTCTAATTTCTTTTTGTGCGATCCCTTTACCCAAAGTTCTTATTCAAACCGTTCATATTCTTATCTTCTTCTCGCACGCGTGTGCAAACTAAAACCAATAACAAGTTTAATTAACTAAACAGCAGTGTTATGGCCTCTCTGCCATATGTGCCGTCGTGTTAGAGACATAGATCCTGATCCGGGTTCTTCTTCTTCTTAAAGTGGCGCTACATTCCGGGGTGGACCTGGGCCTCATTCAACAAGCGTCTCCAGCCAGCTGGATTCCTGGCTAGATGTCTCCAGTTTCGCACGTTAAGTTGGCTGAGGTCCCCTTCCACTTGCGTGCGCCACCTGAGTCTTGGCCTTTCTCCACTGCGCTGTTCCTTGGGAGCGGATTCGAAGAATTTTCGGACCGGAGCATTGGTGTTCATACGCTCTTATGACCCAGCCAGCTCAGTCTTTAGATCTTCACTCTTCTGGTAAGGTCGATGTCGCTGTACAGTCCGTAGAGTTTATTGTTGTATCTCCTCCTCTGCTAATCAAGTTGTGTGTTGTTGGTGTCGTTGTCTGTTTTATAGCGGAGCCTATAAAAGTCCTTAACTACCTCAAAGTTATATCTGTCTAGGATGACGTTCTGCCCGATACGTCGGTGTTGGTTGTCCTGTTTGCTTGACAGCATATTCTTGGTCTTGCCCTTGTTGACCGCTAAACCTATTTTCGCCGCTCCCATCTCAATACTCGCGAAAGCGCCACTGACATCACGTTGCTTTCTTCCGATTATATCAATATCGTCGGCGTATGCGAGTAGTTGCACGGACTTTTGAAGGATAGTGCCTCTTGTGTTTGCTCGTGAGTCTTGCACTATTCCTTTAAGTATGATGTTGAAGAAATCCCATGACAACGTATCGCCTTGTCTAAATCTTTTCTTGACATCACGGACGGTGAGACCTTAACCGACCTTGATGGAGCAGCGTACATTTTCCATCGTCATCCTGCATAGACGGACAAGTTTGGCAATGATGCCAAACTATTCGCTATTGTTAGCTCATTCGTAGGTCATTGTCAGAACATTTGTAGACCTGACAATATTGTCCTTTATTAAAAAGTTGAATTTATCGTTATTTTTGTATTCTGATATCATGACTAATGTACATATGTAATGGAAAACTCACAAAGTTTCTTTCTGAAACTTTCGGCTTTCCTTACTTGGATATGCCTTTATAGGTTATTTCGAAGCAATTGAACAAGTTATCTTTCCGATTCATGAATTTTCCTTTAAATTGACATTCAATCGTTAGTGCATATTTTACTATAAATGCATATTTAGCATATTCTTGCATATTTTTAATAATAAATGCATATTTTTGAAGAAAAAAAATTAACCCAAAATTTAAGAAAAAACAAAACCGTAAAAATACACACGCACCATTAAACTTCTAACGTCGTTTAATGTAAGGCATTTACATTGAGTTGCGTCGACGGAGATTATATAGAAAACCTAACCATTGAAGAAAGAAAGATGTGTTCTTGGAAATGCACCTATTACGCCAGTTGACGTCGAGCGATTCTTCTCGATATACAAAACTTTTCAAAGACCGAATCGCCAAAGTTTTTTATCATTTATAAAATGAGAACTTTGAAAACCTAAATTAAATTTTAAAATAATGGTATTTCGGTTATTTAATTTTTCAAATGAAGATCTTTATATTTTGTTAACCTGGACACGTTGGTATCAGGGGAAACGAAAACGCAGACTCCGCAGCTGATTCGGCCAAAAGAGCCCCAGTATATACATTTAACACCTTCACTAAACAAGATCTGACTAAACTCGTCTTATCAGCAACGAGGATCAAAATTGAAAATGAATGCAGCTTGTACCACCACCACTATAAGAAAGTTAACCCTTTAAAACACAGCCCTGTATATCCCACTAACAGTCCTAAACACAAAATCTTAAATTTTGTGCGCTTAAGACTTGGGCACACTTCAGCAACACATCAGCATCTTCTTGTGAAAAACAGTCCCCCACTCTGCCCTCCCTGTCACACCGCATAAGACTTAACACACATCTTAGAAAACTGCTCTCTAACAAAACCAATTATAAGCACTATATTTAAAAATAATTCGATTTACGATATACTAAAAAACCCTAACTTTACCAATATTGAGAATATCTCAAAATTTCTAACAAAAACAAACATTAAAAAGTCTCCGCAACTAGGCTCGTTTACTTTAATAATACCATGTAATTTTAATTACCTGTTAATTAATAAATAATAATAATAATTAATTAATATTATTGTTTTTTTAAGTTCTTAAAATAAAAAGAAGTTTTTTTTAAAAATTAGATAGCATGTTTTTTTTTGTTTTTCATCAAAAAATGGAAAGTTTAACACGGTCGTACTGTTTAACTGGTCGCTTTAGCCAATGGTCGTTGAATCCGACTTTTCTAAAATAGAAAGATGACTTGTGCAAAAACCAACCACGTGGGGGAAAATTTGTTGTTAAAAGTGGTCGTTATAAACCACGTTGTTATAGGTGGTTTTAAATGCGTAATTAAAGTGCATATTTCCCATTTTTGAGAGCATATTTTGCGTTTTTAAGTGAATGAAAATCCTAGCCCTACTCTTAAATTGCATGAGTAATCAAAAAGTACATATGCCGCTTAGTGAATCTTACAGACATCGAGTTTGAAAACTGTCGACTTAAATTTACTGTGAATCTTTAATTTGTAGTAATTGATAATTTCAAAAATGTACATAGTACTTAATATAAGTCATCTCATTTCATGTAAGCAGATATTATTAACTTGTAAAACTATTCCTCAAAAAAAATTTATCCGATTTTTTTTTATCCAAAATCACATACAAAAATAATGTAAACACTGCATATAGGCTCAATTTAGAAAACCTTATACGAGGGCGGGTCAATAAGTCCGTGACTTTTTGAATTTCTGACCTCTTTACTGAAACAGCAACACTGCTCCTGTCAACAGGCATCTGTCAGTTGACTCCTGTCAAAATTTAAACTTGCTGCGTCAGTTAGTTTGTGTTTTTATCAGACTACTCACTAATTTGAGGAGAAAATGGGAAAAAGTGAATTTCGTGTGCTTATTAAGCATTATTTCTTGCGAAAAAAAACCATTACCGAGACCAAGGCTAAGCTTGATAAATACTATGGGGACTCTGCACCATCGATTTCAATGGTAAAAAAGTGGTTTACTGAATTTCGTTGTGGCCGTACAAGCACTGAAGATACCGAACGTCCTGGACGCCCAGTTAAGGTCTCTACACCCGAAACAATCGAAAAAATTCACGATATGGTGTTGGCCGACCGAAGATTGAAAGTGCGAGAGATTGTGGAAGCCGTAGGGATCTCGCATGGCTCAGTGGTTTCAATTTTGAATGATCACTTGGGCATGAGAAAGCTTTCCGCAAGATGGGTGCCGCGTTTGCTCACAGTCGACCACAAACACATGTGCAGTTGCCATGGCAAAAATCCATGAATTGGGCTATGAATTGCTCCCTCATCCACCCTATTCTCCAGATTTGGCTCCGAGCGACTACTTCTTGTTCCCAAACCTGAAGAAATGGCTTGGTGGAAAAAGATTTGACTCCAATGATGAAGTCATCTCGCAAACAAAGGCCTATTTTGAGGACCTCGACAAATCATTTTTTTTGGAAGGGATAAAAAAAGTGGAGAAGCGTTGGACAAAGTGTATAGAGCTCAAGGGAGACTACGTTGAAAAATAAAATTATTTTTTTATCAAAAAATCTGTGTTTTAATCCAAAAGTCACGGACTTATTGACCCGCCCTCGTATAAAACTAATACTATGTCTAACTAGCTGAAGGCCCTAGCTGCTCAAACTAAATATGTAATTATTATCAATGTAATTTAATTCGTCTTTAATAAACTTATAGTGATAATAATATTTTTCTAAGAGTTGAAAACGTTGAAATACTAAGTCATCTTAAACTTCTTCAACCATGACAAAAACTATTGATCTATAGTAGTGTAAAATTATCGAAATTTGTAAACGAAACGTAAATGTTATATAAAAGGAACTAAAAACATGAACCGATAAGCTTTTATGAAACAAGATCTCTAATAATTACATATACCGTCCGTTTTATAAGATCGTATACGGCAAAACTCGTTTATGAAAACCGGTTTGGAAGTGGAATTTGCATTAGCAGATAAAAAAATACTTCTGCTAAGATGCTTTGAATAAAAAAAATTTAAAGAGTGTTCAATTTTTGTCAGATACGGAAGTATTTTAAAATGAGTGTCGCGTTTGCATCACGTTATGAAGCAGTATTCTTGAGCACGCATCCAAAAGGACTGAAAATGTCATACGGAGCAGCTGCTAAATAGATGAAAAAGTCAAAAGCATTTGTTAGCAAGTGGGTGCACCGTTATTCCCAAGTTTAAAATGTGGATGATTTGCCGGATCGTGGGTCTACGCCAAAAACAACAAAAAAGCAGGACAAAATGATTCTACGCGTGTTTGAAAAAAATTCTCTTCTATCGTTACGTGGTGGACAAAGGATTTTACGTAAAAGGGGTCTAAATGTGTGTTGTGATACGATACGAAGACGTTTACTAGCCAATAATGTAAAATTTCGAAGCACAATAAAGAAACCACTACTGTCGAAAAAAACACGTAGAAAAACGACTCAGTTGGGCCAAGGACAATTTGGACAGAGATTGGAACAACGTTATTTTTTCGGATGAAGCTTCTTTTTGGGCATGGTCTCCTATCACTCATACCTGGTGTACACAATTCAATAAATTAATCCAGCGGACCGTCAAACACCCGCCAAAGGTGCACGTTTGGAGATGCTTCTCAAAACAAGGATTTGGCAATTTGTTCATGTTTAAAAAAAACTTAAACGCACCCAACATGGTCAAAATTTATAAAAAGGCTTTATTACCATCTGCCCAAAGGTGGTTTAAAAGAAGAAATGAGAATTGGTTACTGCAAGAAGATAATGACCCGAAACATCGCAGTCGTTTGTGCAGTGCGTGGAAACAAGAAAATGACGTCGATGTTTTAGATTGGCCATCACAGTCGCCGGATGCAAATCCCATTGAAAATGCTTGGGCATTCATGAAGTTAAAGCTCCAAGGAAAGAAGATCTCGACGGTCAAATTATTATCACGAAAAATACGAGTTTTATGGAGATCTTGGTCTCAAGATTATGCTATAAGATTAGTAGAAAGCATGCCTCGAAGACTCCAAGCAATTATTGATAATGGAGGAGAGTGGAAAACATATTTATTGAAAAGCATTCAAGTAAAAACCAATACAATTGATTTTTTTTTATTATTATAAGTTCTTCTTTAATTTTTGTCGTGTACGATATTATCAAACATACTGTATCTAAAATCGCAAAATTTTAGTAGTTTTCATAACGATACAAGCCTATAAACTACGATTTATAGTTAATTTTCTGTTGTATGAAATTGGCAACCTTGTAACTAAATATTTCAATTTATTCGTACGCGTTAAGAATATTTATCTTAATTTTTCAAAGTCTCTTCAACTGATTTGTTGTAGTTTAACTAGAGTTCAACAAAAACAAAATAGGAAATTATTCGCAAATTATAGTTCTTTAGTTCATAATAAGCATAACTTTTGCGCCGAATTCACGAGACTTTTACACGACCACTTTATTTTATTGTACATTTTGAATATAACTCCAATATTTTAACACAAAAACAAAAAAACAAAAATACAATGATTTTAGTCACGGATCTAATTTCTGATACCCTTACCAATAATCATGTTAATATATCATAAACGTTTGTATGAGTGTTTGTTTTTCTTCTTGCTATATTTAACTGCGAACGAGTTTTGGTTTTGGTGCTACATACGTATTATTCGTTTTCCTTACAGAACTTCTTTGCAAAAATGGAGTACATCCTGTTTTATTTGAAGAAAACGACTATGGAAGGAAGAATGAAGGAAAGCTGACAGACAGCGCAGCAGTAATGTAATTCATGTCGGAAATATTCTAGAGGGTAATTAAAAAAACACATTAATAACAAAATAATACATATCAAACTATAATATCCCGTTGCAACAATCATTTAATTACAATCGGTAAATAAAAGATTGATATTTTTTTATTCTTAAAATTATGTAATATAGATGACCTTATTTTAATGCTTATTGCTTTTGTTTATATAAGTAATTAATAAATTTGAAAATTATTTACCTCCCCAAAAATTGTTAAAGACGGAAGGAAAATTACTTAAGATTAAATCCTCAATTAAAAAAATGTTTGTATATCGCCTATAATGCTGTATATCGCCTTAATTTAAATATTGGACAATAACGATCGTAAGTAAGGATCAGTACTTCAAGTAGGCAGAGAAGGCAAGCTAAGAGTTAGCGTCATTCAATTCGTGGAAACCATTACCATCATTTTTGAATCGGTAGTATATAGAAAAAGAGAAAAAATATTTTTCTTACAGTCATCGACTTACGCTCGACCCGGTTACATCGTTCAACCAACATTGTTCTAATTTCTTTTTGTGCGATCCCTTTACCCAAAGTTCTTATTCAAACCGTTCATTTTCTTATCTTCTTCTCGCACGCGTGTGCAAACTAAAACCAATAACAAGTTTAATTAACTAAACAGCAGTGTTATGGCCTCTCTGCCATATGTGCCGTCGTGTTAGAGACATAGATCCTGATCCGGGTTCTTCTTCTTCTTAAAGTGGCACTACATTCCGGGGTGGACCTGGGCCTCATTCAACAAGCGTCTCCAGCCAGCTGGATTCCTGGCTAGATGTCTCCAGTTTCGCACGTTAAGTTGGCTGAGGTCCCCTTCCACTTGCGTGCGCCACCTGAGTCTTGGCCTTTCTCCACTGCGCTGTTCCTTGGGAGCGGATTCGAAGAATTTTCGGACCGGAGCATTGGTGTTCATACGCTCTTATGACCCAGCCAGCTCAGTCTTTAGATCTTCACTCTTCTGGTAAGGTCGATGTCGCTGTACAGTCCGTAGAGTTTATTGTTGTATCTCCTCCTCTGTTAATCAAGTTGTGTGTTGTTGGTGTCGTTGTCTGTTTTATAGCGGAGCCTATAAAAGTCCTTAACTACCTCAAAGTTATATCTGTCTAGGATGACGTTCTGCCCGATACGTCGGTGTTTGTTGTCCTGTTTGCTTGACAGCATATTCTTGGTCTTGCCCTTGTTGACCGCTAAACCTATTTTCGCCGCTCCCATCTCAATACTCGCGAAAGCGCCACTGACATCACGTTGCTTTCTTCCGATTATATCAATATCGTCGGCGTATGCGAGTAGTTGCACGGACTTTTGAAGGATAGTGCCTCTTGTGTTTGCTCGTGAGTCTTGCACTATTCCTTTAAGTATGATGTTGAAGAAATCCCATGACAACGTATCGCCTTGTCTAAATCTTTTCTTGACATCACGGACGGTGAGACCTTAACCGACCTTGATGGAGCAGCGTACATTTTCCATCGTCATCCTGCATAGACGGACAAGTTTGGCAATGATGCCAAACTATTCGCTATTGTTAGCTCATTCGTAGGTCATTGTCAGAACATTTGTAGACCTGACAATATTGTCCTTTATTAAAAAGTTGAATTTATCGTTATTTTTGTATTCTGATATCATGACTAATGTACATATGTAATGGAAAACTCACAAAGTTTCTTTCTGAAACTTTCGGCTTTCCTTACTTGGATATGCCTTTATAGGTTATTTCGAAGCAATTGAACAAGTTATCTTTCCGATTCATGAATTTTCCTTTAAATTGACATTCAATCGTTAGTGCATATTTTACTATAAATGCATATTTAGCATATTCTTGCATATTTTTAATAATAAATGCATATTTTTGAAGAAAAAAAATTAACCCAAAATTTAAGAAAAAACAAAACCGTAAAAATACACACGCACCATTAAACTTCTAACGTCGTTTAATGTAAGGCATTTACATTGAGTTGCGTCGACGGAGATTATATAGAAAACCTAACCATTGAAGAAAGAAAGATGTGTTCTTGGAAATGCACCTATTACGCCAGTTGACGTCGAGCGATTCTTCTCGATATACAAAACTTTTCAAAGACCGAATCGCCAAAGTTTTTTATCATTTATAAAATGAGAATTTTGAAAACCTAAATTAAATTTTAAAATAATGGTATTTCGGTTATTTAATTTTTCAAATGAAGATCTTTATATTTTGTTAACCTGGACACGTTGGTATCAGGGGAAACGAAAACGCAGACTCCGCAGCTGATTCGGCCAAAAGAGCCCCAGTATATACATTTAACACCTTCACTAAACAAGATCTGACTAAACTCGTCTTATCAGCAACGAGGATCAAAATTGAAAATGAATGCAGCTTGTACCACCACCACTATAAGAAAGTTAACCCTTTAAAACACAGCCCTGTATATCCCACTAACAGTCCTAAACACAAAATCTTAAATTTTGTGCGCTTAAGACTTGGGCACACTTCAGCAACACATCAGCATCTTCTTGTGAAAAACAGTCCCCCACTCTGCCCTCCCTGTCACACCGCATAAGACTTAACACACATCTTAGAAAACTGCTTTCTAACAAAACCAATTATAAGCACTATATTTAAAAATAATTCGATTTACGATATACTAAAAAACCCTAACTTTACCAATATTGAGAATATCTCAAAATTTCTAACAAAAACAAACATTAAAAAGTCTCCGCAACTAGGCTCGTTTACTTTAATAATACCATGTAATTTTAATTACCTGTTAATTAATAAATAATAATAATAATTAATTAATATTATTGTTTTTTTAAGTTCTTAAAATAAAAAGAAGTTTTTTTTAAAAATTAGATAGCATGTTTTTTTTTGTTTTTCATCAAAAAATGGAAAGTTTAACACGGTCGTACTGTTTAACTGGTCGCTTTAGCCAATGGTCGTTGAATCCGACTTTTCTAAAATAGAAAGATGACTTGTGCAAAAACCAACCACGTGGGGGAAAATTTGTTGTTAAAAGTGGTCGTTATAAACCACGTTGTTATAGGTGGTTTTAAATGCGTAATTAAAGTGCATATTTCCCATTTTTGGGAGCATATTTTGCGTTTTTAAGTGAATGAAAATCCTAGCCCTACTCTTAAATTGCATGAGTAATCAAAAAGTACATATGCCGCTTAGTGAATCTTACAGACATCGAGTTTGAAAACTGTCGACTTAAATTTACTGTGAATCTTTAATTTGTAGTAATTGATAATTTCAAAAATGTACATAGTACTTAATATAAGTCATCTCATTTCATGTAAGCAGATATTATTAACTTGTAAAACTATTCCTCAAAAAAAATTTATCCGATTTTTTTTTATCCAAAATCACATACAAAAATAATGTAAACACTGCATATAGGCTCAATTTAGAAAACCTTATACGAGGGCGGGTCAATAAGTCCGTGACTTTTTGAATTTCTGACCTCTTTACTGAAACAGCAACACTGCTCCTGTCAACAGGCATCTGTCAGTTGACTCCTGTCAAAATTTAAACTTGCTGCGTCAGTTAGTTTGTGTTTGACAGCTATTTTTATCAGACTACTCACTAATTTGAGGAGAAAATGGGAAAAAGTGAATTTCGTGTGCTTATTAAGCATTATTTCTTGCGAAAAAAAACCATTACCGAGACCAAGGCTAAGCTTGATAAATACTATGGGGACTCTGCACCATCGATTTCAATGGTAAAAAAGTGGTTTACTGAATTTCGTTGTGGCCGTACAAGCACTGAAGATACCGAACGTCCTGGACGCCCAGTTAAGGTCTCTACACCCGAAACAATCGAAAAAATTCACGATATGGTGTTGGCCGACCGAAGATTGAAAGTGCGAGAGATTGTGGAAGCCGTAGGGATCTCGCATGGCTCAGTGGTTTCAATTTTGAATGATCACTTGGGCATGAGAAAGCTTTCCGCAAGATGGGTGCCGCGTTTGCTCACAGTCGACCACAAACACATGTGCAGTTGCCATGGCAAAAATCCATGAATTGGGCTATGAATTGCTCCCTCATCCACCCTATTCTCCAGATTTGGCTCCGAGCGACTACTTCTTGTTCCCAAACCTGAAGAAATGGCTTGGTGGAAAAAGATTTGACTCCAATGATGAAGTCATCTCGCAAACAAAGGCCTATTTTGAGGACCTCGACAAATCATTTTTTTTGGAAGGGATAAAAAAAGTGGAGAAGCGTTGGACAAAGTGTATAGAGCTCAAGGGAGACTACGTTGAAAAATAAAATTATTTTTTTATCAAAAAATCTGTGTTTTAATCCAAAAGTCACGGACTTATTGACCCGCCCTCGTATAAAACTAATACTATGTCTAACTAGCTGAAGGCCCTAGCTGCTCAAACTAAATATGTAATTATTATCAATGTAATTTAATTCGTCTTTAATAAACTTATAGTGATAATAATATTTTTCTAAGAGTTGAAAACGTTGAAATACTAAGTCATCTTAAACTTCTTCAACCATGACAAAAACTATTGATCTATAGTAGTGTAAAATTATCGAAATTTGTAAACGAAACGTAAATGTTATATAAAAGGAACTAAAAACATGAACCGATAAGCTTTTATGAAACAAGATCTCTAATAATTACATATACCGTCCGTTTTATAAGATCGTATACGGCAAAACTCGTTTATGAAAACCGGTTTGGAAGTGGAATTTGCATTAGCAGATAAAAAAATACTTCTGCTAAGATGCTTTGAATAAAAAAAATTTAAAGAGTGTTCAATTTTTGTCAGATACGGAAGTATTTTAAAATGAGTGTCGCGTTTGCATCACGTTATGAAGCAGTATTCTTGAGCACGCATCCAAAAGGACTGAAAATGTCATACGGAGCAGCTGCTAAATAGATGAAAAAGTCAAAAGCATTTGTTAGCAAGTGGGTGCACCGTTATTCCCAAGTTTAAAATGTGGATGATTTGCCGGATCGTGGGTCTACGCCAAAAACAACAAAAAAGCAGGACAAAATGATTCTACGCGTGTTTGAAAAAAATTCTCTTCTATCGTTACGTGGTGGACAAAGGATTTTACGTAAAAGGGGTCTAAATGTGTGTTGTGATACGATACGAAGACGTTTACTAGCCAATAATGTAAAATTTCGAAGCACAATAAAGAAACCACTACTGTCGAAAAAAACACGTAGAAAAACGACTCAGTTGGGCCAAGGACAATTTGGACAGAGATTGGAACAACGTTATTTTTTCGGATGAAGCTTCTTTTTGGGCATGGTCTCCTATCACTCATACCTGGTGTACACAATTCAATAAATTAATCCAGCGGACCGTCAAACACCCGCCAAAGGTGCACGTTTGGAGATGCTTCTCAAAACAAGGATTTGGCAATTTGTTCATGTTTACAAAAAACTTAAACGCACCCAACATGGTCAAAATTTATAAAAAGGCTTTATTACCATCTGCCCAAAGGTGGTTTAAAAGAAGAAATGAGAATTGGTTACTGCAAGAAGATAATGACCCGAAACATCGCAGTCGTTTGTGCAGTGCGTGGAAACAAGAAAATGACGTCGATGTTTTAGATTGGCCATCACAGTCGCCGGATGCAAATCCCATTGAAAATGCTTGGGCATTCATGAAGTTAAAGCTCCAAGGAAAGAAGATCTCGACGGTCAAATTATTATCACGAAAAATACGAGTTTTATGGAGATCTTGGTCTCAAGATTATGCTATAAGATTAGTAGAAAGCATGCCTCGAAGACTCCAAGCAATTATTGATAATGGAGGAGAGTGGAAAACATATTTATTGAAAAGCATTCAAGTAAAAACCAATACAATTGATTTTTTTTTTATTATTATAAGTTCTTCTTTAATTTTTGTCGTGTACGATATTATCAAACATACTGTATCTAAAATCGCAAAATTTTAGTAGTTTTCATAACGATACAAGCCTATAAACTACGATTTATAGTAAATTTTCTGTTGTATGAAATTGGCAACCTTGTAACTAAATATTTCAATTTATTCGTACGCGTTAAGAATATTTATCTTAATTTTTCAAAGTCTCTTCAACTGATTTGTTGTAGTTTAACTAGAGTTCAACAAAAACAAAATAGGAAATTATTCGCAAATTATAGTTCTTTAGTTCATAATAAGCATAACTTTTGCGCCGAATTCACGAGACTTTTACACGACCACTTTATTTTATTGTACATTTTGAATATAACTCCAATATTTTAACACAAAAACAAAAAAACAAAAATACAATGATTTTAGTCACGGATCTAATTTCTGATACCCTTACCAATAATCATGTTGATATATCATAAACGTTTGTATGAGTGTTTGTTTTTCTTCTTGCTATATTTAACTGCGAACGAGTTTTGGTTTTGGTGCTACATACGTATTATTCGTTTTCCTTACAGAACTTCTTTGCAAAAATGGAGTACATCCTGTTTTATTTGAAGAAAACGACTATGGAAGGAAGAATGAAGGAAAGCTGACAGACAGCGCAGCAGTAATGTAATTCATGTCGGAAATATTCTAGAGGGTAATTAAAAAAACACATTAATAACAAAATAATACATATCAAACTATAATATCCCGTTGCAACAATCATTTAATTACAATCGGTAAATAAAAGATTGATATTTTTTTATTCTTAAAATTATGTAATATAGATGACCTTATTTTAATGCTTATTGCTTTTGTTTATATAAGTAATTAATAAATTTGAAAATTATTTACCTCCCCAAAAATTGTTAAAGCCGGAAGGAAAATTACTTAAGATTAAATCCTCAATTAAAAAAATGTTTGTATATCGCCTATAATGCTGTATATCGCCTTAATTTAAATATTGGACAATAACGATCGTAAGTAAGGATCAGTACTTCAAGTAGGCAGAGAAGGCAAGCTAAGAGTTAGCGTCATTCAATTCGTGGAAACCATTACCATCATTTTTGAATCGGTAGTATATAGAAAAAGAGAAAAAATATTTTTCTTACAGTCATCGACTTACGCTCGACCCGGTTACATCGTTCAACCAACATTGTTCTAATTTCTTTTTGTGCGATCCCTTTACCCAAAGTTCTTATTCAAACCGTTCATTTTCTTATCTTCTTCTCGCACGCGTGTGCAAACTAAAACCAATAACAAGTTTAATTAACTAAACAGCAGTGTTATGGCCTCTCTGCCATATGTGCCGTCGTGTTAGAGACATAGATCCTGATCCGGGTTCTTCTTCTTCTTAAAGTGGCACTACATTCCGGGGTGGACCTGGGCCTCATTCAACAAGCGTCTCCAGCCAGCTGGATTCCTGGCTAGATGTCTCCAGTTTCGCACGTTAAGTTGGCTGAGGTCCCCTTCCACTTGCGTGCGCCACCTGAGTCTTGGCCTTTCTCCACTGCGCTGTTCCTTGGGAGCGGATTCGAAGAATTTTCGGACCGGAGCATTGGTGTTCATACGCTCTTATGACCCAGCCAGCTCAGTCTTTAGATCTTCACTCTTCTGGTAAGGTCGATGTCGCTGTACAGTCCGTAGAGTTTATTGTTGTATCTCCTCCTCTGCTAATCAAGTTGTGTGTTGTTGGTGTCGTTGTCTGTTTTATAGCGGAGCCTATAAAAGTCCTTAACTACCTCAAAGTTATATCTGTCTAGGATGACGTTCTGCCCGATACGTCGGTGTTTGTTGTCCTGTTTGCTTGACAGCATATTCTTGGTCTTGCCCTTGTTGACCGCTAAACCTATTTTCGCCGCTCCCATCTCAATACTCGCGAAAGCGCCACTGACATCACGTTGCTTTCTTCCGATTATATCAATATCGTCGGCGTATGCGAGTAGTTGCACGGACTTTTGAAGGATAGTGCCTCTTGTGTTTGCTCGTGAGTCTTGCACTATTCCTTTAAGTATGATGTTGAAGAAATCCCATGACAACGTATCGCCTTGTCTAAATCTTTTCTTGACATCACGGACGGTGAGACCTTAACCGACCTTGATGGAGCAGCGTACATTTTCCATCGTCATCCTGCATAGACGGACAAGTTTGGCAATGATGCCAAACTATTCGCTATTGTTAGCTCATTCGTAGGTCATTGTCAGAACATTTGTAGACCTGACAATATTGTCCTTTATTAAAAAGTTGAATTTATCGTTATTTTTGTATTCTGATATCATGACTAATGTACATATGTAATGGAAAACTCACAAAGTTTCTTTCTGAAACTTTCGGCTTTCCTTACTTGGATATGCCTTTATAGGTTATTTCGAAGCAATTGAACAAGTTATCTTTCCGATTCATGAATTTTCCTTTAAATTGACATTCAATCGTTAGTGCATATTTTACTATAAATGCATATTTAGCATATTCTTGCATATTTTTAATAATAAATGCATATTTTTGAAGAAAAAAAATTAACCCAAAATTTAAGAAAAAACAAAACCGTAAAAATACACACGCACCATTAAACTTCTAACGTCGTTTAATGTAAGGCATTTACATTGAGTTGCGTCGACGGAGATTATATAGAAAACCTAACCATTGAAGAAAGAAAGATGTGTTCTTGGAAATGCACCTATTACGCCAGTTGACGTCGAGCGATTCTTCTCGATATACAAAACTTTTCAAAGACCGAATCGCCAAAGTTTTTTATCATTTATAAAATGAGAATTTTGAAAACCTAAATTAAATTTTAAAATAATGGTATTTCGGTTATTTAATTTTTCAAATGAAGATCTTTATATTTTGTTAACCTGGACACGTTGGTATCAGGGGAAACGAAAACGCAGACTCCGCAGCTGATTCGGCCAAAAGAGCCCCAGTATATACATTTAACACCTTCACTAAACAAGATCTGACTAAACTCGTCTTATCAGCAACGAGGATCAAAATTGAAAATGAATGCAGCTTGTACCACCACCACTATAAGAAAGTTAACCCTTTAAAACACAGCCCTGTATATCCCACTAACAGTCCTAAACACAAAATCTTAAATTTTGTGCGCTTAAGACTTGGGCACACTTCAGCAACACATCAGCATCTTCTTGTGAAAAACAGTCCCCCACTCTGCCCTCCCTGTCACACCGCATAAGACTTAACACACATCTTAGAAAACTGCTTTCTAACAAAACCAATTATAAGCACTATATTTAAAAATAATTCGATTTACGATATACTAAAAAACCCTAACTTTACCAATATTGAGAATATCTCAAAATTTCTAACAAAAACAAACATTAAAAAGTCTCCGCAACTAGGCTCGTTTACTTTAATAATACCATGTAATTTTAATTACCTGTTAATTAATAAATAATAATAATAATTAATTAATATTATTGTTTTTTTAAGTTCTTAAAATAAAAAGAAGTTTTTTTTAAAAATTAGATAGCATGTTTTTTTTTGTTTTTCATCAAAAAATGGAAAGTTTAACACGGTCGTACTGTTTAACTGGTCGCTTTAGCCAATGGTCGTTGAATCCGACTTTTCTAAAATAGAAAGATGACTTGTGCAAAAACCAACCACGTGGGGGAAAATTTGTTGTTAAAAGTGGTCGTTATAAACCACGTTGTTATAGGTGGTTTTAAATGCGTAATTAAAGTGCATATTTCCCATTTTTGAGAGCATATTTTGCGTTTTTAAGTGAATGAAAATCCTAGCCCTACTCTTAAATTGCATGAGTAATCAAAAAGTACATATGCCGCTTAGTGAATCTTACAGACATCGAGTTTGAAAACTGTCGACTTAAATTTACTGTGAATCTTTAATTTGTAGTAATTGATAATTTCAAAAATGTACATAGTACTTAATATAAGTCATCTCATTTCATGTAAGCAGATATTATTAACTTGTAAAACTATTCCTCAAAAAAAATTTATCCGATTTTTTTTTTATCCAAAATCACATACAAAAATAATGTAAACACTGCATATAGGCTCAATTTAGAAAACCTTATACGAGGGCGGGTCAATAAGTCCGTGACTTTTTGAATT
The DNA here is from genome assembly GCA_928272305.1 of Volucella inflata. Taxonomy (NCBI): domain Eukaryota; kingdom Metazoa; phylum Arthropoda; class Insecta; order Diptera; family Syrphidae; genus Volucella; species Volucella inflata. Next base: position 63,452,765 of record OV743716.1, read on the forward strand.
TCTGACCTCTTTACTGAAACAGCAACACTGCTCCTGTCAACAGGCATCTGTCAGTTGACTCCTGTCAAAATTTAAACTTGCTGCGTCAGTTAGTTTGTGTTTAACAGCTATTTTTATCAGACTACTCACTAATTTGAGGAGAAAATGGGAAAAAGTGAATTTCGTGTGCTTATTAAGCATTATTTCTTGCGAAAAAAAACCATTACCGAGACCAAGGCTAAGCTTGATAAATACTATGGGGACTCTGCACCATCGATTTCAATGGTAAAAAAGTGGTTTACTGAATTTCGTTGTGGCCGTACAAGCACTGAAGATACCGAACGTCCTGGACGCCCAGTTAAGGTCTCTACACCCGAAACAATCGAAAAAATTCACGATATGGTGTTGGCCGACCGAAGATTGAAAGTGCGAGAGATTGTGGAAGCCGTAGGGATCTCGCATGGCTCAGTGGTTTCAATTTTGAATGATCACTTGGGCATGAGAAAGCTTTCCGCAAGATGGGTGCCGCGTTTGCTCACAGTCGACCACAAACACATGTGCAGTTGCCATGGCAAAAATCCATGAATTGGGCTATGAATTGCTCCCTCATCCACCCTATTCTCCAGATTTGGCTCCGAGCGACTACTTCTTGTTCCCAAACCTGAAGAAATGGCTTGGTGGAAAAAGATTTGACTCCAATGATGAAGTCATCTCGCAAACAAAGGCCTATTTTGAGGACCTCGACAAATCATTTTTTTTGGAAGGGATAAAAAAAGTGGAGAAGCGTTGGACAAAGTGTATAGAGCTCAAGGGAGACTACGTTGAAAAATAAAATTATTTTTTTATCAAAAAATCTGTGTTTTAATCCAAAAGTCACGGACTTATTGACCCGCCCTCGTATAAAACTAATACTATGTCTAACTAGCTGAAGGCCCTAGCTGCTCAAACTAAATATGTAATTATTATCAATGTAATTTAATTCGTCTTTAATAAACTTATAGTGATAATAATATTTTTCTAAGAGTTGAAAACGTTGAAATACTAAGTCATCTTAAACTTCTTCAACCATGACAAAAACTATTGATCTATAGTAGTGTAAAATTATCGAAATTTGTAAACGAAACGTAAATGTTATATAAAAGGAACTAAAAACATGAACCGATAAGCTTTTATGAAACAAGATCTCTAATAATTACATATACCGTCCGTTTTATAAGATCGTATACGGCAAAACTCGTTTATGAAAACCGGTTTGGAAGTGGAATTTGCATTAGCAGATAAAAAAATACTTCTGCTAAGATGCTTTGAATAAAAAAAATTTAAAGAGTGTTCAATTTTTGTCAGATACGGAAGTATTTTAAAATGAGTGTCGCGTTTGCATCACGTTATGAAGCAGTATTCTTGAGCACGCATCCAAAAGGACTGAAAATGTCATACGGAGCAGCTGCTAAATAGATGAAAAAGTCAAAAGCATTTGTTAGCAAGTGGGTGCACCGTTATTCCCAAGTTTAAAATGTGGATGATTTGCCGGATCGTGGGTCTACGCCAAAAACAACAAAAAAGCAGGACAAAATGATTCTACGCGTGTTTGAAAAAAATTCTCTTCTATCGTTACGTGGTGGACAAAGGATTTTACGTAAAAGGGGTCTAAATGTGTGTTGTGATACGATACGAAGACGTTTACTAGCCAATAATGTAAAATTTCGAAGCACAATAAAGAAACCACTACTGTCGAAAAAAACACGTAGAAAAACGACTCAGTTGGGCCAAGGACAATTTGGACAGAGATTGGAACAACGTTATTTTTTCGGATGAAGCTTCTTTTTGGGCATGGTCTCCTATCACTCATACCTGGTGTACACAATTCAATAAATTAATCCAGCGGACCGTCAAACACCCGCCAAAGGTGCACGTTTGGAGATGCTTCTCAAAACAAGGATTTGGCAATTTGTTCATGTTTAAAAAAAACTTAAACGCACCCAACATGGTCAAAATTTATAAAAAGGCTTTATTACCATCTGCCCAAAGGTGGTTTAAAAGAAGAAATGAGAATTGGTTACTGCAAGAAGATAATGACCCGAAACATCGCAGTCGTTTGTGCAGTGCGTGGAAACAAGAAAATGACGTCGATGTTTTAGATTGGCCATCACAGTCGCCGGATGCAAATCCCATTGAAAATGCTTGGGCATTCATGAAGTTAAAGCTCCAAGGAAAGAAGATCTCGACGGTCAAATTATTATCACGAAAAATACGAGTTTTATGGAGATCTTGGTCTCAAGATTATGCTATAAGATTAGTAGAAAGCATGCCTCGAAGACTCCAAGCAATTATTGATAATGGAGGAGAGTGGAAAACATATTTATTGAAAAGCATTCAAGTAAAAACCAATACAATTGATTTTTTTTTATTATTATAAGTTCTTCTTTAATTTTTGTCGTGTACGATATTATCAAACATACTGTATCTAAAATCGCAAAATTTTAGTAGTTTTCATAACGATACAAGCCTATAAACTACGATTTATAGTTAATTTTCTGTTGTATGAAATTGGCAACCTTGTAACTAAATATTTCAATTTATTCGTACGCGTTAAGAATATTTATCTTAATTTTTCAAAGTCTCTTCAACTGATTTGTTGTAGTTTAACTAGAGTTCAACAAAAACAAAATAGGAAATTATTCGCAAATTATAGTTCTTTAGTTCATAATAAGCATAACTTTTGCGCCGAATTCACGAGACTTTTACACGACCACTTTATTTTATTGTACATTTTGAATATAACTCCAATATTTTAACACAAAAACAAAAAAACAAAAATACAATGATTTTAGTCACGGATCTAATTTCTGATACCCTTACCAATAATCATGTTAATATATCATAAACGTTTGTATGAGTGTTTGTTTTTCTTCTTGCTATATTTAACTGCGAACGAGTTTTGGTTTTGGTGCTACATACGTATTATTCGTTTTCCTTACAGAACTTCTTTGCAAAAATGGAGTACATCCTGTTTTATTTGAAGAAAACGACTATGGAAGGAAGAATGAAGGAAAGCTGACAGACAGCGCAGCAGTAATGTAATTCATGTCGGAAATATTCTAGAGGGTAATTAAAAAAACACATTAATAACAAAATAATACATATCAAACTATAATATCCCGTTGCAACAATCATTTAATTACAATCGGTAAATAAAAGATTGATATTTTTTTATTCTTAAAATTATGTAATATAGATGACCTTATTTTAATGCTTATTGCTTTTGTTTATATAAGTAATTAATAAATTTGAAAATTATTTACCTCCCCAAAAATTGTTAAAGCCGGAAGGAAAATTACTTAAGATTAAATCCTCAATTAAAAAAATGTTTGTATATCGCCTATAATGCTGTATATCGCCTTAATTTAAATATTGGACAATAACGATCGTAAGTAAGGATCAGTACTTCAAGTAGGCAGAGAAGGCAAGCTAAGAGTTAGCGTCATTCAATTCGTGGAAACCATTACCATCATTTTTGAATCGGTAGTATATAGAAAAAGAGAAAAAATATTTTTCTTACAGTCATCGACTTACGCTCGACCCGGTTACATCGTTCAACCAACATTGTTCTAATTTCTTTTTGTGCGATCCCTTTACCCAAAGTTCTTATTCAAACCGTTCATTTTCTTATCTTCTTCTCGCACGCGTGTGCAAACTAAAACCAATAACAAGTTTAATTAACTAAACAGCAGTGTTATGGCCTCTCTGCCATATGTGCCGTCGTGTTAGAGACATAGATCCTGATCCGGGTTCTTCTTCTTCTTAAAGTGGCACTACATTCCGGGGTGGACCTGGGCCTCATTCAACAAGCGTCTCCAGCCAGCTGGATTCCTGGCTAGATGTCTCCAGTTTCGCACGTTAAGTTGGCTGAGGTCCCCTTCCACTTGCGTGCGCCACCTGAGTCTTGGCCTTTCTCCACTGCGCTGTTCCTTGGGAGCGGATTCGAAGAATTTTCGGACCGGAGCATTGGTGTTCATACGCTCTTATGACCCAGCCAGCTCAGTCTTTAGATCTTCACTCTTCTGGTAAGGTCGATGTCGCTGTACAGTCCGTAGAGTTTATTGTTGTATCTCCTCCTCTGCTAATCAAGTTGTGTGTTGTTGGTGTCGTTGTCTGTTTTATAGCGGAGCCTATAAAAGTCCTTAACTACCTCAAAGTTATATCTGTCTAGGATGACGTTCTGCCCGATACGTCGGTGTTTGTTGTCCTGTTTGCTTGACAGCATATTCTTGGTCTTGCCCTTGTTGACCGCTAAACCTATTTTCGCCGCTCCCATCTCAATACTCGCGAAAGCGCCACTGACATCACGTTGCTTTCTTCCGATTATATCAATATCGTCGGCGTATGCGAGTAGTTGCACGGACTTTTGAAGGATAGTGCCTCTTGTGTTTGCTCGTGAGTCTTGCACTATTCCTTTAAGTATGATGTTGAAGAAATCCCATGACAACGTATCGCCTTGTCTAAATCTTTTCTTGACATCACGGACGGTGAGACCTTAACCGACCTTGATGGAGCAGCGTACATTTTCCATCGTCATCCTGCATAGACGGACAAGTTTGGCAATGATGCCAAACTATTCGCTATTGTTAGCTCATTCGTAGGTCATTGTCAGAACATTTGTAGACCTGACAATATTGTCCTTTATTAAAAAGTTGAATTTATCGTTATTTTTGTATTCTGATATCATGACTAATGTACATATGTAATGGAAAACTCACAAAGTTTCTTTCTGAAACTTTCGGCTTTCCTTACTTGGATATGCCTTTATAGGTTATTTCGAAGCAATTGAACAAGTTATCTTTCCGATTCATGAATTTTCCTTTAAATTGACATTCAATCGTTAGTGCATATTTTACTATAAATGCATATTTAGCATATTCTTGCATATTTTTAATAATAAATGCATATTTTTGAAGAAAAAAAATTAACCCAAAATTTAAGAAAAAACAAAACCGTAAAAATACACACGCACCATTAAACTTCTAACGTCGTTTAATGTAAGGCATTTACATTGAGTTGCGTCGACGGAGATTATATAGAAAACCTAACCATTGAAGAAAGAAAGATGTGTTCTTGGAAATGCACCTATTACGCCAGTTGACGTCGAGCGATTCTTCTCGATATACAAAACTTTTCAAAGACCGAATCGCCAAAGTTTTTTATCATTTATAAAATGAGAATTTTGAAAACCTAAATTAAATTTTAAAATAATGGTATTTCGGTTATTTAATTTTTCAAATGAAGATCTTTATATTTTGTTAACCTGGACACGTTGGTATCAGGGGAAACGAAAACGCAGACTCCGCAGCTGATTCGGCCAAAAGAGCCCCAGTATATACATTTAACACCTTCACTAAACAAGATCTGACTAAACTCGTCTTATCAGCAACGAGGATCAAAATTGAAAATGAATGCAGCTTGTACCACCACCACTATAAGAAAGTTAACCCTTTAAAACACAGCCCTGTATATCCCACTAACAGTCCTAAACACAAAATCTTAAATTTTGTGCGCTTAAGACTTGGGCACACTTCAGCAACACATCAGCATCTTCTTGTGAAAAACAGTCCCCCACTCTGCCCTCCCTGTCACACCGCATAAGACTTAACACACATCTTAGAAAACTGCTTTCTAACAAAACCAATTATAAGCACTATATTTAAAAATAATTCGATTTACGATATACTAAAAAACCCTAACTTTACCAATATTGAGAATATCTCAAAATTTCTAACAAAAACAAACATTAAAAAGTCTCCGCAACTAGGCTCGTTTACTTTAATAATACCATGTAATTTTAATTACCTGTTAATTAATAAATAATAATAATAATTAATTAATATTATTGTTTTTTTAAGTTCTTAAAATAAAAAGAAGTTTTTTTTAAAAATTAGATAGCATGTTTTTTTTTGTTTTTCATCAAAAAATGGAAAGTTTAACACGGTCGTACTGTTTAACTGGTCGCTTTAGCCAATGGTCGTTGAATCCGACTTTTCTAAAATAGAAAGATGACTTGTGCAAAAACCAACCACGTGGGGGAAAATTTGTTGTTAAAAGTGGTCGTTATAAACCACGTTGTTATAGGTGGTTTTAAATGCGTAATTAAAGTGCATATTTCCCATTTTTGAGAGCATATTTTGCGTTTTTAAGTGAATGAAAATCCTAGCCCTACTCTTAAATTGCATGAGTAATCAAAAAGTACATATGCCGCTTAGTGAATCTTACAGACATCGAGTTTGAAAACTGTCGACTTAAATTTACTGTGAATCTTTAATTTGTAGTAATTGATAATTTCAAAAATGTACATAGTACTTAATATAAGTCATCTCATTTCATGTAAGCAGATATTATTAACTTGTAAAACTATTCCTCAAAAAAAATTTATCCGATTTTTTTTTATCCAAAATCACATACAAAAATAATGTAAACACTGCATATAGGCTCAATTTAGAAAACCTTATACGAGGGCGGGTCAATAAGTCCGTGACTTTTTGAATTTCTGACCTCTTTACTGAAACAGCAACACTGCTCCTGTCAACAGGCATCTGTCAGTTGACTCCTGTCAAAATTTAAACTTGCTGCGTCAGTTAGTTTGTGTTTGACAGCTATTTTTATCAGACTACTCACTAATTTGAGGAGAAAATGGGAAAAAGTGAATTTCGTGTGCTTATTAAGCATTATTTCTTGCGAAAAAAAACCATTACCGAGACCAAGGCTAAGCTTGATAAATACTATGGGGACTCTGCACCATCGATTTCAATGGTAAAAAAGTGGTTTACTGAATTTCGTTGTGGCCGTACAAGCACTGAAGATACCGAACGTCCTGGACGCCCAGTTAAGGTCTCTACACCCGAAACAATCGAAAAAATTCACGATATGGTGTTGGCCGACCGAAGATTGAAAGTGCGAGAGATTGTGGAAGCCGTAGGGATCTCGCATGGCTCAGTGGTTTCAATTTTGAATGATCACTTGGGCATGAGAAAGCTTTCCGCAAGATGGGTGCCGCGTTTGCTCACAGTCGACCACAAACACATGTGCAGTTGCCATGGCAAAAATCCATGAATTGGGCTATGAATTGCTCCCTCATCCACCCTATTCTCCAGATTTGGCTCCGAGCGACTACTTCTTGTTCCCAAACCTGAAGAAATGGCTTGGTGGAAAAAGATTTGACTCCAATGATGAAGTCATCTCGCAAACAAAGGCCTATTTTGAGGACCTCGACAAATCATTTTTTTTGGAAGGGATAAAAAAAGTGGAGAAGCGTTGGACAAAGTGTATAGAGCTCAAGGGAGACTACGTTGAAAAATAAAATTATTTTTTTATCAAAAAATCTGTGTTTTAATCCAAAAGTCACGGACTTATTGACCCGCCCTCGTATAAAACTAATACTATGTCTAACTAGCTGAAGGCCCTAGCTGCTCAAACTAAATATGTAATTATTATCAATGTAATTTAATTCGTCTTTAATAAACTTATAGTGATAATAATATTTTTCTAAGAGTTGAAAACGTTGAAATACTAAGTCATCTTAAACTTCTTCAACCATGACAAAAACTATTGATCTATAGTAGTGTAAAATTATCGAAATTTGTAAACGAAACGTAAATGTTATATAAAAGGAACTAAAAACATGAACCGATAAGCTTTTATGAAACAAGATCTCTAATAATTACATATACCGTCCGTTTTATAAGATCGTATACGGCAAAACTCGTTTATGAAAACCGGTTTGGAAGTGGAATTTGCATTAGCAGATAAAAAAATACTTCTGCTAAGATGCTTTGAATAAAAAAAATTTAAAGAGTGTTCAATTTTTGTCAGATACGGAAGTATTTTAAAATGAGTGTCGCGTTTGCATCACGTTATGAAGCAGTATTCTTGAGCACGCATCCAAAAGGACTGAAAATGTCATACGGAGCAGCTGCTAAATAGATGAAAAAGTCAAAAGCATTTGTTAGCAAGTGGGTGCACCGTTATTCCCAAGTTTAAAATGTGGATGATTTGCCGGATCGTGGGTCTACGCCAAAAACAACAAAAAAGCAGGACAAAATGATTCTACGCGTGTTTGAAAAAAATTCTCTTCTATCGTTACGTGGTGGACAAAGGATTTTACGTAAAAGGGGTCTAAATGTGTGTTGTGATACGATACGAAGACGTTTACTAGCCAATAATGTAAAATTTCGAAGCACAATAAAGAAACCACTACTGTCGAAAAAAACACGTAGAAAAACGACTCAGTTGGGCCAAGGACAATTTGGACAGAGATTGGAACAACGTTATTTTTTCGGATGAAGCTTCTTTTTGGGCATGGTCTCCTATCACTCATACCTGGTGTACACAATTCAATAAATTAATCCAGCGGACCGTCAAACACCCGCCAAAGGTGCACGTTTGGAGATGCTTCTCAAAACAAGGATTTGGCAATTTGTTCATGTTTAAAAAAAACTTAAACGCACCCAACATGGTCAAAATTTATAAAAAGGCTTTATTACCATCTGCCCAAAGGTGGTTTAAAAGAAGAAATGAGAATTGGTTACTGCAAGAAGATAATGACCCGAAACATCGCAGTCGTTTGTGCAGTGCGTGGAAACAAGAAAATGACGTCGATGTTTTAGATTGGCCATCACAGTCGCCGGATGCAAATCCCATTGAAAATGCTTGGGCATTCATGAAGTTAAAGCTCCAAGGAAAGAAGATCTCGACGGTCAAATTATTATCACGAAAAATACGAGTTTTATGGAGATCTTGGTCTCAAGATTATGCTATAAGATTAGTAGAAAGCATGCCTCGAAGACTCCAAGCAATTATTGATAATGGAGGAGAGTGGAAAACATATTTATTGAAAAGCATTCAAGTAAAAACCAATACAATTGATTTTTTTTTATTATTATAAGTTCTTCTTTAATTTTTGTCGTGTACGATATTATCAAACATACTGTATCTAAAATCGCAAAATTTTAGTAGTTTTCATAACGATACAAGCCTATAAACTACGATTTATAGTTAATTTTCTGTTGTATGAAATTGGCAACCTTGTAACTAAATATTTCAATTTATTCGTACGCGTTAAGAATATTTATCTTAATTTTTCAAAGTCTCTTCAACTGATTTGTTGTAGTTTAACTAGAGTTCAACAAAAACAAAATAGGAAATTATTCGCAAATTATAGTTCTTTAGTTCATAATAAGCATAACTTTTGCGCCGAATTCACGAGACTTTTACACGACCACTTTATTTTATTGTACATTTTGAATATAACTCCAATATTTTAACACAAAAACAAAAAAACAAAAATACAATGATTTTAGTCACGGATCTAATTTCTGATACCCTTACCAATAATCATGTTGATATATCATAAACGTTTGTATGAGTGTTTGTTTTTCTTCTTGCTATATTTAACTGCGAACGAGTTTTGGTTTTGGTGCTACATACGTATTATTCGTTTTCCTTACAGAACTTCTTTGCAAAAATGGAGTACATCCTGTTTTATTTGAAGAAAACGACTATGGAAGGAAGAATGAAGGAAAGCTGACAGACAGCGCAGCAGTAATGTAATTCATGTCGGAAATATTCTAGAGGGTAATTAAAAAAACACATTAATAACAAAATAATACATATCAAACTATAATATCCCGTTGCAACAATCATTTAATTACAATCGGTAAATAAAAGATTGATATTTTTTTATTCTTAAAATTATGTAATATAGATGACCTTATTTTAATGCTTATTGCTTTTGTTTATATAAGTAATTAATAAATTTGAAAATTATTTACCTCCCCAAAAATTGTTAAAGCCGGAAGGAAAATTACTTAAGATTAAATCCTCAATTAAAAAAATGTTTGTATATCGCCTATAATGCTGTATATCGCCTTAATTTAAATATTGGACAATAACGATCGTAAGTAAGGATCAGTACTTCAAGTAGGCAGAGAAGGCAAGCTAAGAGTTAGCGTCATTCAATTCGTGGAAACCATTACCATCATTTTTGAATCGGTAGTATATAGAAAAAGAGAAAAAATATTTTTCTTACAGTCATCGACTTACGCTCGACCCGGTTACATCGTTCAACCAACATTGTTCTAATTTCTTTTTGTGCGATCCCTTTACCCAAAGTTCTTATTCAAACCGTTCATTTTCTTATCTTCTTCTCGCACGCGTGTGCAAACTAAAACCAATAACAAGTTTAATTAACTAAACAGCAGTGTTATGGCCTCTCTGCCATATGTGCCGTCGTGTTAGAGACATAGATCCTGATCCGGGTTCTTCTTCTTCTTAAAGTGGCACTACATTCCGGGGTGGACCTGGGCCTCATTCAACAAGCGTCTCCAGCCAGCTGGATTCCTGGCTAGATGTCTCCAGTTTCGCACGTTAAGTTGGCTGAGGTCCCCTTCCACTTGCGTGCGCCACCTGAGTCTTGGCCTTTCTCCACTGCGCTGTTCCTTGGGAGCGGATTCGAAGAATTTTCGGACCGGAGCATTGGTGTTCATACGCTCTTATGACCCAGCCAGCTCAGTCTTTAGATCTTCACTCTTCTGGTAAGGTCGATGTCGCTGTACAGTCCGTAGAGTTTATTGTTGTATCTCCTCCTCTGCTAATCAAGTTGTGTGTTGTTGGTGTCGTTGTCTGTTTTATAGCGGAGCCTATAAAAGTCCTTAACTACCTCAAAGTTATATCTGTCTAGGATGACGTTCTGCCCGATACGTCGGTGTTTGTTGTCCTGTTTGCTTGACAGCATATTCTTGGTCTTGCCCTTGTTGACCGCTAAACCTATTTTCGCCGCTCCCATCTCAATACTCGCGAAAGCGCCACTGACATCACGTTGCTTTCTTCCGATTATATCAATATCGTCGGCGTATGCGAGTAGTTGCACGGACTTTTGAAGGATAGTGCCTCTTGTGTTTGCTCGTGAGTCTTACACTATTCCTTTAAGTATGATGTTGAAGAAATCCCATGACAACGTATCGCCTTGTCTAAATCTTTTCTTGACATCACGGACGGTGAGACCTTAACCGACCTTGATGGAGCAGCGTACATTTTCCATCGTCATCCTGCATAGACGGACAAGTTTGGCAATGATGCCAAACTATTCGCTATTGTTAGCTCATTCGTAGGTCATTGTCAGAACATTTGTAGACCTGACAATATTGTCCTTTATTAAAAAGTTGAATTTATCGTTATTTTTGTATTCTGATATCATGACTAATGTACATATGTAATGGAAAACTCACAAAGTTTCTTTCTGAAACTTTCGGCTTTCCTTACTTGGATATGCCTTTATAGGTTATTTCGAAGCAATTGAACAAGTTATCTTTCCGATTCATGAATTTTCCTTTAAATTGACATTCAATCGTTAGTGCATATTTTACTATAAATGCATATTTAGCATATTCTTGCATATTTTTAATAATAAATGCATATTTTTGAAGAAAAAAAATTAACCCAAAATTTAAGAAAAAACAAAACCGTAAAAATACACACGCACCATTAAACTTCTAACGTCGTTTAATGTAAGGCATTTACATTGAGTTGCGTCGACGGAGATTATATAGAAAACCTAACCATTGAAGAAAGAAAGATGTGTTCTTGGAAATGCACCTATTACGCCAGTTGACGTCGAGCGATTCTTCTCGATATACAAAACTTTTCAAAGACCGAATCGCCAAAGTTTTTTATCATTTATAAAATGAGAATTTTGAAAACCTAAATTAAATTTTAAAATAATGGTATTTCGGTTATTTAATTTTTCAAATGAAGATCTTTATATTTTGTTAACCTGGACACGTTGGTATCAGGGGAAACGAAAACGCAGACTCCGCAGCTGATTCGGCCAAAAGAGCCCCAGTATATACATTTAACACCTTCACTAAACAAGATCTGACTAAACTCGTCTTATCAGCAACGAGGATCAAAATTGAAAATGAATGCAGCTTGTACCACCACCACTATAAGAAAGTTAACCCTTTAAAACACAGCCCTGTATATCCCACTAACAGTCCTAAACACAAAATCTTAAATTTTGTGCGCTTAAGACTTGGGCACACTTCAGCAACACATCAGCATCTTCTTGTGAAAAACAGTCCCCCACTCTGCCCTCCCTGTCACACCGCATAAGACTTAACACACATCTTAGAAAACTGCTTTCTAACAAAACCAATTATAAGCACTATATTTAAAAATAATTCGATTTACGATATACTAAAAAACCCTAACTTTACCAATATTGAGAATATCTCAAAATTTCTAACAAAAACAAACATTAAAAAGTCTCCGCAACTAGGCTCGTTTACTTTAATAATACCATGTAATTTTAATTACCTGTTAATTAATAAATAATAATAATAATTAATTAATATTATTGTTTTTTTAAGTTCTTAAAATAAAAAGAAGTTTTTTTAAAAAATTAGATAGCATGTTTTTTTTTGTTTTTCATCAAAAAATGGAAAGTTTAACACGGTCGTACTGTTTAACTGGTCGCTTTAGCCAATGGTCGTTGAATCCGACTTTTCTAAAATAGAAAGATGACTTGTGCAAAAACCAACCACGTGGGGGAAAATTTGTTGTTAAAAGTGGTCGTTATAAACCACGTTGTTATTGGTGGTTTTAAATGCGTAATTAAAGTGCATATTTCCCATTTTTGAGAGCATATTTTGCGTTTTTAAGTGAATGAAAATCCTAGCCCTACTCTTAAATTGCATGAGTAATCAAAAAGTACATATGCCGCTTAGTGAATCTTACAGACATCGAGTTTGAAAACTGTCGACTTAAATTTACTGTGAATCTTTAATTTGTAGTAATTGATAATTTCAAAAATGTACATAGTACTTAATATAAGTCATCTCATTTCATGTAAGCAGATATTATTAACTTGTAAAACTATTCCTCAAAAAAAATTTATCCGATTTTTTTTTATCCAAAATCACATACAAAAATAATGTAAACACTGCATATAGGCTCAATTTAGAAAACCTTATACGAGGGCGGGTCAATAAGTCCGTGACTTTTTGAATTTCTGACCTCTTTACTGAAACAGCAACACTGCTCCTGTCAACAGGCATCTGTCAGTTGACTCCTGTCAAAATTTAAACTTGCTGCGTCAGTTAGTTTGTGTTTGACAGCTATTTTTATCAGACTACTCACTAATTTGAGGAGAAAATGGGAAAAAGTGAATTTCGTGTGCTTATTAAGCATTATTTCTTGCGAAAAAAAACCATTACCGAGACCAAGGCTAAGCTTGATAAATACTATGGGGACTCTGCACCATCGATTTCAATGGTAAAAAAGTGGTTTACTGAATTTCGTTGTGGCCGTACAAGCACTGAAGATACCGAACGTCCTGGACGCCCAGTTAAGGTCTCTACACCCGAAACAATCGAAAAAATTCACGATATGGTGTTGGCCGACCGAAGATTGAAAGTGCGAGAGATTGTGGAAGCCGTAGGGATCTCGCATGGCTCAGTGGTTTCAATTTTGAATGATCACTTGGGCATGAGAAAGCTTTCCGCAAGATGGGTGCCGCGTTTGCTCACAGTCGACCACAAACACATGTGCAGTTGCCATGGCAAAAATCCATGAATTGGGCTATGAATTGCTCCCTCATCCACCCTATTCTCCAGATTTGGCTCCGAGCGACTACTTCTTGTTCCCAAACCTGAAGAAATGGCTTGGTGGAAAAAGATTTGACTCCAATGATGAAGTCATCTCGCAAACAAAGGCCTATTTTGAGGACCTCGACAAATCATTTTTTTTGGAAGGGATAAAAAAAGTGGAGAAGCGTTGGACAAAGTGTATAGAGCTCAAGGGAGACTACGTTGAAAAATAAAATTATTTTTTTATCAAAAAATCTGTGTTTTAATCCAAAAGTCACGGACTTATTGACCCGCCCTCGTATAAAACTAATACTATGTCTAACTAGCTGAAGGCCCTAGCTGCTCAAACTAAATATGTAATTATTATCAATGTAATTTAATTCGTCTTTAATAAACTTATAGTGATAATAATATTTTTCTAAGAGTTGAAAACGTTGAAATACTAAGTCATCTTAAACTTCTTCAACCATGACAAAAACTATTGATCTATAGTAGTGTAAAATTATCGAAATTTGTAAACGAAACGTAAATGTTATATAAAAGGAACTAAAAACATGAACCGATAAGCTTTTATGAAACAAGATCTCTAATAATTACATATACCGTCCGTTTTATAAGATCGTATACGGCAAAACTCGTTTATGAAAACCGGTTTGGAAGTGGAATTTGCATTAGCAGATAAAAAAATACTTCTGCTAAGATGCTTTGAATAAAAAAAATTTAAAGAGTGTTCAATTTTTGTCAGATACGGAAGTATTTTAAAATGAGTGTCGCGTTTGCATCACGTTATGAAGCAGTATTCTTGAGCACGCATCCAAAAGGACTGAAAATGTCATACGGAGCAGCTGCTAAATAGATGAAAAAGTCAAAAGCATTTGTTAGCAAGTGGGTGCACCGTTATTCCCAAGTTTAAAATGTGGATGATTTGCCGGATCGTGGGTCTACGCCAAAAACAACAAAAAAGCAGGACAAAATGATTCTACGCGTGTTTGAAAAAAATTCTCTTCTATCGTTACGTGGTGGACAAAGGATTTTACGTAAAAGGGGTCTAAATGTGTGTTGTGATACGATACGAAGACGTTTACTAGCCAATAATGTAAAATTTCGAAGCACAATAAAGAAACCACTACTGTCGAAAAAAACACGTAGAAAAACGACTCAGTTGGGCCAAGGACAATTTGGACAGAGATTGAAACAACGTTATTTTTTCGGATGAAGCTTCTTTTTGGGCATGGTCTCCTATCACTCATACCTGGTGAACACAATTCAATAAATTAATCCAGCGGACCGTCAAACACCCGCCAAAGGTGCACGTTTGGAGATGCTTCTCAAAACAAGGATTTGGCAATTTGTTCATGTTTAAAAAAAACTTAAACGCACCCAACATGGTCAAAATTTATAAAAAGGCTTTATTACCATCTGCCCAAAGGTGGTTTAAAAGAAGAAATGAGAATTGGTTACTGCAAGAAGATAATGACCCGAAACATCGCAGTCGTTTGTGCAGTGCGTGGAAACAAGAAAATGACGTCGATGTTTTAGATTGGCCATCACAGTCGCCGGATGCAAATCCCATTGAAAATGCTTGGGCATTCATGAAGTTAAAGCTCCAAGGAAAGAAGATCTCGACGGTCAAATTATTATCACGAAAAATACGAGTTTTATGGAGATCTTGGTCTCAAGATTATGCTATAAGATTAGTAGAAAGCATGCCTCGAAGACTCCAAGCAATTATTGATAATGGAGGAGAGTGGAAAACATATTTATTGAAAAGCATTCAAGTAAAAACCAATACAATTGATTTTTTTTTATTATTATAAGTTCTTCTTTAATTTTTGTCGTGTACGATATTATCAAACATACTGTATCTAAAATCGCAAAATTTTAGTAGTTTTCATAACGATACAAGCCTATAAACTACGATTTATAGTTAATTTTCTGTTGTATGAAATTGGCAACCTTGTAACTAAATATTTCAATTTATTCGTACGCGTTAAGAATATTTATCTTAATTTTTCAAAGTCTCTTCAACTGATTTGTTGTAGTTTAACTAGAGTTCAACAAAAACAAAATAGGAAATTATTCGCAAATTATAGTTCTTTAGTTCATAATAAGCATAACTTTTGCGCCGAATTCACGAGACTTTTACACGACCACTTTATTTTATTGTACATTTTGAATATAACTCCAATATTTTAACACAAAAACAAAAAAACAAAAATACAATGATTTTAGTCACGGATCTAATTTCTGATACCCTTACCAATAATCATGTTAATATATCATAAACGTTTGTATGAGTGTTTGTTTTTCTTCTTGCTATATTTAACTGCGAACGAGTTTTGGTTTTGGTGCTACATACGTATTATTCGTTTTCCTTACAGAACTTCTTTGCAAAAATGGAGTACATCCTGTTTTATTTGAAGAAAACGACTATGGAAGGAAGAATGAAGGAAAGCTGACAGACAGCGCAGCAGTAATGTAATTCATGTCGGAAATATTCTAGAGGGTAATTAAAAAAACACATTAATAACAAAATAATACATATCAAACTATAATATCCCGTTGCAACAATCATTTAATTACAATCGGTAAATAAAAGATTGATATTTTTTTATTCTTAAAATTATGTAATATAGATGACCTTATTTTAATGCTTATTGCTTTTGTTTATATAAGTAATTAATAAATTTGAAAATTATTTACCTCCCCAAAAATTGTTAAAGCCGGAAGGAAAATTACTTAAGATTAAATCCTCAATTAAAAAAATGTTTGTATATCGCCTATAATGCTGTATATCGCCTTAATTTAAATATTGGACAATAACGATCGTAAGTAAGGATCAGTACTTCAAGTAGGCAGAGAAGGCAAGCTAAGAGTTAGCGTCATTCAATTCGTGGAAACCATTACCATCATTTTTGAATCGGTAGTATATAGAAAAAGAGAAAAAATATTTTTCTTACAGTCATCGACTTACGCTCGACCCGGTTACATCGTTCAACCAACATTGTTCTAATTTCTTTTTGTGCGATCCCTTTACCCAAAGTTCTTATTCAAACCGTTCATTTTCTTATCTTCTTCTCGCACGCGTGTGCAAACTAAAACCAATAACAAGTTTAATTAACTAAACAGCAGTGTTATGGCCTCTCTGCCATATGTGCCGTCGTGTTAGAGACATAGATCCTGATCCGGGTTCTTCTTCTTCTTAAAGTGGCACTACATTCCGGGGTGGACCTGGGCCTCATTCAACAAGCGTCTCCAGCCAGCTGGATTCCTGGCTAGATGTCTCCAGTTTCGCACGTTAAGTTGGCTGAGGTCCCCTTCCACTTGCGTGCGCCACCTGAGTCTTGGCCTTTCTCCACTGCGCTGTTCCTTGGGAGCGGATTCGAAGAATTTTCGGACCGGAGCATTGGTGTTCATACGCTCTTATGACCCAGCCAGCTCAGTCTTTAGATCTTCACTCTTCTGGTAAGGTCGATGTCGCTGTACAGTCCGTAGAGTTTATTGTTGTATCTCCTCCTCTGCTAATCAAGTTGTGTGTTGTTGGTGTCGTTGTCTGTTTTATAGCGGAGCCTATAAAAGTCCTTAACTACCTCAAAGTTATATCTGTCTAGGATGACGTTCTGCCCGATACGTCGGTGTTTGTTGTCCTGTTTGCTTGACAGCATATTCTTGGTCTTGCCCTTGTTGACCGCTAAACCTATTTTCGCCGCTCCCATCTCAATACTCGCGAAAGCGCCACTGACATCACGTTGCTTTCTTCCGATTATATCAATATCGTCGGCGTATGCGAGTAGTTGCACGGACTTTTGAAGGATAGTGCCTCTTGTGTTTGCTCGTGAGTCTTGCACTATTCCTTTAAGTATGATGTTGAAGAAATCCCATGACAACGTATCGCCTTGTCTAAATCTTTTCTTGACATCACGGACGGTGAGACCTTAACCGACCTTGATGGAGCAGCGTACATTTTCCATCGTCATCCTGCATAGACGGACAAGTTTGGCAATGATGCCAAACTATTCGCTATTGTTAGCTCATTCGTAGGTCATTGTCAGAACATTTGTAGACCTGACAATATTGTCCTTTATTAAAAAGTTGAATTTATCGTTATTTTTGTATTCTGATATCATGACTAATGTACATATGTAATGGAAAACTCACAAAGTTTCTTTCTGAAACTTTCGGCTTTCCTTACTTGGATATGCCTTTATAGGTTATTTCGAAGCAATTGAACAAGTTATCTTTCCGATTCATGAATTTTCCTTTAAATTGACATTCAATCGTTAGTGCATATTTTACTATAAATGCATATTTAGCATATTCTTGCATATTTTTAATAATAAATGCATATTTTTGAAGAAAAAAAATTAACCCAAAATTTAAGAAAAAACAAAACCGTAAAAATACACACGCACCATTAAACTTCTAACGTCGTTTAATGTAAGGCATTTACATTGAGTTGCGTCGACGGAGATTATATAGAAAACCTAACCATTGAAGAAAGAAAGATGTGTTCTTGGAAATGCACCTATTACGCCAGTTGACGTCGAGCGATTCTTCTCGATATACAAAACTTTTCAAAGACCGAATCGCCAAAGTTTTTTATCATTTATAAAATGAGAATTTTGAAAACCTAAATTAAATTTTAAAATAATGGTATTTCGGTTATTTAATTTTTCAAATGAAGATCTTTATATTTTGTTAACCTGGACACGTTGGTATCAGGGGAAACGAAAACGCAGACTCCGCAGCTGATTCGGCCAAAAGAGCCCCAGTATATACATTTAACACCTTCACTAAACAAGATCTGACTAAACTCGTCTTATCAGCAACGAGGATCAAAATTGAAAATGAATGCAGCTTGTACCACCACCACTATAAGAAAGTTAACCCTTTAAAACACAGCCCTGTATATCCCACTAACAGTCCTAAACACAAAATCTTAAATTTTGTGCGCTTAAGACTTGGGCACACTTCAGCAACACATCAGCATCTTCTTGTGAAAAACACTCCCCCACTCTGCCCTCCCTGTCACACCGCATAAGACTTAACACACATCTTAGAAAACTGCTCTCTAACAAAACCAATTATAAGCACTATATTTAAAAATAATTCGATTTACGATATACTAAAAAACCCTAACTTTACCAATATTGAGAATATCTCAAAATTTCTAACAAAAACAAACATTAAAAAGTCTCCGCAACTAGGCTCGTTTACTTTAATAATACCATGTAATTTTAATTACCTGTTAATTAATAAATAATAATAATAATTAATTAATATTATTGTTTTTTTAAGTTCTTAAAATAAAAAGAAGTTTTTTTTAAAAATTAGATAGCATGTTTTTTTTTGTTTTTCATCAAAAAATGGAAAGTTTAACACGGTCGTACTGTTTAACTGGTCGCTTTAGCCAATGGTCGTTGAATCCGACTTTTCTAAAATAGAAAGATGACTTGTGCAAAAACCAACCACGTGGGGGAAAATTTGTTGTTAAAAGTGGTCGTTATAAACCACGTTGTTATAGGTGGTTTTAAATGCGTAATTAAAGTGCATATTTCCCATTTTTGAGAGCATATTTTGCGTTTTTAAGTGAATGAAAATCCTAGCCCTACTCTTAAATTGCATGAGTAATCAAAAAGTACATATGCCGCTTAGTGAATCTTACAGACATCGAGTTTGAAAACTGTCGACTTAAATTTACTGTGAATCTTTAATTTGTAGTAATTGATAATTTCAAAAATGTACATAGTACTTAATATAAGTCATCTCATTTCATGTAAGCAGATATTATTAACTTGTAAAACTATTCCTCAAAAAAAATTTATCCGATTTTTTTTTATCCAAAATCACATACAAAAATAATGTAAACACTGCATATAGGCTCAATTTAGAAAACCTTATACGAGGGCGGGTCAATAAGTCCGTGACTTTTTGAATTTCTGACCTCTTTACTGAAACAGCAACACTGCTCCTGTCAACAGGCATCTGTCAGTTGACTCCTGTCAAAATTTAAACTTGCTGCGTCAGTTAGTTTGTGTTTGACAGCTATTTTTATCAGACTACTCACTAATTTGAGGAGAAAATGGGAAAAAGTGAATTTCGTGTGCTTATTAAGCATTATTTCTTGCGAAAAAAAACCATTACCGAGACCAAGGCTAAGCTTGATAAATACTATGGGGACTCTGCACCATCGATTTCAATGGTAAAAAAGTGGTTTACTGAATTTCGTTGTGGCCGTACAAGCACTGAAGATACCGAACGTCCTGGACGCCCAGTTAAGGTCTCTACACCCGAAACAATCGAAAAAATTCACGATATGGTGTTGGCCGACCGAAGATTGAAAGTGCGAGAGATTGTGGAAGCCGTAGGGATCTCGCATGGCTCAGTGGTTTCAATTTTGAATGATCACTTGGGCATGAGAAAGCTTTCCGCAAGATGGGTGCCGCGTTTGCTCACAGTCGACCACAAACACATGTGCAGTTGCCATGGCAAAAATCCATGAATTGGGCTATGAATTGCTCCCTCATCCACCCTATTCTCCAGATTTGGCTCCGAGCGACTACTTCTTGTTCCCAAACCTGAAGAAATGGCTTGGTGGAAAAAGATTTGACTCCAATGATGAAGTCATCTCGCAAACAAATGCCTATTTTGAGGACCTCGACAAATCATTTATTTTGGAAGGGATAAAAAAATTGGAGAAGCGTTGGACAAAGTGTATAGAGCTCAAGGGAGACTACGTTGAAAAATAAAATTATTTTTTTATCAAAAAATCTGTGTTTTAATCCAAAAGTCACGGACTTATTGACCCGCCCTCGTATAAAACTAATACTATGTCTAACTAGCTGAAGGCCCTAGCTGCTCAAACTAAATATGTAATTATTATTAATGTAATTTAATTCGTCTTTAATAAACTTATAGTGATAATAATATTTTTCTAAGAGTTGAAAACGTTGAAATACTAAGTCATCTTAAACTTCTTCAACCATGACAAAAACTATTGATCTATAGTAGTGTAAAATTATCGAAATTTGTAAACGAAACGTAAATGTTATATAAAAGGAACTAAAAACATGAACCGATAAGCTTTTATGAAACAAGATCTCTAATAATTACATATACCGTCCGTTTTATAAGATCGTATACGGCAAAACTCGTTTATGAAAACCGGTTTGGAAGTGGAATTTGCATTAGCAGATAAAAAAATACTTCTGCTAAGATGCTTTGAATAAAAAAAATTTAAAGAGTGTTCAATTTTTGTCAGATACGGAAGTATTTTAAAATGAGTGTCGCGTTTGCATCACGTTATGAAGCAGTATTCTTGAGCACGCATCCAAAAGGACTGAAAATGTCATACGGAGCAGCTGCTAAATAGATGAAAAAGTCAAAAGCATTTGTTAGCAAGTGGGTGCACCGTTATTCCCAAGTTTAAAATGTGGATGATTTGCCGGATCGTGGGTCTACGCCAAAAACAACAAAAAAGCAGGACAAAATGATTCTACGCGTGTTTGAAAAAAATTCTCTTCTATCGTTACGTGGTGGACAAAGGATTTTACGTAAAAGTGGTCTAAATGTGTGTTGTGATACGATACGAAGACGTTTACTAGCCAATAATGTAAAATTTCGAAGCACAATAAAGAAACCACTACTGTCGAAAAAAACACGTAGAAAAACGACTCAGTTGGGCCAAGGACAATTTGGACAGAGATTGGAACAACGTTATTTTTTCGGATGAAGCTTCTTTTTGGGCATGGTCTCCTATCACTCATACCTGGTGTACACAATTCAATAAATTAATCCAGCGGACCGTCAAACACCCGCCAAAGGTGCACGTTTGGAGATGCTTCTCAAAACAAGGATTTGGCAATTTGTTCATGTTTAAAAAAAACTTAAACGCACCCAACATGGTCAAAATTTATAAAAAGGCTTTATTACCATCTGCCCAAAGGTGGTTTAAAAGAAGAAATGAGAATTGGTTACTGCAAGAAGATAATGACCCGAAACATCGCAGTCGTTTGTGCAGTGCGTGGAAACAAGAAAATGACGTCGATGTTTTAGATTGGCCATCACAGTCGCCGGATGCAAATCCCATTGAAAATGCTTGGGCATTCATGAAGTTAAAGCTCCAAGGAAAGAAGATCTCGACGGTCAAATTATTATCACGAAAAATACGAGTTTTATGGAGATCTTGGTCTCAAGATTATGCTATAAGATTAGTAGAAAGCATGCCTCGAAGACTCCAAGCAATTATTGATAATGGAGGAGAGTGAAAAACATATTTATTGAAAAGCATTCAAGTAAAAACCAATACAATTGATTTTTTTTTTATTATTATAAGTTCTTCTTTAATTTTTGTCGTGTACGATATTATCAAACATACTGTATCTAAAATCGCAAAATTTTAGTAGTTTTCATAACGATACAAGCCTATAAACTACGATTTATAGTTAATTTTCTGTTGTATGAAATTGGCAACCTTGTAACTAAATATTTCAATTTATTCGTACGCGTTAAGAATATTTATCTTAATTTTTCAAAGTCTCTTCAACTGATTTGTTGTAGTTTAACTAGAGTTCAACAAAAACAAAATAGGAAATTATTCGCAAATTATAGTTCTTTAGTTCATAATAAGCATAACTTTTGCGCCGAATTCACGAGACTTTTACACGACCACTTTATTTTATTGTACATTTTGAATATAACTCCAATATTTTAACACAAAAACAAAAAAACAAAAATACAATGATTTTAGTCACGGATCTAATTTCTGATACCCTTACCAATAATCATGTTAATATATCATAAACGTTTGTATGAGTGTTTGTTTTTCTTCTTGCTATATTTAACTGCGAACGAGTTTTGGTTTTGGTGCTACATACGTATTATTCGTTTTCCTTACAGAACTTCTTTGCAAAAATGGAGTACATCCTGTTTTATTTGAAGAAAACGACTATGGAAGGAAGAATGAAGGAAAGCTGACAGACAGCGCAGCAGTAATGTAATTCATGTCGGAAATATTCTAGAGGGTAATTAAAAAAACACATTAATAACAAAATAATACATATCAAACTATAATATCCCGTTGCAACAATCATTTAATTACAATCGGTAAATAAAAGATTGATATTTTTTTATTCTTAAAATTATGTAATATAGATGACCTTATTTTAATGCTTATTGCTTTTGTTTATATAAGTAATTAATAAATTTGAAAATTATTTACCTCCCCAAAAATTGTTAAAGCCGGAAGGAAAATTACTTAAGATTAAATCCTCAATTAAAAAAATGTTTGTATATCGCCTATAATGCTGTATATCGCCTTAATTTAAATATTGGACAATAACGATCGTAAGTAAGGATCAGTACTTCAAGTAGGCAGAGAAGGCAAGCTAAGAGTTAGCGTCATTCAATTCGTGGAAACCATTACCATCATTTTTGAATCGGTAGTATATAGAAAAAGAGAAAAAATATTTTTCTTACAGTCATCGACTTACGCTCGACCCGGTTACATCGTTCAACCAACATTGTTCTAATTTCTTTTTGTGCGATCCCTTTACCCAAAGTTCTTATTCAAACCGTTCATTTTCTTATCTTCTTCTCGCACGCGTGTGCAAACTAAAACCAATAACAAGTTTAATTAACTAAACAGCAGTGTTATGGCCTCTCTGCCATATGTGCCGTCGTGTTAGAGACATAGATCCTGATCCGGGTTCTTCTTCTTCTTAAAGTGGCACTACATTCCGGGGTGGACCTGGGCCTCATTCAACAAGCGTCTCCAGCCAGCTGGATTCCTGGCTAGATGTCTCCAGTTTCGCACGTTAAGTTGGCTGAGGTCCCCTTCCACTTGCGTGCGCCACCTGAGTCTTGGCCTTTCTCCACTGCGCTGTTCCTTGGGAGCGGATTCGAAGAATTTTCGGACCGGAGCATTGGTGTTCATACGCTCTTATGACCCAGCCAGCTCAGTCTTTAGATCTTCACTCTTCTGGTAAGGTCGATGTCGCTGTACAGTCCGTAGAGTTTATTGTTGTATCTCCTCCTCTGCTAATCAAGTTGTGTGTTGTTGGTGTCGTTGTCTGTTTTATAGCGGAGCCTATAAAAGTCCTTAACTACCTCAAAGTTATATCTGTCTAGGATGACGTTCTGCCCGATACGTCGGTGTTTGTTGTCCTGTTTGCTTGACAGCATATTCTTGGTCTTGCCCTTGTTGACCGCTAAACCTATTTTCGCCGCTCCCATCTCAATACTCGCGAAAGCGCCACTGACATCACGTTGCTTTCTTCCGATTATATCAATATCGTCGGCGTATGCGAGTAGTTGCACGGACTTTTGAAGGATAGTGCCTCTTGTGTTTGCTCGTGAGTCTTGCACTATTCCTTTAAGTATGATGTTGAAGAAATCCCATGACAACGTATCGCCTTGTCTAAATCTTTTCTTGACATCACGGACGGTGAGACCTTAACCGACCTTGATGGAGCAGCGTACATTTTCCATCGTCATCCTGCATAGACGGACAAGTTTGGCAATGATGCCAAACTATTCGCTATTGTTAGCTCATTCGTAGGTCATTGTCAGAACATTTGTAGACCTGACAATATTGTCCTTTATTAAAAAGTTGAATTTATCGTTATTTTTGTATTCTGATATCATGACTAATGTACATATGTAATGGAAAACTCACAAAGTTTCTTTCTGAAACTTTCGGCTTTCCTTACTTGGATATGCCTTTATAGGTTATTTCGAAGCAATTGAACAAGTTATCTTTCCGATTCATGAATTTTCCTTTAAATTGACATTCAATCGTTAGTGCATATTTTACTATAAATGCATATTTAGCATATTCTTGCATATTTTTAATAATAAATGCATATTTTTGAAGAAAAAAAATTAACCCAAAATTTAAGAAAAAACAAAACCGTAAAAATACACACGCACCATTAAACTTCTAACGTCGTTTAATGTAAGGCATTTACATTGAGTTGCGTCGACGGAGATTATATAGAAAACCTAACCATTGAAGAAAGAAAGATGTGTTCTTGGAAATGCACCTATTACGCCAGTTGACGTCGAGCGATTCTTCTCGATATACAAAACTTTTCAAAGACCGAATCGCCAAAGTTTTTTATCATTTATAAAATGAGAATTTTGAAAACCTAAATTAAATTTTAAAATAATGGTATTTCGGTTATTTAATTTTTCAAATGAAGATCTTTATATTTTGTTAACCTGGACACGTTGGTATCAGGGGAAACGAAAACGCAGACTCCGCAGCTGATTCGGCCAAAAGAGCCCCAGTATATACATTTAACACCTTCACTAAACAAGATCTGACTAAACTCGTCTTATCAGCAACGAGGATCAAAATTGAAAATGAATGCAGCTTGTACCACCACCACTATAAGAAAGTTAACCCTTTAAAACACAGCCCTGTATATCCCACTAACAGTCCTAAACACAAAATCTTAAATTTTGTGCGCTTAAGACTTGGGCACACTTCAGCAACACATCAGCATCTTCTTGTGAAAAACAGTCCCCCACTCTGCCCTCCCTGTCACACCGCATAAGACTTAACACACATCTTAGAAAACTGCTCTCTAACAAAACCAATTATAAGCACTATATTTAAAAATAATTCGATTTACGATATACTAAAAAACCCTAACTTTACCAATATTGAGAATATCTCAAAATTTCTAACAAAAACAAACATTAAAAAGTCTCCGCAACTAGGCTCGTTTACTTTAATAATACCATGTAATTTTAATTACCTGTTAATTAATAAATAATAATAATAATTAATTAATATTATTGTTTTTTTAAGTTCTTAAAATAAAAAGAAGTTTTTTTTAAAAATTAGATAGCATGTTTTTTTTTGTTTTTCATCAAAAAATGGAAAGTTTAACACGGTCGTACTGTTTAACTGGTCGCTTTAGCCAATGGTCGTTGAATCCGACTTTTCTAAAATAGAAAGATGACTTGTGCAAAAACCAACCACGTGGGGGAAAATTTGTTGTTAAAAGTGGTCGTTATAAACCACGTTGTTATAGGTGGTTTTAAATGCGTAATTAAAGTGCATATTTCCCATTTTTGAGAGCATATTTTGCGTTTTTAAGTGAATGAAAATCCTAGCCCTACTCTTAAATTGCATGAGTAATCAAAAAGTACATATGCCGCTTAGTGAATCTTACAGACATCGAGTTTGAAAACTGTCGACTTAAATTTACTGTGAATCTTTAATTTGTAGTAATTGATAATTTCAAAAATGTACATAGTACTTAATATAAGTCATCTCATTTCATGTAAGCAGATATTATTAACTTGTAAAACTATTCCTCAAAAAAAATTTATCCGATTTTTTTTTATCCAAAATCACATACAAAAATAATGTAAACACTGCATATAGGCTCAATTTAGAAAACCTTATACGAGGGCGGGTCAATAAGTCCGTGACTTTTTGAATTTCTGACCTCTTTACTGAAACAGCAACACTGCTCCTGTCAACAGGCATCTGTCAGTTGACTCCTGTCAAAATTTAAACTTGCTGCGTCAGTTAGTTTGTGTTTGACAGCTATTTTTATCAGACTACTCACTAATTTGAGGAGAAAATGGGAAAAAGTGAATTTCGTGTGCTTATTAAGCATTATTTCTTGCGAAAAAAAACCATTACCGAGACCAAGGCTAAGCTTGATAAATACTATGGGGACTCTGCACCATCGATTTCAATGGTAAAAAAGTGGTTTACTGAATTTCGTTGTGGCCGTACAAGCACTGAAGATACCGAACGTCCTGGACGCCCAGTTAAGGTCTCTACACCCGAAACAATCGAAAAAATTCACGATATGGTGTTGGCCGACCGAAGATTGAAAGTGCGAGAGATTGTGGAAGCCGTAGGGATCTCGCATGGCTCAGTGGTTTCAATTTTGAATGATCACTTGGGCATGAGAAAGCTTTCCGCAAGATGGGTGCCGCGTTTGCTCACAGTCGACCACAAACACATGTGCAGTTGCCATGGCAAAAATCCATGAATTGGGCTATGAATTGCTCCCTCATCCACCCTATTCTCCAGATTTGGCTCCGAGCGACTACTTCTTGTTCCCAAACCTGAAGAAATGGCTTGGTGGAAAAAGATTTGACTCCAATGATGAAGTCATCTCGCAAACAAATGCCTATTTTGAGGACCTCGACAAATCATTTATTTTGGAAGGGATAAAAAAATTGGAGAAGCGTTGGACAAAGTGTATAGAGCTCAAGGGAGACTACGTTGAAAAATAAAATTATTTTTTTATCAAAAAATCTGTGTTTTAATCCAAAAGTCACGGACTTATTGACCCGCCCTCGTATAAAACTAATACTATGTCTAACTAGCTGAAGGCCCTAGCTGCTCAAACTAAATATGTAATTATTATCAATGTAATTTAATTCGTCTTTAATAAACTTATAGTGATAATAATATTTTTCTAAGAGTTGAAAACGTTGAAATACTAAGTCATCTTAAACTTCTTCAACCATGACAAAAACTATTGATCTATAGTAGTGTAAAATTATCGAAATTTGTAAACGAAACGTAAATGTTATATAAAAGGAACTAAAAACATGAACCGATAAGCTTTTATGAAACAAGATCTCTAATAATTACATATACCGTCCGTTTTATAAGATCGTATACGGCAAAACTCGTTTATGAAAACCGGTTTGGAAGTGGAATTTGCATTAGCAGATAAAAAAATACTTCTGCTAAGATGCTTTGAATAAAAAAAATTTAAAGAGTGTTCAATTTTTGTCAGATACGGAAGTATTTTAAAATGAGTGTCGCGTTTGCATCACGTTATGAAGCAGTATTCTTGAGCACGCATCCAAAAGGACTGAAAATGTCATACGGAGCAGCTGCTAAATAGATGAAAAAGTCAAAAGCATTTGTTAGCAAGTGGGTGCACCGTTATTCCCAAGTTTAAAATGTGGATGATTTGCCGGATCGTGGGTCTACGCCAAAAACAACAAAAAAGCAGGACAAAATGATTCTACGCGTGTTTGAAAAAAATTCTCTTCTATCGTTACGTGGTGGACAAAGGATTTTACGTAAAAGGGGTCTAAATGTGTGTTGTGATACGATACGAAGACGTTTACTAGCCAATAATGTAAAATTTCGAAGCACAATAAAGAAACCACTACTGTCGAAAAAAACACGTAGAAAAACGACTCAGTTGGGCCAAGGACAATTTGGACAGAGATTGGAACAACGTTATTTTTTCGGATGAAGCTTCTTTTTGGGCATGGTCTCCTATCACTCATACCTGGTGTACACAATTCAATAAATTAATCCAGCGGACCGTCAAACACCCGCCAAAGGTGCACGTTTGGAGATGCTTCTCAAAACAAGGATTTGGCAATTTGTTCATGTTTAAAAAAAACTTAAACGCACCCAACATGGTCAAAATTTATAAAAAGGCTTTATTACCATCTGCCCAAAGGTGGTTTAAAAGAAGAAATGAGAATTGGTTACTGCAAGAAGATAATGACCCGAAACATCGCAGTCGTTTGTGCAGTGCGTGGAAACAAGAAAATGACGTCGATGTTTTAGATTGGCCATCACAGTCGCCGGATGCAAATCCCATTGAAAATGCTTGGGCATTCATGAAGTTAAAGCTCCAAGGAAAGAAGATCTCGACGGTCAAATTATTATCACGAAAAATACGAGTTTTATGGAGATCTTGGTCTCAAGATTATGCTATAAGATTAGTAGAAAGCATGCCTCGAAGACTCCAAGCAATTATTGATAATGGAGGAGAGTGGAAAACATATTTATTGAAAAGCATTCAAGTAAAAACCAATACAATTGATTTTTTTTTTATTATTATAAGTTCTTCTTTAATTTTTGTCGTGTACGATATTATCAAACATACTGTATCTAAAATCGCAAAATTTTAGTAGTTTTCATAACGATACAAGCCTATAAACTACGATTTATAGTTAATTTTCTGTTGTATGAAATTGGCAACCTTGTAACTAAATATTTCAATTTATTCGTACGCGTTAAGAATATTTATCTTAATTTTTCAAAGTCTCTTCAACTGATTTGTTGTAGTTTAACTAGAGTTCAACAAAAACAAAATAGGAAATTATTCGCAAATTATAGTTCTTTAGTTCATAATAAGCATAACTTTTGCGCCGAATTCACGAGACTTTTACACGACCACTTTATTTTATTGTACATTTTGAATATAACTCCAATATTTTAACACAAAAACAAAAAAACAAAAATACAATGATTTTAGTCACGGATCTAATTTCTGATACCCTTACCAATAATCATGTTAATATATCATAAACGTTTGTATGAGTGTTTGTTTTTCTTCTTGCTATATTTAACTGCGAACGAGTTTTGGTTTTGGTGCTACATACGTATTATTCGTTTTCCTTACAGAACTTCTTTGCAAAAATGGAGTACATCCTGTTTTATTTGAAGAAAACGACTATGGAAGGAAGAATGAAGGAAAGCTGACAGACAGCGCAGCAGTAATGTAATTCATGTCGGAAATATTCTAGAGGGTAATTAAAAAAACACATTAATAACAAAATAATACATATCAAACTATAATATCCCGTTTCAACAATCATTTAATTACAATCGGTAAATAAAAGATTGATATTTTTTTATTCTTAAAATTATGTAATATAGATGACCTTATTTTAATGCTTATTGCTTTTGTTTATATAAGTAATTAATAAATTTGAAAATTATTTACCTCCCCAAAAATTGTTAAAGCCGGAAGGAAAATTACTTAAGATTAAATCCTCAATTAAAAAAATGTTTGTATATCGCCTATAATGTTGTATATCGCCTTAATTTAAATATTGGACAATAACGATCGTAAGTAAGGATCAGTACTTCAAGTAGGCAGAGAAGACAAGCTAAGAGTTAGCGTCATTCAATTCGTGGAAACCATTACCATCATTTTTGAATCGGTAGTATATAGAAAAAGAGAAAAAATATTTTTCTTACAGTCATCGACTTACGCTCGACCCGGTTACATCGTTCAACCAACATTGTTCTAATTTCTTTTTGTGCGATCCCTTTACCCAAAGTTCTTATTCAAACCGTTCATTTTCTTATCTTCTTCTCGCACGCGTGTGCAAACTAAAACCAATAACAAGTTTAATTAACTAAACAGCAGTGTTATGGCCTCTCTGCCATATGTGCCGTCGTGTTAGAGACATAGATCCTGATCCGGGTTCTTCTTCTTCTTAAAGTGGCACTACATTCCGGGGTGGACCTGGGCCTCATTCAACAAGCGTCTCCAGCCAGCTGGATTCCTGGCTAGATGTCTCCAGTTTCGCACGTTAAGTTGGCTGAGGTCCCCTTCCACTTGCGTGCGCCACCTGAGTCTTGGCCTTTCTCCACTGCGCTGTTCCTTGGGAGCGGATTCGAAGAATTTTCGGACCGGAGCATTGGTGTTCATACGCTCTTATGACCCAGCCAGCTCAGTCTTTAGATCTTCACTCTTCTGGTAAGGTCGATGTCGCTGTACAGTCCGTAGAGTTTATTGTTGTATCTCCTCCTCTGCTAATCAAGTTGTGTGTTGTTGGTGTCGTTGTCTGTTTTATAGCGGAGCCTATAAAAGTCCTTAACTACCTCAAAGTTATATCTGTCTAGGATGACGTTCTGCCCGATACGTCGGTGTTGGTTGTCCTGTTTGCTTGACAGCATATTCTTGGTCTTGCCCTTGTTGACCGCTAAACCTATTTTCGCCGCTCCCATCTCAATACTCGCGAAAGCGCCACTGACATCACGTTGCTTTCTTCCGATTATATCAATATCGTCGGCGTATGCGAGTAGTTGCACGGACTTTTGAAGGATAGTGCCTCTTGTGTTTGCTCGTGAGTCTTGCACTATTCCTTTAAGTATGATGTTGAAGAAATCCCATGACAACGTATCGCCTTGTCTAAATCTTTTCTTGACATCACGGACGGTGAGACCTTAACCGACCTTGATGGAGCAGCGTACATTTTCCTGCATAGACGGACAAGTTTGGCAATGATGCCAAACTATTCGCTATTGTTAGCTCATTCGTAGGTCATTGTCAGAACATTTGTAGACCTGACAATATTGTCCTTTATTAAAAAGTTGAATTTATCGTTATTTTTGTATTCTGATATCATGACTAATGTACATATGTAATGGAAAACTCACAAAGTTTCTTTCTGAAACTTTCGGCTTTCCTTACTTGGATATGCCTTTATAGGTTATTTCGAAGCAATTGAACAAGTTATCTTTCCGATTCATGAATTTTCCTTTAAATTGACATTCAATCGTTAGTGCATATTTTACTATAAATGCATATTTAGCATATTCTTGCATATTTTTAATAATAAATGCATATTTTTGAAGAAAAAAAATTAACCCAAAATTTAAGAAAAAACAAAACCGTAAAAATGCACACGCACCATTAAACTTCGAACGTCGTTTAATGTAAGGCATTTACATTGAGTTGCGTCGACGGAGATTATATAGAAAACCTAACCATTGAAGAAAGAAAGATGTGTTCTTGGAAATGCACCTATTACGCCAGTTGACGTCGAGCGATTCTTCTCGATATACAAAACTTTTCAAAGACCGAATCGCCAAAGTTTCACCTTTAAAATTTTTATCATTTATAAAATGAGAATTTTGAAAACCTAAATTAAATTTTAAAATAATGATATTTCGGTTATTTAATTTTTCAAATGAAGATCTTTATATTTTGTTAACCTGGACACGTTGGTATCAGGGGAAACGAAAACGCAGACTCCGCAGCTGATTCGGCCAAAAGAGCCCCAGTATATACATTTAACACCTTCACTAAACAAGATCTGACTAAACTCGTCTTATCAGCAACGAGGATCAAAATTGAAAATGAATGCAGCTTGTACCACCACCACTATAAGAAAGTTAACCCTTTAAAACACAGCCCTGTATATCCCACTAACAGTCCTAAACACAAAATCTCAAATTTTGTGCGCTTAAGACTTGGGCACACTTCAGCAACACATCAGCATCTTCTTGTGAAAAACAGTCCCCCACTCTGCCCTCCCTGTCACACCGCATAAGACTTAACACACATCTTAGAAAACTGCTCTCTAACAAAACCAATTATAAGCACTATATTTAAAAATAATTCGATTTACGATATACTAAAAAACCCTAACTTTACCAATATTGAGAATATCTCAAAATTTCTAACAAAAACAAACATTAAAAAGTCTCCGCAACTAGGCTCGTTTACTTTAATAATACCATGTAATTTTAATTACCTGTTAATTAATAAATAATAATAATAATTAATTAATATTATTGTTTTTTTAAGTTCTTAAAATAAAAAGAAATTTTTTTTAAAAATTAGATAGCATGTTTTTTTTGTTTTTCATCAAAAAATGGAAAGTTTAACACGGTCGTACTGTTTAACTGGTCGCTTTAGCCAATGGTCGTTGAGTCCGACTTTTCTAAAATAGAAAGATGACTTGTGCAAAAACCAACCACGTGGGGGAAAATTTGTTGTTAAAAGTGGTCGTTATAAACCACGTTGTTATAGGTGGTTTTAAATGCGTAATTAAAGTGCATATTTCCCATTTTTGAGAGCATATTTTGCGTTTTTAAGTGAATGAAAATCCTAGCCCTACTCTTAAATTGCATGAGTAATCAAAAAGTACATATGCCGCTTAGTGAATCTTACAGACATCGAGTTTGAAAACTGTCGACTTAAATTTACTGTGAATCTTTAATTTGTAGTAATTGATAATTTCAAAAATGTACATAGTACTTAATATAAGTCATCTCATTTCATGTAAGCAGATATTATTAACTTGTAAAACTATTCCTCAAAAAAAATTTATCCGATTTTTTTTTATCCAAAATCACATACAAAAATAATGTAAACACTGCATATAGGCTCAATTTAGAAAACCTTTTACGAGGGCGGGTCAATAAGTCCGTGAATTTTTGAATTTCTGACCTCTTTACTGAAACAGCAACACTGCTCCTGTCAACAGGCATCTGTCAGTTGACTCCTGTCAAAATTTAAACTTGCTGCGTCAGTTAGTTTGTGTTTGACAGCTATTTTTATCAGACTACTCACTAATTTGAGGAGAAAATGGGAAAAAGTGAATTTCGTGTGCTTATTAAGCATTATTTCTTGCGAAAAAAAACCATTACCGAGACCAAGGCTAAGCTTGATAAATACTATGGGGACTCTGCACCATCGATTTCAATGGTAAAAAAGTGGTTTACTGAATTTCGTTGTGGCCGTACAAGCACTGAAGATGCCGAACGTCCTGGACGCCCAGTTGAGGTCTCTACACCCGAAACAATCGAAAAAATTCACGATATGGTGTTGGCCGACCGAAGATTGAAAGTGCGAGAGATTGTGGAAGCCGTAGGGATCTCGCATGGCTCAGTGGTTTCAGTGGTTTTGAATGATCACTTGGGCATGAGAAAGCTTTCCGCAAGATGGGTGCCGCGTTTGCTCACAGTCGACCACAAACACATGTGCAGTTGCCATGGCAAAAATCCATGAATTGGGCTATGAAATGCTCCCTCATCCACCCTATTCTCCAGATTTGGCTCCGAGCGACTACTTCTTGTTCCCAAACCTGAAGAAATGGCTTGGTGGAAAAAGATTTGACTCCAATGATGAAGTCATCTCGCAAACAAAGGCGTATTTTGAGGACCTCGACAAATCATTTTTTTTGGAAGGGATAAAAAAATTGGAGAAGCGTTGGACAAAGTGTATAGAGCTCAAGGGAGACTACGTTGAAAAATAAAATTATTTTTTTATCAAAAAATCTGTGTTTTAATCCAAAAGTCACGGACTTATTGACCCGCCCTCGTATAAAACTAATACTATGTCTAACTAGCTGAAGGCCCTAGCTGCTCAAACTAAATATGTAATTATTATCAATGTAATTTAATTCGTCTTTAATAAACTTATAGTGATAATAATATTTTTCTAAGAGTTGAAAACGTTGAAATACTAAGTCATCTTAAACTTCTTCAACCATGACAAAAACTATTGATCTATAGTAGTGTAAAATTATCGAAATTTGTAAACGAAACGTAAATGTTATATAAAAGGAACTAAAAACATGAACCGATAAGCTTTTATGAAACAAGATCTCTAATAATTACATATACCGTCCGTTTTATAAGATCGTATACGGCAAAACTCGTTTATGAAAACCGGTTTGGAAGTGGAATTTGCATTAGCAGATAAAAAAATACTTCTGCTAAGATGCTTTGAATAAAAAAAATTTAAAGAGTGTTCAATTTTTGTCAGATACGGAAGTATTTTAAAATGAGTGTCGCGTTTGCATCACGTTATGAAGCAGTATTCTTGAGCACGCATCCAAAAGGACTGAAAATGTCATACGGAGCAGCTGCTAAATAGATGAAAAAGTCAAAAGCATTTGTTAGCAAGTGGGTGCACCGTTATTCCCAAGTTTAAAATGTGGATGATTTGCCGGATCGTGGGTCTACGCCAAAAACAACAAAAAAGCAGGACAAAATGATTCTACGCGTGTTTGAAAAAAATTCTCTTCTATCGTTACGTGGTGGACAAAGGATTTTACGTAAAAGGGGTCTAAATGTGTGTTGTGATACGATACGAAGACGTTTACTAGCCAATAATGTAAAATTTCGAAGCACAATAAAGAAACCACTACTGTCGAAAAAAACACGTAGAAAAACGACTCAGTTGGGCCAAGGACAATTTGGACAGAGATTGGAACAACGTTATTTTTTCGGATGAAGCTTCTTTTTGGGCATGGTCTCCTATCACTCATACCTGGTGTACACAATTCAATAAATTAATCCAGCGGACCGTCAAACACCCGCCAAAGGTGCACGTTTGGAGATGCTTCTCAAAACAAGGATTTGGCAATTTGTTCATGTTTAAAAAAAACTTAAACGCACCCAACATGGTCAAAATTTATAAAAAGGCTTTATTACCATCTGCCCAAAGGTGGTTTAAAAGAAGAAATGAGAATTGGTTACTGCAAGAAGATAATGACCCGAAACATCGCAGTCGTTTGTGCAGTGCGTGGAAACAAGAAAATGACGTCGATGTTTTAGATTGGCCATCACAGTCGCCGGATGCAAATCCCATTGAAAATGCTTGGGCATTCATGAAGTTAAAGCTCCAAGGAAAGAAGATCTCGACGGTCAAATTATTATCACGAAAAATACGAGTTTTATGGAGATCTTGGTCTCAAGATTATGCTATAAGATTAGTAGAAAGCATGCCTCGAAGACTCCAAGCAATTATTGATAATGGAGGAGAGTGGAAAACATATTTATTGAAAAGCATTCAAGTAAAAACCAATACAATTGATTTTTTTTTTATTATTATAAGTTCTTCTTTAATTTTTGTCGTGTACGATATTATCAAACATACTGTATCTAAAATCGCAAAATTTTAGTAGTTTTCATAACGATACAAGCCTATAAACTACGATTTATAGTAAATTTTCTGTTGTATGAAATTGGCAACCTTGTAACTAAATATTTCAATTTATTCGTACGCGTTAAGAATATTTATCTTAATTTTTCAAAGTCTCTTCAACTGATTTGTTGTAGTTTAACTAGAGTTCAACAAAAACAAAATAGGAAATTATTCGCAAATTATAGTTCTTTAGTTCATAATAAGCATAACTTTTGCGCCGAATTCACGAGACTTTTACACGACCACTTTATTTTATTGTACATTTTGAATATAACTCCAATATTTTAACACAAAAACAAAAAAACAAAAATACAATGATTTTAGTCACGGATCTAATTTCTGATACCCTTACCAATAATCATGTTGATATATCATAAACGTTTGTATGAGTGTTTGTTTTTCTTCTTGCTATATTTAACTGCGAACGAGTTTTGGTTTTGGTGCTACATACGTATTATTCGTTTTCCTTACAGAACTTCTTTGCAAAAATGGAGTACATCCTGTTTTATTTGAAGAAAACGACTATGGAAGGAAGAATGAAGGAAAGCTGACAGACAGCGCAGCAGTAATGTAATTCATGTCGGAAATATTCTAGAGGGTAATTAAAAAAACACATTAATAACAAAATAATACATATCAAACTATAATATCCCGTTTCAACAATCATTTAATTACAATCGGTAAATAAAAGATTGATATTTTTTTATTCTTAAAATTATGTAATATAGATGACCTTATTTTAATGCTTATTGCTTTTGTTTATATAAGTAATTAATAAATTTGAAAATTATTTACCTCCCCAAAAATTGTTAAAGCCGGAAGGAAAATTACTTAAGATTAAATCCTCAATTAAAAAAATGTTTGTATATCGCCTATAATGCTGTATATCGCCTTAATTTAAATATTGGACAATAACGATCGTAAGTAAGGATCAGTACTTCAAGTAGGCAGAGAAGGCAAGCTAAGAGTTAGCGTCATTCAATTCGTGGAAACCATTACCATCATTTTTGAATCGGTAGTATATAGAAAAAGAGAAAAAATATTTTTCTTACAGTCATCGACTTACGCTCGACCCGGTTACATCGTTCAACCAACATTGTTCTAATTTCTTTTTGTGCGATCCCTTTACCCAAAGTTCTTATTCAAACCGTTCATTTTCTTATCTTCTTCTCGCACGCGTGTGCAAACTAAAACCAATAACAAGTTTAATTAACTAAACAGCAGTGTTATGGCCTCTCTGCCATATGTGCCGTCGTGTTAGAGACATAGATCCTGATCCGGGTTCTTCTTCTTCTTAAAGTGGCACTACATTCCGGGGTGGACCTGGGCCTCATTCAACAAGCGTCTCCAGCCAGCTGGATTCCTGGCTAGATGTCTCCAGTTTCGCACGTTAAGTTGGCTGAGGTCCCCTTCCACTTGCGTGCGCCACCTGAGTCTTGGCCTTTCTCCACTGCGCTGTTCCTTGGGAGCGGATTCGAAGAATTTTCGGACCGGAGCATTGGTGTTCATACGCTCTTATGACCCAGCCAGCTCAGTCTTTAGATCTTCACTCTTCTGGTAAGGTCGATGTCGCTGTACAGTCCGTAGAGTTTATTGTTGTATCTCCTCCTCTGCTAATCAAGTTGTGTGTTGTTGGTGTCGTTGTCTGTTTTATAGCGGAGCCTATAAAAGTCCTTAACTACCTCAAAGTTATATCTGTCTAGGATGACGTTCTGCCCGATACGTCGGTGTTTGTTGTCCTGTTTGCTTGACAGCATATTCTTGGTCTTGCCCTTGTTGACCGCTAAACCTATTTTCGCCGCTCCCATCTCAATACTCGCGAAAGCGCCACTGACATCACGTTGCTTTCTTCCGATTATATCAATATCGTCGGCGTATGCGAGTAGTTGCACGGACTTTTGAAGGATAGTGCCTCTTGTGTTTGCTCGTGAGTCTTGCACTATTCCTTTAAGTATGATGTTGAAGAAATCCCATGACAACGTATCGCCTTGTCTAAATCTTTTCTTGACATCACGGACGGTGAGACCTTAACCGACCTTGATGGAGCAGCGTACATTTTCCATCGTCATCCTGCATAGACGGACAAGTTTGGCAATGATGCCAAACTATTCGCTATTGTTAGCTCATTCGTAGGTCATTGTCAGAACATTTGTAGACCTGACAATATTGTCCTTTATTAAAAAGTTGAATTTATCGTTATTTTTGTATTCTGATATCATGACTAATGTACATATGTAATGGAAAACTCACAAAGTTTCTTTCTGAAACTTTCGGCTTTCCTTACTTGGATATGCCTTTATAGGTTATTTCGAAGCAATTGAACAAGTTATCTTTCCGATTCATGAATTTTCCTTTAAATTGACATTCAATCGTTAGTGCATATTTTACTATAAATGCATATTTAGCATATTCTTGCATATTTTTAATAATAAATGCATATTTTTGAAGAAAAAAAATTAACCCAAAATTTAAGAAAAAACAAAACCGTAAAAATGCACACGCACCATTAAACTTCGAACGTCGTTTAATGTAAGGCATTTACATTGAGTTGCGTCGACGGAGATTATATACAAAACCTAACCATTGAAGAAAGAAAGATGTGTTCTTGGAAATGCACCTATTACGCCAGTTGACGTCGAGCGATTCTTCTCGATATACAAAACTTTTCAAAGACCGAATCGCCAAAGTTTTTTATCATTTATAAAATGAGAATTTTGAAAACCTAAATTAAATTTTAAAATAATGGTATTTCGGTTATTTAATTTTTCAAATGAAGATCTTTATATTTTGTTAACCTGGACACGTTGGTATCAGGGGAAACGAAAACGCAGACTCCGCAGCTGATTCGGCCAAAAGAGCCCCAGTATATACATTTAACACCTTCACTAAACAAGATCTGACTAAACTCGTCTTATCAGCAACGAGGATCAAAATTGAAAATGAATGCAGCTTGTACCACCACCACTATAAGAAAGTTAACCCTTTAAAACACAGCCCTGTATATCCCACTAACAGTCCTAAACACAAAATCTTAAATTTTGTGCGCTTAAGACTTGGGCACACTTCAGCAACACATCAGCATCTTCTTGTGAAAAACAGTCCCCCACTCTGCCCTCCCTGTCACACCGCATAAGACTTAACACACATCTTAGAAAACTGCTTTCTAACAAAACCAATTATAAGCACTATATTTAAAAATAATTCGATTTACGATATACTAAAAAACCCTAACTTTACCAATATTGAGAATATCTCAAAATTTCTAACAAAAACAAACATTAAAAAGTCTCCGCAACTAGGCTCGTTTACTTTAATAATACCATGTAATTTTAATTACCTGTTAATTAATAAATAATAATAATAATTAATTAATATTATTGTTTTTTTAAGTTCTTAAAATAAAAAGAAGTTTTTTTTAAAAATTAGATAGCATGTTTTTTTTTGTTTTTCATCAAAAAATGGAAAGTTTAACACGGTCGTACTGTTTAACTGGTCGCTTTAGCCAATGGTCGTTGAATCCGACTTTTCTAAAATAGAAAGATGACTTGTGCAAAAACCAACCACGTGGGGGAAAATTTGTTGTTAAAAGTGGTCGTTATAAACCACGTTGTTATAGGTGGTTTTAAATGCGTAATTAAAGTGCATATTTCCCATTTTTGAGAGCATATTTTGCGTTTTTAAGTGAATGAAAATCCTAGCCCTACTCTTAAATTGCATGAGTAATCAAAAAGTACATATGCCGCTTAGTGAATCTTACAGACATCGAGTTTGAAAACTGTCGACTTAAATTTACTGTGAATCTTTAATTTGTAGTAATTGATAATTTCAAAAATGTACATAGTACTTAATATAAGTCATCTCATTTCATGTAAGCAGATATTATTAACTTGTAAAACTATTCCTCAAAAAAAATTTATCCGATTTTTTTTTATCCAAAATCACATACAAAAATAATGTAAACACTGCATATAGGCTCAATTTAGAAAACCTTATACGAGGGCGGGTCAATAAGTCCGTGACTTTTTGAATTTCTGACCTCTTTACTGAAACAGCAACACTGCTCCTGTCAACAGGCATCTGTCAGTTGACTCCTGTCAAAATTTAAACTTGCTGCGTCAGTTAGTTTGTGTTTGACAGCTATTTTTATCAGACTACTCACTAATTTGAGGAGAAAATGGGAAAAAGTGAATTTCGTGTGCTTATTAAGCATTATTTCTTGCGAAAAAAAACCATTACCGAGACCAAGGCTAAGCTTGATAAATACTATGGGGACTCTGCACCATCGATTTCAATGGTAAAAAAGTGGTTTACTGAATTTCGTTGTGGCCGTACAAGCACTGAAGATGCCGAACGTCCTGGACGCCCAGTTGAGGTCTCTACACCCGAAACAATCGAAAAAATTTACGATATGGTGTTGGCCGACCGAAGATTGAAAGTGCGAGAGATTGTGGAAGCCGTAGGGATCTCGCATGGCTCAGTGGTTTCAGTGGTTTTGAATGATCACTTGGGCATGAGAAAGCTTTCCGCAAGATGGGTGCCGCGTTTGCTCACAGTCGACCACAAACACATGTGCAGTTGCCATGGCAAAAATCCATGAATTGGGCTATGAAATGCTCCCTCATCCACCCTATTCTCCAGATTTGGCTCCGAGCGACTACTTCTTGTTCCCAAACCTGAAGAAATGGCTTGGTGGAAAAAGATTTGACTCCAATGATGAAGTCATCTCGCAAACAAAGGCGTATTTTGAGGACCTCGACAAATCATTTTTTTTGGAAGGGATAAAAAAATTGGAGAAGCGTTGGACAAAGTGTATAGAGCTCAAGGGAGACTACGTTGAAAAATAAAATTATTTTTTTATCAAAAAATCTGTGTTTTAATCCAAAAGTCACGGACTTATTGACCCGCCCTCGTATAAAACTAATACTATGTCTAACTAGCTGAAGGCCCTAGCTGCTCAAACTAAATATGTAATTATTATCAATGTAATTTAATTCGTCTTTAATAAACTTATAGTGATAATAATATTTTTCTAAGAGTTGAAAACGTTGAAATACTAAGTCATCTTAAACTTCTTCAACCATGACAAAAACTATTGATCTATAGTAGTGTAAAATTATCGAAATTTGTAAACGAAACGTAAATGTTATATAAAAGGAACTAAAAACATGAACCGATAAGCTTTTATGAAACAAGATCTCTAATAATTACATATACCGTCCGTTTTATAAGATCGTATACGGCAAAACTCGTTTATGAAAACCGGTTTGGAAGTGGAATTTGCATTAGCAGATAAAAAAATACTTCTGCTAAGATGCTTTGAATAAAAAAAATTTAAAGAGTGTTCAATTTTTGTCAGATACGGAAGTATTTTAAAATGAGTGTCGCGTTTGCATCACGTTATGAAGCAGTATTCTTGAGCACGCATCCAAAAGGACTGAAAATGTCATACGGAGCAGCTGCTAAATAGATGAAAAAGTCAAAAGCATTTGTTAGCAAGTGGGTGCACCGTTATTCCCAAGTTTAAAATGTGGATGATTTGCCGGATCGTGGGTCTACGCCAAAAACAACAAAAAAGCAGGACAAAATGATTCTACGCGTGTTTGAAAAAAATTCTCTTCTATCGTTACGTGGTGGACAAAGGATTTTACGTAAAAGGGGTCTAAATGTGTGTTGTGATACGATACGAAGACGTTTACTAGCCAATAATGTAAAATTTCGAAGCACAATAAAGAAACCACTACTGTCGAAAAAAACACGTAGAAAAACGACTCAGTTGGGCCAAGGACAATTTGGACAGAGATTGGAACAACGTTATTTTTTCGGATGAAGCTTCTTTTTGGGCATGGTCTCCTATCACTCATACCTGGTGTACACAATTCAATAAATTAATCCAGCGGACCGTCAAACACCCGCCAAAGGTGCACGTTTGGAGATGCTTCTCAAAACAAGGATTTGGCAATTTGTTCATGTTTAAAAAAAACTTAAACGCACCCAACATGGTCAAAATTTATAAAAAGGCTTTATTACCATCTGCCCAAAGGTGGTTTAAAAGAAGAAATGAGAATTGGTTACTGCAAGAAGATAATGACCCGAAACATCGCAGTCGTTTGTGCAGTGCGTGGAAACAAGAAAATGACGTCGATGTTTTAGATTGGCCATCACAGTCGCCGGATGCAAATCCCATTGAAAATGCTTGGGCATTCATGAAGTTAAAGCTCCAAGGAAAGAAGATCTCGACGGTCAAATTATTATCACGAAAAATACGAGTTTTATGGAGATCTTGGTCTCAAGATTATGCTATAAGATTAGTAGAAAGCATGCCTCGAAGACTCCAAGCAATTATTGATAATGGAGGAGAGTGGAAAACATATTTATTGAAAAGCATTCAAGTAAAAACCAATACAATTGATTTTTTTTTTATTATTATAAGTTCTTCTTTAATTTTTGTCGTGTACGATATTATCAAACATACTGTATCTAAAATCGCAAAATTTTAGTAGTTTTCATAACGATACAAGCCTATAAACTACGATTTATAGTTAATTTTCTGTTGTATGAAATTGGCAACCTTGTAACTAAATATTTCAATTTATTCGTACGCGTTAAGAATATTTATCTTAATTTTTCAAAGTCTCTTCAACTGATTTGTTGTAGTTTAACTAGAGTTCAACAAAAACAAAATAGGAAATTATTCGCAAATTATAGTTCTTTAGTTCATAATAAGCATAACTTTTGCGCCGAATTCACGAGACTTTTAAACGACCACTTTATTTTATTGTACATTTTGAATATAACTCCAATATTTTAACACAAAAACAAAAAAACAAAAATACAATGATTTTAGTCACGGATCTAATTTCTGATACCCTTACCAATAATCATGTTGATATATCATAAACGTTTGTATGAGTGTTTGTTTTTCTTCTTGCTATATTTAACTGCGAACGAGTTTTGGTTTTGGTGCTACATACGTATTATTCGTTTTCCTTACAGAACTTCTTTGCAAAAATGGAGTACATCCTGTTTTATTTGAAGAAAACGACTATGGAAGGAAGAATGAAGGAAAGCTGACAGACAGCGCAGCAGTAATGTAATTCATGTCGGAAATATTCTAGAGGGTAATTAAAAAAACACATTAATAACAAAATAATACATATCAAACTATAATATCCCGTTTCAACAATCATTTAATTACAATCGGTAAATAAAAGATTGATATTTTTTTATTCTTAAAATTATGTAATATAGATGACCTTATTTTAATGCTTATTGCTTTTGTTTATATAAGTAATTAATAAATTTGAAAATTATTTACCTCCCCAAAAATTGTTAAAGCCGGAAGGAAAATTACTTAAGATTAAATCCTCAATTAAAAAAATGTTTGTATATCGCCTATAATGCTGTATATCGCCTTAATTTAAATATTGGACAATAACGATCGTAAGTAAGGATCAGTACTTCAAGTAGGCAGAGAAGGCAAGCTAAGAGTTAGCGTCATTCAATTCGTGGAAACCATTACCATCATTTTTGAATCGGTAGTATATAGAAAAAGAGAAAAAATATTTTTCTTACAGTCATCGACTTACGCTCGACCCGGTTACATCGTTCAACCAACATTGTTCTAATTTCTTTTTGTGCGATCCCTTTACCCAAAGTTCTTATTCAAACCGTTCATTTTCTTATCTTCTTCTCGCACGCGTGTGCAAACTAAAACCAATAACAAGTTTAATTAACTAAACAGCAGTGTTATGGCCTCTCTGCCATATGTGCCGTCGTGTTAGAGACATAGATCCTGATCCGGGTTCTTCTTCTTCTTAAAGTGGCACTACATTCCGGGGTGGACCTGGGCCTCATTCAACAAGCGTCTCCAGCCAGCTGGATTCCTGGCTAGATGTCTCCAGTTTCGCACGTTAAGTTGGCTGAGGTCCCCTTCCACTTGCGTGCGCCACCTGAGTCTTGGCCTTTCTCCACTGCGCTGTTCCTTGGGAGCGGATTCGAAGAATTTTCGGACCGGAGCATTGGTGTTCATACGCTCTTATGACCCAGCCAGCTCAGTCTTTAGATCTTCACTCTTCTGGTAAGGTCGATGTCGCTGTACAGTCCGTAGAGTTTATTGTTGTATCTCCTCCTCTGCTAATCAAGTTGTGTGTTGTTGGTGTCGTTGTCTGTTTTATAGCGGAGCCTATAAAAGTCCTTAACTACCTCAAAGTTATATCTGTCTAGGATGACGTTCTGCCCGATACGTCGGTGTTTGTTGTCCTGTTTGCTTGACAGCATATTCTTGGTCTTGCCCTTGTTGACCGCTAAACCTATTTTCGCCGCTCCCATCTCAATACTCGCGAAAGCGCCACTGACATCACGTTGCTTTCTTCCGATTATATCAATATCGTCGGCGTATGCGAGTAGTTGCACGGACTTTTGAAGGATAGTGCCTCTTGTGTTTGCTCGTGAGTCTTGCACTATTCCTTTAAGTATGATGTTGAAGAAATCCCATGACAACGTATCGCCTTGTCTAAATCTTTTCTTGACATCACGGACGGTGAGACCTTAACCGACCTTGATGGAGCAGCGTACATTTTCCATCGTCATCCTGCATAGACGGACAAGTTTGGCAATGATGCCAAACTATTCGCTATTGTTAGCTCATTCGTAGGTCATTGTCAGAACATTTGTAGACCTGACAATATTGTCCTTTATTAAAAAGTTGAATTTATCGTTATTTTTGTATTCTGATATCATGACTAATGTACATATGTAATGGAAAACTCACAAAGTTTCTTTCTGAAACTTTCGGCTTTCCTTACTTGGATATGCCTTTATAGGTTATTTCGAAGCAATTGAACAAGTTATCTTTCCGATTCATGAATTTTCCTTTAAATTGACATTCAATCGTTAGTGCATATTTTACTATAAATGCATATTTAGCATATTCTTGCATATTTTTAATAATAAATGCATATTTTTGAAGAAAAAAAATTAACCCAAAATTTAAGAAAAAACAAAACCGTAAAAATGCACACGCACCATTAAACTTCTAACGTCGTTTAATGTAAGGCATTTACATTGAGTTGCGTCGACGGAGATTATATAGAAAACCTAACCATTGAAGAAAGAAAGATGTGTTCTTGGAAATGCACCTATTACGCCAGTTGACGTCGAGCGATTCTTCTCGATATACAAAACTTTTCAAAGACCGAATCGCCAAAGTTTTTTATCATTTATAAAATGAGAATTTTGAAAACCTAAATTAAATTTTAAAATAATGGTATTTCGGTTATTTAATTTTTCAAATGAAGATCTTTATATTTTGTTAACCTGGACACGTTGGTATCAGGGGAAACGAAAACGCAGACTCCGCAGCTGATTCGGCCAAAAGAGCCCCAGTATATACATTTAACACCTTCACTAAACAAGATCTGACTAAACTCGACTTATCAGCAACGAGGATCAAAATTGAAAATGAATGCAGCTTGTACCACCACCACTATAAGAAAGTTAACCCTTTAAAACACAGCCCTGTATATCCCACTAACAGTCCTAAACACAAAATCTTAAATTTTGTGCGCTTAAGACTTGGGCACACTTCAGCAACACATCAGCATCTTCTTGTGAAAAACAGTCCCCCACTCTGCCCTCCCTGTCACACCGCATAAGACTTAACACACATCTTAGAAAACTGCTTTCTAACAAAACCAATTATAAGCACTATATTTAAAAATAATTCGATTTACGATATACTAAAAAACCCTAACTTTACCAATATTGAGAATATCTCAAAATTTCTAACAAAAACAAACATTAAAAAGTCTCCGCAACTAGGCTCGTTTAC
Organism: Volucella inflata; assembly: GCA_928272305.1. Classification (NCBI taxonomy): domain Eukaryota; kingdom Metazoa; phylum Arthropoda; class Insecta; order Diptera; family Syrphidae; genus Volucella; species Volucella inflata. The sequence continues at coordinate 63,497,668 of OV743716.1, forward strand.
TTTAATAATACCATGTAATTTTAATTACCTGTTAATTAATAAATAATAATAATAATTAATTAATATTATTGTTTTTTTAAGTTCTTAAAATAAAAAGAAGTTTTTTTTAAAAATTAGATAGCATGTTTTTTTTTGTTTTTCATCAAAAAATGGAAAGTTTAACACGGTCGTACTGTTTAACTGGTCGCTTTAGCCAATGGTCGTTGAATCCGACTTTTCTAAAATAGAAAGATGACTTGTGCAAAAACCAACCACGTGGGGGAAAATTTGTTGTTAAAAGTGGTCGTTATAAACCACGTTGTTATAGGTGGTTTTAAATGCGTAATTAAAGTGCATATTTCCCATTTTTGAGAGCATATTTTGCGTTTTTAAGTGAATGAAAATCCTAGCCCTACTCTTAAATTGCATGAGTAATCAAAAAGTACATATGCCGCTTAGTGAATCTTACAGACATCGAGTTTGAAAACTGTCGACTTAAATTTACTGTGAATCTTTAATTTGTAGTAATTGATAATTTCAAAAATGTACATAGTACTTAATATAAGTCATCTCATTTCATGTAAGCAGATATTATTAACTTGTAAAACTATTCCTCAAAAAAAATTTATCCGATTTTTTTTTATCCAAAATCACATACAAAAATAATGTAAACACTGCATATAGGCTCAATTTAGAAAACCTTATACGAGGGCGGGTCAATAAGTCCGTGACTTTTTGAATTTCTGACCTCTTTACTGAAACAGCAACACTGCTCCTGTCAACAGGCATCTGTCAGTTGACTCCTGTCAAAATTTAAACTTGCTGCGTCAGTTAGTTTGTGTTTGACAGCTATTTTTATCAGACTACTCACTAATTTGAGGAGAAAATGGGAAAAAGTGAATTTCGTGTGCTTATTAAGCATTATTTCTTGCGAAAAAAAACCATTACCGAGACCAAGGCTAAGCTTGATAAATACTATGGGGACTCTGCACCATCGATTTCAATGGTAAAAAAGTGGTTTACTGAATTTCGTTGTGGCCGTACAAGCACTGAAGATACCGAACGTCCTGGACGCCCAGTTAAGGTCTCTACACCCGAAACAATCGAAAAAATTCACGATATGGTGTTGGCCGACCGAAGATTGAAAGTGCGAGAGATTGTGGAAGCCGTAGGGATCTCGCATGGCTCAGTGGTTTCAATTTTGAATGATCACTTGGGCATGAGAAAGCTTTCCGCAAGATGGGTGCCGCGTTTGCTCACAGTCGACCACAAACACATGTGCAGTTGCCATGGCAAAAATCCATGAATTGGGCTATGAAATGCTCCCTCATCCACCCTATTCTCCAGATTTGGCTCCGAGCGACTACTTCTTGTTCCCAAACCTGAAGAAATGGCTTGGTGGAAAAAGATTTGACTCCAATGATGAAGTCATCTCGCAAACAAAGGCGTATTTTGAGGACCTCGACAAATCATTTTTTTTGGAAGGGATAAAAAAAGTGGAGAAGCGTTGGACAAAGTGTATAGAGCTCAAGGGAGACTACGTTGAAAAATAAAATTATTTTTTTATCAAAAAATCTGTGTTTTAATCCAAAAGTCACGGACTTATTGACCCGCCCTCGTATAAAACTAATACTATGTCTAACTAGCTGAAGGCCCTAGCTGCTCAAACTAAATATGTAATTATTATCAATGTAATTTAATTCGTCTTTAATAAACTTATAGTGATAATAATATTTTTCTAAGAGTTGAAAACGTTGAAATACTAAGTCATCTTAAACTTCTTCAACCATGACAAAAACTATTGATCTATAGTAGTGTAAAATTATCGAAATTTGTAAACGAAACGTAAATGTTATATAAAAGGAACTAAAAACATGAACCGATAAGCTTTTATGAAACAAGATCTCTAATAATTACATATACCGTCCGTTTTATAAGATCGTATACGGCAAAACTCGTTTATGAAAACCGGTTTGGAAGTGGAATTTGCATTAGCAGATAAAAAAATACTTCTGCTAAGATGCTTTGAATAAAAAAAATTTAAAGAGTGTTCAATTTTTGTCAGATACGGAAGTATTTTAAAATGAGTGTCGCGTTTGCATCACGTTATGAAGCAGTATTCTTGAGCACGCATCCAAAAGGACTGAAAATGTCATACGGAGCAGCTGCTAAATAGATGAAAAAGTCAAAAGCATTTGTTAGCAAGTGGGTGCACCGTTATTCCCAAGTTTAAAATGTGGATGATTTGCCGGATCGTGGGTCTACGCCAAAAACAACAAAAAAGCAGGACAAAATGATTCTACGCGTGTTTGAAAAAAATTCTCTTCTATCGTTACGTGGTGGACAAAGGATTTTACGTAAAAGGGGTCTAAATGTGTGTTGTGATACGATACGAAGACGTTTACTAGCCAATAATGTAAAATTTCGAAGCACAATAAAGAAACCACTACTGTCGAAAAAAACACGTAGAAAAACGACTCAGTTGGGCCAAGGACAATTTGGACAGAGATTGGAACAACGTTATTTTTTCGGATGAAGCTTCTTTTTGGGCATGGTCTCCTATCACTCATACCTGGTGTACACAATTCAATAAATTAATCCAGCGGACCGTCAAACACCCGCCAAAGGTGCACGTTTGGAGATGCTTCTCAAAACAAGGATTTGGCAATTTGTTCATGTTTAAAAAAAACTTAAACGCACCCAACATGGTCAAAATTTATAAAAAGGCTTTATTACCATCTGCCCAAAGGTGGTTTAAAAGAAGAAATGAGAATTGGTTACTGCAAGAAGATAATGACCCGAAACATCGCAGTCGTTTGTGCAGTGCGTGGAAACAAGAAAATGACGTCGATGTTTTAGATTGGCCATCACAGTCGCCGGATGCAAATCCCATTGAAAATGCTTGGGCATTCATGAAGTTAAAGCTCCAAGGAAAGAAGATCTCGACGGTCAAATTATTATCACGAAAAATACGAGTTTTATGGAGATCTTGGTCTCAAGATTATGCTATAAGATTAGTAGAAAGCATGCCTCGAAGACTCCAAGCAATTATTGATAATGGAGGAGAGTGGAAAACATATTTATTGAAAAGCATTCAAGTAAAAACCAATACAATTGATTTTTTTTTTATTATTATAAGTTCTTCTTTAATTTTTGTCGTGTACGATATTATCAAACATACTGTATCTAAAATCGCAAAATTTTAGTAGTTTTCATAACGATACAAGCCTATAAACTACGATTTATAGTTAATTTTCTGTTGTATGAAATTGGCAACCTTGTAACTAAATATTTCAATTTATTCGTACGCGTTAAGAATATTTATCTTAATTTTTCAAAGTCTCTTCAACTGATTTGTTGTAGTTTAACTAGAGTTCAACAAAAACAAAATAGGAAATTATTCGCAAATTATAGTTCTTTAGTTCATAATAAGCATAACTTTTGCGCCGAATTCACGAGACTTTTACACGACCACTTTATTTTATTGTACATTTTGAATATAACTCCAATATTTTAACACAAAAACAAAAAAACAAAAATACAATGATTTTAGTCACGGATCTAATTTCTGATACCCTTACCAATAATCATGTTGATATATCATAAACGTTTGTATGAGTGTTTGTTTTTCTTCTTGCTATATTTAACTGCGAACGAGTTTTGGTTTTGGTGCTACATACGTATTATTCGTTTTCCTTACAGAACTTCTTTGCAAAAATGGAGTACATCCTGTTTTATTTGAAGAAAACGACTATGGAAGGAAGAATGAAGGAAAGCTGACAGACAGCGCAGCAGTAATGTAATTCATGTCGGAAATATTCTAGAGGGTAATTAAAAAAACACATTAATAACAAAATAATACATATCAAACTATAATATCCCGTTTCAACAATCATTTAATTACAATCGGTAAATAAAAGATTGATATTTTTTTATTCTTAAAATTATGTAATATAGATGACCTTATTTTAATGCTTATTGCTTTTGTTTATATAAGTAATTAATAAATTTGAAAATTATTTACCTCCCCAAAAATTGTTAAAGCCGGAAGGAAAATTACTTAAGATTAAATCCTCAATTAAAAAAATGTTTGTATATCGCCTATAATGCTGTATATCGCCTTAATTTAAATATTGGACAATAACGATCGTAAGTAAGGATCAGTACTTCAAGTAGGCAGAGAAGGCAAGCTAAGAGTTAGCGTCATTCAATTCGTGGAAACCATTACCATCATTTTTGAATCGGTAGTATATAGAAAAAGAGAAAAAATATTTTTCTTACAGTCATCGACTTACGCTCGACCCGGTTACATCGTTCAACCAACATTGTTCTAATTTCTTTTTGTGCGATCCCTTTACCCAAAGTTCTTATTCAAACCGTTCATTTTCTTATCTTCTTCTCGCACGCGTGTGCAAACTAAAACCAATAACAAGTTTAATTAACTAAACAGCAGTGTTATGGCCTCTCTGCCATATGTGCCGTCGTGTTAGAGACATAGATCCTGATCCGGGTTCTTCTTCTTCTTAAAGTGGCACTACATTCCGGGGTGGACCTGGGCCTCATTCAACAAGCGTCTCCAGCCAGCTGGATTCCTGGCTAGATGTCTCCAGTTTCGCACGTTAAGTTGGCTGAGGTCCCCTTCCACTTGCGTGCGCCACCTGAGTCTTGGCCTTTCTCCACTGCGCTGTTCCTTGGGAGCGGATTCGAAGAATCCAGCCAGCTCAGTCTTTAGATCTTCACTCTTCTGGTAAGGTCGATGTCGCTGTACAGTCCGTAGAGTTTATTGTTGTATCTCCTCCTCTGCTAATCAAGTTGTGTGTTGTTGGTGTCGTTGTCTGTTTTATAGCGGAGCCTATAAAAGTCCTTAACTACCTCAAAGTTATATCTGTCTAGGATGACGTTCTGCCCGATACGTCGGTGTTGGTTGTCCTGTTTGCTTGACAGCATATTCTTGGTCTTGCCCTTGTTGACCGCTAAACCTATTTTCGCCGCTCCCATCTCAATACTCGCGAAAGCGCCACTGACATCACGTTGCTTTCTTCCGATTATATCAATATCGTCGGCGTATGCGAGTAGTTGCACGGACTTTTGAAGGATAGTGCCTCTTGTGTTTGCTCGTGAGTCTTGCACTATTCCTTTAAGTATGATGTTGAAGAAATCCCATGACAACGTATCGCCTTGTCTAAATCTTTTCTTGACATCACGGACGGTGAGACCTTAACCGACCTTGATGGAGCAGCGTACATTTTCCTGCATAGACGGACAAGTTTGGCAATGATGCCAAACTATTCGCTATTGTTAGCTCATTCGTAGGTCATTGTCAGAACATTTGTAGACCTGACAATATTGTCCTTTATTAAAAAGTTGAATTTATCGTTATTTTTGTATTCTGATATCATGACTAATGTACATATGTAATGGAAAACTCACAAAGTTTCTTTCTGAAACTTTCGGCTTTCCTTACTTGGATATGCCTTTATAGGTTATTTCGAAGCAATTGAACAAGTTATCTTTCCGATTCATGAATTTTCCTTTAAATTGACATTCAATCGTTAGTGCATATTTTACTATAAATGCATATTTAGCATATTCTTGCATATTTTTAATAATAAATGCATATTTTTGAAGAAAAAAAATTAACCCAAAATTTAAGAAAAAACAAAACCGTAAAAATGCACACGCACCATTAAACTTCGAACGTCGTTTAATGTAAGGCATTTACATTGAGTTGCGTCGACGGAGATTATATAGAAAACCTAACCATTGAAGAAAGAAAGATGTGTTCTTGGAAATGCACCTATTACGCCAGTTGACGTCGAGCGATTCTTCTCGATATACAAAACTTTTCAAAGACCGAATCGCCAAAGTTTCACCTTTAAAATTTTTATCATTTATAAAATGAGAATTTTGAAAACCTAAATTAAATTTTAAAATAATGATATTTCGGTTATTTAATTTTTCAAATGAAGATCTTTATATTTTGTTAACCTGGACACGTTGGTATCAGGGGAAACGAAAACGCAGACTCCGCAGCTGATTCGGCCAAAAGAGCCCCAGTATATACATTTAACACCTTCACTAAACAAGATCTGACTAAACTCGTCTTATCAGCAACGAGGATCAAAATTGAAAATGAATGCAGCTTGTACCACCACCACTATAAGAAAGTTAACCCTTTAAAACACAGCCCTGTATATCCCACTAACAGTCCTAAACACAAAATCTTAAATTTTGTGCGCTTAAGACTTGGGCACACTTCAGCAACACATCAGCATCTTCTTGTGAAAAACAGTCCCCCACTCTGCCCTCCCTGTCACACCGCATAAGACTTAACACACATCTTAGAAAACTGCTTTCTAACAAAACCAATTATAAGCACTATATTTAAAAATAATTCGATTTACGATATACTAAAAAACCCTAACTTTACCAATATTGAGAATATCTCAAAATTTCTAACAAAAACAAACATTAAAAAGTCTCCGCAACTAGGCTCGTTTACTTTAATAATACCATGTAATTTTAATTACCTGTTAATTAATAAATAATAATAATAATTAATTAATATTATTGTTTTTTCAAGTTCTTAAAATAAAAAGAAATTTTTTTTAAAAATTAGATAGCATGTTTTTTTTGTTTTTAATCAAAAAATGGAAAGTCTAACACGGTCGTACTGTTTAACTGGTCGCTTTAGCCAATGGTCGTTGAATCCGACTTTTCTAAAATAGAAAGATGACTTGTGCAAAAACCAACCACGTGGGGGAAAATTTGTTGTTAAAAGTGGTCGTTATAAACCACGTTGTTATAGGTGGTTTTAAATGCGTAATTAAAGTGCATATTTCCCATTTTTGAGAGCATATTTTGCGTTTTTAAGTGAATGAAAATCCTAGCCCTACTCTTAAATTGCATGAGTAATCAAAAAGTACATATGCCGCTTAGTGAATCTTACAGACATCGAGTTTGAAAACTGTCGACTTAAATTTACTGTGAATCTTTAATTTGTAGTAATTGATAATTTCAAAAATGTACATAGTACTTAATATAAGTCATCTCATTTCATGTAAGCAGATATTATTAACTTGTAAAACTATTCCTCAAAAAAAATTTATCCGATTTTTTTTTATCCAAAATCACATACAAAAATAATGTAAACACTGCATATAGGCTCAATTTAGAAAACCTTATACGAGGGCGGGTCAATAAGTCCGTGACTTTTTGAATTTCTGACCTCTTTACTGAAACAGCAACACTGCTCCTGTCAACAGGCATCTGTCAGTTGACTCCTGTCAAAATTTAAACTTGCTGCGTCAGTTAGTTTGTGTTTGACAGCTATTTTTATCAGACTACTCACTAATTTGAGGAGAAAATGGGAAAAAGTGAATTTCGTGTGCTTATTAAGCATTATTTCTTGCGAAAAAAAACCATTACCGAGACCAAGGCTAAGCTTGATAAATACTATGGGGACTCTGCACCATCGATTTCGATGGTAAAAAAGTGGTTTACTGAATTTCGTTGTGGCCGTACAAGCACTGAAGATGCCGAACGTCCTGGACGCCCAGTTGAGGTCTCTACACCCGAAACAATCGAAAAAATTTACGATATGGTGTTGGCCGACCGAAGATTGAAAGTGCGAGAGATTGTGGAAGCCGTAGGGATCTCGCATGGCTCAGTGGTTTCAGTGGTTTTGAATGATCACTTGGGCATGAGAAAGCTTTCCGCAAGATGGGTGCCGCGTTTGCTCACAGTCGACCACAAACACATGTGCAGTTGCCATGGCAAAAATCCATGAATTGGGCTATGAAATGCTCCCTCATCCACCCTATTCTCCAGATTTGGCTCCGAGCGACTACTTCTTGTTCCCAAACCTGAAGAAATGGCTTGGTGGAAAAAGATTTGACTCCAATGATGAAGTCATCTCGCAAACAAAGGCGTATTTTGAGGACCTCGACAAATCATTTTTTTTGGAAGGGATAAAAAAATTGGAGAAGCGTTGGACAAAGTGTATAGAGCTCAAGGGAGACTACGTTGAAAAATAAAATTATTTTTTTATCAAAAAATCTGTGTTTTAATCCAAAAGTCACGGACTTATTGACCCGCCCTCGTATAAAACTAATACTATGTCTAACTAGCTGAAGGCCCTAGCTGCTCAAACTAAATATGTAATTATTATCAATGTAATTTAATTCGTCTTTAATAAACTTATAGTGATAATAATATTTTTCTAAGAGTTGAAAACGTTGAAATACTAAGTCATCTTAAACTTCTTCAACCATGACAAAAACTATTGATCTATAGTAGTGTAAAATTATCGAAATTTGTAAACGAAACGTAAATGTTATATAAAAGGAACTAAAAACATGAACCGATAAGCTTTTATGAAACAAGATCTCTAATAATTACATATACCGTCCGTTTTATAAGATCGTATACGGCAAAACTCGTTTATGAAAACCGGTTTGGAAGTGGAATTTGCATTAGCAGATAAAAAAATACTTCTGCTAAGATGCTTTGAATAAAAAAAATTTAAAGAGTGTTCAATTTTTGTCAGATACGGAAGTATTTTAAAATGAGTGTCGCGTTTGCATCACGTTATGAAGCAGTATTCTTGAGCACGCATCCAAAAGGACTGAAAATGTCATACGGAGCAGCTGCTAAATAGATGAAAAAGTCAAAAGCATTTGTTAGCAAGTGGGTGCACCGTTATTCCCAAGTTTAAAATGTGGATGATTTGCCGGATCGTGGGTCTACGCCAAAAACAACAAAAAAGCAGGACAAAATGATTCTACGCGTGTTTGAAAAAAATTCTCTTCTATCGTTACGTGGTGGACAAAGGATTTTACGTAAAAGGGGTCTAAATGTGTGTTGTGATACGATACGAAGACGTTTACTAGCCAATAATGTAAAATTTCGAAGCACAATAAAGAAACCACTACTGTCGAAAAAAACACGTAGAAAAACGACTCAGTTGGGCCAAGGACAATTTGGACAGAGATTGGAACAACGTTATTTTTTCGGATGAAGCTTCTTTTTGGGCATGGTCTCCTATCACTCATACCTGGTGTACACAATTCAATAAATTAATCCAGCGGACCGTCAAACACCCGCCAAAGGTGCACGTTTGGAGATGCTTCTCAAAACAAGGATTTGGCAATTTGTTCATGTTTAAAAAAAACTTAAACGCACCCAACATGGTCAAAATTTATAAAAAGGCTTTATTACCATCTGCCCAAAGGTGGTTTAAAAGAAGAAATGAGAATTGGTTACTGCAAGAAGATAATGACCCGAAACATCGCAGTCGTTTGTGCAGTGCGTGGAAACAAGAAAATGACGTCGATGTTTTAGATTGGCCATCACAGTCGCCGGATGCAAATCCCATTGAAAATGCTTGGGCATTCATGAAGTTAAAGCTCCAAGGAAAGAAGATCTCGACGGTCAAATTATTATCACGAAAAATACGAGTTTTATGGAGATCTTGGTCTCAAGATTATGCTATAAGATTAGTAGAAAGCATGCCTCGAAGACTCCAAGCAATTATTGATAATGGAGGAGAGTGGAAAACATATTTATTGAAAAGCATTCAAGTAAAAACCAATACAATTGATTTTTTTTTTATTATTATAAGTTCTTCTTTAATTTTTGTCGTGTACGATATTATCAAACATACTGTATCTAAAATCGCAAAATTTTAGTAGTTTTCATAACGATACAAGCCTATAAACTACGATTTATAGTTAATTTTCTGTTGTATGAAATTGGCAACCTTGTAACTAAATATTTCAATTTATTCGTACGCGTTAAGAATATTTATCTTAATTTTTCAAAGTCTCTTCAACTGATTTGTTGTAGTTTAACTAGAGTTCAACAAAAACAAAATAGGAAATTATTCGCAAATTATAGTTCTTTAGTTCATAATAAGCATAACTTTTGCGCCGAATTCACGAGACTTTTACACGACCACTTTATTTTATTGTACATTTTGAATATAACTCCAATATTTAAACACAAAAACAAAAAAACAAAAATACAATGATTTTAGTCACGGATCTAATTTCTGATACCCTTACCAATAATCATGTTGATATATCATAAACGTTTGTATGAGTGTTTGTTTTTCTTCTTGCTATATTTAACTGCGAACGAGTTTTGGTTTTGGTGCTACATACGTATTATTCGTTTTCCTTACAGAACTTCTTTGCAAAAATGGAGTACATCCTGTTTTATTTGAAGAAAACGACTATGGAAGGAAGAATGAAGGAAAGCTGACAGACAGCGCAGCAGTAATGTAATTCATGTCGGAAATATTCTAGAGGGTAATTAAAAAAACACATTAATAACAAAATAATACATATCAAACTATAATATCCCGTTTCAACAATCATTTAATTACAATCGGTAAATAAAAGATTGATATTTTTTTATTCTTAAAATTATGTAATATAGATGACCTTATTTTAATGCTTATTGCTTTTGTTTATATAAGTAATTAATAAATTTGAAAATTATTTACCTCCCCAAAAATTGTTAAAGCCGGAAGGAAAATTACTTAAGATTAAATCCTCAATTAAAAAAATGTTTGTATATCGCCTATAATGCTGTATATCGCCTTAATTTAAATATTGGACAATAACGATCGTAAGTAAGGATCAGTACTTCAAGTAGGCAGAGAAGGCAAGCTAAGAGTTAGCGTCATTCAATTCGTGGAAACCATTACCATCATTTTTGAATCGGTAGTATATAGAAAAAGAGAAAAAATATTTTTCTTACAGTCATCGACTTACGCTCGACCCGGTTACATCGTTCAACCAACATTGTTCTAATTTCTTTTTGTGCGATCCCTTTACCCAAAGTTCTTATTCAAACCGTTCATTTTCTTATCTTCTTCTCGCACGCGTGTGCAAACTAAAACCAATAACAAGTTTAATTAACTAAACAGCAGTGTTATGGCCTCTCTGCCATATGTGCCGTCGTGTTAGAGACATAGATCCTGATCCGGGTTCTTCTTCTTCTTAAAGTGGCACTACATTCCGGGGTGGACCTGGGCCTCATTCAACAAGCGTCTCCAGCCAGCTGGATTCCTGGCTAGATGTCTCCAGTTTCGCACGTTAAGTTGGCTGAGGTCCCCTTCCACTTGCGTGCGCCACCTGAGTCTTGGCCTTTCTCCACTGCGCTGTTCCTTGGGAGCGGATTCGAAGAATCCAGCCAGCTCAGTCTTTAGATCTTCACTCTTCTGGTAAGGTCGATGTCGCTGTACAGTCCGTAGAGTTTATTGTTGTATCTCCTCCTCTGCTAATCAAGTTGTGTGTTGTTGGTGTCGTTGTCTGTTTTATAGCGGAGCCTATAAAAGTCCTTAACTACCTCAAAGTTATATCTGTCTAGGATGACGTTCTGCCCGATACGTCGGTGTTGGTTGTCCTGTTTGCTTGACAGCATATTCTTGGTCTTGCCCTTGTTGACCGCTAAACCTATTTTCGCCGCTCCCATCTCAATACTCGCGAAAGCGCCACTGACATCACGTTGCTTTCTTCCGATTATATCAATATCGTCGGCGTATGCGAGTAGTTGCACGGACTTTTGAAGGATAGTGCCTCTTGTGTTTGCTCGTGAGTCTTGCACTATTCCTTTAAGTATGATGTTGAAGAAATCCCATGACAACGTATCGCCTTGTCTAAATCTTTTCTTGACATCACGGACGGTGAGACCTTAACCGACCTTGATGGAGCAGCGTACATTTTCCTGCATAGACGGACAAGTTTGGCAATGATGCCAAACTATTCGCTATTGTTAGCTCATTCGTAGGTCATTGTCAGAACATTTGTAGACCTGACAATATTGTCCTTTATTAAAAAGTTGAATTTATCGTTATTTTTGTATTCTGATATCATGACTAATGTACATATGTAATGGAAAACTCACAAAGTTTCTTTCTGAAACTTTCGGCTTTCCTTACTTGGATATGCCTTTATAGGTTATTTCGAAGCAATTGAACAAGTTATCTTTCCGATTCATGAATTTTCCTTTAAATTGACATTCAATCGTTAGTGCATATTTTACTATAAATGCATATTTAGCATATTCTTGCATATTTTTAATAATAAATGCATATTTTTGAAGAAAAAAAATTAACCCAAAATTTAAGAAAAAACAAAACCGTAAAAATGCACACGCACCATTAAACTTCGAACGTCGTTTAATGTAAGGCATTTACATTGAGTTGCGTCGACGGAGATTATATAGAAAACCTAACCATTGAAGAAAGAAAGATGTGTTCTTGGAAATGCACCTATTACGCCAGTTGACGTCGAGCGATTCTTCTCGATATACAAAACTTTTCAAAGACCGAATCGCCAAAGTTTCACCTTTAAAATTTTTATCATTTATAAAATGAGAATTTTGAAAACCTAAATTAAATTTTAAAATAATGATATTTCGGTTATTTAATTTTTCAAATGAAGATCTTTATATTTTGTTAACCTGGACACGTTGGTATCAGGGGAAACGAAAACGCAGACTCCGCAGCTGATTCGGCCAAAAGAGCCCCAGTATATACATTTAACACCTTCACTAAACAAGATCTGACTAAACTCGTCTTATCAGCAACGAGGATCAAAATTGAAAATGAATGCAGCTTGTACCACCACCACTATAAGAAAGTTAACCCTTTAAAACACAGCCCTGTATATCCCACTAACAGTCCTAAACACAAAATCTTAAATTTTGTGCGCTTAAGACTTGGGCACACTTCAGCAACACATCAGCATCTTCTTGTGAAAAACAGTCCCCCACTCTGCCCTCCCTGTCACACCGCATAAGACTTAACACACATCTTAGAAAACTGCTTTCTAACAAAACCAATTATAAGCACTATATTTAAAAATAATTCGATTTACGATATACTAAAAAACCCTAACTTTACCAATATTGAGAATATCTCAAAATTTCTAACAAAAACAAACATTAAAAAGTCTCCGCAACTAGGCTCGTTTACTTTAATAATACCATGTAATTTTAATTACCTGTTAATTAATAAATAATAATAATAATTAATTAATATTATTGTTTTTTCAAGTTCTTAAAATAAAAAGAAATTTTTTTTAAAAATTAGATAGCATGTTTTTTTTGTTTTTCATCAAAAAATGGAAAGTTTAACACGGTCGTACTGTTTAACTGGTCGCTTTAGCCAATGGTCGTTGAATCCGACTTTTCTAAAATAGAAAGATGACTTGTGCAAAAACCAACCACGTGGGGGAAAATTTGTTGTTAAAAGTGGTCGTTATAAACCACGTTGTTATAGGTGGTTTTAAATGCGTAATTAAAGTGCATATTTCCCATTTTTGAGAGCATATTTTGCGTTTTTAAGTGAATGAAAATCCTAGCCCTACTCTTAAATTGCATGAGTAATCAAAAAGTACATATGCCGCTTAGTGAATCTTACAGACATCGAGTTTGAAAACTGTCGACTTAAATTTACTGTGAATCTTTAATTTGTAGTAATTGATAATTTCAAAAATGTACATAGTACTTAATATAAGTCATCTCATTTCATGTAAGCAGATATTATTAACTTGTAAAACTATTCCTCAAAAAAAATTTATCCGATTTTTTTTTATCCAAAATCACATACAAAAATAATGTAAACACTGCATATAGGCTCAATTTAGAAAACCTTATACGAGGGCGGGTCAATAAGTCCGTGACTTTTTGAATTTCTGACCTCTTTACTGAAACAGCAACACTGCTCCTATCAACAGGCATCTGTCAGTTGACTCCTGTCAAAATTTAAACTTGCTGCGTCAGTTAGTTTGTGTTTGACAGCTATTTTTATCAGACTACTCACTAATTTGAGGAGAAAATGGGAAAAAGTGAATTTCGTGTGCTTATTAAGCATTATTTCTTGCGAAAAAAAACCATTACCGAGACCAAGGCTAAGCTTGATAAATACTATGGGGACTCTGCACCATCGATTTCAATGGTAAAAAAGTGGTTTACTGAATTTCGTTGTGGCCGTACAAGCACTGAAGATGCCGAACGTCCTGGACGCCCAGTTGAGGTCTCTACACCCAAAACAATCGAAAAAATTTACGATATGGTGTTGGCCGACCGAAGATTGAAAGTGCGAGAGATTGTGGAAGCCGTAGGGATCTCGCATGGCTCAGTGGTTTCAGTGGTTTTGAATGATCACTTGGGCATGAGAAAGCTTTCCGCAAGATGGGTGCCGCGTTTGCTCACAGTCGACCACAAACACATGTGCAGTTGCCATGGCAAAAATCCATGAATTGGGCTATGAAATGCTCCCTCATCCACCCTATTCTCCAGATTTGGCTCCGAGCGACTACTTCTTGTTCCCAAACCTGAAGAAATGGCTTGGTGGAAAAAGATTTGACTCCAATGATGAAGTCATCTCGCAAACAAAGGCGTATTTTGAGGACCTCGACAAATCATTTTTTTTGGAAGGGATAAAAAAATTGGAGAAGCGTTGGACAAAGTGTATAGAGCTCAAGGGAGACTACGTTGAAAAATAAAATTATTTTTTTATCAAAAAATCTGTGTTTTAATCCAAAAGTCACGGACTTATTGACCCGCCCTCGTATAAAACTAATACTATGTCTAACTAGCTGAAGGCCCTAGCTGCTCAAACTAAATATGTAATTATTATCAATGTAATTTAATTCGTCTTTAATAAACTTATAGTGATAATAATATTTTTCTAAGAGTTGAAAACGTTGAAATACTAAGTCATCTTAAACTTCTTCAACCATGACAAAAACTATTGATCTATAGTAGTGTAAAATTATCGAAATTTGTAAACGAAACGTAAATGTTATATAAAAGGAACTAAAAACATGAACCGATAAGCTTTTATGAAACAAGATCTCTAATAATTACATATACCGTCCGTTTTATAAGATCGTATACGGCAAAACTCGTTTATGAAAACCGGTTTGGAAGTGGAATTTGCATTAGCAGATAAAAAAATACTTCTGCTAAGATGCTTTGAATAAAAAAAATTTAAAGAGTGTTCAATTTTTGTCAGATACGGAAGTATTTTAAAATGAGTGTCGCGTTTGCATCACGTTATGAAGCAGTATTCTTGAGCACGCATCCAAAAGGACTGAAAATGTCATACGGAGCAGCTGCTAAATAGATGAAAAAGTCAAAAGCATTTGTTAGCAAGTGGGTGCACCGTTATTCCCAAGTTTAAAATGTGGATGATTTGCCGGATCGTGGGTCTACGCCAAAAACAACAAAAAAGCAGGACAAAATGATTCTACGCGTGTTTGAAAAAAATTCTCTTCTATCGTTACGTGGTGGACAAAGGATTTTACGTAAAAGGGGTCTAAATGTGTGTTGTGATACGATACGAAGACGTTTACTAGCCAATAATGTAAAATTTCGAAGCACAATAAAGAAACCACTACTGTCGAAAAAAACACGTAGAAAAACGACTCAGTTGGGCCAAGGACAATTTGGACAGAGATTGGAACAACGTTATTTTTTCGGATGAAGCTTCTTTTTGGGCATGGTCTCCTATCACTCATACCTGGTGTACACAATTCAATAAATTAATCCAGCGGACCGTCAAACACCCGCCAAAGGTGCACGTTTGGAGATGCTTCTCAAAACAAGGATTTGGCAATTTGTTCATGTTTAAAAAAAACTTAAACGCACCCAACATGGTCAAAATTTATAAAAAGGCTTTATTACCATCTGCCCAAAGGTGGTTTAAAAGAAGAAATGAGAATTGGTTACTGCAAGAAGATAATGACCCGAAACATCGCAGTCGTTTGTGCAGTGCGTGGAAACAAGAAAATGACGTCGATGTTTTAGATTGGCCATCACAGTCGCCGGATGCAAATCCCATTGAAAATGCTTGGGCATTCATGAAGTTAAAGCTCCAAGGAAAGAAGATCTCGACGGTCAAATTATTATCACGAAAAATACGAGTTTTATGGAGATCTTGGTCTCAAGATTATGCTATAAGATTAGTAGAAAGCATGCCTCGAAGACTCCAAGCAATTATTGATAATGGAGGAGAGTGGAAAACATATTTATTGAAAAGCATTCAAGTAAAAACCAATACAATTGATTTTTTTTTATTATTATAAGTTCTTCTTTAATTTTTGTCGTGTACGATATTATCAAACATACTGTATCTAAAATCGCAAAATTTTAGTAGTTTTCATAACGATACAAGCCTATAAACTACGATTTATAGTTAATTTTCTGTTGTATGAAATTGGCAACCTTGTAACTAAATATTTCAATTTATTCGTACGCGTTAAGAATATTTATCTTAATTTTTCAAAGTCTCTTCAACTGATTTGTTGTAGTTTAACTAGAGTTCAACAAAAACAAAATAGGAAATTATTCGCAAATTATAGTTCTTTAGTTCATAATAAGCATAACTTTTGCGCCGAATTCACGAGACTTTTACACGACCACTTTATTTTATTGTACATTTTGAATATAACTCCAATATTTTAACACAAAAACAAAAAAACAAAAATACAATGATTTTAGTCACGGATCTAATTTCTGATACCCTTACCAATAATCATGTTGATATATCATAAACGTTTGTATGAGTGTTTGTTTTTCTTCTTGCTATATTTAACTGCGAACGAGTTTTGGTTTTGGTGCTACATACGTATTATTCGTTTTCCTTACAGAACTTCTTTGCAAAAATGGAGTACATCCTGTTTTATTTGAAGAAAACGACTATGGAAGGAAGAATGAAGGAAAGCTGACAGACAGCGCAGCAGTAATGTAATTCATGTCGGAAATATTCTAGAGGGTAATTAAAAAAACACATTAATAACAAAATAATACATATCAAACTATAATATCCCGTTTCAACAATCATTTAATTACAATCGGTAAATAAAAGATTGATATTTTTTTATTCTTAAAATTATGTAATATAGATGACCTTATTTTAATGCTTATTGCTTTTGTTTATATAAGTAATTAATAAATTTGAAAATTATTTACCTCCCCAAAAATTGTTAAAGCCGGAAGGAAAATTACTTAAGATTAAATCCTCAATTAAAAAAATGTTTGTATATCGCCTATAATGCTGTATATCGCCTTAATTTAAATATTGGACAATAACGATCGTAAGTAAGGATCAGTACTTCAAGTAGGCAGAGAAGGCAAGCTAAGAGTTAGCGTCATTCAATTCGTGGAAACCATTACCATCATTTTTGAATCGGTAGTATATAGAAAAAGAGAAAAAATATTTTTCTTACAGTCATCGACTTACGCTCGACCCGGTTACATCGTTCAACCAACATTGTTCTAATTTCTTTTTGTGCGATCCCTTTACCCAAAGTTCTTATTCAAACCGTTCATATTCTTATCTTCTTCTCGCACGCGTGTGCAAACTAAAACCAATAACAAGTTTAATTAACTAAACAGCAGTGTTATGGCCTCTCTGCCATATGTGCCGTCGTGTTAGAGACATAGATCCTGATCCGGGTTCTTCTTCTTCTTAAAGTGGCACTACATTCCGGGGTGGACCTGGGCCTCATTCAACAAGCGTCTCCAGCCAGCTGGATTCCTGGCTAGATGTCTCCAGTTTCGCACGTTAAGTTGGCTGAGGTCCCCTTCCACTTGCGTGCGCCACCTGAGTCTTGGCCTTTCTCCACTGCGCTGTTCCTTGGGAGCGGATTCGAAGAATTTTCGGACCGGAGCATTGGTGTTCATACGCTCTTATGACCCAGCCAGCTCAGTCTTTAGATCTTCACTCTTCTGGTAAGGTCGATGTCGCTGTACAGTCCGTAGAGTTTATTGTTGTATCTCCTCCTCTGCTAATCAAGTTGTGTGTTGTTGGTGTCGTTGTCTGTTTTATAGCGGAGCCTATAAAAGTCCTTAACTACCTCAAAGTTATATCTGTCTAGGATGACGTTCTGCCCGATACGTCGGTGTTGGTTGTCCTGTTTGCTTGACAGCATATTCTTGGTCTTGCCCTTGTTGACCGCTAAACCTATTTTCGCCGCTCCCATCTCAATACTCGCGAAAGCGCCACTGACATCACGTTGCTTTCTTCCGATTATATCAATATCGTCGGCGTATGCGAGTAGTTGCACGGACTTTTGAAGGATAGTGCCTCTTGTGTTTGCTCGTGAGTCTTGCACTATTCCTTTAAGTATGATGTTGAAGAAATCCCATGACAACGTATCGCCTTGTCTAAATCTTTTCTTGACATCACGGACGGTGAGACCTTAACCGACCTTGATGGAGCAGCGTACATTTTTCATCGTCATCCTGCATAGACGGACAAGTTTGGCAATGATGCCAAACTATTCGCTATTGTTAGCTCATTCGTAGGTCATTGTCAGAACATTTGTAGACCTGACAATATTGTCCTTTATTAAAAAGTTGAATTTATCGTTATTTTTGTATTCTGATATCATGACTAATGTACATATGTAATGGAAAACTCACAAAGTTTCTTTCTGAAACTTTCGGCTTTCCTTACTTGGATATGCCTTTATAGGTTATTTCGAAGCAATTGAACAAGTTATCTTTCCGATTCATGAATTTTCCTTTAAATTGACATTCAATCGTTAGTGCATATTTTACTATAAATGCATATTTAGCATATTCTTGCATATTTTTAATAATAAATGCATATTTTTGAAGAAAAAAAATTAACCCAAAATTTAAGAAAAAACAAAACCGTAAAAATGCACACGCACCATTAAACTTCTAACGTCGTTTTATGTAAGGCATTTACATTGAGTTGCGTCGACGGAGATTATATAGAAAACCTAACCATTGAAGAAAGAAAGATGTGTTCTTGGAAATGCACCTATTACGCCAGTTGACGTCGAGCGATTCTTCTCGATATACAAATCTTTTCAAAGACCGAATCGCCAAAGTTTCACCTTTAAAATTTTTATCATTTATAAAATGAGAATTTTGAAAACCTAAATTAAATGTTAAAATAATGGTATTTCGGTTATTTAATTTTTCAAATGAAGATCTTCTAACGTCGTTTAATGTAAGGCATTTACATTGAGTTGCGTCGACGGAGATTATATAGAAAACCTAACCATTGAAGAAAGAAAGATGTGTTCTTGGAAATGCACCTATTACGCCAGTTGACGTCGAGCGATTCTTCTCGATATACAAATCTTTTCAAAGACCGAATCGCCAAAGTTTCACCTTTAAATTTTTTATCATTTATAAAATGAGAATTTTGAAAACTTAAATTAAATGTTAAAATAATGGTATTTCGGTTATTTAATTTTTCAAATGAAGATCTTTATATTTTGTTAACCTGGACACGTTGGTATCAAGGGAAACGAAAACGCAGACTCCGCAGCTGATTCGGCCAAAAGAGCCCCAGTATATACATTTAACACCTTCACTAAACAAGATCTGACTAAACTCGTTTTATCAGCAACGAGGATCAAAATTGAAAATGAATGCAGCTTGTACCACCACCACTATAAGAAAGTTAACCCTTTAAAACACAGCCCTGTATATCCCACTAACAGTCCTAAACACAAAATCTCAAATTTTGTGCGCTTAAGACTTGGGCACACTTCAGCAACACATCAGCATCTTCTTGTGAAAAACAGTCCCCCACTCTGCCCTCCCTGTCACACCGCATAAGACTTAACACACATCTTAGAAAACTGCTTTCTAACAAAACCAATTATAAGCACTATATTTAAAAATAATTCGATTTACGATATACTAAAAAACCCTAACTTTACCAATATTGAGAATATCTCAAAATTTCTAACAAAAACAAACATTAAAAAGTCTCCGCAACTAGGCTCGTTTACTTTAATAATACCATGTAATTTTAATTACCTGTTAATTAATAAATAATAATAATAATTAATTAATATTATTGTTTTTTTAAGTTCTTAAAATAAAAAGAAATTTTTTTAAAAATTAGATAGCATGTTTTTTTTTGTTTTTCATCAAAAAATGGAAAGTTTAACACGGTCGTACTGTTTAACTGGTCGCTTTAGCCAATGGTCGTTGAATCCGACTTTTCTAAAATAGAAAGATGACTTGTGCAAAAACCAACCACGTGGGGGAAAATTTGTTGTTAAAAGCGACTGGTCGTTATAGGTGGTTTTAAATGCGTAATTAAAGTGCATATTTCCCATTTTTGAGAGCATATTTTGCGTTTTTAAGTGAATGAAAATCCTAGCCCTACTCTTAAATTGCATGAGGAATCAAAAAGTACATCTGCCGCTTAGTGAATCTTACAGGCATCGAGTTTGAAAACTGTCGACTTAAATTTACTGTGAATCTTTAATTTGTAGTAATTGATAATTTCAAAAATGTACATAGTACTTAATATAAGTCATCTCATTTCATGTAAGCAGATATTATTAACTTGTAAAACTATTCCTCAAAAAAAATTTATCCGATTTTTTTTTATCCAAAATCACATACGAAAATAATGTAAACACTGCATATAGGCTCAATTTAGAAAACCTTATATAAAACTAATACTATGTCTAACTAGCTGAAGGCCCTAGCTGCTCAAACTAAATATGTAATTATTATCAATGTAATTTAATTCGTCTTTAATAAACTTATAGTGATAATAATATTTTTCTAAGAGTTGAAAACGTTGAAATACTAAGTCATCTTAAACTTCTTCAACCATGACAAAAACTATTGATCTATAGTAGTGTTAACTTATCGAAATTTGTAAACGAAACGTAAATAAAACGTAAATGTTATATAAAAGGAACTAAAAACATGAACCGATAAGCTTTTATGAAAAAAGATCTCTAATAATTACATATACCGTCCGTTTTATAAGATCATATACGGCAAAACTCGTTTATGAAAACCGGCTTGGAAGTGGAATTTGCATTAGCAGATAAAAAAATACTTCTGCTAAGATGCTTTGAATAAAAAAAATTTAAAGAGTGTTCAATTTTTGTCAGATACGGAAGTATTTTAAAATGAGTGTCGCGTTTGCATCACGTTATGAAGCAGTATTCTTGTGCACGCATCCAAAAGGACTGAAAATGTCATACGGAGCAGCTGCTAAATAGATGAAAAAGTCAAAAGCATTTGTTAGCAAGTGGGTGCACCATTATTCCCAAGTTTAAAATGTGGATGCTTTGCCGGATCGTGGGTCTACGCCAAAAACAACAAAAAAGCAGGACAAAATGATTCTACGCGTGTTTGAAAAAAATTCTCTTCTATCGTTACGTGGTGGATAAAGGATTTTACGTAAAAGGGGTCTAAATGTGTGTTGTGATACGATACGAAGACGTTTACTAGCCAATAATGTAAAATTTCGAAGCACAATAAAGAAACCACTACTGTCGAAAAAAACACGTAGAAAAACGACTCAGTTGGGCCAAGGACAATTTGGACAGAGATTGGAACAACGTTATTTTTTCGGATGAAGCTTCTTTTTGGGCATGGTCTCCTATCACTCATACCTGGTGTACACAATTCAATAAATTAATCCAGCGGACCGTCAAACACCCGCCAAAGGTGCACGTTTGGAGATGCTTCTCAAAACAAGGATTTGGCAATTTGTTCATGTTTACAAAAAACTTAAACGCACCCAACATGGTCAAAATTTATAAAAAGGCTTTATTACCATCTGCCCAAAGGTGGTTTAAAAGAAGAAATGAGAATTGGTTACTGCAAGAAGATAATGACCCGAAACATCGCAGTCGTTTGTGCAGTGCGTGGAAACAAGAAAATGACGTCGATGTTTTAGATTGGCCATCACAGTCGCCGGATGCAAATCCCATTGAAAATGCTTGGGCATTCATGAAGTTAAAGCTCCAAGGAAAGAAGATCTCGACGGTCAAATTATTATCACGAAAAATACGAGTTTTATGGAGATCTTGGTCTCAAGATTATGCTATAAGATTAGTAGAAAGCATGCCTCGAAGACTCCAAGCAATTATTGATAATGGAGGAGAGTGGAAAACATATTTATTGAAAAGCATTCAAGTAAAAACCAATACAATTGATTTTTTTTTTATTATTATAAGTTCTTCTTTAATTTTTGTCGTGTACGATATTATCAAACATACTGTATCTAAAATCGCAAAATTTTAGTAGTTTTCATAACGATACAAGCCTATAAACTACGATTTATAGTTAATTTTCTGTTGTATGAAATTGGCAACCTTGTAACTAAATATTTCAATTTATTCGTACGCGTTAAGAATATTTATCTTAATTTTTCAAAGTCTCTTCAACTGATTTGTTGTAGTTTAACTAGAGTTCAACAAAAACAAAATAGGAAATTATTCGCAAATTATAGTTCTTTAGTTCATAATAAGCATAACTTTTGCGCCGAATTCACGAGACTTTTACACGACCACTTTATTTTATTGTACATTTTGAATATAACTCCAATATTTTAACACAAAAACAAAAAAACAAAAATACAATGATTTTAGTCACGGATCTAATTTCTGATACCCTTACCAATAATCATGTTGATATATCATAAACGTTTGTATGAGTGTTTGTTTTTCTTCTTGCTATATTTAACTGCGAACGAGTTTTGGTTTTGGTGCTACATACGTATTATTCGTTTTCCTTACAGAACTTCTTTGCAAAAATGGAGTACATCCTGTTTTATTTGAAGAAAACGACTATGGAAGGAAGAATGAAGGAAAGCTGACAGACAGCGCAGCAGTAATGTAATTCATGTCGGAAATATTCTAGAGGGTAATTAAAAAAACACATTAATAACAAAATAATACATATCAAACTATAATATCCCGTTTCAACAATCATTTAATTACAATCGGTAAATAAAAGATTGATATTTTTTTATTCTTAAAATTATGTAATATAGATGACCTTATTTTAATGCTTATTGCTTTTGTTTATATAAGTAATTAATAAATTTGAAAATTATTTACCTCCCCAAAAATTGTTAAAGCCGGAAGGAAAATTACTTAAGATTAAATCCTCAATTAAAAAAATGTTTGTATATCGCCTATAATGCTGTATATCGCCTTAATTTAAATATTGGACAATAACGATCGTAAGTAAGGATCAGTACTTCAAGTAGGCAGAGAAGGCAAGCTAAGAGTTAGCGTCATTCAATTCGTGGAAACCATTACCATCATTTTTGAATCGGTAGTATATAGAAAAAGAGAAAAAATATTTTTCTTACAGTCATCGACTTACGCTCGACCCGGTTACATCGTTCAACCAACATTGTTCTAATTTCTTTTTGTGCGATCCCTTTACCCAAAGTTCTTATTCAAACCGTTCATATTCTTATCTTCTTCTCGCACGCGTGTGCAAACTAAAACCAATAACAAGTTTAATTAACTAAACAGCAGTGTTATGGCCTCTCTGCCATATGTGCCGTCGTGTTAGAGACATAGATCCTGATCCGGGTTCTTCTTCTTCTTAAAGTGGCACTACATTCCGGGGTGGACCTGGGCCTCATTCAACAAGCGTCTCCAGCCAGCTGGATTCCTGGCTAGATGTCTCCAGTTTCGCACGTTAAGTTGGCTGAGGTCCCCTTCCACTTGCGTGCGCCACCTGAGTCTTGGCCTTTCTCCACTGCGCTGTTCCTTGGGAGCGGATTCGAAGAATTTTCGGACCGGAGCATTGGTGTTCATACGCTCTTATGACCCAGCCAGCTCAGTCTTTAGATCTTCACTCTTCTGGTAAGGTCGATGTCGCTGTACAGTCCGTAGAGTTTATTGTTGTATCTCCTCCTCTGCTAATCAAGTTGTGTGTTGTTGGTGTCGTTGTCTGTTTTATAGCGGAGCCTATAAAAGTCGTTAACTACCTCAAAGTTATATCTGTCTAGGATGACGTTCTGCCCGATACGTCGGTGTTGGTTGTCCTGTTTGCTTGACAGCATATTCTTGGTCTTGCCCTTGTTGACCGCTAAACCTATTTTCGCCGCTCCCATCTCAATACTCGCGAAAGCGCCACTGACATCACGTTGCTTTCTTCCGATTATATCAATATCGTCGGCGTATGCGAATAGTTGCACGGACTTTTGAAGGATAGTGCCTCTTGTGTTTGCTCGTGAGTCTTGCACTATTCCTTTAAGTATGATGTTGAAGAAATCCCATGACAACGTATCGCCTTGTCTAAATCTTTTCTTGACATCACGGACGGTGAGACCTTAACCGACCTTGATGGAGCAGCGTACATTTTTCATCGTCATCCTGCATAGACGGACAAGTTTGGCAATGATGCCAAACTATTCGCTATTGTTAGCTCATTCGTAGGTCATTGTCAGAACATTTGTAGACCTGACAATATTGTCCTTTATTAAAAAGTTGAATTTATCGTTATTTTTGTATTCTGATATCATGACTAATGTACATATGTAATGGAAAACTCACAAAGTTTCTTTCTGAAACTTTCGGCTTTCCTTACTTGGATATGCCTTTATAGGTTATTTCGAAGCAATTGAACAAGTTATCTTTCCGATTCATGAATTTTCCTTTAAATTGACATTCAATCGTTAGTGCATATTTTACTATAAATGCATATTTAGCATATTCTTGCATATTTTTAATAATAAATGCATATTTTTGAAGAAAAAAAATTAACCCAAAATTTAAGAAAAAACAAAACCGTAAAAATGCACACGCACCATTAAACTTCTAACGTCGTTTTATGTAAGGCATTTACATTGAGTTGCGTCGACGGAGATTATATAGAAAACCTAACCATTGAAGAAAGAAAGATGTGTTCTTGGAAATGCACCTATTACGCCAGTTGACGTCGAGCGATTCTTCTCGATATACAAAACTTTTCAAAGACCGAATCGCCAAAGTTTCACCTTTAAAATTTTTATCATTTATAAAATGAGAATTTTGAAAACCTAAATTAAATGTTAAAATAATGGTATTTCGGTTATTTAATTTTTCAAATGAAGATCTTCTAACGTCGTTTAATGTAAGGCATTTACATTGAGTTGCGTCGACGGAGATTATATAGAAAACCTAACCATTGAAGAAAGAAAGATGTGTTCTTGGAAATGCACCTATTACGCCAGTTGACGTCGAGCGATTCTTCTCGATATACAAATCTTTTCAAAGACCGAATCGCCAAAGTTTCACCTTTAAATTTTTTATCATTTATAAAATGAGAATTTTGAAAACTTAAATTAAATGTTAAAATAATGGTATTTCGGTTATTTAATTTTTCAAATGAAGATCTTTATATTTTGTTAACCTGGACACGTTGGTATCAAGGGAAACGAAAACGCAGACTCCGCAGCTGATTCGGCCAAAAGAGCCCCAGTATATACATTTAACACCTTCACTAAACAAGATCTGACTAAACTCGTTTTATCAGCAACGAGGATCAAAATTGAAAATGAATGCAGCTTGTACCACCACCACTATAAGAAAGTTAACCCTTTAAAACACAGCCCTGTATATCCCACTAACAGTCCTAAACACAAAATCTCAAATTTTGTGCGCTTAAGACTTGGGCACACTTCAGCAACACATCAGCATCTTCTTGTGAAAAACAGTCCCCCACTCTGCCCTCCCTGTCACACCGCATAAGACTTAACACACATCTTAGAAAACTGCTTTCTAACAAAACCAATTATAAGCACTATATTTAAAAATAATTCGATTTACGATATACTAAAAAACCCTAACTTTACCAATATTGAGAATATCTCAAAATTTCTAACAAAAACAAACATTAAAAAGTCTCCGCAACTAGGCTCGTTTACTTTAATAATACCATGTAATTTTAATTACCTGTTAATTAATAAATAATAATAATAATTAATTAATATTATTGTTTTTTTAAGTTCTTAAAATAAAAAGAAATTTTTTTAAAAATTAGATAGCATGTTTTTTTTTGTTTTTCATCAAAAAATGGAAAGTTTAACACGGTCGTACTGTTTAACTGGTCGCTTTAGCCAATGGTCGTTGAATCCGACTTTTCTAAAATAGAAAGATGACTTGTGCAAAAACCAACCACGTGGGGGAAAATTTGTTGTTAAAAGCGACTGGTCGTTATAGGTGGTTTTAAATGCGTAATTAAAGTGCATATTTCCCATTTTTGAGAGCATATTTTGCGTTTTTAAGTGAATGAAAATCCTAGCCCTACTCTTAAATTGCATGAGGAATCAAAAAGTACATCTGCCGCTTAGTGAATCTTACAGGCATCGAGTTTGAAAACTGTCGACTTAAATTTACTGTGAATCTTTAATTTGTAGTAATTGATAATTTCAAAAATGTACATAGTACTTAATATAAGTCATCTCATTTCATGTAAGCAGATATTATTAACTTGTAAAACTATTCCTCAAAAAAAATTTATCCGATTTTTTTTTATCCAAAATCACATACGAAAATAATGTAAACACTGCATATAGGCTCAATTTAGAAAACCTTATATAAAACTAATACTATGTCTAACTAGCTGAAGGCCCTAGCTGCTCAAACTAAATATGTAATTATTATCAATGTAATTTAATTCGTCTTTAATAAACTTATAGTGATAATAATATTTTTCTAAGAGTTGAAAACGTTGAAATACTAAGTCATCTTAAACTTCTTCAACCATGACAAAAACTATTGATCTATAGTAGTGTTAACTTATCGAAATTTGTAAACGAAACGTAAATAAAACGTAAATGTTATATAAAAGGAACTAAAAACATGAACCGATAAGCTTTTATGAAAAAAGATCTCTAATAATTACATATACCGTCCGTTTTATAAGATCATATACGGCAAAACTCGTTTATGAAAACCGGCTTGGAAGTGGAATTTGCATTAGCAGATAAAAAAATACTTCTGCTAAGATGCTTTGAATAAAAAAAATTTAAAGAGTGTTCAATTTTTGTCAGATACGGAAGTATTTTAAAATGAGTGTCGCGTTTGCATCACGTTATGAAGCAGTATTCTTGTGCACGCATCCAAAAGGACTGAAAATGTCATACGGAGCAGCTGCTAAATAGATGAAAAAGTCAAAAGCATTTGTTAGCAAGTGGGTGCACCATTATTCCCAAGTTTAAAATGTGGATGCTTTGCCGGATCGTGGGTCTACGCCAAAAACAACAAAAAAGCAGGACAAAATGATTCTACGCGTGTTTGAAAAAAATTCTCTTCTATCGTTACGTGGTGGATAAAGGATTTTACGTAAAAGGGGTCTAAATGTGTGTTGTGATACGATACGAAGACGTTTACTAGCCAATAATGTAAAATTTCGAAGCACAATAAAGAAACCACTACTGTCGAAAAAAACACGTAGAAAAACGACTCAGTTGGGCCAAGGACAATTTGGACAGAGATTGGAACAACGTTATTTTTTCGGATGAAGCTTCTTTTTGGGCATGGTCTCCTATCACTCATACCTGGTGTACACAATTCAATAAATTAATCCAGCGGACCGTCAAACACCCGCCAAAGGTGCACGTTTGGAGATGCTTCTCAAAACAAGGATTTGGCAATTTGTTCATGTTTACAAAAAACTTAAACGCACCCAACATGGTCAAAATTTATAAAAAGGCTTTATTACCATCTGCCCAAAAGTGGTTTAAAAGAAGAAATGAGAATTGGTTACTGCAAGAAGATAATGACCCGAAACATCGCAGTCGTTTGTGCAGTGCGTGGAAACAAGAAAATGACGTCGATGTTTTAGATTGGCCATCACAGTCGCCGGATGCAAATCCCATTGAAAATGCTTGGGCATTCATGAAGTTAAAGCTCCAAGGAAAGAAGATCTCGACGGTCAAATTATTATCACGAAAAATACGAGTTTTATGGAGATCTTGGTCTCAAGATTATGCTATAAGATTAGTAGAAAGCATGCCTCGAAGACTCCAAGCAATTATTGATAATGGAGGAGAGTGGAAAACATATTTATTGAAAAGCATTCAAGTAAAAACCAATACAATACATACATACATAGATACATACTGTATCTAAAATCGCAAAATTTTAGTAGTTTTCATAACGATACAAGCCTATAAACTACGATTTATAGTTAATTTTCTGTTGTATGAAATTGGCAACCTTGTAACTAAATATTTCAATTTATTCGTACGCGTTAAGAATATTTATCTTAATTTTTCAAAGTCTCTTCAACTGATTTGTTGTAGTTTAACTAGAGTTCAACAAAAACAAAATAGGAAATTATTCGCAAATTATAGTTCTTTAGTTCATAATAAGCATAACTTTTGCGCCGAATTCACGAGACTTTTACACGACCACTTTATTTTATTGTACATTTTGAATATAACTCCAATATTTTAACACAAAAACAAAAAAACAAAAATACAATGATTTTAGTCACGGATCTAATTTCTGATACCCTTACCAATAATCATGTTGATATATCATAAACGTTTGTATGAGTGTTTGTTTTTCTTCTTGCTATATTTAACTGCGAACGAGTTTTGGTTTTGGTGCTACATACGTATTATTCGTTTTCCTTACAGAACTTCTTTGCAAAAATGGAGTACATCCTGTTTTATTTGAAGAAAACGACTATGGAAGGAAGAATGAAGGAAAGCTGACAGACAGCGCAGCAGTAATGTAATTCATGTCGGAAATATTCTAGAGGGTAATTAAAAAAACACATTAATAACAAAATAATACATATCAAACTATAATATCCCGTTTCAACAATCATTTAATTACAATCGGTAAATAAAAGATTGATATTTTTTTATTCTTAAAATTATGTAATATAGATGACCTTATTTTAATGCTTATTGCTTTTGTTTATATAAGTAATTAATAAATTTGAAAATTATTTACCTCCCCAAAAATTGTTAAAGCCGGAAGGAAAATTACTTAAGATTAAATCCTCAATTAAAAAAATGTTTGTATATCGCCTATAATGCTGTATATCGCCTTAATTTAAATATTGGACAATAACGATCGTAAGTAAGGATCAGTACTTCAAGTAGGCAGAGAAGGCAAGCTAAGAGTTAGCGTCATTCAATTCGTGGAAACCATTACCATCATTTTTGAATCGGTAGTATATAGAAAAAGAGAAAAAATATTTTTCTTACAGTCATCGACTTACGCTCGACCCGGTTACATCGTTCAACCAACATTGTTCTAATTTCTTTTTGTGCGATCCCTTTACCCAAAGTTCTTATTCAAACCGTTCATATTCTTATCTTCTTCTCGCACGCGTTTGCAAACTAAAACCAATAACAAGTTTAATTAACTAAACAGCAGTGTTATGGCCTCTCTGCCATATGTGCCGTCGTGTTAGAGACATAGATCCTGATCCGGGTTCTTCTTCTTCTTAAAGTGGCACTACATTCCGGGGTGGACCTGGGCCTCATTCAACAAGCGTCTCCAGCCAGCTGGATTCCTGGCTAGATGTCTCCAGTTTCGCACGTTAAGTTGGCTGAGGTCCCCTTCCACTTGCGTGCGCCACCTGAGTCTTGGCCTTTCTCCACTGCGCTGTTCCTTGGGAGCGGATTCGAAGAATTTTCGGACCGGAGCATTGGTGTTCATACGCTCTTATGACCCAGCCAGCTCAGTCTTTAGATCTTCACTCTTCTGGTAAGGTCGATGTCGCTGTACAGTCCGTAGAGTTTATTGTTGTATCTCCTCCTCTGCTAATCAAGTTGTGTGTTGTTGGTGTCGTTGTCTGTTTTATAGCGGAGCCTATAAAAGTCCTTAACTACCTCAAAGTTATATCTGTCTAGGATGACGTTCTGCCCGATACGTCGGTGTTGGTTGTCCTGTTTGCTTGACAGCATATTCTTGGTCTTGCCCTTGTTGACCGCTAAACCTATTTTCGCCGCTCCCATCTCAATACTCGCGAAAGCGCCACTGACATCACGTTGCTTTCTTCCGATTATATCAATATCGTCGGCGTATGCGAGTAGTTGCACGGACTTTTGAAGGATAGTGCCTCTTGTGTTTGCTCGTGAGTCTTGCACTATTCCTTTAAGTATGATGTTGAAGAAATCCCATGACAACGTATCGCCTTGTCTAAATCTTTTCTTGACATCACGGACGGTGAGACCTTAACCGACCTTGATGGAGCAGCGTACATTTTTCATCGTCATCCTGCATAGACGGACAAGTTTGGCAATGATGCCAAACTATTCGCTATTGTTAGCTCATTCGTAGGTCATTGTCAGAACATTTGTAGACCTGACAATATTGTCCTTTATTAAAAAGTTGAATTTATCGTTATTTTTGTATTCTGATATCATGACTAATGTACATATGTAATGGAAAACTCACAAAGTTTCTTTCTGAAACTTTCGGCTTTCCTTACTTGGATATGCCTTTATAGGTTATTTCGAAGCAATTGAACAAGTTATCTTTCCGATTCATGAATTTTCCTTTAAATTGACATTCAATCGTTAGTGCATATTTTACTATAAATGCATATTTAGCATATTCTTGCATATTTTTAATAATAAATGCATATTTTTGAAGAAAAAAAATTAACCCAAAATTTAAGAAAAAACAAAACCGTAAAAATGCACACGCACCATTAAACTTCTAACGTCGTTTTATGTAAGGCATTTACATTGAGTTGCGTCGACGGAGATTATATAGAAAACCTAACCATTGAAGAAAGAAAGATGTGTTCTTGGAAATGCACCTATTACGCCAGTTGACGTCGAGCGATTCTTCTCGATATACAAATCTTTTCAAAGACCGAATCGCCAAAGTTTCACCTTTAAAATTTTTATCATTTATAAAATGAGAATTTTGAAAACCTAAATTAAATGTTAAAATAATGGTATTTCGGTTATTTAATTTTTCAAATGAAGATCTTCTAACGTCGTTTAATGTAAGGCATTTACATTGAGTTGCGTCGACGGAGATTATATAGAAAACCTAACCATTGAAGAAAGAAAGATGTGTTCTTGGAAATGCACCTATTACGCCAGTTGACGTCGAGCGATTCTTCTCGATATACAAATCTTTTCAAAGACCGAATCGCCAAAGTTTCACCTTTAAATTTTTTATCATTTATAAAATGAGAATTTTGAAAACTTAAATTAAATGTTAAAATAATGGTATTTCGGTTATTTAATTTTTCAAATGAAGATCTTTATATTTTGTTAACCTGGACACGTTGGTATCAAGGGAAACGAAAACGCAGACTCCGCAGCTGATTCGGCCAAAAGAGCCCCAGTATATACATTTAACACCTTCACTAAACAAGATCTGACTAAACTCGTTTTATCAGCAACGAGGATCAAAATTGAAAATGAATGCAGCTTGTACCACCACCACTATAAGAAAGTTAACCCTTTAAAACACAGCCCTGTATATCCCACTAACAGTCCTAAACACAAAATCTCAAATTTTGTGCGCTTAAGACTTGGGCACACTTCAGCAACACATCAGCATCTTCTTGTGAAAAACAGTCCCCCACTCTGCCCTCCCTGTCACACCGCATAAGACTTAACACACATCTTAGAAAACTGCTTTCTAACAAAACCAATTATAAGCACTATATTTAAAAATAATTCGATTTACGATATACTAAAAAACCCTAACTTTACCAATATTGAGAATATCTCAAAATTTCTAACAAAAACAAACATTAAAAAGTCTCCGCAACTAGGCTCGTTTACTTTAATAATACCATGTAATTTTAATTACCTGTTAATTAATAAATAATAATAATAATTAATTAATATTATTGTTTTTTTAAGTTCTTAAAATAAAAAGAAATTTTTTTAAAAATTAGATAGCATGTTTTTTTTTGTTTTTCATCAAAAAATGGAAAGTTTAACACGGTCGTACTGTTTAACTGGTCGCTTTAGCCAATGGTCGTTGAATCCGACTTTTCTAAAATAGAAAGATGACTTGTGCAAAAACCAACCACGTGGGGGAAAATTTGTTGTTAAAAGCGACTGGTCGTTATAGGTGGTTTTAAATGCGTAATTAAAGTGCATATTTCCCATTTTTGAGAGCATATTTTGCGTTTTTAAGTGAATGAAAATCCTAGCCCTACTCTTAAATTGCATGAGGAATCAAAAAGTACATCTGCCGCTTAGTGAATCTTACAGGCATCGAGTTTGAAAACTGTCGACTTAAATTTACTGTGAATCTTTAATTTGTAGTAATTGATAATTTCAAAAATGTACATAGTACTTAATATAAGTCATCTCATTTCATGTAAGCAGATATTATTAACTTGTAAAACTATTCCTCAAAAAAAATTTATCCGATTTTTTTTTATCCAAAATCACATACGAAAATAATGTAAACACTGCATATAGGCTCAATTTAGAAAACCTTATATAAAACTAATACTATGTCTAACTAGCTGAAGGCCCTAGCTGCTCAAACTAAATATGTAATTATTATCAATGTAATTTAATTCGTCTTTAATAAACTTATAGTGATAATAATATTTTTCTAAGAGTTGAAAACGTTGAAATACTAAGTCATCTTAAACTTCTTCAACCATGACAAAAACTATTGATCTATAGTAGTGTTAACTTATCGAAATTTGTAAACGAAACGTAAATAAAACGTAAATGTTATATAAATGAACTAAAAACATGAACCGATAAGCTTTTATGAAAAAAGATCTCTAATAATTACATATACCGTCCGTTTTATAAGATCATATACGGCAAAACTCGTTTATGAAAACCGGCTTGGAAGTGGAATTTGCATTAGCAGATAAAAAAATACTTCTGCTAAGATGCTTTGAATAAAAAAAATTTAAAGAGTGTTCAATTTTTGTCAGATACGGAAGTATTTTAAAATGAGTGTCGCGTTTGCATCACGTTATGAAGCAGTATTCTTGTGCACGCATCCAAAAGGACTGAAAATGTCATACGGAGCAGCTGCTAAATAGATGAAAAAGTCAAAAGCATTTGTTAGCAAGTGGGTGCACCATTATTCCCAAGTTTAAAATGTGGATGATTTGCCGGATCGTGGGTCTACGCCAAAAACAACAAAAAAGCAGGACAAAATGATTCTACGCGTGTTTGAAAAAAATTCTCTTCTATCGTTACGTGGTGGATAAAGGATTTTACGTAAAAGGGGTCTAAATGTGTGTTGTGATACGATACGAAGACGTTTACTAGCCAATAATGTAAAATTTCGAAGCACAATAAAGAAACCACTACTGTCGAAAAAAACACGTAGAAAAACGACTCAGTTGGGCCAAGGACAATTTGGACAGAGATTGGAACAACGTTATTTTTTCGGATGAAGCTTCTTTTTGGGCATGGTCTCCTATCACTCATACCTGGTGTACACAATTCAATAAATTAATCCAGCGGACCGTCAAACACCCGCCAAAGGTGCACGTTTGGAGATGCTTCTCAAAACAAGGATTTGGCAATTTGTTCATGTTTACAAAAAACTTAAACGCACCCAACATGGTCAAAATTTATAAAAAGGCTTTATTACCATCTGCCCAAAGGTGGTTTAAAAGAAGAAATGAGAATTGGTTACTGCAAGAAGATAATGACCCGAAACATCGCAGTCGTTTGTGCAGTGCGTGGAAACAAGAAAATGACGTCGATGTTTTAGATTGGCCATCACAGTCGCCGGATGCAAATCCCATTGAAAATGCTTGGGCATTCATGAAGTTAAAGCTCCAAGGAAAGAAGATCTCGACGGTCAAATTATTATCACGAAAAATACGAGTTTTATGGAGATCTTGGTCTCAAGATTATGCTATAAGATTAGTAGAAAGCATGCCTCGAAGACTCCAAGCAATTATTGATAATGGAGGAGAGTGGAAAACATATTTATTGAAAAGCATTCAAGTAAAAACCAATACAATTGATTTTTTTTTTATTATTATAAGTTCTTCTTTAATTTTTGTCGTGTACGATATTATCAAACATACTGTATCTAAAATCGCAAAATTTTAGTAGTTTTCATAACGATACAAGCCTATAAAATACGATTTATAGTAAATTTTCTGTTGTATGAAATTGGCAACCTTGTAACTAAATATTTCAATTTATTCGTACGCGTTAAGAATATTTATCTTAATTTTTCAAAGTCTCTTCAACTGATTTGTTGTAGTTTAACTAGAGTTCAACAAAAACAAAATAGGAAATTATTCGCAAATTATAGTTCTTTAGTTCATAATAAGCATAACTTTTGCGCCGAATTCACGAGACTTTTACACGACCACTTTATTTTATTGTACATTTTGAATATAACTCCAATATTTTAACACAAAAACAAAAAAACAAAAATACAATGATTTTAGTCACGGATCTAATTTCTGATACCCTTACCAATAATCATGTTGATATATCATAAACGTTTGTATGAGTGTTTGTTTTTCTTCTTGCTATATTTAACTGCGAACGAGTTTTGGTTTTGGTGCTACATACGTATTATTCGTTTTCCTTACAGAACTTCTTTGCAAAAATGGAGTACATCCTGTTTTATTTGAAGAAAACGACTATGGAAGGAAGAATGAAGGAAAGCTGACAGACAGCGCAGCAGTAATGTAATTCATGTCGGAAATATTCTAGAGGGTAATTAAAAAAACACATTAATAACAAAATAATACATATCAAACTATAATATCCCGTTTCAACAATCATTTAATTACAATCGGTAAATAAAAGATTGATATTTTTTTATTCTTAAAATTATGTAATATAGATGACCTTATTTTAATGCTTATTGCTTTTGTTTATATAAGTAATTAATAAATTTGAAAATTATTTACCTCCCCAAAAATTGTTAAAGCCGGAAGGAAAATTACTTAAGATTAAATCCTCAATTAAAAAAATGTTTGTATATCGCCTATAATGCTGTATATCGCCTTAATTTAAATATTGGACAATAACGATCGTAAGTAAGGATCAGTACTTCAAGTAGGCAGAGAAGGCAAGCTAAGAGTTAGCGTCATTCAATTCGTGGAAACCATTACCATCATTTTTGAATCGGTAGTATATAGAAAAAGAGAAAAAATATTTTTCTTACAGTCATCGACTTACGCTCGACCCGGTTACATCGTTCAACCAACATTGTTCTAATTTCTTTTTGTGCGATCCCTTTACCCAAAGTTCTTATTCAAACCGTTCATATTCTTATCTTCTTCTCGCACGCGTGTGCAAACTAAAACCAATAACAAGTTTAATTAACTAAACAGCAGTGTTATGGCCTCTCTGCCATATGTGCCGTCGTGTTAGAGACATAGATCCTGATCCGGGTTCTTCTTCTTCTTAAAGTGGCACTACATTCCGGGGTGGACCTGGGCCTCATTCAACAAGCGTCTCCAGCCAGCTGGATTCCTGGCTAGATGTCTCCAGTTTCGCACGTTAAGTTGGCTGAGGTCCCCTTCCACTTGCGTGCGCCACCTGAGTCTTGGCCTTTCTCCACTGCGCTGTTCCTTGGGAGCGGATTCGAAGAATTTTCGGACCGGAGCATTGGTGTTCATACGCTCTTATGACCCAGCCAGCTCAGTCTTTAGATCTTCACTCTTCTGGTAAGGTCGATGTCGCTGTACAGTCCGTAGAGTTTATTGTTGTATCTCCTCCTCTGCTAATCAAGTTGTGTGTTGTTGGTGTCGTTGTCTGTTTTATAGCGGAGCCTATAAAAGTCCTTAACTACCTCAAAGTTATATCTGTCTAGGATGACGTTCTGCCCGATACGTCGGTGTTGGTTGTCCTGTTTGCTTGACAGCATATTCTTGGTCTTGCCCTTGTTGACCGCTAAACCTATTTTCGCCGCTCCCATCTCAATACTCGCGAAAGCGCCACTGACATCACGTTGCTTTCTTCCGATTATATCAATATCGTCGGCGTATGCGAGTAGTTGCACGGACTTTTGAAGGATAGTGCCTCTTGTGTTTGCTCGTGAGTCTTGCACTATTCCTTTAAGTATGATGTTGAAGAAATCCCATGACAACGTATCGCCTTGTCTAAATCTTTTCTTGACATCACGGACGGTGAGACCTTAACCGACCTTGATGGAGCAGCGTACATTTTTCATCGTCATCCTGCATAGACGGACAAGTTTGGCAATGATGCCAAACTATTCGCTATTGTTAGCTCATTCGTAGGTCATTGTCAGAACATTTGTAGACCTGACAATATTGTCCTTTATTAAAAAGTTGAATTTATCGTTATTTTTGTATTCTGATATCATGACTAATGTACATATGTAATGGAAAACTCACAAAGTTTCTTTCTGAAACTTTCGGCTTTCCTTACTTGGATATGCCTTTATAGGTTATTTCGAAGCAATTGAACAAGTTATCTTTCCGATTCATGAATTTTCCTTTAAATTGACATTCAATCGTTAGTGCATATTTTACTATAAATGCATATTTAGCATATTCTTGCATATTTTTAATAATAAATGCATATTTTTGAAGAAAAAAAATTAACCCAAAATTTAAGAAAAAACAAAACCGTAAAAATGCACACGCACCATTAAACTTCTAACGTCGTTTTATGTAAGGCATTTACATTGAGTTGCGTCGACGGAGATTATATAGAAAACCTAACCATTGAAGAAAGAAAGATGTGTTCTTGGAAATGCACCTATTACGCCAGTTGACGTCGAGCGATTCTTCTCGATATACAAAACTTTTCAAAGACCGAATCGCCAAAGTTTCACCTTTAAAATTTTTATCATTTATAAAATGAGAATTTTGAAAACCTAAATTAAATGTTAAAATAATGGTATTTCGGTTATTTAATTTTTCAAATGAAGATCTTCTAACGTCGTTTAATGTAAGGCATTTACATTGAGTTGCGTCGACGGAGATTATATAGAAAACCTAACCATTGAAGAAAGAAAGATGTGTTCTTGGAAATGCACCTATTACGCCAGTTGACGTCGAGCGATTCTTCTCGATATACAAAACTTTTCAAAGACCGAATCGCCAAAGTTTCACCTTTAAATTTTTTATCATTTATAAAATGAGAATTTTGAAAACTTAAATTAAATGTTAAAATAATGGTATTTCGGTTATTTAATTTTTCAAATGAAGATCTTTATATTTTGTTAACCTGGACACGTTGGTATCAAGGGAAACGAAAACGCAGACTCCGCAGCTGATTCGGCCAAAAGAGCCCCAGTATATACATTTAACACCTTCACTAAACAAGATCTGACTAAACTCGTTTTATCAGCAACGAGGATCAAAATTGAAAATGAATGCAGCTTGTACCACCACCACTATAAGAAAGTTAACCCTTTAAAACACAGCCCTGTATATCCCACTAACAGTCCTAAACACAAAATCTCAAATTTTGTGCGCTTAAGACTTGGGCACACTTCAGCAACACATCAGCATCTTCTTGTGAAAAACAGTCCCCCACTCTGCCCTCCCTGTCACACCGCATAAGACTTAACACACATCTTAGAAAACTGCTTTCTAACAAAACCAATTATAAGCACTATATTTAAAAATAATTCGATTTACGATATACTAAAAAACCCTAACTTTACCAATATTGAGAATATCTCAAAATTTCTAACAAAAACAAACATTAAAAAGTCTCCGCAACTAGGCTCGTTTACTTTAATAATACCATGTAATTTTAATTACCTGTTAATTAATAAATAATAATAATAATTAATTAATATTATTGTTTTTTTAAGTTCTTAAAATAAAAAGAAATTTTTTTAAAAATTAGATAGCATGTTTTTTTTTGTTTTTCATCAAAAAATGGAAAGTTTAACACGGTCGTACTGTTTAACTGGTCGCTTTAGCCAATGGTCGTTGAATCCGACTTTTCTAAAATAGAAAGATGACTTGTGCAAAAACCAACCACGTGGGGGAAAATTTGTTGTTAAAAGCGACTGGTCGTTATAGGTGGTTTTAAATGCGTAATTAAAGTGCATATTTCCCATTTTTGAGAGCATATTTTGCGTTTTTAAGTGAATGAAAATCCTAGCCCTACTCTTAAATTGCATGAGGAATCAAAAAGTACATCTGCCGCTTAGTGAATCTTACAGGCATCGAGTTTGAAAACTGTCGACTTAAATTTACTGTGAATCTTTAATTTGTAGTAATTGATAATTTCAAAAATGTACATAGTACTTAATATAAGTCATCTCATTTCATGTAAGCAGATATTATTAACTTGTAAAACTATTCCTCAAAAAAAATTTATCCGATTTTTTTTTATCCAAAATCACATACGAAAATAATGTAAACACTGCATATAGGCTCAATTTAGAAAACCTTATATAAAACTAATACTATGTCTAACTAGCTGAAGGCCCTAGCTGCTCAAACTAAATATGTAATTATTATCAATGTAATTTAATTCGTCTTTAATAAACTTATAGTGATAATAATATTTTTCTAAGAGTTGAAAACGTTGAAATACTAAGTCATCTTAAACTTCTTCAACCATGACAAAAACTATTGATCTATAGTAGTGTTAACTTATCGAAATTTGTAAACGAAACGTAAATAAAACGTAAATGTTATATAAATGAACTAAAAACATGAACCGATAAGCTTTTATGAAAAAAGATCTCTAATAATTACATATACCGTCCGTTTTATAAGATCATATACGGCAAAACTCGTTTATGAAAACCGGCTTGGAAGTGGAATTTGCATTAGCAGATAAAAAAATACTTCTGCTAAGATGCTTTGAATAAAAAAAATTTAAAGAGTGTTCAATTTTTGTCAGATACGGAAGTATTTTAAAATGAGTGTCGCGTTTGCATCACGTTATGAAGCAGTATTCTTGTGCACGCATCCAAAAGGACTGAAAATGTCATACGGAGCAGCTGCTAAATAGATGAAAAAGTCAAAAGCATTTGTTAGCAAGTGGGTGCACCATTATTCCCAAGTTTAAAATGTGGATGATTTGCCGGATCGTGGGTCTACGCCAAAAACAACAAAAAAGCAGGACAAAATGATTCTACGCGTGTTTGAAAAAAATTCTCTTCTATCGTTACGTGGTGGATAAAGGATTTTACGTAAAAGGGGTCTAAATGTGTGTTGTGATACGATACGAAGACGTTTACTAGCCAATAATGTAAAATTTCGAAGCACAATAAAGAAACCACTACTGTCGAAAAAAACACGTAGAAAAACGACTCAGTTGGGCCAAGGACAATTTGGACAGAGATTGGAACAACGTTATTTTTTCGGATGAAGCTTCTTTTTGGGCATGGTCTCCTATCACTCATACCTGGTGTACACAATTCAATAAATTAATCCAGCGGACCGTCAAACACCCGCCAAAGGTGCACGTTTGGAGATGCTTCTCAAAACAAGGATTTGGCAATTTGTTCATGTTTACAAAAAACTTAAACGCACCCAACATGGTCAAAATTTATAAAAAGGCTTTATTACCATCTGCCCAAAGGTGGTTTAAAAGAAGAAATGAGAATTGGTTACTGCAAGAAGATAATGACCCGAAACATCGCAGTCGTTTGTGCAGTGCGTGGAAACAAGAAAATGACGTCGATGTTTTAGATTGGCCATCACAGTCGCCGGATGCAAATCCCATTGAAAATGCTTGGGCATTCATGAAGTTAAAGCTCCAAGGAAAGAAGATCTCGACGGTCAAATTATTATCACGAAAAATACGAGTTTTATGGAGATCTTGGTCTCAAGATTATGCTATAAGATTAGTAGAAAGCATGCCTCGAAGACTCCAAGCAATTATTGATAATGGAGGAGAGTGGAAAACATATTTATTGAAAAGCATTCAAGTAAAAACCAATACAATTGATTTTTTTTTTATTATTATAAGTTCTTCTTTAATTTTTGTCGTGTACGATATTATCAAACATACTGTATCTAAAATCGCAAAATTTTAG
The DNA here is from genome assembly GCA_928272305.1 of Volucella inflata. Classification (NCBI taxonomy): domain Eukaryota; kingdom Metazoa; phylum Arthropoda; class Insecta; order Diptera; family Syrphidae; genus Volucella; species Volucella inflata. The sequence continues at coordinate 63,537,348 of OV743716.1, forward strand.
TAGTTTTCATAACGATACAAGCCTATAAAATACGATTTATAGTAAATTTTCTGTTGTATGAAATTGGCAACCTTGTAACTAAATATTTCAATTTATTCGTACGCGTTAAGAATATTTATCTTAATTTTTCAAAGTCTCTTCAACTGATTTGTTGTAGTTTAACTAGAGTTCAACAAAAACAAAATAGGAAATTATTCGCAAATTATAGTTCTTTAGTTCATAATAAGCATAACTTTTGCGCCGAATTCACGAGACTTTTACACGACCACTTTATTTTATTGTACATTTTGAATATAACTCCAATATTTTAACACAAAAACAAAAAAACAAAAATACAATGATTTTAGTCACGGATCTAATTTCTGATACCCTTACCAATAATCATGTTGATATATCATAAACGTTTGTATGAGTGTTTGTTTTTCTTCTTGCTATATTTAACTGCGAACGAGTTTTGGTTTTGGTGCTACATACGTATTATTCGTTTTCCTTACAGAACTTCTTTGCAAAAATGGAGTACATCCTGTTTTATTTGAAGAAAACGACTATGGAAGGAAGAATGAAGGAAAGCTGACAGACAGCGCAGCAGTAATGTAATTCATGTCGGAAATATTCTAGAGGGTAATTAAAAAAACACATTAATAACAAAATAATACATATCAAACTATAATATCCCGTTTCAACAATCATTTAATTACAATCGGTAAATAAAAGATTGATATTTTTTTATTCTTAAAATTATGTAATATAGATGACCTTATTTTAATGCTTATTGCTTTTGTTTATATAAGTAATTAATAAATTTGAAAATTATTTACCTCCCCAAAAATTGTTAAAGCCGGAAGGAAAATTACTTAAGATTAAATCCTCAATTAAAAAAATGTTTGTATATCGCCTATAATGCTGTATATCGCCTTAATTTAAATATTGGACAATAACGATCGTAAGTAAGGATCAGTACTTCAAGTAGGCAGAGAAGGCAAGCTAAGAGTTAGCGTCATTCAATTCGTGGAAACCATTACCATCATTTTTGAATCGGTAGTATATAGAAAAAGAGAAAAAATATTTTTCTTACAGTCATCGACTTACGCTCGACCCGGTTACATCGTTCAACCAACATTGTTCTAATTTCTTTTTGTGCGATCCCTTTACCCAAAGTTCTTATTCAAACCGTTCATATTCTTATCTTCTTCTCGCACGCGTGTGCAAACTAAAACCAATAACAAGTTTAATTAACTAAACAGCAGTGTTATGGCCTCTCTGCCATATGTGCCGTCGTGTTAGAGACATAGATCCTGATCCGGGTTCTTCTTCTTCTTAAAGTGGCACTACATTCCGGGGTGGACCTGGGCCTCATTCAACAAGCGTCTCCAGCCAGCTGGATTCCTGGCTAGATGTCTCCAGTTTCGCACGTTAAGTTGGCTGAGGTCCCCTTCCACTTGCGTGCGCCACCTGAGTCTTGGCCTTTCTCCACTGCGCTGTTCCTTGGGAGCGGATTCGAAGAATTTTCGGACCGGAGCATTGGTGTTCATACGCTCTTATGACCCAGCCAGCTCAGTCTTTAGATCTTCACTCTTCTGGTAAGGTCGATGTCGCTGTACAGTCCGTAGAGTTTATTGTTGTATCTCCTCCTCTGCTAATCAAGTTGTGTGTTGTTGGTGTCGTTGTCTGTTTTATAGCGGAGCCTATAAAAGTCCTTAACTACCTCAAAGTTATATCTGTCTAGGATGACGTTCTGCCCGATACGTCGGTGTTGGTTGTCCTGTTTGCTTGACAGCATATTCTTGGTCTTGCCCTTGTTGACCGCTAAACCTATTTTCGCCGCTCCCATCTCAATACTCGCGAAAGCGCCACTGACATCACGTTGCTTTCTTCCGATTATATCAATATCGTCGGCGTATGCGAGTAGTTGCACGGACTTTTGAAGGATAGTGCCTCTTGTGTTTGCTCGTGAGTCTTGCACTATTCCTTTAAGTATGATGTTGAAGAAATCCCATGACAACGTATCGCCTTGTCTAAATCTTTTCTTGACATCACGGACGGTGAGACCTTAACCGACCTTGATGGAGCAGCGTACATTTTTCATCGTCATCCTGCATAGACGGACAAGTTTGGCAATGATGCCAAACTATTCGCTATTGTTAGCTCATTCGTAGGTCATTGTCAGAACATTTGTAGACCTGACAATATTGTCCTTTATTAAAAAGTTGAATTTATCGTTATTTTTGTATTCTGATATCATGACTAATGTACATATGTAATGGAAAACTCACAAAGTTTCTTTCTGAAACTTTCGGCTTTCCTTACTTGGATATGCCTTTATAGGTTATTTCGAAGCAATTGAACAAGTTATCTTTCCGATTCATGAATTTTCCTTTAAATTGACATTCAATCGTTAGTGCATATTTTACTATAAATGCATATTTAGCATATTCTTGCATATTTTTAATAATAAATGCATATTTTTGAAGAAAAAAAATTAACCCAAAATTTAAGAAAAAACAAAACCGTAAAAATGCACACGCACCATTAAACTTCTAACGTCGTTTTATGTAAGGCATTTACATTGAGTTGCGTCGACGGAGATTATATAGAAAACCTAACCATTGAAGAAAGAAAGATGTGTTCTTGGAAATGCACCTATTACGCCAGTTGACGTCGAGCGATTCTTCTCGATATACAAAACTTTTCAAAGACCGAATCGCCAAAGTTTCACCTTTAAAATTTTTATCATTTATAAAATGAGAATTTTGAAAACCTAAATTAAATGTTAAAATAATGGTATTTCGGTTATTTAATTTTTCAAATGAAGATCTTCTAACGTCGTTTAATGTAAGGCATTTACATTGAGTTGCGTCGACGGAGATTATATAGAAAACCTAACCATTGAAGAAAGAAAGATGTGTTCTTGGAAATGCACCTATTACGCCAGTTGACGTCGAGCGATTCTTCTCGATATACAAATCTTTTCAAAGACCGAATCGCCAAAGTTTCACCTTTAAATTTTTTATCATTTATAAAATGAGAATTTTGAAAACTTAAATTAAATGTTAAAATAATGGTATTTCGGTTATTTAATTTTTCAAATGAAGATCTTTATATTTTGTTAACCTGGACACGTTGGTATCAAGGGAAACGAAAACGCAGACTCCGCAGCTGATTCGGCCAAAAGAGCCCCAGTATATACATTTAACACCTTCACTAAACAAGATCTGACTAAACTCGTTTTATCAGCAACGAGGATCAAAATTGAAAATGAATGCAGCTTGTACCACCACCACTATAAGAAAGTTAACCCTTTAAAACACAGCCCTGTATATCCCACTAACAGTCCTAAACACAAAATCTCAAATTTTGTGCGCTTAAGACTTGGGCACACTTCAGCAACACATCAGCATCTTCTTGTGAAAAACAGTCCCCCACTCTGCCCTCCCTGTCACACCGCATAAGACTTAACACACATCTTAGAAAACTGCTTTCTAACAAAACCAATTATAAGCACTATATTTAAAAATAATTCGATTTACGATATACTAAAAAACCCTAACTTTACCAATATTGAGAATATCTCAAAATTTCTAACAAAAACAAACATTAAAAAGTCTCCGCAACTAGGCTCGTTTACTTTAATAATACCATGTAATTTTAATTACCTGTTAATTAATAAATAATAATAATAATTAATTAATATTATTGTTTTTTTAAGTTCTTAAAATAAAAAGAAATTTTTTTAAAAATTAGATAGCATGTTTTTTTTTTGTTTTTCATCAAAAAATGGAAAGTTTAACACGGTCGTACTGTTTAACTGGTCGCTTTAGCCAATGGTCGTTGAATCCGACTTTTCTAAAATAGAAAGATGACTTGTGCAAAAACCAACCACGTGGGGGAAAATTTGTTGTTAAAAGCGACTGGTCGTTATAGGTGGTTTTAAATGCGTAATTAAAGTGCATATTTCCCATTTTTGAGAGCATATTTTGCGTTTTTAAGTGAATGAAAATCCTAGCCCTACTCTTAAATTGCATGAGGAATCAAAAAGTACATCTGCCGCTTAGTGAATCTTACAGGCATCGAGTTTGAAAACTGTCGACTTAAATTTACTGTGAATCTTTAATTTGTAGTAATTGATAATTTCAAAAATGTACATAGTACTTAATATAAGTCATCTCATTTCATGTAAGCAGATATTATTAACTTGTAAAACTATTCCTCAAAAAAAATTTATCCGATTTTTTTTTATCCAAAATCACATACGAAAATAATGTAAACACTGCATATAGGCTCAATTTAGAAAATCTTATATAAAACTAATACTATGTCTAACTAGCTGAAGGCCCTAGCTGCTCAAACTAAATATGTAATTATTATCAATGTAATTTAATTCGTCTTTAATAAACTTATAGTGATAATAATATTTTTCTAAGAGTTGAAAACGTTGAAATACTAAGTCATCTTAAACTTCTTCAACCATGACAAAAACTATTGATCTATAGTAGTGTTAACTTATCGAAATTTGTAAACGAAACGTAAATAAAACGTAAATGTTATATAAAAGGAACTAAAAACATGAACCGATAAGCTTTTATGAAAAAAGATCTCTAATAATTACATATACCGTCCGTTTTATAAGATCATATACGGCAAAACTCGTTTATGAAAACCGGCTTGGAAGTGGAATTTGCATTAGCAGATAAAAAAATACTTCTGCTAAGATGCTTTGAATAAAAAAAATTTAAAGAGTGTTCAATTTTTGTCAGATACGGAAGTATTTTAAAATGAGTGTCGCGTTTGCATCACGTTATGAAGCAGTATTCTTGTGCACGCATCCAAAAGGACTGAAAATGTCATACGGAGCAGCTGCTAAATAGATGAAAAAGTCAAAAGCATTTGTTAGCAAGTGGGTGCACCATTATTCCCAAGTTTAAAATGTGGATGATTTGCCGGATCGTGGGTCTACGCCAAAAACAACAAAAAAGCAGGACAAAATGATTCTACGCGTGTTTGAAAAAAATTCTCTTCTATCGTTACGTGGTGGACAAAGGATTTTACGTAAAAGGGGTCTAAATGTGTGTTGTGATACGATACGAAGACGTTTACTAGCCAATAATGTAAAATTTCGAAGCACAATAAAGAAACCACTACTGTCGAAAAAAACACTTATAAAAACGACTCAGTTGGGCCAAGGACAATTTGGACAGAGATTGGAACAACGTTATTTTTTCGGATGAAGCTTCTTTTTGGGCATGGTCTCCTATCACTCATACCTGGTGTACACAATTCAATAAATTAATCCAGCGGACCGTCAAACACCCGCCAAAGGTGCACGTTTGGAGATGCTTCTCAAAACAAGGATTTGGCAATTTGTTCATGTTTACAAAAAACTTAAACGCACCCAACATGGTCAAAATTTATAAAAAGGCTTTATTACCATCTGCCCAAAGGTGGTTTAAAAGAAGAAATGAGAATTGGTTACTGCAAGAAGATAATGACCCGAAACATCGCAGTCGTTTGTGCAGTGCGTGGAAACAAGAAAATGACGTCGATGTTTTAGATTGGCCATCACAGTCGCCGGATGCAAATCCCATTGAAAATGCTTGGGCATTCATGAAGTTAAAGCTCCAAGGAAAGAAGATCTCGACGGTCAAATTATTATCACGAAAAATACGAGTTTTATGGAGATCTTGGTCTCAAGATTATGCTATAAGATTAGTAGAAAGCATGCCTCGAAGACTCCAAGCAATTATTGATAATGGAGGAGAGTGGAAAACATATTTATTGAAAAGCATTCAAGTAAAAACCAATACAATTGATTTTTTTTTTATTATTATAAGTTCTTCTTTAATTTTTGTCGTGTACGATATTATCAAACATACTGTATCTAAAATCGCAAAATTTTAGTAGTTTTCATAACGATACAAGCCTATAAAATACGATTTATAGTAAATTTTCTGTTGTATGAAATTGGCAACCTTGTAACTAAATATTTCAATTTATTCGTACGCGTTAAGAATATTTATCTTAATTTTTCAAAGTCTCTTCAACTGATTTGTTGTAGTTTAACTAGAGTTCAACAAAAACAAAATAGGAAATTATTCGCAAATTATAGTTCTTTAGTTCATAATAAGCATAACTTTTGCGCCGAATTCACGAGACTTTTACACGACCACTTTATTTTATTGTACATTTTGAATATAACTCCAATATTTTAACACAAAAACAAAAAAACAAAAATACAATGATTTTAGTCACGGATCTAATTTCTGATACCCTTACCAATAATCATGTTGATATATCATAAACGTTTGTATGAGTGTTTGTTTTTCTTCTTGCTATATTTAACTGCGAACGAGTTTTGGTTTTGGTGCTACATACGTATTATTCGTTTTCCTTACAGAACTTCTTTGCAAAAATGGAGTACATCCTGTTTTATTTGAAGAAAACGACTATGGAAGGAAGAATGAAGGAAAGCTGACAGACAGCGCAGCAGTAATGTAATTCATGTCGGAAATATTCTAGAGGGTAATTAAAAAAACACATTAATAACAAAATAATACATATCAAACTATAATATCCCGTTTCAACAATCATTTAATTACAATCGGTAAATAAAAGATTGATATTTTTTTATTCTTAAAATTATGTAATATAGATGACCTTATTTTAATGCTTATTGCTTTTGTTTATATAAGTAATTAATAAATTTGAAAATTATTTACCTCCCCAAAAATTGTTAAAGCCGGAAGGAAAATTACTTAAGATTAAATCCTCAATTAAAAAAATGTTTGTATATCGCCTATAATGCTGTATATCGCCTTAATTTAAATATTGGACAATAACGATCGTAAGTAAGGATCAGTACTTCAAGTAGGCAGAGAAGGCAAGCTAAGAGTTAGCGTCATTCAATTCGTGGAAACCATTACCATCATTTTTGAATCGGTAGTATATAGAAAAAGAGAAAAAATATTTTTCTTACAGTCATCGACTTACGCTCGACCCGGTTACATCGTTCAACCAACATTGTTCTAATTTCTTTTTGTGCGATCCCTTTACCCAAAGTTCTTATTCAAACCGTTCATATTCTTATCTTCTTCTCGCACGCGTGTGCAAACTAAAACCAATAACAAGTTTAATTAACTAAACAGCAGTGTTATGGCCTCTCTGCCATATGTGCCGTCGTGTTAGAGACATAGATCCTGATCCGGGTTCTTCTTCTTCTTAAAGTGGCACTACATTCCGGGGTGGACCTGGGCCTCATTCAACAAGCGTCTCCAGCCAGCTGGATTCCTGGCTAGATGTCTCCAGTTTCGCACGTTAAGTTGGCTGAGGTCCCCTTCCACTTGCGTGCGCCACCTGAGTCTTGGCCTTTCTCCACTGCGCTGTTCCTTGGGAGCGGATTCGAAGAATTTTCGGACCGGAGCATTGGTGTTCATACGCTCTTATGACCCAGCCAGCTCAGTCTTTAGATCTTCACTCTTCTGGTAAGGTCGATGTCGCTGTACAGTCCGTAGAGTTTATTGTTGTATCTCCTCCTCTGCTAATCAAGTTGTGTGTTGTTGGTGTCGTTGTCTGTTTTATAGCGGAGCCTATAAAAGTCCTTAACTACCTCAAAGTTATATCTGTCTAGGATGACGTTCTGCCCGATACGTCGGTGTTGGTTGTCCTGTTTGCTTGACAGCATATTCTTGGTCTTGCCCTTGTTGACCGCTAAACCTATTTTCGCCGCTCCCATCTCAATACTCGCGAAAGCGCCACTGACATCACGTTGCTTTCTTCCGATTATATCAATATCGTCGGCGTATGCGAGTAGTTGCACGGACTTTTGAAGGATAGTGCCTCTTGTGTTTGCTCGTGAGTCTTGCACTATTCCTTTAAGTATGATGTTGAAGAAATCCCATGACAACGTATCGCCTTGTCTAAATCTTTTCTTGACATCACGGACGGTGAGACCTTAACCGACCTTGATGGAGCAGCGTACATTTTTCATCGTCATCCTGCATAGACGGACAAGTTTGGCAATGATGCCAAACTATTCGCTATTGTTAGCTCATTCGTAGGTCATTGTCAGAACATTTGTAGACCTGACAATATTGTCCTTTATTAAAAAGTTGAATTTATCGTTATTTTTGTATTCTGATATCATGACTAATGTACATATGTAATGGAAAACTCACAAAGTTTCTTTCTGAAACTTTCGGCTTTCCTTACTTGGATATGCCTTTATAGGTTATTTCGAAGCAATTGAACAAGTTATCTTTCCGATTCATGAATTTTCCTTTAAATTGACATTCAATCGTTAGTGCATATTTTACTATAAATGCATATTTAGCATATTCTTGCATATTTTTAATAATAAATGCATATTTTTGAAGAAAAAAAATTAACCCAAAATTTAAGAAAAAACAAAACCGTAAAAATGCACACGCACCATTAAACTTCTAACGTCGTTTTATGTAAGGCATTTACATTGAGTTGCGTCGACGGAGATTATATAGAAAACCTAACCATTGAAGAAAGAAAGATGTGTTCTTGGAAATGCACCTATTACGCCAGTTGACGTCGAGCGATTCTTCTCGATATACAAAACTTTTCAAAGACCGAATCGCCAAAGTTTCACCTTTAAAATTTTTATCATTTATAAAATGAGAATTTTGAAAACCTAAATTAAATGTTAAAATAATGGTATTTCGGTTATTTAATTTTTCAAATGAAGATCTTCTAACGTCGTTTAATGTAAGGCATTTACATTGAGTTGCGTCGACGGAGATTATATAGAAAACCTAACCATTGAAGAAAGAAAGATGTGTTCTTGGAAATGCACCTATTACGCCAGTTGACGTCGAGCGATTCTTCTCGATATACAAATCTTTTCAAAGACCGAATCGCCAAAGTTTCACCTTTAAAATTTTTATCATTTATAAAATGAGAATTTTGAAAACATAAATTAAATGTTAAAATAATGGTATTTCGGTTATTTAATTTTTCAAATGAAGATCTTTATATTTTGTTAACCTGGACACGTTGGTATCAAGGGAAACGAAAACGCAGACTCCGCAGCTGATTCGGCCAAAAGAGCCCCAGTATATACATTTAACACCTTCACTAAACAAGATCTGACTAAACTCGTTTTATCAGCAACGAGGATCAAAATTGAAAATGAATGCAGCTTGTACCACCACCACTATAAGAAAGTTAACCCTTTAAAACACAGCCCTGTATATCCCACTAACAGTCCTAAACACAAAATCTCAAATTTTGTGCGCTTAAGACTTGGGCACACTTCAGCAACACATCAGCATCTTCTTGTGAAAAACAGTCCCCCACTCTGCCCTCCCTGTCACACCGCATAAGACTTAACACACATCTTAGAAAACTGCTTTCTAACAAAACCAATTATAAGCACTATATTTAAAAATAATTCGATTTACGATATACTAAAAAACCCTAACTTTACCAATATTGAGAATATCTCAAAATTTCTAACAAAAACAAACATTAAAAAGTCTCCGCAACTAGGCTCGTTTACTTTAATAATACCATGTAATTTTAATTACCTGTTAATTAATAAATAATAATAATAATTAATTAATATTATTGTTTTTTTAAGTTCTTAAAATAAAAAGAAATTTTTTTAAAAATTAGATAGCATGTTTTTTTTTTGTTTTTCATCAAAAAATGGAAAGTTTAACACGGTCGTACTGTTTAACTGGTCGCTTTAGCCAATGGTCGTTGAATCCGACTTTTCTAAAATAGAAAGATGACTTGTGCAAAAACCAACCACGTGGGGGAAAATTTGTTGTTAAAAGCGACTGGTCGTTATAGGTGGTTTTAAATGCGTAATTAAAGTGCATATTTCCCATTTTTGAGAGCATATTTTGCGTTTTTAAGTGAATGAAAATCCTAGCCCTACTCTTAAATTGCATGAGGAATCAAAAAGTACATCTGCCGCTTAGTGAATCTTACAGGCATCGAGTTTGAAAACTGTCGACTTAAATTTACTGTGAATCTTTAATTTGTAGTAATTGATAATTTCAAAAATGTACATAGTACTTAATATAAGTCATCTCATTTCATGTAAGCAGATATTATTAACTTGTAAAACTATTCCTCAAAAAAAATTTATCCGATTTTTTTTTATCCAAAATCACATACGAAAATAATGTAAACACTGCATATAGGCTCAATTTAGAAAATCTTATATAAAACTAATACTATGTCTAACTAGCTGAAGGCCCTAGCTGCTCAAACTAAATATGTAATTATTATCAATGTAATTTAATTCGTCTTTAATAAACTTATAGTGATAATAATATTTTTCTAAGAGTTGAAAACGTTGAAATACTAAGTCATCTTAAACTTCTTCAACCATGACAAAAACTATTGATCTATAGTAGTGTTAACTTATCGAAATTTGTAAACGAAACGTAAATAAAACGTAAATGTTATATAAAAGGAACTAAAAACATGAACCGATAAGCTTTTATGAAAAAAGATCTCTAATAATTACATATACCGTCCGTTTTATAAGATCATATACGGCAAAACTCGTTTATGAAAACCGGCTTGGAAGTGGAATTTGCATTAGCAGATAAAAAAATACTTCTGCTAAGATGCTTTGAATAAAAAAAATTTAAAGAGTGTTCAATTTTTGTCAGATACGGAAGTATTTTAAAATGAGTGTCGCGTTTGCATCACGTTATGAAGCAGTATTCTTGTGCACGCATCCAAAAGGACTGAAAATGTCATACGGAGCAGCTGCTAAATAGATGAAAAAGTCAAAAGCATTTGTTAGCAAGTGGGTGCACCATTATTCCCAAGTTTAAAATGTGGATGATTTGCCGGATCGTGGGTCTACGCCAAAAACAACAAAAAAGCAGGACAAAATGATTCTACGCGTGTTTGAAAAAAATTCTCTTCTATCGTTACGTGGTGGACAAAGGATTTTACGTAAAAGGGGTCTAAATGTGTGTTGTGATACGATACGAAGACGTTTACTAGCCAATAATGTAAAATTTCGAAGCACAATAAAGAAACCACTACTGTCGAAAAAAACACGTAGAAAAACGACTCAGTTGGGCCAAGGACAATTTGGACAGAGATTGGAACAACGAACGAGTTTTGGTTTTGGTGCTACATACGTATTATTCGTTTTCCTTACAGAACTTCTTTGCAAAAATGGAGTACATCCTGTTTTATTTGAAGAAAACGACTATGGAAGGAAGAATGAAGGAAAGCTGACAGACAGCGCAGCAGTAATGTAATTCATGTCGGAAATATTCTAGAGGGTAATTAAAAAAACACATTAATAACAAAATAATACATATCAAACTATAATATCCCGTTTCAAGAATCATTTAATTACAATCGGTAAATAAAAGATTGATATTTTTTTATTCTTAAAATTATGTAATATAGATGACCTTATTTTAATGCTTATTGCTTTTGTTTATATAAGTAATTAATAAATTTGAAAATTATTTACCTCCCCAAAAATTGTTAAAGCCGGAAGGAAAATTACTTAAGATTAAATCCTCAATTAAAAAAATGTTTGTATATCGCCTATAATGCTGTATATCGCCTTAATTTAAATATTGGACAATAACGATCGTAAGTAAGGATCAGTACTTCAAGTAGGCAGAGAAGGCAAGCTAAGAGTTAGCGTCATTCAATTCGTGGAAACCATTACCATCATTTTTGAATCGGTAGTATATAGAAAAAGAGAAAAAATATTTTTCTTACAGTCATCGACTTACGCTCGACCCGGTTACATCGTTCAACCAACATTGTTCTAATTTCTTTTTGTGCGATCCCTTTACCCAAAGTTCTTATTCAAACCGTTCATATTCTTATCTTCTTCTCGCACGCGTGTGCAAACTAAAACCAATAACAAGTTTAATTAACTAAACAGCAGTGTTATGGCCTCTCTGCCATATGTGCCGTCGTGTTAGAGACATAGATCCTGATCCGGGTTCTTCTTCTTCTTCAAGTGGCACTACATTCCGGGGTGGACCTGGGCCTCATTCAACAAGCGTCTCCAGCCAGCTGGATTCCTGGCTAGATGTCTCCAGTTTCGCACGTTAAGTTGGCTGAGGTCCCCTTCCACTTGCGTGCGCCACCTGAGTCTTGGCCTTTCTCCACTGCGCTGTTCCTTGGGAGCGGATTCGAAGAATTTTCGGACCGGAGCATTGGTGTTCATACGCTCTTATGACCCAGCCAGCTCAGTCTTTAGATCTTCACTCTTCTGGTAAGGTCGATGTCGCTGTACAGTCCGTAGAGTTTATTGTTGTATCTCCTCCTCTGCTAATCAAGTTGTGTGTTGTTGGTGTCGTTGTCTGTTTTATAGCGGAGCCTATAAAAGTCCTTAACTACCTCAAAGTTATATCTGTCTAGGATGACGTTCTGCCCGATACGTCGGTGTTGGTTGTCCTGTTTGCTTGACAGCATATTCTTGGTCTTGCCCTTGTTGACCGCTAAACCTATTTTCGCCGCTCCCATCTCAATACTCGCGAAAGCGCCACTGACATCACGTTGCTTTCTTCCGATTATATCAATATCGTCGGCGTATGCGAGTAGTTGCACGGACTTTTGAAGGATAGTGCCTCTTGTGTTTGCTCGTGAGTCTTGCACTATTCCTTTAAGTATGATGTTGAAGAAATCCCATGACAACGTATCGCCTTGTCTAAATCTTTTCTTGACATCACGGACGGTGAGACCTTAACCGACCTTGATGGAGCAGCGTACATTTTCCATCGTCATCCTGCATAGACGGACAAGTTTGGCAATGATGCCAAACTATTCGCTATTGTTAGCTCATTCGTAGGTCATTGTCAGAACATTTGTAGACCTGACAATATTGTCCTTTATTAAAAAGTTGAATTTATCGTTATTTTTGTATTCTGATATCATGACTAATGTACATATGTAATGGAAAACTCACAAAGTTTCTTTCTGAAACTTTCGGCTTTCCTTACTTGGATATGCCTTTATAGGTTATTTCGAAGCAATTGAACAAGTTATCTTTCCGATTCATGAATTTTCCTTTAAATTGACATTCAATCGTTAGTGCATATTTTACTATAAATGCATATTTAGCATATTCTTGCATATTTTTAATAATAAATGCATATTTTTGAAGAAAAAAAATTAACCCAAAATTTAAGAAAAAACAAAACCGTAAAAATGCACACGCACCATTAAACTTCTAACGTCGTTTTATGTAAGGCATTTACATTGAGTTGCGTCGACGGAGATTATATAGAAAACCTAACCATTGAAGAAAGAAAGATGTGTTCTTGGAAATGCACCTATTACGCCAGTTGACGTCGAGCGATTCTTCTCGATATACAAAACTTTTCAAAGACCGAATCGCCAAAGTTTCACCTTTAAAATTTTTATCATTTATAAAATGAGAATTTTGAAAACCTAAATTAAATGTTAAAATAATGGTATTTCGGTTATTTAATTTTTCAAATGAAGATCTTCTAACGTCGTTTAATGTAAGGCATTTACATTGAGTTGCGTCGACGGAGATTATATAGAAAACCTAACCATTGAAGAAAGAAAGATGTGTTCTTGGAAATGCACCTATTACGCCAGTTGACGTCGAGCGATTCTTCTCGATATACAAATCTTTTCAAAGACCGAATCGCCAAAGTTTCACCTTTAAATTTTTTATCATTTATAAAATGAGAATTTTGAAAACTTAAATTAAATGTTAAAATAATGGTATTTCGGTTATTTAATTTTTCAAATGAAGATCTTTATATTTTGTTAACCTGGACACGTTGGTATCAAGGGAAACGAAAACGCAGACTCCGCAGCTGATTCGGCCAAAAGAGCCCCAGTATATACATTTAACACCTTCACTAAACAAGATCTGACTAAACTCGTTTTATCAGCAACGAGGATCAAAATTGAAAATGAATGCAGCTTGTACCACCACCACTATAAGAAAGTTAACCCTTTAAAACACAGCCCTGTATATCCCACTAACAGTCCTAAACACAAAATCTCAAATTTTGTGCGCTTAAGACTTGGGCACACTTCAGCAACACATCAGCATCTTCTTGTGAAAAACAGTCCCCCACTCTGCCCTCCCTGTCACACCGCATAAGACTTAACACACATCTTAGAAAACTGCTTTCTAACAAAACCAATTATAAGCACTATATTTAAAAATAATTCGATTTACGATATACTAAAAAACCCTAACTTTACCAATATTGAGAATATCTCAAAATTTCTAACAAAAACAAACATTAAAAAGTCTCCGCAACTAGGCTCGTTTACTTTAATAATACCATGTAATTTTAATTACCTGTTAATTAATAAATAATAATAATAATTAATTAATATTATTGTTTTTTTAAGTTCTTAGAATAAAAAGAAATTTTTTTTAAAAATTAGATAGCATGTTTTTTTTTTGTTTTTCATCAAAAAATGGAAAGTTTAACACGGTCGTACTGTTTAACTGGTCGCTTTAGCCAATGGTCGTTGAATCCGACTTTTCTAAAATAGAAAGATGACTTGTGCAAAAACCAACCACGTGGGGGAAAATTTGTTGTTAAAAGTGGTCGTTATAAACCACGTTGTTATAGGTGGTTTTAAATGCGTAATTAAAGTGCATATTTCCCATTTTTGAGAGCATATTTTGCGTTTTTAAGTGAATGAAAATCCTAGCCCTACTCTTAAATTGCATGAGTAATCAAAAAGTACATATGCCGCTTAGTGAATCTTACAGACATCGAGTTTGAAAACTGTCGACTTAAATTTACTGTGAATCTTTAATTTGTAGTAATTGATAATTTCAAAAATGTACATAGTACTTAATATAAGTCATCTCATTTCATGTAAGCAGATATTATTAACTTGTAAAACTATTCCTCAAAAAAAATTTATCCGATTTTTTTTTTATCCAAAATCACATACAAAAATAATGTAAACACTGCATATAGGCTCAATTTCGAAAACCTTATACGAGGGCGGGTCAATAAGTCCGTGACTTTTTGAATTTCTGACCTCTTTACTGAAACAGCAACACTGCTCCTGTCAACAGGCATCTGTCAGTTGACTCCTGTCAAAATTTAAACTTGCTGCGTCAGTTAGTTTGTGTTTGACAGCTATTTTTATCAGACTACTCACTAATTTGAGCAGAAAATGGAAAAAGTGAATTTCGTGTGCTTATTAAGCATTATTTCTTGCGAAAAAAAACCATTACCGAGACCAAGGCTAAGCTTGATAAATACTATGGGGACTCTGCACCATCGATTTCAATGGTAAAAAAGTGGTTTACTGAATTTCGTTGTGGCCGTACAAGCACTGAAGATGCCGAACGTCCTGGACGCCCAGTTGAGGTCTCTACACCCGAAACAATCGAAAAAATTCACGATATGGTGTTGGCCGACCGAAGATTGAAAGTGCGAGAGATTGTGGAAGCCGTAGGGATCTCGCATGGCTCAGTGGTTTCAATTTTGAATGATCACTTGGGCATGAGAAAGCTTTCCGCAAGATGGGTGCCGCGTTTGCTCACAGTCGACCACAAACACATGTGCAGTTGCCATGGCAAAAATCCATGAATTGGGCTATGAATTGCTCCCTCATCCACCCTATTCTCCAGATTTGGCTCCGAGCGACTACTTCTTGTTCCCAAACCTGAAGAAATGGCTTGGTGGAAAAAGATTTGACTCCAATGATGAAGTCATCTCGCAAACAAAGGCCTATTTTGAGGACCTCGACAAATCATTTTTTTTGGAAGGGATAAAAAAATTGGAGAAGCGTTGGACAAAGTGTATAGAGCTCAAGGGAGACTACGTTGAAAAATAAAATTATTTTTTTATCAAAAAATCTGTGTTTTAATCCAAAAGTCACGGACTTATTGACCCGCCCTCATAAGCGAAGAAAACGACAATTTATTTTCGTTGCTATATACGACAATGTGATATACGGCGTTAGAATGGTGTATAATATAGGTGACTGGTCGTTATAAGCAACTTCCACTGTTTATAACAAATCACAGAATGAAGTTTAAATAACGATACAAATCTATAAACAACGATTTAAAGAAGTTGATAGCTTGGTGGCATGATATGTTTTAATTTATTCGCTCGTGCTTAAGATATTTATTCTAATTTTTTAAAAAGTGCCTTGAAGGGTAACTTAAACAAACGAGAAAATTATTCAGAATAAATGTTCTAAATTTTTCAGTTCATTAAAAGTATAATTTTGTGCTGAATTCAGAAACTTTTGCACTACTATTGTACATTTGAATATAACTCCAATGTTTTTTACCCAAACAATTATTTAAGTCACGGATCTAATTTCTGAAACCCTTACCAATAATAATGATATATAATATTTTTTTATTTTTTTTATAAATATATTTTGCTTCTTATTTAACTGCGGTTTAGTTTCGAACGTTTTATTTACATATTATTTGTTTTCTTTACAGAACTGCTTTGCATAAATGGAGTACCTTCTGATGATGTCGAGTTATAAGTTGAAAACTGAAAGCTGAAAGTACGAGTACTAGCATATGACGACTAACGTACCAGTCGTACAGAATCTGAATATCTGCATTGCAATTATTCTGAACCCACTAATCCAACTCCAGACACGTAGAGTTATTGTGCAGTACCTAAAATTACCCAAAAGCTGTAAAGAAATTGCTACTTTAAGTGATAGTCTGTTGTGGTGCGTCCGACTTCTACATACGCATCGCAGTGTTGACTTATAAAAATGATGGATGAAGGAAACAGCGTTAATGTAATTTTAAAAGGTAATAAACAAATAGATTTGTAATAATAATAAAACCCGTTCAACTATAATACTCTTGTTGAGATAATCATTTGATTACAATTAGTTACTAAATTATTATACATATATATTTATAATTCTAATAATTATGGTATGCATAGATGGCCTCATTTCAAATGTTAATTGCATTGTTTTGAAAATTTAAATGTATGCAACTTTCCAATAAACTGACATTAATTCCTCTGTTACTGGGTGCCAGAACACGGCGGTATAGATCAAAATAAACAAGCGGATGAGTTTGCAAAATGAGGAGGGCTACTCGATAATAGTGAGGTTGCTAACATCAAACCACCCCCTTCACAGTAAGGGGCATTATCAAGGAAAAAACAATAAAGACTGCCAATATAAGATGATCTAATCTTGACGGACATAGAGTATCCAAGGCTCTATGGCCACTTCTTGACGACGAAAGATCTAAGGAGTTAATTTAACTGAACAGGGACAAGCTTAAGACATTAATAGGAATCCTGACAGGACACTGTCTCCTGCTGAAACACGCAAAGAGACTCAAATTGTCCGATACGGACATTTGTTGATTCTGCGGCGACCTGCAAGCGGTTGAGCGGTTGAGGACATATTACACATACTGTGTGAATGTGAGGAAATATCGCGTAGCCGAAGGAATTTTTAGGAAAATACTTTTTTGAAAACTAAGAGGAAATAGTCGGCGCGGTTTTCAAAAGCCTTTTTGGTTTTTATAAAGAAATTGGGTGTTTTACCAGGGAGATTGTTTCGGTTTTTGCCCTTTGAAGTTAAATTCAACTGGTCCCGTTTTGGTGCCTAGTGATGTGTTTTATGACACACCCTGTATAACCGAACCTAACCTAACCTAACCTGTGTCCTCTGTTCAAACAATTTCAATGTTGCCAATCACAAATGTTCTATAACGTCTTGGTTTGAATATTGGACGATGATAATAGATTTCAGTAAGGGATGATACTTCAAGAAAGCAAGTTAAGAGTATATACTATAGTTAAGTTCATAAATGGAAGATAAAAATCTCATATAATTTTGTGAAAACCATAAGCATAGTATTTGAATCTAATATTTAGAAAAAGAAACGAAATATCTTCCTGAAAGTTGAGAAGTTTTGCATACTAAGACATCGCAGACTTCTTCAATTATTACCATAATTTTTGAATCTCTAGTTTTTAGAAAAAGAGAAGAAATATTTTCCTGAAAGTTGAAAAGGGTTATATACTAAGTCATCTTAGTCTTCTTCAACCATGACATAAAATACTAAACAAGTAGTAAGATTATAGTTACAATACAACTATTATTGTTTTCAATAGCCCAAATGATTAGGGTATTCACTTAATTTGTTCTGCCTGGGATCTAATCAGCCAAAAAATCGGGAATTTCGTTCAGAAATGTGAACCTATGTAGCTTTAAATTGTATGTTTGCGCCAATGATAAAATAAGTATAAAATGATTTTTGAGAAACGATTGTAGAATGGTAATTGTAGAGGCTTAGTTCTTCTGAGGTTTTTACACATTACTTTCTATACATTTTAAAAAGGAAAGTGCAATTAATATGGAAACGTATATTTACATAACTTTTAATAAATGATGAAAGTAATTACCGTATGATTTTCCATGACAAAATCAAATGGCTGTATTTTTTGTCTGATTTTTATTTATCTTTAGCTTTTGTAAAAGTGGATATAAATTTATTTTCCCTCATGGATAGAAACTAACTTTTGTTTGTTTTTTTTGTTTTTAGTAATGTTTCGATAGAAAATGATGTGCTTTGGACATAAAAATTAATGGTGAGTAAATTGTTTAATGTTTCATATTTATAACTTTTTTTGGAGCAGTCTATGTTCTTTATTGTTATTCAGTTGTAACTAAGTATCCTCTTTTATTAAAAAGTTTAATTCAGCGTTACTTTTCTACCCTGATTTTCTATAGAATGTACGTTTGTGACGGTAAATTCATAAAGTTTCTTTCTGACACTTTCGGGGTTTCTTAGTAATCATTCCCATTATAACCAGCACCAAGACTTGAATTGAATGAGGAATCAAAATAATACAACGTCTGTTCTTAATGCATCTTACTGACATCGAGTATAAAAAGATACATAGTTTCAAAAAGTATATAGTACTTGTGTTTCATGTGTTTTTCGGTATGTTATGTAAAAGCATATGGGAGCTGAAGGAACTAAAAACATTATTCCTTTTTCTTTAAACTGTTTAAGCTTTTATGATAAACTATATCTTATATTTATGTATATAAAGATTCAAATTTATGCTTTATAATTATATTTTATCAACCCTTCTGTTCTTTTAGAAAAAAATTGCACTTATTACATTTCGGGTCACAAAATGACGCACATTTATTTTTGAACAAATTTGATGAAAAAAAGTAAAAATACAATGTAACAAAATAAAATACATGTAAATTCAGAATTGATGGGATATGTTCTTCACAATAAGTGGTAGTAATGACTGTGCTATGACGATGTGTTGGACATACTGGCTTATTACAGACACTGCATGTAGTAAACGTTTTATTTTCATGTTTTTGAGGACAAAACTTGCAGCGTTTGCGATTGGAAGCTTTGAATTTTTTAGCAAATGTAGGTGATGATGACGATGATATTGATTCTTCATTTCGAATATTACGAACGATGGCAGCAGAAGCTTCGGCTGTAGAAAGACGGTTTCGTCGAACAATACACGCCTGAACTAAATTTTCGCCTTAATCTTGTAAGAATAAACGACGTTTATATAGTTTTTTGTTATTCTAATTTGGGTGATTTTAGGTCCACAATATAATATGAAGGCGTTTAGCGCGGAAATGTCAATAAAACTTGAAAACAAAGGTTCCGGCCAACGGTTAGTTTGTCGTTTGCATGAATATGTGCGAACCATTTGATCTATCGTGTCAACACCGCCCTTAGTTGAGTTGTAAAATTCAGTTATCTCTGGAATCTTCTTCGGATGTGCCTCTAGACTTTAACAATAATGATGCATAGTACTTAGCAACGTGACTAATTTGTACTAAGTATGCATCCAACTCGATTTCATTGATGTTTCCGAAATTTTCGATCACGCTGTTTCCTTGCATATTACTGAAACGGATAACATCTTTCTTCATAGCCTGAGTCATATACAACTCGAAAGTATCTTTTATTCCGTAAATGCGGTGAACAGCAAAAGATGTTACACTCGTGCGTCTGTGGATAATCTGTTCAGTTGTCCCACTAAAAAGCCGATATCCGGGAGGTGTTGTTACCCACTTTACATCACGATCTTTAATAAAATGTTCAGTCAGATTCCCAGATATTTATTCTATATCGTTATAATCACTCCTAATATCATCGTCTGAAACATCCTCGTCCTCCACTTCTGGTTCGTAGTCCTTATTACCACCATCTCCAACATTCCGTTCTCTGTTTTTTCAGCCATATTTTATACACTAATATTTCTGTGACAGGAAAACACAACTACTAATATTTCGAAAAAACCTATTTCGACAAAAACAAACAATACTATGACAAACAAATGTATTTCAAATGGGGAAAACACGAGCAAAAGCCTGCTATACAATCCGACCCCAAAAAGTGTGGCGATTTTTTTCATATGTAGAAAGTACTCGTAGACAATTTTTTCTTTGTGCATTTTTCTCCTGTTAACTATTTATGAATTTCTGCACTACTACATGTTGTTCGTTGTGCAGTAAAAAACGTAGTTCTCGGTACTCAAACTCAGTTGACGTTTCGCGTTTGTTAAGGCTTTTTCCGTCTTTCTCGCTTATGGTTGCTTTTCTTCGTTCTGTTATACTGTTGCCTTGGTTTCAATTTTTCTTGAGTAAAGGTTTCTTTTATTTCTGTTGTTTGTGGGCGTTAACTTTCGCCTACCTCCGAACTCGCAACCTGTTTCGTTTTTTTACACTCATGTAATAAAGTTAAATACGGATGGCCCTACTGTTTAGCGCCCAAATGTAAAGATTCAAATGCCGATAATTCCAATTTCAGCTTAAAAAGTATATATTGTTAAACAAGTTATGATTGATAGTATTGCTTATTTAGAAAAATGGTTGAAATGACGATTTAGAAAACAACTTGACTGAGACGACTCACAATAACGGCTGAAACAACTTCCTAACACAAGAGTTAACCACTACTTTTATTTCAAAGAGCCTGCTTCGCTTAACTTTAAACTTTCAAAACTCTGGTTGTTTATCTCTTAATCACATAGTTACTTTTACATGTACAATGGAAGTTGCTTATAACGACGCGACGGTGAATGGACCGATCAATCGCGGTCGTTATATCCGAATGCAGAAAATATATATATATAAACAATATACCAATATGCAACTGCAAACCATAAAATAAAATAAAAATACCAACCTTTTTATTTACGCGTTAACCACAATTAAAAGCACTAAAACTAAAAGCCACTATCCGGGAGAAACATCAAATAAACCCCAATATTATTCAACAGATACCCGTCTGCAGAATGTAGAACGATCGTCGCATCGGCAACGCTACTTAATGCAAAAAACATACCAAAAATTTACAAGAAATATTCAGATACATGTGCGTACATACTCGTAAATGTGTATGTAATTTGTGTTTTCTTTTATTTTCCCTTATTACGTCGTTATAAGCGAAGAAAACGACAATTTATTTTCGTTGCTATATACGACAATGTGATATACGGCGTTAGAATGGTGTATAATATAGGCGACTGGTCGTTATAAGCGACGACGTTATAAGCAACTTCCACTGTATATAACAAAGCACAGAATGAAGTTTAAATAACGATACAAACCTATAAACAACGATTTAAAGAAGTTGATAACTTGGTGGCATGATATGTTTTAATTTATTCGCTCGTGTTTAAGATATTTATACTAATTTGTTAAAAAGTGCCTTCAACTGATTTGTTGAAGTTTACATGAAGGGTAACTTAAACAAACGAGAAAATGTTCTAAATTTTTCAGTTCATTAAAAGTATAATTTTGTGCTGAATTCACGAAACTTTTGCACTACTATTGTACATTTGAAAATAACTCCAATGTTTTTTACCCAAACAATTATTTAAGTCACGGATCTAATTTCTGAAACCCTTACCAATAATAATGATATATAATATACATTTTTTTATAAATATATTTTGCTTCTTATTTAACTGCGGTTTAGTTTCGAACGTTTTATTTACATATTATTTGTTTTCTTTACAGAACTGCTTTGCATAAATGGAGTACCTTCTGATGATGTCGAGTTATAAGTTGAAAACTGAAAGCTGAAAGTACTAGCATATGACGGCTAACGTACCAGTCGTACAGAATCTGAATATCTGCATTGCAATTATTCTGAACCCACTAATCCAACTCCAGACACATAGAGTTATTGTGCAGTACCTATAATTACCCAAAAGCTGTAAAGAAATTGCTACTTTAAGTGATAGTCTGTTGTGGTGCGTCCGACTTCTACATACGCATCGCAGTGTTGACTTATAAAAATGATGGATGAAGGAAACAGCGTTAATGTAATTTTAAAAGGTAATAAACAAATAGATTTGTAATAATAATAAAACCCGTTCGACTATAATACTCTTGTTGAGATAATCATTTGATTACAATTAGTTAATAAATTATTATACATATATATTTATAATTCTAATAATTATGGAATGCATAGATGGCCTCATTTCAAATGTTAATTGCTTTGTTTTGAATAGAAATTAAGAAAATTTAAATGTATGCAACTTTCCAATTTGTGGTTTATAAAAATTGTTAAAGCGGGAAGGAAAATAAACTGACATTAAGTCCTCTGTTACTGGGTGCCAGAACACGGCGGTATAGATCAAAATAAACAAGCGGATGAGTTTGCAAAATGAGGAGGGCTACTCGATAATAGTGAGGTTGCTAACATCAAACCACCCCCTTCACAGTAAGGGGCGTTATCAAGGAAAAAACAATAAAGACTGCTAATATAAGGTGATCTAATCTTGATGGACATAGAGTATCCAAGGCTCTATGGCCACTTCTTGACGGCGAAAGATCTAAGGAGTTAATTTAACTGAACAGGGACAAGCTTAAGACATTAATAGGAATCCTGACAGGACACTGTCTCCTGCTGAAACACGCAAAGAGACTCAAATTGTCCGATACGGACATTTGTTGATTCTGCGGCGACCTGCAAGCGGTTGAGCGGTTGAGGACATATTACACATACTGTGTGAATGTGAGGAAATATCGCGTAGCCAAAGGAAATTTTTAGGAAAATACTTTTTTGAAAACTAAGAGGAAATAGTCGGCGCGGTTTTCAAAAGCCGTTTTGGTTTTTATAAAGAAATTGGGTGTTTTACCAGGGAGATTATTTCGGTTTTTGCCCTTTGAAGTTAAATTCAACTGGTCCCGTTTTGGTGCCTAGTGATGTGTTTTATGACACACCCTGTATAACCGAACCTAACCTAACCTAACCTGTCCTCTGTTCAAACAATTTCAATGTTGCCAATCACAAATGTTCTATAACGTCTTGGTTTGAATATTGGACGATGATAATAGATTTCAGTAAGGGATGATACTTCAAGAAAGCAAGTTAAGAGTATATACTATAGTTAAGTTCATAAATGGAAGATAAAAATCTCATATAATTTAGTGAAAACCATAAGCATAGTATTTGAATCTAATATTTGGAAAAAGAAACGAAATATCTTCCTGAAAGTCATCGCAGACTTCTTCAATTATTACCATAATTTTTGAATCTCTAGTTTTTAGAAAAAGAGAAGAAATATTTTCCTGAAAGTTGAAAAGGGTTATATACTAAGTCATCTTAGTCTTCTTCAACCATGACATAAAATACTTAACTAGTAGTAACATTATAGTTACAATACAACTATGATTGTTTTCAATAGCCCAAATGATTAGGGTATTCACTTAATTTGTTCTGCCTGGGATCTAATCAGCCAAAAAATCGGGAATGTCGTTCAGAAATGTGAACCTATGTAGCTTTAAATTGTATGTTTGCGCCAATGATAAAATAAGTATAAAATGATTTTTGAGAAACGATTGTGGAATGGTAATTGTAGAGGCTTAGTTCTTCTGAGGTTTTTACACATTACTTTCTATACATTTTAAAAAGGAAAGTGCAATTAATATGGAAACGTATATTTACATAACTTTTAATAAATGATGAAAGTAATTACCGTATGATTTTCCATGACAAAATCAAATGGCTGTATTTTTTGTCTGATTTTTATTTATCTTTAGCTTTTGTAAAAGTGGATATAAATTTATTTTCCCTCATGGATAGAAACTAACTTTTGTTTGTTTTTTTTTGTTTTTAGTAATGTTTCGATAGAAAATGATGTGCTTTGGACATAAAAATTAATGGTGAGTAAATTGTTTAATGTTTCATATTTATAACTTATTTTTTGGAGCAGTCTATGTTCTTTATTGTTATTCAGTTGTAACTAAGTATCCTCTTTTATTAAAAAGTTTAATTCAGCGTTACTTTTCTACCCTGAATTTCTATAGAATGTACGTTTGTGACGGTAAATTCATAAAGTTTCTTTCTGACACTTTCGGGGTTTCTCTAGCCTCTAGACTTTAACAAAAATGATGCATAGTACTTAGCAACGTGACTAATTTGTACTGTTTCGGTATATACTGTACAACTATAAAGTGTAACATATGTTTGTGTGACTGTGCTTATTGCATACCGATAGGCAACACAAGACCCAAGTATGCATCCAACTCGATTTCATCGATGTTTCCGAAATTTTCGATCACGCTGTTTCCTTGCATATTACTGAAACGGATAACATCTTTCTTCATAGCCTGAGTCATATACAACTCGAAAGTATCTTTTATTCCGTAAATGCGGTGAACAGCAAAAGATTGTACACTCGTGCGTCTGTGGATAATCTGTTCAGTTGTCCCACTAAAAAGCCGATATCCGGGAGGTGTTGTTAACCACTTTACATCACGATCTTTACTAAAATGTTCAGTCAGATTCCCAGATATTTATTCTATATCGTTATTATCACTCCTAATATCATCGTCTGAAACATCCTCGTCCTCCACTTCTGGTTCGTAGTCCTTATCTTTTCTGTTTTCTTCAGCCATATTTTATACACTAATATTTCTGTGACAGGAAAACACAACTACTAATAACCTATTTCGACAAAAACAAACAATGCAATGACAAACAAATGTATTTCAAATGGGGAAAACACGAGCAAAAGCCTGCTTATACAATCCGACCCCAAAAAGTGTGGCGATTTTTTTTATATGTAGAAAGTACTCGTAGACAATTTTTTCTTTGTGCATTTTTCTCCTGTTAACTACTTATGAATTTCTGCACTACTACATGTAGTTCGTTGTGCAGTAAATAACTTAGTTCTCGATACTCAAACTCAGTTGACGTTTCGCGTTTGTTAAGGCTTTTTCCGTCTTTCTCGCTTATCGTTGCTTTTCTTCGTTCTGTTATACTGTTGCCTTGGTTTCAATTTTTCTTGAGTAAAGGTTTCTTTTATTTCTGTTGTTTGTGGGCGTTAACTTTCGCCTACCTCCGAACTCGCAACCTGTTTCGTTTTTTTACACTCATGTAATAAAGTTAAATACGGATGGCCCTACTGTTTAGCGTCCAAATGTAAAGATTCAAATGCCGATAATTCCAATTTCAGCTTAAAAAGTATATATTGTTAAACAAGTTATGATTGATAGTATTGCTTATTTAGAAAAATGGTTGAAATGACGATTTAGAAAACAACTTGGCTGAGACGACTCACAATAACGGCTGAAACAACTTCCTAACACAAGAGTTAACCACTACTTTTATTTCAAAGAGCCTGCTTCGCTTAACTTTAAACTTTCAAAACTCTGGTTGTTTATCTCTTAATCACATAGTTACTTTTACATGTACAATGGAAGTTGCTTATTACGACGCGACGGTGAATGGACCGATCAATCGCGGTCGTTATATCCGAATGCAGAAAATATATATATATAAACAATATACCAATATGCAACTG
This sequence comes from Volucella inflata, assembly GCA_928272305.1. Classification (NCBI taxonomy): domain Eukaryota; kingdom Metazoa; phylum Arthropoda; class Insecta; order Diptera; family Syrphidae; genus Volucella; species Volucella inflata. The sequence goes on from OV743716.1 coordinate 63,563,147, forward strand.
CAAACCATAAAATAAAATAAAAATACCAACCTTTTTAGTAATCATTCCCATTATAACCAGCACCAAGTCTTGAATTGAATGAGGAATCAAAATAATACAACGTCTGTTCTTAATGCATCTTAATGACATCGAGCTTGAAAAGATACATAGTTTCAAAAAGTATATAGTACTTGTGTTTCATGTGTTTTTCGGTATGTTATGTAAAAGCATATGGGAGCTGAAGGAACTAAAAACATTATTCCTTTTTCTTTAAACTGTTTAAGCTTTTATGATAAACTATATATTATATTTATGTATATAAAGATTCAAATTTATGCTTTATAATTATATTTTATCAACCATTCTGTTCTTTTAAAAAAAAATTGCACTTATTACATTTCGGGTCACAAAATGACGCACATTTATTTTTGAACAAATTTGATGAAAAAAAGTAAAAATACAATGTAACAAAATAAAATACATGTAAATTCAGAATTGATGGGATATGTTCTTCACAATAAGTGGTAGTAATGACTGTGCTATGACGATGTGTTGGACATACTGGCTTATTACAGACACTGCATGTAGTAAAAGTTTTATTTTCATGTTTTTGAGGACAAAACTTGCAGCGTTTGCGATTGGAAGCTTTGAATTTTTTAGCAGATGTAGGTGATGATGACGATGATATTGATTCTTCATTTCGAATATTACGAACGATGGCAGCAGAAGCTTCGGCTGTAGAAAGACGGTTTCGTCGAACAATACACGCCTGAACTAAATTGTCGCCTTACTCTTGTAAGAACAAACGACGTTTATATAGTTTTTTGTTATTCTAATTTGGGTGATTTTAGGTGCACAATATAATATGAAGGCGTTTAGCGCGGAAATGTCAATAAAACTTGAAAACAAAGGTTCCGGCCAACGGTTAGTTTGTCGTTTGCATGAATATGTGCGAACCATTTGATCTATCATGTCAACACCACCCTTAGTTGAGTTGTAAAATTCAGTTATCTCTGGAATCTTCTTCGGATGTGCCTCTAGACTTTAACAAAAATGATGCATAGTACTTAGCAACGTGACTAATTTGTACTGTTTCGGTATATACTGTACAACTATAAAGTGTAACATATGTTTGTGTGACTGTGCTTATTGCATACCGATAGGCAACACAAGACCCAAGTATGCATCCAACTCGATTTCATCGATGTTTCCGAAATTTTCGATCACGCTGTTTCCTTGCATATTACTGAAACGGATAACATCTTTCTTCATAGCCTGAGTCATATACAACTCGAAAGTATCTTTTATTCCGTAAATGCGGTGAACAGCAAAAGATTGTACACTCGTGCGTCTGTGGATAATCTGTTCAGTTGTCCCACTAAAAAGCCGATATCCGGGAGGTGTTGTTACCCACTTTACATCACGATCTTTACTAAAATGTTCAGTCAGATTCCCAGATATTTATTCTATATCGTTATTATCACTCCTAATATCATCGTCTGAAACATCCTCGTCCTCCACTTCTGGTTCGTAGTCCTTATCTTTTCTGTTTTCTTCAGCCATATTTTATACACTAATATTTCTGTGACAGGAAAACACAACTACTAATAACCTATTTCGACAAAAACAAACAATGCAATGACAAACAAATGTATTTCAAATGGGGAAAACACGAGCAAAAGCCTGCTTATACAATCCGACCCCAAAAAGTGTGGCGATTTTTTTTATATGTAGAAAGTACTCGTAGACAATTTTTTCTTTGTGCATTTTTCTCCTGTTAACTACTTATGAATTTCTGCACTACTACATGTAGTTCGTTGTGCAGTAAAAAACTTAGTTCTCGATACTCAAACTCAGTTGACGTTTCGCGTTTGTTAAGGCTTTTTCCGTCTTTCTCGCTTATCGTTGCTTTTCTTCGTTCTGTTATACTGTTGCCTTGGTTTCAATTTTTCTTGAGTAAAGGTTTCTTTTATTTCTGTTGTTTGTGGGCGTTAACTTTCGCCTACCTCCGAACTCGCAACCTGTTTCGTTTTTTTACACTCATGTAATAAAGTTAAATACGGATGGCCCTACTGTTTAGCGCCCAAATGTAAAGATTCAAATGCCGATAATTCCAATTTCAGCTTAAAAAGTATATATTGTTAAACAAGTTATGATTGATAGTATTGCTTATTTAGAAAAATGGTTGAAATGACGATTTAGAAAACAACTTGGCTGAGACGACTCACAATAACGGCTGAAACAACTTCCTAACACAAGAGTTAACCACTACTTTTATTTCAAAGAGCCTGCTTCGCTTAACTTTAAACTTTCAAAACTCTGGTTGTTTATCTCTTAATCACATAGTTACTTTTACATGTACAATGGAAGTTGCTTATTACGACGCGACGGTGAATGGACCGATCAATCGCGGTCGTTATATCCGAATGCAGAAAATATATATATATAAACAATATACCAATATGCAACTGCAAACCATAAAATAAAATAAAAATACCAACCTTTTTAGTAATCATTCCCATTATAACCAGCACCAAGTCTTGAATTGAATGAGGAATCAAAATAATACAACGTCTGTTCTTAATGCATCTTAATGACATCGAGCTTGAAAAGATACATAGTTTCAAAAAGTATATAGTACTTGTGTTTCATGTGTTTTTCGGTATGTTATGTAAAAGCATATGGGAGCTGAAGGAACTAAAAACATTATTCCTTTTTCTTTAAACTGTTTAAGCTTTTATGATAAACTATATATTATATTTATGTATATAAAGATTCAAATTTATGCTTTATAATTATATTTTATCAACCATTCTGTTCTTTTAAAAAAAAATTGCACTTATTACATTTCGGGTCACAAAATGACGCACATTTATTTTTGAACAAATTTGATGAAAAAAAGTAAAAATACAATGTAACAAAATAAAATACATGTAAATTCAGAATTGATGGGATATGTTCTTCACAATAAGTGGTAGTAATGACTGTGCTATGACGATGTGTTGGACATACTGGCTTATTACAGACACTGCATGTAGTAAAAGTTTTATTTTCATGTTTTTGAGGACAAAACTTGCAGCGTTTGCGATTGGAAGCTTTGAATTTTTTAGCAGATGTAGGTGATGATGACGATGATATTGATTCTTCATTTCGAATATTACGAACGATGGCAGCAGAAGCTTCGGCTGTAGAAAGACGGTTTCGTCGAACAATACACGCCTGAACTAAATTGTCGCCTTACTCTTGTAAGAACAAACGACGTTTATATAGTTTTTTGTTATTCTAATTTGGGTGATTTTAGGTGCACAATATAATATGAAGGCGTTTAGCGCGGAAATGTCAATAAAACTTGAAAACAAAGGTTCCGGCCAACGGTTAGTTTGTCGTTTGCATGAATATGTGCGAACCATTTGATCTATCATGTCAACACCACCCTTAGTTGAGTTGTAAAATTCAGTTATCTCTGGAATCTTCTTCGGATGTGCCTCTAGACTTTAACAAAAATGATGCATAGTACTTAGCAACGTGACTAATTTGTACTGTTTCGGTATATACTGTACAACTATAAAGTGTAACATATGTTTGTGTGACTGTGCTTATTGCATACCGATAGGCAACACAAGACCCAAGTATGCATCCAACTCGATTTCATCGATGTTTCCGAAATTTTCGATCACGCTGTTTCCTTGCATATTACTGAAACGGATAACATCTTTCTTCATAGCCTGAGTCATATACAACTCGAAAGTATCTTTTATTCCGTAAATGCGGTGAACAGCAAAAGATTGTACACTCGTGCGTCTGTGGATAATCTGTTCAGTTGTCCCACTAAAAAGCCGATATCCGGGAGGTGTTGTTACCCACTTTACATCACGATCTTTACTAAAATGTTCAGTCAGATTCCCAGATATTTATTCTATATCGTTATTATCACTCCTAATATCATCGTCTGAAACATCCTCGTCCTCCACTTCTGGTTCGTAGTCCTTATCTTTTCTGTTTTCTTCAGCCATATTTTATACACTAATATTTCTGTGACAGGAAAACACAACTACTAATAACCTATTTCGACAAAAACAAACAATGCAATGACAAACAAATGTATTTCAAATGGGGAAAACACGAGCAAAAGCCTGCTTATACAATCCGACCCCAAAAAGTGTGGCGATTTTTTTTATATGTAGAAAGTACTCGTAGACAATTTTTTCTTTGTGCATTTTTCTCCTGTTAACTACTTATGAATTTCTGCACTACTACATGTAGTTCGTTGTGCAGTAAAAAACTTAGTTCTCGATACTCAAACTCAGTTGACGTTTCGCGTTTGTTAAGGCTTTTTCCGTCTTTCTCGCTTATCGTTGCTTTTCTTCGTTCTGTTATACTGTTGCCTTGGTTTCAATTTTTCTTGAGTAAAGGTTTCTTTTATTTCTGTTGTTTGTGGGCGTTAACTTTCGCCTACCTCCGAACTCGCAACCTGTTTCGTTTTTTTACACTCATGTAATAAAGTTAAATACGGATGGCCCTACTGTTTAGCGCCCAAATGTAAAGATTCAAATGCCGATAATTCCAATTTCAGCTTAAAAAGTATATATTGTTAAACAAGTTATGATTGATAGTATTGCTTATTTAGAAAAATGGTTGAAATGACGATTTAGAAAACAACTTGGCTGAGACGACTCACAATAACGGCTGAAACAACTTCCTAACACAAGAGTTAACCACTACTTTTATTTCAAAGAGCCTGCTTCGCTTAACTTTAAACTTTCAAAACTCTGGTTGTTTATCTCTTAATCACATAGTTACTTTTACATGTACAATGGAAGTTGCTTATTACGACGCGACGGTGAATGGACCGATCAATCGCGGTCGTTATATCCGAATGCAGAAAATATATATATATAAACAATATACCAATATGCAACTGCAAACCATAAAATAAAATAAAAATACCAACCTTTTTATTTACGCGTTAACCACAATTAAAAGCACTAAAACTAAAAGCCACTATCCGGGAGAAACATCAAATAAACCCCAATACTATTCAACAGATACCCGTCTGCAGAATGTAGAACGATCGTCGCATCGGCAACGTAACAAACCGATAGTGCTACTTAATGCAAAATACATACCAAAAATTTACAAGAAATATTCAGATACATGTGCGTACATACTCGTAAATGTGTATGTAATTTGTGTTTTCTTTTATTTTCCCTTATTACGTCGTTATAAGCGAAGAAAACGACAATTTATTTTCGTTGCTATATACGACAATGTGATATACGGCGTTAGAATGGTGTATAATATAGGCGACTGGTCGTTATAAGCGACGACGTTATAAGCAACTTCCACTGTATATAACAAATCACAGAATGAAGTTTAAATAACGATACAAACCTATAAACAACGATTTAAAGAAGTTGATAACTTGGTGGCATGATATGTTTTAATTTATTCGCTCGTGTTTAAGATATTTATACTAATTTGTTAAAAAGTGCCTTCAACTGATTTGTTGAAGTTTACATGAAGGGTAACTTAAACAAACGAGAAAATTATTCACAATAAATGTTCTAAATTTTTCAGTTCATTAAAAGTATAATTTTGTGCTGAATTCACGAAACTTTTGCACTACTATTGTACATTTGAATATAACTCCAATGTTTTTTACCCAACCAATTATTTAAGTCACGGATCTAATTTCTGAAACCCTTACCAATAATAATGATATATAATATACATTTTTTTATAAATATATTTTGCTTCTTATTTAACTGCGGTTTAGTTTCGAACGTTTTATTTACATATTATTTGTTTTCTTTACAGAACTGCTTTGCATAAATGGAGTACCTTCTGATGATGTCGAGTTATAAGTTGAAAACTGAAAGCTGAAAGTACTAGCATATGACGGCTAACGTACCAGTCGTACAGAATCTGAATATCTGCATTGCAATTATTCTGAACCCACTAATCCAACTCCAGACACATAGAGTTATTGTGCAGTACCTATAATTACCCAAAAGCTGTAAAGAAATTGCTACTTTAAGTGATAGTCTGTTGTGGTGCGTCCGACTTCTACATACGCATCGCAGTGTTGACTTATAAAAATGATGGATGAAGGAAACAGCGTTAATGTAATTTTAAAAGGTAATAAACAAATAGATTTGTAATAATAATAAAACCCGTTCGACTATAATACTCTTGTTGAGATAATCATTTGATTACAATTAGTTAATAAATTATTATACATATATATTTATAATTCTAATAATTATGGAATGCATAGATGGCCTCATTTCAAATGTTAATTGCTTTGTTTTGAATAGAAATTAAGAAAATTTAAATGTATGCAACTTTCCAATTTGTGGTTTATAAAAATTGTTAAAGCGGGAAGGAAAATAAACTGACATTAAGTCCTCTGTTACTGGGTGCCAGAACACGGCGGTATAGATCAAAATAAACAAGCGGATGAGTTTGCAAAATGAGGAGGGCTACTCGATAATAGTGAGGTTGCTAACATCAAACCACCCCCTTCACAGTAAGGGGCATTATCAAGGAAAAAACAATAAAGACTGCTAATATAAGGTGATCTAATCTTGATGGACATAGAGTATCCAAGGCTCTATGGCCACTTCTTGACGGCGAAAGATCTAAGGAGTTAATTTAACTGAACAGGGACAAGCTTAAGACATTAATAGGAATCCTGACAGGACACTGTCTCCTGCTGAAACACGCAAAGAGACTCAAATTGTCCGATACGGACATTTGTTGATTCTGCGGCGACCTGCAAGCGGTTGAGCGGTTGAGCGGTTGAGGACATATTACACATACTGTGTGAATGTGAGGAAATATCGCGTAGCCAAAGGAAATTTTTAGGAAAATACTTTTTTGAAAACTAAGAGGAAATAGTCGGCGCGGTTTTCAAAAGCCGTTTTGGTTTTTATAAAGAAATTGGGTGTTTTACCAGGGAGATTATTTCGGTTTTTGCCCTTTGAAGTTAAATTCAACTGGTCCCGTTTGAATTGTCTATGTTTTTGGTTTCGCTCGATCTATCCAAGTTAGGTTCATCTGTTGTGTTTAAGGGAGACATCGCCTCGGTTTCAGGGTGAGTTTTCCGCTCAGTGCCTTCAAATTTGATTTCATCCTTCTTGATATCGAAGTGCAGAGACTCTGAAGGTTTCTTTTCTGAGCCAGAGTTTGAATTTTCGTTAAACTTAGGCATTTGAGCTTCTTCAGAGATGTTGACGTGGTTCTCCTCTTTAATGTCGCAAGCGATTGATTGTTCATCTTGAGTGTTGTCATTAGTAACAATTGACAAACGGCTATCACTTGATACTTGTGATAGCTGTGATTCTTGGGATGCTTCAGCGGATATATTTGCTTCTCCTTCATCTATTTGTTTTAGAGAAATCGGAAGTTCGTCCTTAATTTTCATTTCCACGTCCTTTACGAAGATCTCTTCCTTAATTTGAGGTTCAGCTTCGACAGACATTAATTCTGGTTGTTCTTTGATTTCAGTTTTAATTTCCTCATGGCTTAAATTTATGTCTGGTTTACTTTGCCCAACATCACCAGTTTCGATGGGTTCAAAGGGAGGAGATTCAAAGTCATCAAGTTTGTCGTCGGTTTCCATATCGTCCTTCGAATCCGATTTGACAGTGCACATGTCAGAATCCGGACTCACTTGCTCTAAGTCGGTTGGCATGAAATCGGTTTCTATTTGCAGTAATCCGTTTAATGACGGTCCGTTGGTAGGTTCTTCTTTCGGTTGCGGTTTAGGTATTCCCAAGTACTTGTATGCAATATCTTCTATTTTTGGCTGAAAAACTGTTGCTATCTTTGGGTTGACGACTTGATCTACAATGCGCTCCACACCCACATCCAGGAATCCAGCTCTGGAATGGTAATGAAGAATGAGTTTGTTGTCCAATTGATGTTAAGATAAGTCAACTTACTCAGTGATGTGTTTTCGCAGTTTTTCCCGCAATTGGTTTTTATTTAAATCTGGTGTCCACTTTTGTTCCGAAAGGAATTTATTAACAGTGTTCTCAACTCGTTGACGAAGATTTTGGTAGGCAGGCTTTGTGTCGACATCGGCCATGGAGTCCTTGCGAAATTGATCAAACACACCCTGCGACTTAACTTCATTTGCAATTTTATCCACTAGCTGGGGATCTAAATTTACGTGCATTTTGAAAAGAAAACTATCTTGGATTATAGTATGGTTAATGGTTTTTTTTTGTAAAGAAACACTAGTTACTCCCGAAAATGTGTTTTTAACCTAACCTGTGTCCTCTGTTCAAACAATTTCAATGTTGCCAATCACAAATGTTCTATAACGTCTTGGTTTGAATATTGGACGATGATAATAGATTTCAGTAAGGGATGATACTTCAAGAAAGCAAGTTAAGAGTATATACTATAGTTAAGTTCATAAATGGAAGATAAAAATCTCATATAATTTTGTGAAAACCATAAGCATAGTATTTGAATCTAATATTTGGAAAAAGAAACGAAATATCTTCCTGAAAGTTGAGAAGTTTTGCATACTAAGTCATCGCAGACTTCTTCAATTATTACCATAATTTTTGAATCTCTAGTTTTTAGAAAAAGAGAAGAAATATTTTCCTGAAAGTTGAAAAGGGTTATATACGAATACTAAGTCATCTTAGTCTTCTTCAACCATGACATAAAATACTAAACTAGTAGTAACATTATAGTTACAATACAACTATGATTGTTTTCAATAGCCCAAATGACTAGGGTATTCACTTAATTTGTTCTGCCTGGGATCTAATCAGCCAAAAAATCGGGAATGTCGTTCAGAAATGTGAACCTATGTAGCTTTAAATTGTATGTTTGCGCCAATGATAAAATAAGTATAAAATGATTTTTGAGAAACGATTGTAGAATGGTAATTGTAGAGGCTTAGTTCTTCTGAGGTTTTTACACATTACTTTCTATACATTTTAAAAAGGAAAGTGCAATTAATATGGAAACGTATATTTACATAACTTTTAATAAATGATGAAAGTAATTACCGTATGATTTTCCATGACAAAATCAAATGGCTGTATTTTTTGTCTGATTTTTATTTATCTTTAGCTTTTGTAAAAGTGGATATAAATTTATTTTCCCTCATGGATAGAAACTAACTTTTGTTTGTTTTTTTTGTTTTTAGTAATGTTTCGATAGAAAATGATGTGCTTTGGACATAAAAATTAATGGTGAGTAAATTGTTTAATGTTTCATATTTATAACTTATTTTTTGGAGCAGTCTATGTTCTTTATTGTTATTCAGTTGTAACTAAGTATCCTCTTTTATTAAAAAGTTTAATTCAGCGTTACTTTTCTACCCTGAATTTCTATAGAATGTACGTTTGTGACGGTAAATTCATAAAGTTTCTTTCTGACACTTTCGGGGTTTCTTAGTAATCATTCCCATTAAAACCAGCACCAAGTCTTGAATTGAATGAGGAATCAAAATAATACAACGTCTGTTCTTAATGCATCTTAATGACATCGAGCTTGAAAAGATACATAGTTTCAAAAAGTATATAGTACTTGTGTTTCATGTGTTTTTCGGTATGTTATGTAAAAGCATATGGGAGCTAAAGGAACTAAAAACATTATTCCTTTTTCTTTAAACTGTTTAAGCTTTTATGATAAACTATATCTTATATTTATGTATATAAAGATTCAAATTTATGCTTTATAATTATATTTTATCAACCCTTCTGTTCTTTTAGAAAAAAATTGCACTTATTACATTTCGGGTCACAAAATGACGCACATTTATTTTTGAACAAATTTGATGAAAAAAAGTAAAAATACAATGTAACAAAATAAAATACATGTAAATTCAGAATTGATGGGATATGTTCTTCACAATAAGTGGTAGTAATGACTGTGCTATGACGATGTGTTGGACATACTGGCTTATTACAGACACTGCATGTAGTAAAAGTTTTATTTTCATGTTTTTGAGGACAAAACTTGCAGCGTTTGCGATTGGAAGCTTTGAATTTTTTAGCAGATGTAGGTGATGATGACGATAATATTGATTCTTCATTTCGAATATTACGAACGATGGCAGCAGAAGCTTCGGCTGTAGAAAGACGGTTTCGTCGAACAATACACGCCTGAACTAAATTTTCGCCTTACTCTTGTAAGAATAAACGACGTTTATATAGTTTTTTGTTATTCTAATTTGGGTGATTTTAGGTGCACAATATAATATGAAGGCGTTTAGCGCGGAAATGTCAATAAAACTTGAAAACAAAGGTTCCGGCCAACGGTTAGTTTGTCGTTTGCATGAATATGTGCGAACCATTTGATCTATCGTGTCAACACCGCCCTTAGTTGAGTTGTAAAATTCAGTTATCTCTGGAATCTTCTTCGGATGTGCCTCTAGACTTTAACAAAAATGATGCATAGTACTTAGCAACGTGACTAATTTGTACTGTTTCGGTATATACTGTACAACTATAAAGTGTAACATATGTTTGTGTGACTGTGCTTATTGCATACCGATAGGCAACACAAGACCCAAGTATGCATCCAACTCGATTTCATCGATGTTTCCGAAATTTTCGATCACGCTGTTTCCTTGCATATTACTGAAACGGATAACATCTTTCTTCATAGCCTGAGTCATATACAACTCGAAAGTATCTTTTATTCCGTAAATGCGGTGAACAGCAAAAGATTGTACACTCGTGCGTCTGTGGATAATCTGTTCAGTTGTCCCACTAAAAAGCCGATATCCGGGAGGTGTTGTTACCCACTTTACATCACGATCTTTACTAAAATGTTCAGTCAGATTCCCAGATATTTATTCTATATCGTTATTATCACTCCTAATATCATCGTCTGAAACATCCTCGTCCTCCACTTCTGGTTCGTAGTCCTTATCTTTTCTGTTTTCTTCAGCCATATTTTATACACTAATATTTCTGTGACAGGAAAACACAACTACTAATAACCTATTTCGACAAAAACAAACAATGCAATGACAAACAAATGTATTTCAAATGGGGAAAACACGAGCAAAAGCCTGCTTATACAATCCGACCCCAAAAAGTGTGGCGATTTTTTTTATATGTAGAAAGTACTCGTAGACAATTTTTTCTTTGTGCATTTTTCTCCTGTTAACTACTTATGAATTTCTGCACTACTACATGTAGTTCGTTGTGCAGTAAAAAACTTAGTTCTCGATACTCAAACTCAGTTGACGTTTCGCGTTTGTTAAGGCTTTTTCCGTCTTTCTCGCTTATCGTTGCTTTTCTTCGTTCTGTTATACTGTTGCCTTGGTTTCAATTTTTCTTGATTAAAGGTTTCTTTTATTTCTGTTGTTTGTGGGCGTTAACTTTCGCCTACCTCCGAACTCGCAACCTGTTTCGTTTTTTTACACTCATGTAATAAAGTTAAATACGGATGGCCCTACTGTTTAGCGCCCAAATGTAAAGATTCAAATGCCGATAATTCCAATTTCAGCTTAAAAAGTATATATTGTTAAACAAGTTATGATTGATAGTATTGCTTATTTAGAAAAATGGTTGAAATGACGATTTAGAAAACAACTTGGCTGAGACGACTCACAATAACGGCTGAAACAACTTCCTAACACAAGAGTTAACCACTACTTTTCTTTCAAAGAGCCTGCTTCGCTTAACTTTAAACTTTCAAAACTCTGGTTGTTTATCTCTTAATCACATAGTTACTTTTACATGTACAATGGAAGTTGCTTATTACGACGCGACGGTGAATGGACCGATCAATCGCGGTCGTTATATCCGAATGCAGAAAATATATATATATAAACAATATACCAATATGCAACTGCAAACCATAAAATAAAATAAAAATACCAACCTTTTTATTTACGCGTTAACCACAATTAAAAGCACTAAAACTAAAAGCCACTATCCGGGAGAAACATCAAATAAACCCCAATACTATTCAACAGATACCCGTCTGCAGAATGTAGAACGATCGTCGCGTCGGCAACGTAACAAACCGATAGTGCTACTTAATGCAAAATACATACCAAAAATTTACAAGAAATATTCAGATACATGTGCGTACATACTCGTAAATGTGTATGTAATTTGTGTTTTCTTTTATTTTCCCTTATTACGTCGTTATAAGCGAAGAAAACGACAATTTATTTTCGTTGCTATATACGACAATGTGATATACGGCGTTAGAATGGTGTATAATATAGGCGACTGGTCGTTATAAGCGACGACGTTATAAGCAACTTCCACTGTATATAACAAATCACAGAATGAAGTTTAAATAACGATACAAACCTATAAACAACGATTTAAAGAAGTTGATAACTTGGTGGCATGATATGTTTTAATTTATTCGCTCGTGTTTAAGATATTTATACTAATTTGTTAAAAAGTGCCTTCAACTGATTTGTTGAAGTTTACATGAAGGGTAACTTAAACAAACGAGAAAATTATTCACAATAAATGTTCTAAATTTTTCAGTTCATTAAAAGTATAATTTTGTGCTGAATTCACGAAACTTTTGCACTACTATTGTACATTTGAATATAACTCCAATGTTTTTTACCCAACCAATTATTTAAGTCACGGATCTAATTTCTGAAACCCTTACCAATAATAATGATATATAATATACATTTTTTTATAAATATATTTTGCTTCTTATTTAACTGCGGTTTAGTTTCGAACGTTTTATTTACATATTATTTGTTTTCTTTACAGAACTGCTTTGCATAAATGGAGTACCTTCTGATAATGTCGAGTTATAAGTTGAAAACTGAAAGCTGAAAGTACTAGCATATGACGGCTAACGTACCAGTCGTACAGAATCTGAATATCTGCATTGCAATTATTCTGAACCCACTAATCCAACTCCAGACACATAGAGTTATTGTGCAGTACCTATAATTACCCAAAAGCTGTAAAGAAATTGCTACTTTAAGTGATAGTCTGTTGTGGTGCGTCCGACTTCTACATACGCATCGCAGTGTTGACTTATAAAAATGATGGATGAAGGAAACAGCGTTAATGTAATTTAAAAGGTAATAAACAAATAGATTTGTAATAATAATAAAACCCGTTCGACTATAATACTCTTGTTGAGATAATCATTTGATTACAATTAGTTAATAAATTATTATACATATATATTTATAATTCTAATAATTATGGAATGCATAGATGGCCTCATTTCAAATGTTAATTGCTTTGTTTTGAATAGAAATTAAGAAAATTTAAATGTATGCAACTTTCCAATTTGTGGTTTATAAAAATTGTTAAAGCGGGAAGGAAAATAAACTGACATTAAGTACTCTGTTACTGGGTGCCAGAACACGGCGGTATAGATCAAAATAAACAAGCGGATGAGTTTGCAAAATGAGGAGGGCTACTCGATAATAGTGAGGTTGCTAACATCAAACCACCCCCTTCACAGTAAGGGGCATTATCAAGGAAAAAACAATAAAGACTGCTAATATAAGGTGATCTAATCTTGATGGACATAGAGTATCCAAGGCTCTATGGCCACTTCTTGACGGCGAAAGATCTAAGGAGTTAATTTAACTGAACAGGGACAAGCTTAAGACATTAATAGAAATCCTGACAGGACACTGTCTCCTGCTGAAACACGCAAAGAGACTCAAATTGTCCGATACGGACATTTGTTGATTCTGCGGCGACCTGCAAGCGGTTGAGCGGTTGAGCGGTTGAGGACATATTACACATACTGTGTGAATGTGAGGAAATATCGCGTAGCCAAAGGAAATTTTTAGGAAAATACTTTTTTGAAAACTAAGAGGAAATAGTCGGCGCGGTTTTCAAAAGCCGTTTTGGTTTTTATAAAGAAATTGGGTGTTTTACCAGGGAGATTATTTCGGTTTTTGCCCTTTGAAGTTAAATTCAACTGGTCCCGTTTTGGTGCCTAGTGATGTGTTTTATGACACACCCTGTATAACCGAACCTAACCTAACCTAACCTGTGTCCTCTGTTCAAACAATTTCAATGTTGCCAATCACAAATGTTCTATAACGTCTTGGTTTGAATATTGGACGATGATAATAGATTTCAGTAAGGGATGATACTTCAAGAAAGCAAGTTAAGAGTATATACTATAGTTAAGTTCATAAATGGAAGATAAAAATCTCATATAATTTTGTGAAAACCATAAGCATAGTATTTGAATCTAATATTTGGAAAAAGAAACGAAATATCTTCCTGAAAGTTGAGAAGTTTTGCATACTAAGTCATCGCAGACTTCTTCAATTATTACCATAATTTTTGAATCTCTAGTTTTTAGAAAAAGAGAAGAAATATTTTCCTGAAAGTTGAAAAGGGTTATATACTAAGTCATCTTAGTCTTCTTCAACCATGACATAAAATACTAAACTAGTAGTAACATTATAGTTACAATACAACTATGATTGTTTTCAATAGCCCAAATGATTAGGGTATTCACTTAATTTGTTCTGCCTGGGATCTAATCAGCCAAAAAATCGGGAATGTCGTTCAGAAATGTGAACCTATGTAGCTTTAAATTGTATGTTTGCGCCAATGATAAAATAAGTATAAAATGATTTTTGAGAAACGATTGTAGAATGGTAATTGTAGAGGCTTAGTTCTTCTGAGGTTTTTACACATTACTTTCTATACATTTTAAAAAGGAAAGTGCAATTAATATGGAAACGTATATTTACATAACTTTTAATAAATGATGAAAGTAATTACCGTATAATTTTCCATGACAAAATCAAATGGCTGTATTTTTTGTCTGATTTTTATTTATCTTTAGCTTTTGTAAAAGTGGATATAAATTTATTTTCCCTCATGGATAGAAACTAACTTTTGTTTGTTTTTTTTGTTTTTAGTAATGTTTCGATAGAAAATGATGTGCTTTGGACATAAAAATTAATGGTGAGTAAATTGTTTAATGTTTCATATTTATAACTTATTTTTTGGAGCAGTCTATGTTCTTTATTGTTATTCAGTTGTAACTAAGTATCCTCTTTTATTAAAAAGTTTAATTCAGCGTTACTTTTCTACCCTGATTTTCTATAGAATGTACGTTTGTGACGGTAAATTCATAAAGTTTCTTTCTGACACTTTCGGGGTTTCTTAGTAATCATTCCCATTATAACCAGCACCAAGTCTTGAATTGAATGAGGAATCAAAATAATACAACGTCTGTTCTTAATGCATCTTACTGACATCGAGCTTGAAAAGATACATAGTTTCAAAAAGTATATAGTACTTGTGTTTCATGTGTTTTTCGGTATGTTATGTAAAAGCATATGGGAGCTGAAGGAACTAAAAACATTATTCCTTTTTCTTTAAACTGTTTAAGCTTTTATGATAAACTATATCTTATATTTATGTATATAAAGATTCAAATTTATGCTTTATAATTATATTTTATCAACCCTTCTGTTCTTTTAGAAAAAAATTGCACTTATTACATTTCGGATCACAAAATGACGCATATTTATTTTTGAACAAATTTGATGAAAAAAAGTAAAAATACAATGTAACAAAATAAAATACATGTAAATTCAGAATTGATGGGATATGTTCTTCACAATAAGTGGTAGTAATGACTGTGCTATGACGATGTGTTGGACATACTGGCTTATTACAGACACTGCATGTAGTAAAAGTTTTATTTTCATGTTTTTGAGGACAAAACTTGCAGCGTTTGCGATTGGAAGCTTTGAATTTTTTAGCAGATGTAGGTGATGATGACGATGATATTGATTCTTCATTTCGAATATTACGAACGATGGCAGCAGAAGCTTCGGCTGTAGAAAGACGGTTTCGTCGAACAATACACGCCTGAACTAAATTGTCGCCTTACTCTTGTAAGAATAAAGGACGTTTATATAGTTTTTTGTTATTCTAATTTGGGTGATTTTAGGTGCACAATATAATATGAAGGCGTTTAGCGCGGAAATGTCAATAAAACTTGAAAACAAAGGTTCCGGCCAACGGTTAGTTTGTCGTTTGCATGAATATGTGCGAACCATTTGATCTATCGTGTCAACACCGCCCTTAGTTGAGTTGTAAAATTCAGTTATCTCTGGAATCTTCTTCGGATGTGCCTCTAGACTTTAACAAAAATGATGCATAGTACTTAGCAACGTGACTAATTTGTACTGTTTCGGTATATACTGTACAACTATAAAGTGTAACATATGTTTGTGTGACTGTGCTTATTGCATACCGATAGGCAACACAAGACCCAAGTATGCATCCAACTCGATTTCATCGATGTTTCCGAAATTTTCGATCACGCTGTTTCCTTGCATATTACTGAAACGGATAACATCTTTCTTCATAGCCTGAGTCATATACAACTCGAAAGTATCTTTTATTCCGTAAATGCGGTGAACAGCAAAAGATTGTACACTCGTGCGTCTGTGGATAATCTGTTCAGTTGTCCCACTAAAAAGCCGATATCCGGGAGGTGTTGTTACCCACTTTACATCACGATCTTTACTAAAATGTTCAGTCAGATTTCCAGATATTTATTCTATATCGTTATTATCACTCCTAATATCATCGTCTGAAACATCCTCGTCCTCCACTTCTGGTTCGTAGTCCTTATCTTTTCTGTTTTCTTCAGCCATATTTTATACACTAATATTTCTGTGACAGGAAAACACAACTACTAATAACCTATTTCGACAAAAACAAACAATGCAATGACAAACAAATGTATTTCAAATGGGGAAAACACGAGCAAAAGCCTGCTTATACAATCCGACCCCAAAAAGTGTGGCGATTTTTTTTATATGTAGAAAGTACTCGTAGACAATTTTTTCTTTGTGCATTTTTCTCCTGTTAACTACTTATGAATTTCTGCACTACTACATGTAGTTCGTTGTGCAGTAAAAAACTTAGTTCTCGATACTCAAACTCAGTTGACGTTTCGCGTTTGTTAAGGCTTTTTCCGTCTTTCTCGCTTATCGTTGCTTTTCTTCGTTCTGTTATACTGTTGCCTTGGTTTCAATTTTTCTTGAGTAAAGGTTTCTTTTATTTCTGTTGTTTGTGGGCGTTAACTTTCGCCTACCTCCGAACTCGCAACCTGTTTCGTTTTTTTACACTCATGTAATAAAGTTAAATACGGATGGCCCTACTGTTTAGCGCCCAAATGTAAAGATTCAAATGCCGATAATTCCAATTTCAGCTTAAAAAGTATATATTGTTAAACAAGTTATGATTGATAGTATTGCTTATTTAGAAAAATGGTTGAAATGACGATTTAGAAAACAACTTGGCTGAGACGACTCACAATAACGGCTGAAACAACTTCCTAACACAAGAGTTAACCACTACTTTTCTTTCAAAGAGCCTGCTTCGCTTAACTTTAAACTTTCAAAACTCTGGTTGTTTATCTCTTAATCACATAGTTACTTTTACATGTACAATGGAAGTTGCTTATTACGACGCGACGGTGAATGGACCGATCAATCGCGGTCGTTATATCTGAATGCAGAAAATATATATATATAAACAATATACCAATATGCAACTGCAAACCATAAAATAAAATAAAAATACCAACCTTTTTATTTACGCGTTAACCACAATTAAAAGCACTAAAACTAAAAGCCACTATCCGGGAGAAACATCAAATAAACCCCAATACTATTCAACAGATACCCGTCTGCAGAATGTAGAACGATCGTCGCATCGGCAACGTAACAAACCGATAGTGCTACTTAATGCAAAATACATACCAAAAATTTACAAGAAATATTCAGATACATGTGCGTACATACTCGTAAATGTGTATGTAATTTGTGTTTTCTTTTATTTTCCCTTATTACGTCGTTATAAGCGAAGAAAACGACAATTTATTTTCGTTGCTATATACGACAATGTGATATACGGCGTTAGAATGGTGTATAATATAGGCGACTGGTCGTTATAAGCGACGACGTTATAAGCAACTTCCACTGTATATAACAAATCACAGAATGAAGTTTAAATAACGATACAAACCTATAAACAACGATTTAAAGAAGTTGATAACTTGGTGGCATGATATGTTTTAATTTATTCGCTCGTGTTTAAGATATTTATACTAATTTGTTAAAAAGTGCCTTCAACTGATTTGTTGAAGTTTACATGAAGGGTAACTTAAACAAACGAGAAAATTATTCACAATAAATGTTCTAAATTTTTCAGTTCATTAAAAGTATAATTTTGTGCTGAATTCACGAAACTTTTGCACTACTATTGTACATTTGAATATAACTCCAATGTTTTTTACCCAAACAATTATTTAAGTCACGGATCTAATTTCTGAAACCCTTACCAATAATAATGATATATATAATATACATTTTTTTATAAATATATTTTGCTTCTTATTTAACTGCGGTTTAGTTTCGAACGTTTTATTTACATATTATTTGTTTTCTTTACAGAACTGCTTTGCATAAATGGAGTACCTTCTGATGATGTCGAGTTATAAGTTGAAAACTGAAAGCTGAAAGTACTAGCATATGACGGCTAACGTACCAGTCGTACAGAATCTGAATATCTGCATTGCAATTATTCTGAACCCACTAATCCAACTCCAGACACATAGAGTTATTGTGCAGTACCTATAATTACCCAAAAGCTGTAAAGAAATTGCTACTTTAAGTGATAGTCTGCTGTGGTGCTTCCGACTTCTACATACGCATCGCAGTGTTGACTTATAAAAATGATGGATGAAGGAAACAGCGTTAATGTAATTTTAAAAGGTAATAAACAAATAGATTTGTAATAATAATAAAACCCGTTCGACTATAATACTCTTGTTGAGATAATCATTTGATTACAATTAGTTAATAAATTATTATACATATATATTTATAATTCTAATAATTATGGAATGCATAGATGGCCTCATTTCAAATGTTAATTGCTTTGTTTTGAATAGAAATTAAGAAAATTTAAATGTATGCAACTTTCCAATTTGTGGTTTATTAAAATTGTTAAAGCGGGAAGGAAAATAAACTGACATTAAGTCCTCTGTTACTGGGTGCCAGAACACGGCGGTATAGATCAAAATAAACAAGCGGATGAGTTTGCAAAATGAGGAGGGCTACTCGATAATAGTGAGGTTGCTAACATCAAACCACCCCCTTCACAGTAAGGGGCATTATCAAGGAAAAAACAATAAAGACTGCTAATATAAGGTGATCTAATCTTGATGGACATAGAGTATCCAAGGCTCTATGGCCACTTCTTGACGGCGAAAGATCTAAGGAGTTAATTTAACTGAACAGGGACAAGCTTAAGACATTAATAGGAATCCTGACAGGACACTGTCTCCTGCTGAAACACGCAAAGAGACTCAAATTGTCCGATACGGACATTTGTTGATTCTGCGGCGACCTGTAAGCGGTTGAGCGGTTGAGGACATATTACACATACTGTGTGAATGTGAGGAAATATCGCGTAGCCAAAGGAAATTTTTAGGAAAATACTTTTTTGAAAACTAAGAGGAAATAGTCGGCGCGGTTTTCAAAAGCCGTTTTGGTTTTTATAAAGAAATTGGGTGTTTTACCAGGGAGATTATTTCGGTTTTTGCCCTTTGAAGTTAAATTCAACTGGTCCCGTTTTGGTGCCTAGTGATGTGTTTTATGACACACCCTGTATAACCGAACCTAACCTAACCTAACCTGTGTCCTCTGTTCAAACAATTTCAATGTTGCCAATCACAAATGTTCTATAACGTCTTGGTTTGAATATTGGACGATGATAATAGATTTCAGTAAGGGATGATACTTCAAGAAAGCAAGTTAAGAGTATATACTATAGTTAAGTTCATAAATGGAAGATAAAAATCTCATATAATTTTGTGAAAACCATAAGCATAGTATTTGAATCTAATATTTGGAAAAAGAAACGAAATATCTTCCTGAAAGTTGAGAAGTTTTGCATACTAAGTCATCGCAGACTTCTTCAATTATTACCATAATTTTTGAATCTCTAGTTTTTAGAAAAAGAGAAGAAATATTTTCCTGAAAGTTGAAAAGGGTTATATACTAAGTCATCTTAGTCTTCTTCAACCATGACATAAAATACTAAACTAGTAGTAACATTATAGTTACAATACAACTATGATTGTTTTCAATAGCCCAAATGATTAGGGTATTCACTTAATTTGTTCTGCCTGGGATCTAATCAGCCAAAAAATCGGGAATGTCGTTCAGAAATGTGAACCTATGTAGCTTTAAATTGTATGTTTGCGCCAATGATAAAATAAGTATAAAATGATTTTTGGGAAACGATTGTAGAATGGTAATTGTAGAGGCTTAGTTCTTCTGAGGTTTTTACACATTATTTTCTATACGTTTTAAAAAGGAAAGTGCAATTAATATGGAAACGTATATTTACATAACTTTTAATAAATGATGAAAGTAATTACCGTATGATTTTCCATGACAAAATCAAATGGCTGTATTTTTTGTCTGATTTTTATTTATCTTTAGCTTTTGTAAAAGTGGATATAAATTTATTTTCCCTCATGGATAGAAACTAACTTTTGTTTGTTTTTTTTGTTTTTAGTAATGTTTCGATAGAAAATGATGTGCTTTGGACATAAAAATTAATGGTGAGTAAATTGTTTAATGTTTCATATTTATAACTTATTTTTTGGAGCAGTCTATGTTCTTTATTGTTATTCAGTTGTAACTAAGTATCCTCTTTTATTAAAAAGTTTAATTCAGCGTTACTTTTCTACCCTGATTTTCTATAGAATGTACGTTTGTGACGGTAAATTCATAAAGTTTCTTTCTGACACTTTCGGGGTTTCTTAGTAATCATTCCCATTATAACCAGCACCAAGTCTTGAATTGAATGAGGAATCAAAATAATACAACGTCTGTTCTTAATGCATCTTACTGACATCGAGCTTGAAAAGATACATAGTTTCAAAAAGTATATAGTACTTGTGTTTCATGTGTTTTTCGGTATGTTATGTAAAAGCATATGGGAGCTGAAGGAACTAAAAACATTATTCCTTTTTCTTTAAACTGTTTAAGCTTTTATGATAAACTATATCTTATATTTATGTATATAAAGATTCAAATTTATGCTTTATAATTATATTTTATCAACCCTTCTGTTCTTTTAGAAAAAAATTGCACTTATTACATTTCGGATCACAAAATGACGCATATTTATTTTTGAACAAATTTGATGAAAAAAAGTAAAAATACAATGTAACAAAATAAAATACATGTAAATTCAGAATTGATGGGATATGTTCTTCACAATAAGTGGTAGTAATGACTGTGCTATGACGATGTGTTGGACATACTGGCTTATTACAGACACTGCATGTAGTAAAAGTTTTATTTTCATGTTTTTGAGGACAAAACTTGCAGCGTTTGCGATTGGAAGCTTTGAATTTTTTAGCAGATGTAGGTGATGATGACGATGATATTGATTCTTCATTTCGAATATTACGAACGATGGTAGCAGAAGCTTCGGCTGTAGAAAGACGGTTTCGTCGAACAATACACGCCTGAACTAAATTGTCGCCTTACTCTTGTAAGAATAAAGGACGTTTATATAGTTTTTTGTTATTCTAATTTGGGTGATTTTAGGTGCACAATATAATATGAAGGCGTTTAGCGCGGAAATGTCAATAAAACTTGAAAACAAAGGTTCCGGCCAACGGTTAGTTTGTCGTTTGCATGAATATGTGCGAACCATTTGATCTATCGTGTCAACACCGCCCTTAGTTGAGTTGTAAAATTCAGTTATCTCTGGAATCTTCTTCGGATGTGCCTCTAGACTTTAACAAAAATGATGCATAGTACTTAGCAACGTGACTAATTTGTACTGTTTCGGTATATACTGTACAACTATAAAGTGTAACATATGTTTGTGTGACTGTGCTTATTGCATACCGATAGGCAACACAAGACCCAAGTATGCATCCAACTCGATTTCATCGATGTTTCCGAAATTTTCGATCACGCTGTTTCCTTGCATATTACTGAAACGGATAACATCTTTCTTCATAGCCTGAGTCATATACAACTCGAAAGTATCTTTTATTCCGTAAATGCGGTGAACAGCAAAAGATTGTACACTCGTGCGTCTGTGGATAATCTGTTCAGTTGTCCCACTAAAAAGCCGATATCCGGGAGGTGTTGTTACCCACTTTACATCACGATCTTTACTAAAATGTTCAGTCAGATTTCCAGATATTTATTCTATATCGTTATTATCACTCCTAATATCATCGTCTGAAACATCCTCGTCCTCCACTTCTGGTTCGTAGTCCTTATCTTTTCTGTTTTCTTCAGCCATATTTTATACACTAATATTTCTGTGACACGAAAACACAACTACTAATAACCTATTTCGACAAAAACAAACAATGCAATGACAAACAAATGTATTTCAAATGGGGAAAACACGAGCAAAAGCCTGCTTATACAATCCGACCCCAAAAAGTGTGGCGATTTTTTTTATATGTAGAAAGTACTCGTAGACAATTTTTTCTTTGTGCATTTTTCTCCTGTTAACTACTTATGAATTTCTGCACTACTACATGTAGTTCGTTGTGCAGTAAAAAACTTAGTTCTCGATACTCAAACTCAGTTGACGTTTCGCGTTTGTTAAGGCTTTTTCCGTCTTTCTCGCTTATCGTTGCTTTTCTTCGTTCTGTTATACTGTTGCCTTGGTTTCAATTTTTCTTGAGTAAAGGTTTCTTTTATTTCTGTTGTTTGTGGGCGTTAACTTTCGCCTACCTCCGAACTCGCAACCTGTTTCGTTTTTTTACACTCATGTAATAAAGTTAAATACGGATGGCCCTACTGTTTAGCGCCCAAATGTAAAGATTCAAATGCCGATAATTCCAATTTCAGCTTAAAAAGTATATATTGTTAAACAAGTTATGATTGATAGTATTGCTTATTTAGAAAAATGGTTGAAATGACGATTTAGAAAACAACTTGGCTGAGACGACTCACAATAACGGCTGAAACAACTTCCTAACACAAGAGTTAACCACTACTTTTCTTTCAAAGAGCCTGCTTCGCTTAACTTTAAACTTTCAAAACTCTGGTTGTTTATCTCTTAATCACATAGTTACTTTTACATGTACAATGGAAGTTGCTTATTACGACGCGACGGTGAATGGACCGATCAATCGCGGTCGTTATATCCGAATGCAGAAAATATATATATATAAACAATATACCAATATGCAACTGCAAACCATAAAATAAAATAAAAATACCAACCTTTTTATTTACGCGTTAACCACAATTAAAAGCACTAAAACTAAAAGCCACTATCCAGGAGAAACATCAAATAAACCCCAATACTATTCAACAGATACCCGTCTGCAGAATGTAGAACGATCGTCGCATCGGCAACGTAACAAACCGATAGTGCTACTTAATGCAAAATACATACCAAAAATTTACAAGAAATATTCAGATACATGTGCGTACATACTCGTAAATGTGTATGTAATTTGTGTTTTCTTTTATTTTCCCTTATTACGTCGTTATAAGCGAAGAAAACGACAATTTATTTTCGTTGCTATATACGACAATGTGATATACGGCGTTAGAATGGTGTATAATATAGGCGACTGGTCGTTATAAGCGACGACGTTATAAGCAACTTCCACTGTATATAACAAATCACAGAATGAAGTTTAAATAACGATACAAACCTATAAACAACGATTTAAAGAAGTTGATAACTTGGTGGCATGATATGTTTTAATTTATTCGCTCGTGTTTAAGATATTTATACTAATTTGTTAAAAAGTGCCTTCAACTGATTTGTTGAAGTTTACATGAAGGGTAACTTAAACAAACGAGAAAATTATTCACAATAAATGTTCTAAATTTTTCAGTTCATTAAAAGTATAATTTTGTGCTGAATTCACGAAACTTTTGCACTACTATTGTACATTTGAATATAACTCCAATGTTTTTTACCCAACCAATTATTTAAGTCACGGATCTAATTTCTGAAACCCTTACCAATAATAATGATATATAATATACATTTTTTTATAAATATATTTTGCTTCTTATTTAACTGTTTAGTTTCGAACGGTTTATTTACATATTATTTGTTTTCTTTACAGAACTGCTTTGCATAAATGGAGTATCTTCTGATGATGTCGAGTTATAAGTTGAAAACTGAAAGCTGAAAGTACTAGCATATGACGGCTAACGTACCAGTCGTACAGAATCTGAATATCTGCATTGCAATTATTCTGAACCCACTAATCCAACTCCAGACACATAGAGTTATTGTGCAGTACCTATAATTACCCAAAAGCTGTAAAGAAATTGCTACTTTAAGTGATAGTCTGTTGTGGTGCGTCCGACTTCTACATACGCATCGCAGTGTTGACTTATAAAAATGATGGATGAAGGAAACAGCGTTAATGTAATTTTAAAAGGTAATAAACAAATAGATTTGTAATAATAATAAAACCCGTTCAACTATATGAGATAATCATTTGATTACAATTAGTTAATAAATTATTATACATATATATTTATAATTCTAATAATTATGGAATGCATAGATGGCCTCATTTCAAATGTTAATTGCATTGTTTTGAATAGAAATTAAGAAAATTTAAATGTATGCAACTTTCCAATTTGTGGTTTATAAAAATTGTTAAAGCGGGAAGGAAAATAAACTGACATTAAGTCCTCTGTTACTGGGTGCCAGAACACGGCGGTATAGATCAAAATAAACAAGCGGATGAGTTTGCAAAATGAGGAGGGCTACTCGATAATAGTGAGGTTGCTAACATCAAACCACCCCCTTCACAGTAAGGGGCATTATCAAGGAAAAAACAATAAAGACTGCCAATATAAGGTGATCTAATCTTGACGGACATAGAGTATCCAAGGCTCTATGGCCACTTCTTGACGGCGAAAGATCTAAGGAGTTAATTTAACTGAACAGGGACAAGCTTAAGACATTAATAGGAATCCTGACAGGACACTGTCTCCTGCTGAAACACGCAAAGAGACTCAAATTGTCCGATACGGACATTTGTTGATTCTGCGGCGACCTGCAAGCGGTTGAGCGGTTGAGCGGTTGAGGACATATTACACATACTGTGTGAATGTGAGGAAATATCGCGTAGCCAAAGGAAATTTTTAGGAAAATACTTTTTTGAAAACTAAGAGGAAATAGTCGGCGCGGTTTTCAAAAGCCGTTTTGGTTTTTATAAAGAAATTGGGTGTTTTACCAGGGAGATTATTTCGGTTTTTGCCCTTTGAAGTTAAATTCAACTGGTCCCGTTTTGGTGCCTAGTGATGTGTTTTATGACACACCCTGTATAACCGAACCTAACCTAACCTAACCTGTGTCCTCTGTTCAAACAATTTCAATGTTGCCAATCACAAATGTTCTATAACGTCTTGGTTTGAATATTGGACGATGATAATAGATTTCAGTAAGGGATGATACTTCAAGAAAGCAAGTTAAGAGTATATACTATAGTTAAGTTCATAAATGGAAGATAAAAATCTCATATAATTTTGTGAAAACCATAAGCATAGTATTTGAATCTAATATTTGGAAAAAGAAACGAAATATCTTCCTGAAAGTTGAGAAGTTTTGCATACTAAGTCATCGCAGACTTCTTCAATTATTACCATAATTTTTGAATCTCTAGTTTTTAGAAAAAGAGAAGAAATATTTTCCTGAAAGTTGAAAAGGGTTATATACTAAGTCATCTTAGTCTTCTTCAACCATGACATAAAATACTAAACTAGTAGTAACATTATAGTTACAATACAACTATGATTGTTTTCAATAGCCCAAATGATTAGGGTATTCACTTAATTTGTTCTGCCTGGGATCTAATCAGCCAAAAAATCGGGAATGTCGTTCAGAAATGTGAACCTATGTAGCTTTAAATTGTATGTTTGCGCCAATGATAAAATAAGTATAAAATGATTTTTGAGAAACGATTGTAGAATGGTAATTGTAGAGGCTTAGTTCTTCTGAGGTTTTTACACATTACTTTCTATACATTTTAAAAAGGAAAGTGCAATTAATATGGAAACGTATATTTACATAACTTTTAATAAATGATGAAAGTAATTACCGTATAATTTTCCATGACAAAATCAAATGGCTGTATTTTTTGTCTGATTTTTATTTATCTTTAGCTTTTGTAAAAGTGGATATAAATTTATTTTCCCTCATGGATAGAAACTAACTTTTGTTTGTTTTTTTTGTTTTTAGTAATGTTTCGATAGAAAATGATGTGCTTTGGACATAAAAATTAATGGTGAGTAAATTGTTTAATGTTTCATATTTATAACTTATTTTTTGGAGCAGTCTATGTTCTTTATTGTTATTCAGTTGTAACTAAGTATCCTCTTTTATCAAAAAGTTTAATTCAGCGTTACTTTTCTACCCTGATTTTCTATAGAATGTACGTTTGTGACGGTAAATTCATAAAGTTTCTTTCTGACACTTTCGGGGTTTCTTAGTAATCATTCCCATTATAACCAGCACCAAGTCTTGAATTGAATGAGGAATCAAAATAATACAACGTCTGTTCTTAATGCATCTTACTGACATCGAGCTTGAAAAGATACATAGTTTCAAAAAGTATATAGTACTTGTGTTTCATGTGTTTTTCGGTATGTTATGTAAAAGCATATGGGAGCTGAAGGAACTAAAAACATTATTCCTTTTTCTTTAAACTGTTTAAGCTTTTATGATAAACTATATCTTATATTTATGTATATAAAGATTCAAATTTATGCTTTATAATTATATTTTATCAACCCTTCTGTTCTTTTAGAAAAAAATTGCACTTATTACATTTCGGATCACAAAATGACGCACATTTATTTTTGAACAAATTTGATGAAAAAAAGTAAAAATACAATGTAACAAAATAAAATACATGTAAATTCAGAATTGATGGGATATGTTCTTCACAATAAGTGGTAGTAATGACTGTGCTATGACGATGTGTTGGACATACTGGCTTATTACAGACACTGCATGTAGTAAAAGTTTTATTTTCATGTTTTTGAGGACAAAACTTGCAGCGTTTGCGATTGGAAGCTTTGAATTTTTTAGCAGATGTAGGTGATGATGACGATGATATTGATTCTTCATTTCGAATATTACGAACGATGGCAGCAGAAGCTTCGGCTGTAGAAAGACGGTTTCGTCGAACAATACACGCCTGAACTAAATTGTCGCCTTACTCTTGTAAGAATAAAGGACGTTTATATAGTTTTTTGTTATTCTAATTTGGGTGATTTTAGGTGCACAATATAATATGAAGGCGTTTAGCGCGGAAATGTCAATAAAACTTGAAAACAAAGGTTCCGGCCAACGGTTAGTTTGTCGTTTGCATGAATATGTGCGAACCATTTGATCTATCGTGTCAACACCGCCCTTAGTTGAGTTGTAAAATTCAGTTATCTCTGGAATCTTCTTCGGATGTGCCTCTAGACTTTAACAAAAATGATGCATAGTACTTAGCAACGTGACTAATTTGTACTGTTTCGGTATGTACTGTACAACTATAAAGTGTAACATATGTTTGTGTGACTGTGCTTATTGCATACCGATAGGCAACACAAGACCCAAGTATGCATCCAACTCGATTTCATCGATGTTTCCGAAATTTTCGATCACGCTGTTTCCTTGCATATTACTGAAACGGATAACATCTTTCTTCATAGCCTGAGTCATATACAACTCGAAAGTATCTTTTATTCCGTAAATGCGGTGAACAGCAAAAGATTGTACACTCGTGCGTCTGTGGATAATCTGTTCAGTTGTCCCACTAAAAAGCCGATATCCGGGAGGTGTTGTTACCCACTTTACATCACGATCTTTACTAAAATGTTCAGTCAGATTTCCAGATATTTATTCTATATCGTTATTATCACTCCTAATATCATCGTCTGAAACATCCTCGTCCTCCACTTCTGGTTCGTAGTCCTTATCTTTTCTGTTTTCTTCAGCCATATTTTATACACTAATATTTCTGTGACAGGAAAACACAACTACTAATAACCTATTTCGACAAAAACAAACAATGCAATGACAAACAAATGTATTTCAAATGGGGAAAACACGAGCAAAAGCCTGCTTATACAATCCGACCCCAAAAAGTGTGGCGATTTTTTTTATATGTAGAAAGTACTCGTAGACAATTTTTTCTTTGTGCATTTTTCTCCTGTTAACTACTTATGAATTTCTGCACTACTACATGTAGTTCGTTGTGCAGTAAAAAACTTAGTTCTCGATACTCAAACTCAGTTGACGTTTCGCGTTTGTTAAGGCTTTTTCCGTCTTTCTCGCTTATCGTTGCTTTTCTTCGTTCTGTTATACTGTTGCCTTGGTTTCAATTTTTCTTGAGTAAAGGTTTCTTTTATTTCTGTTGTTTGTGGGCGTTAACTTTCGCCTACCTCCGAACTCGCAACCTGTTTCGTTTTTTTACACTCATGTAATAAAGTTAAATACGGATGGCCCTACTGTTTAGCGCCCAAATGTAAAGATTCAAATGCCGATAATTCCAATTTCAGCTTAAAAAGTATATATTGTTAAACAAGTTATGATTGATAGTATTGCTTATTTAGAAAAATGGTTGAAATGACGATTTAGAAAACAACTTGGCTGAGACGACTCACAATAACGGCTGAAACAACTTCCTAACACAAGAGTTAACCACTACTTTTATTTCAAAGAGCCTGCTTCGCTTAACTTTAAACTTTCAAAACTCTGGTTGTTTATCTCTTAATCACATAGTTACTTTTACATGTACAATGGAAGTTGCTTATTACGACGCGACGGTGAATGGACTGATCAATCGCGGTCGTTATATCCGAATGCAGAAAATATATATATATAAACAATATACCAATATGCAACTGCAAACCATAAAATAAAATAAAAATACCAACCTTTTTATTTACGCGTTAACCACAATTAAAAGCACTAAAACTAAAAGCCACTATCCGGGAGAAACATCAAATAAACCCCAATACTATTCAACAGATACCCGTCTGCAGAATGTAAAACGATCGTCGCATCGGCAACGTAACAAACCGATAGTGCTACTTAATGCAAAATACATACCAAAAATTTACAAGAAATATTCAGATACATGTGCGTACATACTCGTAAATGTGTATGTAATTTGTGTTTTCTTTTATTTTCCCTTATTACGTCGTTATAAGCGAAGAAAACGACAATTTATTTTCGTTGCTATATACGACAATGTGATATACGGCGTTAGAATGGTGTATAATATAGGCGACTGGTCGTTATAAGCGACGACGTTATAAGCAACTTCCACTGTATATAACAAATCACAGAATGAAGTTTAAATAACGATACAAACCTATAAACAACGATTTAAAGAAGTTGATAACTTGGTGGCATGATATGTTTTAATTTATTCGCTCGTGTTTAAGATATTTATACTAATTTGTTAAAAAGTGCCTTCAACTGATTTGTTGAAGTTTACATGAAGGGTAACTTAAACAAACGAGAAAATTATTCACAATAAATGTTCTAAATTTTTCAGTTCATTAAAAGTATAATTTTGTGCTGAATTCACGAAACTTTTGCACTACTATTGTACATTTGAATATAACTCCAATGTTTTTTACCCAAACAATTATTTAAGTCACGGATCTAATTTCTGAAACCCTTACCAATAATAATGATATATTATATACATTTTTTTATAAATATATTTTGCTTCTTATTTAACTGTTTAGTTTCGAACGTTTTATTTACATATTATTTGTTTTCTTTACAGAACTGCTTTGCATAAATGGAGTATCTTCTGATGATGTCGAGTTATAAGTTGAAAACTGAAAGCTGAAAGTACTAGCATATGACGGCTAACGTACCAGTCGTACAGAATCTGAATATCTGCATTGCAATTATTCTGAACCCACTAATCCAACTCCAGACACATAGAGTTATTGTGCAGTACCTATAATTACCCAAAAGCTGTAAAGAAATTGCTACTTTAAGTGATAGTCTGTTGTGGTGCGTCCGACTTCTACATACGCATCGCAGTGTTGACTTATAAAAAGGATGGATGAAGGAAACAGCGTTAATGTAATTTTAAAAGGTAATAAACAAATAGATTTGTAATAATAATAAAACCCGTTCGACTATAATACTCTTGTTGAGATAATCATTTGATTACAATTAGTTAATAAATTATTATACATATATATTTATAATTCTAATAATTATGGAATGCATAGATGGCCTCATTTCAAATGTTAATTGCTTTGTTTTGAATAGAAATTAAGAAAATTTAAATGTATGCAACTTTCCAATTTGTGGTTTATAAAAATTGTTAAAGCGGGAAGGAAAATAAACTGACATTAAGTCCTCTGTTACTGGGTGCCAGAACACGGCGGTATAGATCAAAATAAACAAGCGGATGAGTTTGCAAAATGAGGAGGGCTACTCGATAATAGTGAGGTTGCTAACATCAAACCACCCCCTTCACAGTAAGGGGCATTATCAAGGAAAAAACAATAAAGACTGCTAATATAAGGTGATCTAATCTTGATGGACATAGAGTATCCAAGGCTCTATGGCCACTTCTTGACGGCGAAAGATCTAAGGAGTTAATTTAACTGAACAGGGACAAGCTTAAGACATTAATAGGAATCCTGACAGGACACTGTCTCCTGCTGAAACACGCAAAGAGACTCAAATTGTCCGATACGGACATTTGTTGATTCTGCGGCGACCTGTAAGCGGTTGAGCGGTTGAGGACATATTACACATACTGTGTGAATGTGAGGAAATATCGCGTAGCCAAAGGAAATTTTTAGGAAAATACTTTTTTGAAAACTAAGAGGAAATAGTCGGCGCGGTTTTCAAAAGCCGTTTTGGTTTTTATAAAGAAATTGGGTGTTTTACCAGGGAGATTATTTCGGTTTTTGCCCTTTGAAGTTAAATTCAACTGGTCCCGTTTTGGTGCCTAGTGATGTGTTTTATGACACACCCTGTATAACCGAACCTAACCTAACCTAACCTGTGTCCTCTGTTCAAACAATTTCAATGTTGCCAATCACAAATGTTCTATAACGTCTTGGTTTGAATATTGGACGATGATAATAGATTTCAGTAAGGGATGATACTTCAAGAAAGCAAGTTAAGAGTATATACTATAGTTAAGTTCATAAATGGAAGATAAAAATCTCATATAATTTTGTGAAAACCATAAGCATAGTATTTGAATCTAATATTTGGAAAAAGAAACGAAATATCTTCCTGAAAGTTGAGAAGTTTTGCATACTAAGTCATCGCAGACTTCTTCAATTATTACCATAATTTTTGAATCTCTAGTTTTTAGAAAAAGAGAAGAAATATTTTCCTGAAAGTTGAAAAGGGTTATATACTAAGTCATCTTAGTCTTCTTCAACCATGACATAAAATACTAAACTAGTAGTAACATTATAGTTACAATACAACTATGATTGTTTTCAATAGCCCAAATGATTAGGGTATTCACTTAATTTGTTCTGCCTGGGATCTAATCAGCCAAAAAATCGGGAATGTCGTTCAGAAATGTGAACCTATGTAGCTTTAAATTGTATGTTTGCGCCAATGATAAAATAAGTATAAAATGATTTTTGGGAAACGATTGTAGAATGGTAATTGTAGAGGCTTAGTTCTTCTGAGGTTTTTACACATTATTTTCTATACGTTTTAAAAAGGAAAGTGCAATTAATATGGAAACGTATATTTACATAACTTTTAATAAATGATGAAAGTAATTACCGTATGATTTTCCATGACAAAATCAAATGGCTGTATTTTTTGTCTGATTTTTATTTATCTTTAGCTTTTGTAAAAGTGGATATAAATTTATTTTCCCTCATGGATAGAAACTAACTTTTGTTTGTTTTTTTTGTTTTTAGTAATGTTTCGATAGAAAATGATGTGCTTTGGACATAAAAATTAATGGTGAGTAAATTGTTTAATGTTTCATATTTATAACTTATTTTTTGGAGCAGTCTATGTTCTTTATTGTTATTCAGTTGTAACTAAGTATCCTCTTTTATTAAAAAGTTTAATTCAGCGTTACTTTTCTACCCTGATTTTCTATAGAATGTACGTTTGTGACGGTAAATTCATAAAGTTTCTTTCTGACACTTTCGGGGTTTCTTAGTAATCATTCCCATTATAACCAGCACCAAGTCTTGAATTGAATGAGGAATCAAAATAATACAACGTCTGTTCTTAATGCATCTTACTGACATCGAGCTTGAAAAGATACATAGTTTCAAAAAGTATATAGTACTTGTGTTTCATGTGTTTTTCGGTATGTTATGTAAAAGCATATGGGAGCTGAAGGAACTAAAAACATTATTCCTTTTTCTTTAAACTGTTTAAGCTTTTATGATAAACTATATCTTATATTTATGTATATAAAGATTCAAATTTATGCTTTATAATTATATTTTATCAACCCTTCTGTTCTTTTAGAAAAAAATTGCACTTATTACATTTCGGATCACAAAATGACGCATATTTATTTTTGAACAAATTTGATGAAAAAAAGTAAAAATACAATGTAACAAAATAAAATACATGTAAATTCAGAATTGATGGGATATGTTCTTCACAATAAGTGGTAGTAATGACTGTGCTATGACGATGTGTTGGACATACTGGCTTATTACAGACACTGCATGTAGTAAAAGTTTTATTTTCATGTTTTTGAGGACAAAACTTGCAGCGTTTGCGATTGGAAGCTTTGAATTTTTTAGCAGATGTAGGTGATGATGACGATGATATTGATTCTTCATTTCGAATATTACGAACGATGGTAGCAGAAGCTTCGGCTGTAGAAAGACGGTTTCGTCGAACAATACACGCCTGAACTAAATTGTCGCCTTACTCTTGTAAGAATAAAGGACGTTTATATAGTTTTTTGTTATTCTAATTTGGGTGATTTTAGGTGCACAATATAATATGAAGGCGTTTAGCGCGGAAATGTCAATAAAACTTGAAAACAAAGGTTCCGGCCAACGGTTAGTTTGTCGTTTGCATGAATATGTGCGAACCATTTGATCTATCGTGTCAACACCGCCCTTAGTTGAGTTGTAAAATTCAGTTATCTCTGGAATCTTCTTCGGATGTGCCTCTAGACTTTAACAAAAATGATGCATAGTACTTAGCAACGTGACTAATTTGTACTGTTTCGGTATATACTGTACAACTATAAAGTGTAACATATGTTTGTGTGACTGTGCTTATTGCATACCGATAGGCAACACAAGACCCAAGTATGCATCCAACTCGATTTCATCGATGTTTCCGAAATTTTCGATCACGCTGTTTCCTTGCATATTACTGAAACGGATAACATCTTTCTTCATAGCCTGAGTCATATACAACTCGAAAGTATCTTTTATTCCGTAAATGCGGTGAACAGCAAAAGATTGTACACTCGTGCGTCTGTGGATAATCTGTTCAGTTGTCCCACTAAAAAGCCGATATCCGGGAGGTGTTGTTACCCACTTTACATCACGATCTTTACTAAAATGTTCAGTCAGATTTCCAGATATTTATTCTATATCGTTATTATCACTCCTAATATCATCGTCTGAAACATCCTCGTCCTCCACTTCTGGTTCGTAGTCCTTATCTTTTCTGTTTTCTTCAGCCATATTTTATACACTAATATTTCTGTGACAGGAAAACACAACTACTAATAACCTATTTCGACAAAAACAAACAATGCAATGACAAACAAATGTATTTCAAATGGGGAAAACACGAGCAAAAGCCTGCTTATACAATCCGACCCCAAAAAGTGTGGCGATTTTTTTTATATGTAGAAAGTACTCGTAGACAATTTTTTCTTTGTGCATTTTTCTCCTGTTAACTACTTATGAATTTCTGCACTACTACATGTAGTTCGTTGTGCAGTAAAAAACTTAGTTCTCGATACTCAAACTCAGTTGACGTTTCGCGTTTGTTAAGGCTTTTTCCGTCTTTCTCGCTTATCGTTGCTTTTCTTCGTTCTGTTATACTGTTGCCTTGGTTTCAATTTTTCTTGAGTAAAGGTTTCTTTTATTTCTGTTGTTTGTGGGCGTTAACTTTCGCCTACCTCCGAACTCGCAACCTGTTTCGTTTTTTTACACTCATGTAATAAAGTTAAATACGGATGGCCCTACTGTTTAGCGCCCAAATGTAAAGATTCAAATGCCGATAATTCCAATTTCAGCTTAAAAAGTATATATTGTTAAACAAGTTATGATTGATAGTATTGCTTATTTAGAAAAATGGTTGAAATGACGATTTAGAAAACAACTTGGCTGAGACGACTCACAATAACGGCTGAAACAACTTCCTAACACAAGAGTTAACCACTACTTTTCTTTCAAAGAGCCTGCTTCGCTTAACTTTAAACTTTCAAAACTCTGGTTGTTTATCTCTTAATCACATAGTTACTTTTACATGTACAATGGAAGTTGCTTATTACGACGCGACGGTGAATGGACCGATCAATCGCGGTCGTTATATCCGAATGCAGAAAATATATATATATAAACAATATACCAATATGCAACTGCAAACCATAAAATAAAATAAAAATACCAACCTTTTTATTTACGCGTTAACCACAATTAAAAGCACTAAAACTAAAAGCCACTATCCAGGAGAAACATCAAATAAACCCCAATACTATTCAACAGATACCCGTCTGCAGAATGTAGAACGATCGTCGCATCGGCAACGTAACAAACCGATAGTGCTACTTAATGCAAAATACATACCAAAAATTTACAAGACATATTCAGATACATGTGCGTACATACTCGTAAATGTGTATGTAATTTGTGTTTTCTTTTATTTTCCCTTATTACGTCGTTATAAGCGAAGAAAACGACAATTTATTTTCGTTGCTATATACGACAATGTGATATACGGCGTTAGAATGGTGTATAATATAGGCGACTGGTCGTTATAAGCGACGACGTTATAAGCAACTTCCACTGTATATAACAAATCACAGAATGAAGTTTAAATAACGATACAAACCTATAAACAACGATTTAAAGAAGTTGATAACTTGGTGGCATGATATGTTTTAATTTATTCGCTCGTGTTTAAGATATTTATACTAATTTGTTAAAAAGTGCCTTCAACTGATTTGTTGAAGTTTACATGAAGGGTAACTTAAACAAACGAGAAAATTATTCACAATAAATGTTCTAAATTTTTCAGTTCATTAAAAGTATAATTTTGTGCTGAATTCACGAAACTTTTGCACTACTATTGTACATTTGAATATAACTCCAATGTTTTTTACCCAAACAATTATTTAAGTCACGGATCTAATTTCTGAAACCCTTACCAATAATAATGATATATTATATACATTTTTTTATAAATATATTTTGCTTCTTATTTAACTGTTTAGTTTCGAACGTTTTATTTACATATTATTTGTTTTCTTTACAGAACTGCTTTGCATAAATGGAGTATCTTCTGATGATGTCGAGTTATAAGTTGAAAACTGAAAGCTGAAAGTACTAGCATATGACGGCTAACGTACCAGTCGTACAGAATCTGAATATCTGCATTGCAATTATTCTGAACCCACTAATCCAACTCCAGACACATAGAGTTATTGTGCAGTACCTATAATTACCCAAAAGCTGTAAAGAAATTGCTACTTTAAGTGATAGTCTGTTGTGGTGCGTCCGACTTCTACATACGCATCGCAGTGTTGACTTATAAAAATGATGGATGAAGGAAACAGCGTTAATGTAATTTTAAAAGGTAATAAACAAATAGATTTGTAATAATAATAAAACCCGTTCAACTATATGAGATAATCATTTGATTACAATTAGTTAATAAATTATTATACATATATATTTATAATTCTAATAATTATGGAATGCATAGATGGCCTCATTTCAAATGTTAATTGCATTGTTTTGAATAGAAATTAAGAAAATTTAAATGTATGCAACTTTCCAATTTGTGGTTTATAAAAATTGTTAAAGCGGGAAGGAAAATAAACTGACATTAAGTCCTCTGTTACTGGGTGCCAGAACACGGCGGTATAGATCAAAATAAACAAGCGGATGAGTTTGCAAAATGAGGAGGGCTACTCGATAATAGTGAGGTTGCTAACATCAAACCACCCCCTTCACAGTAAGGGGCATTATCAAGGAAAAAACAATAAAGACTGCCAATATAAGGTGATCTAATCTTGACGGACATAGAGTATCCAAGGCTCTATGGCCACTTCTTGACGGCGAAAGATCTAAGGAGTTAATTTAACTGAACAGGGACAAGCTTAAGACATTAATAGGAATCCTGACAGGACACTGTCTCCTGCTGAAACACGCAAAGAGACTCAAATTGTCCGATACGGACATTTGTTGATTCTGCGGCGACCTGCAAGCGGTTGAGCGGTTGAGCGGTTGAGGACATATTACACATACTGTGTGAATGTGAGGAAATATCGCGTAGCCAAAGGAAATTTTTAGGAAAATACTTTTTTGAAAACTAAGAGGAAATAGTCGGCGCGGTTTTCAAAAGCCGTTTTGGTTTTTATAAAGAAATTGGGTGTTTTACCAGGGAGATTATTTCGGTTTTTGCCCTTTGAAGTTAAATTCAACTGGTCCCGTTTTGGTGCCTAGTGATGTGTTTTATGACACACCCTGTATAACCGAACCTAACCTAACCTAACCTGTGTCCTCTGTTCAAACAATTTCAATGTTGCCAATCACAAATGTTCTATAACGTCTTGGTTTGAATATTGGACGATGATAATAGATTTCAGTAAGGGATGATACTTCAAGAAAGCAAGTTAAGAGTATATACTATAGTTAAGTTCATAAATGGAAGATAAAAATCTCATATAATTTTGTGAAAACCATAAGCATAGTATTTGAATCTAATATTTGGAAAAAGAAACGAAATATCTTCCTGAAAGTTGAGAAGTTTTGCATACTAAGTCATCGCAGACTTCTTCAATTATTACCATAATTTTTGAATCTCTAGTTTTTAGAAAAAGAGAAGAAATATTTTCCTGAAAGTTGAAAAGGGTTATATACTAAGTCATCTTAGTCTTCTTCAACCATGACATAAAATACTAAACTAGTAGTAACATTATAGTTACAATACAACTATGATTGTTTTCAATAGCCCAAATGATTAGGGTATTCACTTAATTTGTTCTGCCTGGGATCTAATCAGCCAAAAAATCGGGAATGTCGTTCAGAAATGTGAACCTATGTAGCTTTAAATTGTATGTTTGCGCCAATGATAAAATAAGTATAAAATGATTTTTGAGAAACGATTGTAGAATGGTAATTGTAGAGGCTTAGTTCTTCTGAGGTTTTTACACATTACTTTCTATACATTTTAAAAAGGAAAGTGCAATTAATATGGAAACGTATATTTACATAACTTTTAATAAATGATGAAAGTAATTACCGTATAATTTTCCATGACAAAATCAAATGGCTGTATTTTTTGTCTGATTTTTATTTATCTTTAGCTTTTGTAAAAGTGGATATAAATTTATTTTCCCTCATGGATAGAAACTAACTTTTGTTTGTTTTTTTTGTTTTTAGTAATGTTTCGATAGAAAATGATGTGCTTTGGACATAAAAATTAATGGTGAGTAAATTGTTTAATGTTTCATATTTATAACTTATTTTTTGGAGCAGTCTATGTTCTTTATTGTTATTCAGTTGTAACTAAGTATCCTCTTTTATCAAAAAGTTTAATTCAGCGTTACTTTTCTACCCTGATTTTCTATAGAATGTACGTTTGTGACGGTAAATTCATAAAGTTTCTTTCTGACACTTTCGGGGTTTCTTAGTAATCATTCCCATTATAACCAGCACCAAGTCTTGAATTGAATGAGGAATCAAAATAATACAACGTCTGTTCTTAATGCATCTTACTGACATCGAGCTTGAAAAGATACATAGTTTCAAAAAGTATATAGTACTTGTGTTTCATGTGTTTTTCGGTATGTTATGTAAAAGCATATGGGAGCTGAAGGAACTAAAAACATTATTCCTTTTTCTTTAAACTGTTTAAGCTTTTATGATAAACTATATCTTATATTTATGTATATAAAGATTCAAATTTATGCTTTATAATTATATTTTATCAACCCTTCTGTTCTTTTAGAAAAAAATTGCACTTATTACATTTCGGATCACAAAATGACGCACATTTATTTTTGAACAAATTTGATGAAAAAAAGTAAAAATACAATGTAACAAAATAAAATACATGTAAATTCAGAATTGATGGGATATGTTCTTCACAATAAGTGGTAGTAATGACTGTGCTATGACGATGTGTTGGACATACTGGCTTATTACAGACACTGCATGTAGTAAAAGTTTTATTTTCATGTTTTTGAGGACAAAACTTGCAGCGTTTGCGATTGGAAGCTTTGAATTTTTTAGCAGATGTAGGTGATGATGACGATGATATTGATTCTTCATTTCGAATATTACGAACGATGGCAGCAGAAGCTTCGGCTGTAGAAAGACGGTTTCGTCGAACAATACACGCCTGAACTAAATTGTCGCCTTACTCTTGTAAGAATAAAGGACGTTTATATAGTTTTTTGTTATTCTAATTTGGGTGATTTTAGGTGCACAATATAATATGAAGGCGTTTAGCGCGGAAATGTCAATAAAACTTGAAAACAAAGGTTCCGGCCAACGGTTAGTTTGTCGTTTGCATGAATATGTGCGAACCATTTGATCTATCGTGTCAACACCGCCCTTAGTTGAGTTGTAAAATTCAGTTATCTCTGGAATCTTCTTCGGATGTGCCTCTAGACTTTAACAAAAATGATGCATAGTACTTAGCAACGTGACTAATTTGTACTGTTTCGGTATGTACTGTACAACTATAAAGTGTAACATATGTTTGTGTGACTGTGCTTATTGCATACCGATAGGCAACACAAGACCCAAGTATGCATCCAACTCGATTTCATCGATGTTTCCGAAATTTTCGATCACGCTGTTTCCTTGCATATTACTGAAACGGATAACATCTTTCTTCATAGCCTGAGTCATATACAACTCGAAAGTATCTTTTATTCCGTAAATGCGGTGAACAGCAAAAGATTGTACACTCGTGCGTCTGTGGATAATCTGTTCAGTTGTCCCACTAAAAAGCCGATATCCGGGAGGTGTTGTTACCCACTTTACATCACGATCTTTACTAAAATGTTCAGTCAGATTTCCAGATATTTATTCTATATCGTTATTATCACTCCTAATATCATCGTCTGAAACATCCTCGTCCTCCACTTCTGGTTCGTAGTCCTTATCTTTTCTGTTTTCTTCAGCCATATTTTATACACTAATATTTCTGTGACAGGAAAACACAACTACTAATAACCTATTTCGACAAAAACAAACAATGCAATGACAAACAAATGTATTTCAAATGGGGAAAACACGAGCAAAAGCCTGCTTATACAATCCGACCCCAAAAAGTGTGGCGATTTTTTTTATATGTAGAAAGTACTCGTAGACAATTTTTTCTTTGTGCATTTTTCTCCTGTTAACTACTTATGAATTTCTGCACTACTACATGTAGTTCGTTGTGCAGTAAAAAACTTAGTTCTCGATACTCAAACTCAGTTGACGTTTCGCGTTTGTTAAGGCTTTTTCCGTCTTTCTCGCTTATCGTTGCTTTTCTTCGTTCTGTTATACTGTTGCCTTGGTTTCAATTTTTCTTGAGTAAAGGTTTCTTTTATTTCTGTTGTTTGTGGGCGTTAACTTTCGCCTACCTCCGAACTCGCAACCTGTTTCGTTTTTTTACACTCATGTAATAAAGTTAAATACGGATGGCCCTACTGTTTAGCGCCCAAATGTAAAGATTCAAATGCCGATAATTCCAATTTCAGCTTAAAAAGTATATATTGTTAAACAAGTTATGATTGATAGTATTGCTTATTTAGAAAAATGGTTGAAATGACGATTTAGAAAACAACTTGGCTGAGACGACTCACAATAACGGCTGAAACAACTTCCTAACACAAGAGTTAACCACTACTTTTATTTCAAAGAGCCTGCTTCGCTTAACTTTAAACTTTCAAAACTCTGGTTGTTTATCTCTTAATCACATAGTTACTTTTACATGTACAATGGAAGTTGCTTATTACGACGCGACGGTGAATGGACTGATCAATCGCGGTCGTTATATCCGAATGCAGAAAATATATATATATAAACAATATACCAATATGCAACTGCAAACCATAAAATAAAATAAAAATACCAACCTTTTTATTTACGCGTTAACCACAATTAAAAGCACTAAAACTAAAAGCCACTATCCGGGAGAAACATCAAATAAACCCCAATACTATTCAACAGATACCCGTCTGCAGAATGTAGAACGATCGTCGCATCGGCAACGTAACAAACCGATAGTGCTACTTAATGCAAAATACATACCAAAAATTTACAAGAAATATTCAGATACATGTGCGTACATACTCGTAAATGTGTATGTAATTTGTGTTTTCTTTTATTTTCCCTTATTACGTCGTTATAAGCGAAGAAAACGACAATTTATTTTCGTTGCTATATACGACAATGTGATATACGGCGTTAGAATGGTGTATAATATAGGCGACTGGTCGTTATAAGCGACGACGTTATAAGCAACTTCCACTGTATATAACAAATCACAGAATGAAGTTTAAATAACGATACAAACCTATAAACAACGATTTAAAGAAGTTGATAACTTGGTGGCATGATATGTTTTAATTTATTCGCTCGTGTTTAAGATATTTATACTAATTTGTTAAAAAGTGCCTTCAACTGATTTGTTGAAGTTTACATGAAGGGTAACTTAAACAAACGAGAAAATTATTCACAATAAATGTTCTAAATTTTTCAGTTCATTAAAAGTATAATTTTGTGCTGAATTCACGAAACTTTTGCACTACTATTGTACATTTGAATATAACTCCAATGTTTTTTACCCAAACAATTATTTAAGTCACGGATCTAATTTCTGAAACCCTTACCAATAATAATGATATATTATATACATTTTTTTATAAATATATTTTGCTTCTTATTTAACTGTTTAGTTTCGAACGTTTTATTTACATATTATTTGTTTTCTTTACAGAACTGCTTTGCATAAATGGAGTATCTTCTGATGATGTCGAGTTATAAGTTGAAAACTGAAAGCTGAAAGTACTAGCATATGACGGCTAACGTACCAGTCGTACAGAATCTGAATATCTGCATTGCAATTATTCTGAACCCACTAATCCAACTCCAGACACATAGAGTTATTGTGCAGTACCTATAATTACCCAAAAGCTGTAAAGAAATTGCTACTTTAAGTGATAGTCTGTTGTGGTGCGTCCGACTTCTACATACGCATCGCAGTGTTGACTTATAAAAAGGATGGATGAAGGAAACAGCGTTAATGTAATTTTAAAAGGTAATAAACAAATAGATTTGTAATAATAATAAAACCCGTTCGACTATAATACTCTTGTTGAGAT
The DNA here is from genome assembly GCA_928272305.1 of Volucella inflata. NCBI lineage: Eukaryota > Metazoa > Arthropoda > Insecta > Diptera > Syrphidae > Volucella > Volucella inflata. Next base: position 63,604,700 of record OV743716.1, read on the forward strand.
AATCATTTGATTACAATTAGTTAATAAATTATTATACATATATATTTATAATTCTAATAATTATGGAATGCATAGATGGCCTCATTTCAAATGTTAATTGCTTTGTTTTGAATAGAAATTAAGAAAATTTAAATGTATGCAACTTTCCAATTTGTGGTTTATAAAAATTGTTAAAGCGGGAAGGAAAATAAACTGACATTAAGTCCTCTGTTACTGGGTGCCAGAACACGGCGGTATAGATCAAAATAAACAAGCGGATGAGTTTGCAAAATGAGGAGGGCTACTCGATAATAGTGAGGTTGCTAACATCAAACCACCCCCTTCACAGTAAGGGGCATTATCAAGGAAAAAACAATAAAGACTGCTAATATAAGGTGATCTAATCTTGATGGACATAGAGTATCCAAGGCTCTATGGCCACTTCTTGACGGCGAAAGATCTAAGGAGTTAATTTAACTGAACAGGGACAAGCTTAAGACATTAATAGGAATCCTGACAGGACACTGTCTCCTGCTGAAACACGCAAAGAGACTCAAATTGTCCGATACGGACATTTGTTGATTCTGCGGCGACCTGCAAGCGGTTGAGCGGTTGAGGACATATTACACATACTGTGTGAATGTGAGGAAATATCGCGTAGCCGAAGAAATTTTTAGGAAAATACTTTTTTGAAAACTAAGAGGAAATAGTCGGCGCGGTTTTCAAAAGCCGTTTTGGTTTTTATAAAGAAATTGGGTGTTTTACCAGGGAGATTATTTCGGTTTTTGCCCTTTGAAGTTAAATTCAACTGGTCCCGTTTTGGTGCCTAGTGATGTGTTTTATGACACACCCTGTATAACCGAACCTAACCTAACCTAACCTGTGTCCTCTGTTCAAACAATTTCAATGTTGCCAATCACAAATGTTCTATAACGTCTTGGTTTGAATATTGGACGATGATAATAGATTTCAGTAAGGGATGATACTTCAAGAAAGCAAGTTAAGAGTATATACTATAGTTAAGTTCATAAATGGAAGATAAAAATCTCATATAATTTTGTGAAAACCATAAGCATAGTATTTGAATCTAATATTTGGAAAAAGAAACGAAATATCTTCCTGAAAGTTGAGAAGTTTTGCATACTAAGTCATCGCAGACTTCTTCAATTATTACCATAATTTTTGAATCTCTAGTTTTTAGAAAAAGAGAAGAAATATTTTCCTGAAAGTTGAAAAGGGTTATATACTAAGTCATCTTAGTCTTCTTCAACCATGACATAAAATACTAAACTAGTAGTAACATTATAGTTACAATACAACTATGATTGTTTTCAATAGCCCAAATGATTAGGGTATTCACTTAATTTGTTCTGCCTGGGATCTAATCAGCCAAAAAATCGGGAATGTCGTTCAGAAATGTGAACCTATGTAGCTTTAAATTGCATGTTTGCGCCAATGATTTTTGAGAAACGATTGTAGAATGGTAATTGTAGAGGCTTAGTTCTTCTGAGGTTTTTACACATTACTTTCTATACATTTTAAAAAGGAAAGTGCAATTAATATGGAAACGTATATTTACATAACTTTTAATAAATGATGAAAGTAATTACCGTATGATTTTCCATGACAAAATCAAATGGCTGTATTTTTTGTCTGATTTTTATTTATTTTTAGCTTTTGTAAAAGTGGATATAAATTTATTTTCCCTCATGGATAGAAACTAACTTTTGTTTGTTTTTTTTTGTTTTTAGTAATGTTTCGATAGAAAATGATGTGCTTTGGACATAAAAATTAATGGTGAGTAAATTGTTTAATGTTTCATATTTATAACTTATTTTTTGGAGCAGTCTATGTTCTTTATTGTTATTCAGTTGTAACTAAGTATCCTCTTTTATTAAAAAGTTTAATTCAGCGTTACTTTTCTACCCTGAATTTCTATAGAATGTACGTTTGTGACGGTAAATTCATAAAGTTTCTTTCTGACACTTTCGGGGTTTCTTAGTAATCATTCCCATTATAACCAGCACCAAGTCTTGAATTGAATGAGGAATCAAAATAATACAACGTCTGTTCTTAATGCATCTTACTGACATCGAGCTTGAAAAGATACATAGTTTCTAAAAGTATATAGTACTTGTGTTTCATGTGTTTTTCGGTATGTTATGTAAAAGCATATGGGAGCTGAAGGAACTAAAAACATTATTCCTTTTTCTTTAAACTGTTTAAGCTTTTATGATAAACTATATCTTATATTTATGTATATAAAGATTCAAGTTTATGCTTTATAATTATATTTTATCAACCCTTCTGTTCTTTTAGAAAAAAATTGCACTTATTACATTTCGGATCACAAAATGACGCACATTTATTTTTGAACAAATTTGATGAAAAAAAGTAAAAATACAATGTAACAAAATAAAATACATGTAAATTCAGAATTGATGGGATATGTTCTTCACAATAAGTGGTAGTAATGACTGTGCTATGACGATGTGTTGGACATACTGGCTTATTACAGACACTGCATGTAGTAAAAGTTTTATTTTCATGTTTTTGAGGACAAAACTTGCAGCGTTTGCGATTGGAAGCTTTGAATTTTTTAGCAGATGTAGGTGATGATGACGATGATATTGATTCTTCATTTCGAATATTACGAACGATGGCAGCAGAAGCTTCGGCTGTAGAAAGACGGTTTCGTCGAACAATACACGCCTGAACTAAATTGTCGCCTTACTCTTGTAAGAATAAAGGACGTTTATATAGTTTTTTGTTATTCTAATTTGGGTGATTTTAGGTGCACAATATAATATGAAGGCGTTTAGCGCGGAAATGTCAATAAAACTTGAAAACAAAGGTTCCGGCCAACGGTTAGTTTGTCGTTTGCATGAATATGTGCGAACCATTTGATCTATCGTGTCAACACCGCCCTTAGTTAAGTTGTAAAATTCAGTTATCTCTGGAATCTTCTTCGGATGTGCCTCTAGACTTTAACAATAATGATGCATAGTACTTAGCAACGTGACTAATTTGTACTGTTTCGGTATATACTGTACAACTATAAAGTGTAACATATGTTTGTGTGACTGTGCTTATTGCATACCGATAGGCAACACAAGACCCAAGTATGCATCCAACTCGATTTCATCGATGTTTCCGAAATTTTCGATCACGCTGTTTCCTTGCATATTACTGAAACGGATAACATCTTTCTTCATAGCCTGAGTCATATACAACTCGAAAGTATCTTTTATTCCGTAAATGCGGTGAACAGCAAAAGATTGTACACTCGTGCGTCTGTGGATAATCTGTTCAGTTGTCCCACTAAAAAGCCGATATCCGGGAGGTGTTGTTACCCACTTTACATCACGATCTTTACTAAAATGTTCAGTCAGATTCCCAGATATTTATTCTATATCGTTATTATCACTCCTAATATCATCGTCTGAAACATCCTCGTCCTCCACTTCTGGTTCGTAGTCCTTATCTTTTCTGTTTTCTTCAGCCATATTTTATACACTAATATTTCTGTGACAGGAAAACACAACTACTAATAACCTATTTCGACAAAAACAAACAATGCAATGACAAACAAATGTATTTCAAATGGGGAAAACACGAGCAAAAGCCTGCTTATACAATCCGACCCCAAAAAGTGTGGCGATTTTTTTTATATGTAGAAAGTACTCGTAGACAATTTTTTCTTTGTGCATTTTTCTCCTGTTAACTACTTATGAATTTCTGCACTACTACATGTAGTTCGTTGTGCAGTAAAAAACTTAGTTCTCGATACTCAAACTCAGTTGACGTTTCGCGTTTGTTAAGGCTTTTTCCGTCTTTCTCGCTTATCGTTGCTTTTCTTCGTTCTGTTATACTGTTGCCTTGGTTTCAATTTTTCTTGAGTAAAGGTTTCTTTTATTTCTGTTGTTTGTGGGCGTTAACTTTCGCCTACCTCCGAACTCGCAACCTGTTTCGTTTTTTTACACTCATGTACTAAAGTTAAATACGGATGGCCCTACTGTTTAGCGCCCAAATGTAAAGATTCAAATGCCGATAATTCCAATTTCAGCTTAAAAAGTATATGTTGTTAAACAAGTTATGATTGATAGTATTGCTTATTTAGAAAAATGATTGAAATGAGGATTTAGAGAACAACTTGGCAGAGACGACTCACAATAACGGCTGAAACAACTTCCTAACACAAGAGTTAACCACTACTTTTATTTCAAAGAGCCTGCTTCGCTTAACTTTAAACTTTCAAAACTCTGGTTATTTATATCTTAATCACATAGTTACTTTTACATGTACAATGGAAGTTGCTTATTACGACGCGACGGTGAATGGACCGATCAATCGCGGTCGTTATATCCGAATGCAGAAAATATATATACGAGGGCGGGTCAATAAGTCCGTGACTTTTGGATTAAAACACAGATTTTTTGATAAAAAAATAATTTTATTTTTCAACGTAGTCTCCCTTGAGCTCTATACACTTTGTCCAACGCTTCTCCAATTTTTTTATCCCTTCCAAAAAAAATGATTTGTCGAGGTCCTCAAAATAGGCCTTTGTTTGCGAGATGACTTCATCATTGGAGTCAAATCTTTTTCCACCAAGCCATTTCTTCAGGTTTGGGAACAAGAAGTAGTCGCTCGGAGCCAAATCTGGAGAATAGGGTGGATGAGGGAGCAATTCACATGTGTTTGTGGTCGACTGTGAGCAAACGCAGCACCCATCTTGCGGAAAGCTTTCTCATGCCCAAGTGATCATTCAAAATTGAAACCACTGAGCCATGCGAGATCCCTACGGCTTCCACAATCTCTCGCACTTTCAATCTTCGGTCGGCCAACACCATATCGTGAATTTTATCGATTTTTTCGGGTGTAGAGACCTCAACTGGGCGTCCAGGACGTTCGGCATCTTCAGTGCTTGTACGGCCACAACGAAATTCAGTAAACCACTTTTTTACCATTGCAGAGTCCCCATAGTATTTATCAAGCTTAGCCTTGGTCTCGGTAATGGTTTTTTTTCGCAAGAAATAATGCTTAATAAGCACACGAAATTCACTTTTTTCCATTTTCTCCTCAAATTAGTGAGTAGTCTGATAAAAATAGCTGTCAAACACAAACTGACGCAGCAAGTTTAAATTTTGACAGGAGTCAACTGACAGATGCCTGTTGACAGGAGCAGTGTTGCTGTTTCAGTAAAGAGGTCAGAAATTCAAAAAGTCACGGACTTATTGACCCGCCCTCGTATATAAACAATATACCAATATGCAACTGCAAACCATAAAATAAAATAAAAATACCAACCTTTTTATTTACGCGTTAACCACAATTAAAAGCACTAAAACTAAAAGCCACTATCCGGGAGAAACATCAAATAAACCCCAATACTATTCAACAGATACCCGTCTGCAGAATGTAGAACGATCGTCGCGTCGGCAACGTAACAAACCGATAGTGCTATTTAATGCAAAATACATACTAAAAATTTACAAGAAATATTCAGATACATGTGCGTTCATACTCGTAAATGTGTATGTAATTTGTGTTTTCTTTTATTTCCCCTTATTACGTCGTTATAAGCGAAGAAAACGACAATTTATTTTCGTTGCTATATACGACAATGTGATATACGGCGTTAGAATGGTGTATAATATAGGCGACTGGTCGTTATAAGCAACTTCCACTGTTTATAACAAATCACAGAATGAAGTTTAAATAACGATACAAATCTATAAACTACGATTTAAAGAAGTTGATAACTTGGTGGCATGATATGTTTTAATTTATTCGCTCGTGTTTAAGATATTTATTCTAATTTTTTAAAAAGTGCCTTGAAGGGTAACTTAAACAAACGAGAAAATTATTCAGAATAAATGTTCTAAATTTTTCAGTTCATTAAAAGTATAATTTTGTGCTGAATTCAGAAACTTTTGCACTGCTATTGTACATTTGAATATAACTCCAATGTTTTTTACCCAAACAATTATTTAAGTCACGGATCTAAGTTCTGAAACCCTTACCAATAATAATGATATATAATATACATTTTTTTATAAATATATTTTGCTTCTTATTTAACTGCGGTTTAGTTTCGAACGTTTTATTTACATATTATTTGTTTTCTTTACAGAACTGCTTTGCATAAATGGAGTACCTTCTGATGATGTCGAGTTATAAGTTGAAAACTGAAAGCTGAAAGTACGAGTACTAGCATATGACGACTAACGTACCAGTCGTACAGAATCTGAATATCTGCATTGCAATTATTCTGAACCCACTAATCCAACTCCAGACACATAGAGTTATTGTGCAGTACCTAAAATTACCCAAAAGCTGTAAAGAAATTGCTACTTTAAGTGATAGTCTGTTGTGGTGCGTCCGACTTCTACATACGCATCGCAGTGTTGACTTATAAAATGATGGATGAAGGAAACAGCGTTAATGTAATTTTAAAAGGTAATAAACAAATAGATTTGTAATAATAATAAAACCCGTTCAACTATAATACTCTTGTTGAGATAATCATTTGATTACAATTAGTTAATAAATTATTATACATATATATTTATAATTCTAATAATTATGGAATGCATAGATGGCCTCATTTCAAATGTTAATTGCATTGTTTTGAAAATTTAAATGTATGCAACTTTCCAATAAACTGACATTAATTCCTCTGTTACTGGGTGCCAGAACACGGCGGTATAGATCAAAATAAACAAGCGGATGAGTTTGCAAAATGAGGAGGGCTATTAGATAATAGTGAGGTTGCTAACATCAAACCACCCCCTTCACAGTAAGGGGCATTATCAAGGAAAAAACAATAAAGACTGCCAATATAAGATGATCTAATCTTGACGGACATAGAGTATCCAAGGCTCTATGGCCACTTCTTGACGACGAAAGATCTAAGGAGTTAATTTAACTGAACAGGGACAAGCTTAAGACATTAATAGGAATCCTGACAGGACACTGTCTCCTGCTGAAACACGCAAAGAGACTCAAATTGTCCGATACGGACATTTGTTGATTCTGCGGCGACCTGCAAGCGGTTGAGCGGTTGAGGACATATTACACATACTGTGTGAATGTGAGGAAATATCGCGTAGCCGAAGGAATTTTTAGGAAAATACTTTTTTGAAAACTAAGAGGAAATAGTCGGCGCGGTTTTCAAAAGCCTTTTTGGTTTTTATAAAGAAATTGGGTGTTTTACCAGGTCCCGTTTTGGTGCCTAGTGATGTGTTTTATGACACACCCTGTATAACCGAACCTAACCTAACCTAACCTGTGTCCTCTGTTCAAACAATTTCAATGTTGCCAATCACAAATGTTCTATAACGTCTTGGTTTGAATATTGGACGATGATAATAGATTTCAGTAAGGGATGATACTTCAAGAAAGCAAGTTAAGAGTATATACTATAGTTAAGTTCATAAATGGAAGATAAAAATCTCATATAATTTTGTGAAAACCATAAGCATAGTATTTGAATCTAATATTTGGAAAAAGAAACGAAATATCTTCCTGAAAGTTGAGAAGTTTTGCATACTAAGTCATTTTTGAATCTCTAGTTTTTAGAAAAAGAGAAGAAATATTTTCCTGAAAGTTGAAAAGGGTTATATACTAAGTCATCTTAGTCTTCTTCAACCATGACATAAAATACTAAACTAGTAGTAACATTATAGTTACAATACAACTATGATTGTTTTCAATAGCCCAAATGATTAGGGTATTCACTTAATTTGTTCTGCCTGGGATCTAATCAGCCAAAAAATCGGGAATGTCGTTCAGAAATGTGAACCTATGTAGCTTTAAATTGCATGTTTGCGCCAATGATTTTTGAGAAACGATTGTAGAATGGTAATTGTAGAGGCTTAGTTCTTCTGAGGTTTTTACACATTACTTTCTATACATTTTAAAAAGGAAAGTGCAATTAATATGGAAACGTATATTTACATAACTTTTAATAAATGATGAAAGTAATTACCGTATGATTTTCCATGACAAAATCAAATGGCTGTATTTTTTGTCTGATTTTTATTTATCTTTAGCTTTTGTAAAAGTGGATATAAATTTATTTTCCCTCATGGATAGAAACTAACTTTTGTTTGTTTTTTTTTGTTTTTAGTAATGTTTCGATAGAAAATGATGTGCTTTGGACATAAAAATTAATGGTGAGTAAATTGTTTAATGTTTCATATTTATAACTTATTTTTTGGAGCAGTCTATGTTCTTTATTGTTATTCAGTTGTAACTAAGTATCCTCTTTTATTAAAAAGTTTAATTCAGCGTTAATTTTCTACCCTGATTTTCTATAGAATGTTCGTTTGTGACGGTAAATTCATAAAGTTTCTTTCTGACACTTTCGGGGTTTCTTAGTAATCGTTCCCATTATAACCAGCACCAAGTCTTGAATTGAATGAGGAATCAAAATAATACAACGTCTGTTCTTAATGCATCTTAATGACATCGAGCTTGAAAAGATACATAGTTTCAAAAAGTATATAGTACTTGTGTTTCATGTGTTTTTCGGTATGTTATGTAAAAGCATATGGGAGCTGAAGGAACTAAAAACATTATTCCTTTTTCTTTAAACTGTTTAAGCTTTTATGATAAACTATATCTTATATTTATGTATATAAAGATTCAAATTAATGCTTTATAATTATATTTTATCAACCCTTCTGTTCTTTTAGAAAAAAATTGCACTTATTACATTTCGGGTCACAAAATGACGCACATTTATTTTTGAACAAATTTGATGAAAAAAAGTAAAAATACAATGTAACAAAATAAAATACATGTAAATTCAGAATTGATGGGATATGTTCTTCACAATAAGTGGTAGTAATGACTGTGCTATGACGATGTGTTGGACATACTGGCTTATTACAGACACTGCATGTAGTAAAAGTTTTATTTTCATGTTTTTGAGGACAAAACTTGCAGCGTTTGCGATTGGAAGCTTTGAATTTTTTAGCAGATGTAGGTGATGATGACGATGATATTGATTCTTCATTTCGAATATTACGAACGATGGCAGCAGAAGCTTCGGCTGTAGAAAGACGGTTTCGTCGAACAATACACGCCTGAACTAAATTGTCGCCTTACTCTTGTAAGAATAAAGGACGTTTATATAGTTTTTTGTTATTCTAATTTGGGTGATTTTAGGTGCACAATATAATATGAAGGCGTTTAGCGCGGAAATGTCAATAAAACTTGAAAACAAAGGTTCCGGTCAACGGTTAGTTTGTCGTTTGCATGAATATGTGCGAACCATTTGATCTATCGTGTCAACACCGCCCTTAGTTGAGTTGTAAAATTCAGTTATCTCTGGAATCTTCTTCGGATGTGCCTCTAGACTTTAACAAAAATGATGCATAGTACTTAGCAACGTGACTAATTTGTACTGTTTCGGTATATACTGTACAACTATAAAGTGTAACATATGTTTGTGTGACTGTGCTTATTGCATACCGATAGGCAACACAAGACCCAAGTATGCATCCAACTCGATTTCATCGATGTTTCCGAAATTTTCGATCACGCTGTTTCCTTGCATATTACTGAAACGGATAACATCTTTCTTCATAGCCTGAGTCATATACAACTCGAAAGTATCTTTTATTCCGTAAATGCGGTGAACAGCAAAAGATTGTACACTCGTGCGTCTGTGGATAATCTGTTCAGTTGTCCCACTAAAAAGCCGATATCCGGGAGGTGTTGTTACCCACTTTACATCACGATCTTTACTAAAATGTTCAGTCAGATTTCCAGATATTTATTCTATATCGTTATTATCACTCCTAATATCATCGTCTGAAACATCCTCGTCCTCCACTTCTGGTTCGTAGTCCTTATCTTTTCTGTTTTCTTCAGCCATATTTTACACACTAATATTTCTGTGACAGAAAAACACAACTACTAATAACCTATTTCGACAAAAACAAACAATGCAATGACAAACAAATGTATTTCAAATGGGGAAAACACGAGCAAAAGCCTGCTTATACAATCCGACCCCAAAAAGTGTGGCGATTTTTTTTATATGTAGAAAGTACTCGTAGACAATTTTTTCTTTGTGCATTTTTCTCCTGTTAACTACTTATGAATTTCTGCACTACTACATGTAGTTCGTTGTGCAGTAAAAAACTTAGTTCTCGATACTCAAACTCAGTTGACGTTTCGCGTTTGTTAAGGCTTTTTCCGTCTTTCTCGCTTATCGTTGCTTTTCTTCGTTCTGTTATACTGTTGCCTTGGTTTCAATTTTTCTTGAGTAAAGGTTTCTTTTATTTCTGTTGTTTGTGGGCGTTAACTTTCGCCTACCTCCGAACTCGCAACCTGTTTCGTTTTTTTACACTCATGTAATAAAGTTAAATACGGATGGCCCTACTGTTTAGCGCCCAAATGTAAAGATTCAAATGCCGATAATTCCAATTTCAGCTTAAAAAGTATATATTGTTAAACAAGTTATGATTGATAGTATTGCTTATTTAGAAAAATGGTTGAAATGACGATTTAGAAAACAACTTGGCTGAGACGACTCACAATAACGGCTGAAACAACTTCCTAACACAAGAGTTAACCACTACTTTTCTTTCAAAGAGCCTGCTTCGCTTAACTTTAAACTTTCAAAACTCTGGTTGTTTATCTCTTAATCACATAGTTACTTTTACATGTACAATGGAAGTTGCTTATTACGACGCGACGGTGAATGGACCGATCAATCGCGGTCGTTATATCCGAATGCAGAAAATATATATATATAAACAATATACCAATATGCAACTGCAAACCATAAAATAAAATAAAAATACCAACCTTTTTATTTACGCGTTAACCACAATTAAAAGCACTAAAACTAAAAGCCACTATCCGGGAGAAACATCAAATAAACCCCAATACTATTCAACAGATACCCGTCTGCAGAATGTAGAACGATCGTCGCGTCGGCAACGTAACAAACCGATAGTGCTACTTAATGCAAAATACATACCAAAAATTTACAAGAAATATTCAGATACATGTGCGTACATACTCGTAAATGTGTATGTAATTTGTGTTTTCTTTTATTTTCCCTTATTACGTCGTTATAAGCGAAGAAAACGACAATTTATTTTCGTTGCTATATACGACAATGTGATATACGGCGTTAGAATGGTGTATAATATAGGCGACTGGTCGTTATAAGCGACGACGTTATAAGCAACTTCCACTGTATATAACAAATCACAGAATGAAGTTTAAATAACGATACAAACCTATAAACAACGATTTAAAGAAGTTGATAACTTGGTGGCATGATATGTTTTAATTTATTCGCTCGTGTTTAAGATATTTATACTAATTTGTTAAAAAGTGCCTTCAACTGATTTGTTGAAGTTTACATGAAGCGTAACTTAAACAAACGAGAAAATTATTCACAATAAATGTTCTAAATTTTTCAGTTCATTAAAAGTATAATTTTGTGCTGAATTCACGAAACTTTTGCACTACTATTGTACATTTGAATATAACTCCAATGTTTTTTACCCAAACAATTATTTAAGTCACGGATCTAATTTCTGAAACCCTTACCAATAATAATGATATATATAATATACATTTTTTTATAAATATATTTTGCTTCTTATTTAACTGCGGTTTAGTTTCGAACGTTTTATTTACATATTATTTGTTTTCTTTACAGAACTGCTTTGCATAAATGGAGTACCTTCTGATGATGTCGAGTTATAAGTTGAAAACTGAAAGCTGAAAGTACTAGCATATGACGGCTAACGTACCAGTCGTACAGAATCTGAATATTTGCATTGCAATTATTCTGAACCCACTAATCCAACTCCAGACACATAGACTTATTGTGCAGTACCTATAATTACCCAAAAGCTGTAAAGAAATTGCTACTTTAAGTGATAGTCTGTTGTGGTGCTTCCGACTTCTACATACGCATCGCAGTGTTGACTTATAAAAATGATGGATGAAGGAAACAGCGTTAATGTAATTTTAAAAGGTAATAAACAAATAGATTTGTAATAATAATAAAACCCGTTCGACTATAATACTCTTGTTGAGATAATCATTTGATTACAATTAGTTAATAAATTATTATACATATATATTTATAATTCTAATAATTATGGAATGCATAGATGGCCTCATTTCAAATGTTAATTGCTTTGTTTTGAATAGAAATTAAGAAAATTTAAATGTATGCAACTTTCCAATTTGTGGTTTATAAAAATTGTGAAAGCGGGAAGGAAAATAAACTGACATTAAGTCCTCTGTTACTGGGTGCCAGAACACGGCGGTATAGATCAAAATAAACAAGCGGATGAGTTTGCAAAATGAGGAGGGCTACTCGATAATAGTGAGGTTGCTAACATCAAACCACCCCCTTCACAGTAAGGGGCATTATCAAGGAAAAAACAATAAAGACTGCTAATATAAGGTGATCTAATCTTGATGGACATAGAGTATCCAAGGCTCTATGGCCACTTCTTGACGGCGAAAGATCTAAGGAGTTAATTTAACTGAACAGGGACAAGCTTAAGACATTAATAGGAATCCTGACAGGACACTGTCTCCTGCTGAAACACGCAAAGAGACTCAAATTGTCCGATACGGACATTTGTTGATTCTGCGGCGACCTGCAAGCGGTTGAGCGGTTGAGGACATATTACACATACTGTGTGAATGTGAGGAAATATCGCGTAGCCGAAGAAATTTTTAGGAAAATACTTTTTTGAAAACTAAGAGGAAATAGTCGGCGCGGTTTTCAAAAGCCGTTTTGGTTTTTATAAAGAAATTGGGTGTTTTACCAGGGAGATTATTTCGGTTTTTGCCCTTTGAAGTTAAATTCAACTGGTCCCGTTTTGGTGCCTAGTGATGTGTTTTATGACACACCCTGTATAACCGAACCTAACCTAACCTAACCTGTGTCCTCTGTTCAAACAATTTCAATGTTGCCAATCACAAATGTTCTATAACGTCTTGGTTTGAATATTGGACGATGATAATAGATTTCAGTAAGGGATGATACTTCAAGAAAGCAAGTTAAGAGTATATACTATAGTTAAGTTCATAAATGGAAGATAAAAATCTCATATAATTTTGTGAAAACCATAAGCATAGTATTTGAATCTAATATTTGGAAAAAGAAACGAAATATCTTCCTGAAAGTTGAGAAGTTTTGCATACTAAGTCATCGCAGACTTCTTCAATTATTACCATAATTTTTGAATCTCTAGTTTTTAGAAAAAGAGAAGAAATATTTTCCTGAAAGTTGAAAAGGGTTATATACTAAGTCATCTTAGTCTTCTTCAACCATGACATAAAATACTAAACTAGTAGTAACATTATAGTTACAATACAACTATGATTGTTTTCAATAGCCCAAATGATTAGGGTATTCACTTAATTTGTTCTGCCTGGGATCTAATCAGCCAAAAAATCGGGAATGTCGTTCAGAAATGTGAACCTATGTAGCTTTAAATTGCATGTTTGCGCCAATGATTTTTGAGAAACGATTGTAGAATGGTAATTGTAGAGGCTTAGTTCTTCTGAGGTTTTTACACATTACTTTCTATACATTTTAAAAAGGAAAGTGCAATTAATATGGAAACGTATATTTACATAACTTTTAATAAATGATGAAAGTAATTACCGTATGATTTTCCATGACAAAATCAAATGGCTGTATTTTTTGTCTGATTTTTATTTATTTTTAGCTTTTGTAAAAGTGGATATAAATTTATTTTCCCTCATGGATAGAAACTAACTTTTGTTTGTTTTTTTTTGTTTTTAGTAATGTTTCGATAGAAAATGATGTGCTTTGGACATAAAAATTAATGGTGAGTAAATTGTTTAATGTTTCATATTTATAACTTATTTTTTGGAGCAGTCTATGTTCTTTATTGTTATTCAGTTGTAACTAAGTATCCTCTTTTATTAAAAAGTTTAATTCAGCGTTACTTTTCTACCCTGAATTTCTATAGAATGTACGTTTGTGACGGTAAATTCATAAAGTTTCTTTCTGACACTTTCGGGGTTTCTTAGTAATCATTCCCATTATAACCAGCACCAAGTCTTGAATTGAATGAGGAATCAAAATAATACAACGTCTGTTCTTAATGCATCTTACTGACATCGAGCTTGAAAAGATACATAGTTTCTAAAAGTATATAGTACTTGTGTTTCATGTGTTTTTCGGTATGTTATGTAAAAGCATATGGGAGCTGAAGGAACTAAAAACATTATTCCTTTTTCTTTAAACTGTTTAAGCTTTTATGATAAACTATATCTTATATTTATGTATATAAAGATTCAAATTTATGCTTTATAATTATATTTTATCAACCCTTCTGTTCTTTTAGAAAAAAATTGCACTTATTACATTTCGGATCACAAAATGACGCACATTTATTTTTGAACAAATTTGATGAAAAAAAGTAAAAATACAATGTAACAAAATAAAATACATGTAAATTCAGAATTGATGGGATATGTTCTTCACAATAAGTGGTAGTAATGACTGTGCTATGACGATGTGTTGGACATACTGGCTTATTACAGACACTGCATGTAGTAAAAGTTTTATTTTCATGTTTTTGAGGACAAAACTTGCAGCGTTTGCGATTGGAAGCTTTGAATTTTTTAGCAGATGTAGGTGATGATGACGATGATATTGATTCTTCATTTCGAATATTACGAACGATGGCAGCAGAAGCTTCGGCTGTAGAAAGACGGTTTCGTCGAACAATACACGCCTGAACTAAATTGTCGCCTTACTCTTGTAAGAATAAAGGACGTTTATATAGTTTTTTGTTATTCTAATTTGGGTGATTTTAGGTGCACAATATAATATGAAGGCGTTTAGCGCGGAAATGTCAATAAAACTTGAAAACAAAGGTTCCGGCCAACGGTTAGTTTGTCGTTTGCATGAATATGTGCGAACCATTTGATCTATCGTGTCAACACCGCCCTTAGTTAAGTTGTAAAATTCAGTTATCTCTGGAATCTTCTTCGGATGTGCCTCTAGACTTTAACAATAATGATGCATAGTACTTAGCAACGTGACTAATTTGTACTGTTTCGGTATATACTGTACAACTATAAAGTGTAACATATGTTTGTGTGACTGTGCTTATTGCATACCGATAGGCAACACAAGACCCAAGTATGCATCCAACTCGATTTCATCGATGTTTCCGAAATTTTCGATCACGCTGTTTCCTTGCATATTACTGAAACGGATAACATCTTTCTTCATAGCCTGAGTCATATACAACTCGAAAGTATCTTTTATTCCGTAAATGCGGTGAACAGCAAAAGATTGTACACTCGTGCGTCTGTGGATAATCTGTTCAGTTGTCCCACTAAAAAGCCGATATCCGGGAGGTGTTGTTACCCACTTTACATCACGATCTTTACTAAAATGTTCAGTCAGATTCCCAGATATTTATTCTATATCGTTATTATCACTCCTAATATCATCGTCTGAAACATCCTCGTCCTCCACTTCTGGTTCGTAGTCCTTATCTTTTCTGTTTTCTTCAGCCATATTTTATACACTAATATTTCTGTGACAGGAAAACACAACTACTAATAACCTATTTCGACAAAAACAAACAATGCAATGACAAACAAATGTATTTCAAATGGGGAAAACACGAGCAAAAGCCTGCTTATACAATCCGACCCCAAAAAGTGTGGCGATTTTTTTTATATGTAGAAAGTACTCGTAGACAATTTTTTCTTTGTGCATTTTTCTCCTGTTAACTACTTATGAATTTCTGCACTACTACATGTAGTTCGTTGTGCAGTAAAAAACTTAGTTCTCGATACTCAAACTCAGTTGACGTTTCGCGTTTGTTAAGGCTTTTTCCGTCTTTCTCGCTTATCGTTGCTTTTCTTCGTTCTGTTATACTGTTGCCTTGGTTTCAATTTTTCTTGAGTAAAGGTTTCTTTTATTTCTGTTGTTTGTGGGCGTTAACTTTCGCCTACCTCCGAACTCGCAACCTGTTTCGTTTTTTTACACTCATGTACTAAAGTTAAATACGGATGGCCCTACTGTTTAGCGCCCAAATGTAAAGATTCAAATGCCGATAATTCCAATTTCAGCTTAAAAAGTATATGTTGTTAAACAAGTTATGATTGATAGTATTGCTTATTTAGAAAAATGATTGAAATGAGGATTTAGAGAACAACTTGGCAGAGACGACTCACAATAACGGCTGAAACAACTTCCTAACACAAGAGTTAACCACTACTTTTATTTCAAAGAGCCTGCTTCGCTTAACTTTAAACTTTCAAAACTCTGGTTGTTTATATCTTAATCACATAGTTACTTTTACATGTACAATGGAAGTTGCTTATTACGACGCGACGGTGAATGGACCGATCAATCGCGGTCGTTATATCCGAATGCAGAAAATATATATACGAGGGCGGGTCAATAAGTCCGTGACTTTTGGATTAAAACACAGATTTTTTGATAAAAAAATAATTTTATTTTTCAACGTAGTCTCCCTTGAGCTCTATACACTTTGTCCAACGCTTCTCCAATTTTTTTATCCCTTCCAAAAAAAATGATTTGTCGAGGTCCTCAAAATAGGCCTTTGTTTGCGAGATGACTTCATCATTGGAGTCAAATCTTTTTCCACCAAGCCATTTCTTCAGGTTTGGGAACAAGAAGTAGTCGCTCGGAGCCAAATCTGGAGAATAGGGTGGATGAGGGAGCAATTCACATGTGTTTGTGGTCGACTGTGAGCAAACGCAGCACCCATCTTGCGGAAAGCTTTCTCATGCCCAAGTGATCATTCAAAATTGAAACCACTGAGCCATGCGAGATCCCTACGGCTTCCACAATCTCTCGCACTTTCAATCTTCGGTCGGCCAACACCATATCGTGAATTTTATCGATTTTTTCGGGTGTAGAGACCTCAACTGGGCGTCCAGGACGTTCGGCATCTTCAGTGCTTGTACGGCCACAACGAAATTCAGTAAACCACTTTTTTACCATTGCAGAGTCCCCATAGTATTTATCAAGCTTAGCCTTGGTCTCGGTAATGGTTTTTTTTCGCAAGAAATAATGCTTAATAAGCACACGAAATTCACTTTTTTCCATTTTCTCCTCAAATTAGTGAGTAGTCTGATAAAAATAGCTGTCAAACACAAACTGACGCAGCAAGTTTAAATTTTGACAGGAGTCAACTGACAGATGCCTGTTGACAGGAGCAGTGTTGCTGTTTCAGTAAAGAGGTCAGAAATTCAAAAAGTCACGGACTTATTGACCCGCCCTCGTATATAAACAATATACCAATATGCAACTGCAAACCATAAAATAAAATAAAAATACCAACCTTTTTATTTACGCGTTAACCACAATTAAAAGCACTAAAACTAAAAGCCACTATCCGGGAGAAACATCAAATAAACCCCAATACTATTCAACAGATACCCGTCTGCAGAATGTAGAACGATCGTCGCGTCGGCAACGTAACAAACCGATAGTGCTATTTAATGCAAAATACATACTAAAAATTTACAAGAAATATTCAGATACATGTGCGTTCATACTCGTAAATGTGTATGTAATTTGTGTTTTCTTTTATTTCCCCTTATTACGTCGTTATAAGCGAAGAAAACGACAATTTATTTTCGTTGCTATATACGACAATGTGATATACGGCGTTAGAATGGTGTATAATATAGGCGACTGGTCGTTATAAGCAACTTCCACTGTTTATAACAAATCACAGAATGAAGTTTAAATAACGATACAAATCTATAAACTACGATTTAAAGAAGTTGATAACTTGGTGGCATGATATGTTTTAATTTATTCGCTCGTGTTTAAGATATTTATTCTAATTTTTTAAAAAGTGCCTTGAAGGGTAACTTAAACAAACGAGAAAATTATTCAGAATAAATGTTCTAAATTTTTCAGTTCATTAAAAGTATAATTTTGTGCTGAATTCAGAAACTTTTGCACTGCTATTGTACATTTGAATATAACTCCAATGTTTTTTACCCAAACAATTATTTAAGTCACGGATCTAAGTTCTGAAACCCTTACCAATAATAATGATATATAATATACATTTTTTTATAAATATATTTTGCTTCTTATTTAACTGCGGTTTAGTTTCGAACGTTTTATTTACATATTATTTGTTTTCTTTACAGAACTGCTTTGCATAAATGGAGTACCTTCTGATGATGTCGAGTTATAAGTTGAAAACTGAAAGCTGAAAGTACGAGTACTAGCATATGACGACTAACGTACCAGTCGTACAGAATCTGAATATCTGCATTGCAATTATTCTGAACCCACTAATCCAACTCCAGACACATAGAGTTATTGTGCAGTACCTAAAATTACCCAAAAGCTGTAAAGAAATTGCTACTTTAAGTGATAGTCTGTTGTGGTGCGTCCGACTTCTACATACGCATCGCAGTGTTGACTTATAAAATGATGGATGAAGGAAACAGCGTTAATGTAATTTTAAAAGGTAATAAACAAATAGATTTGTAATAATAATAAAACCCGTTCAACTATAATACTCTTGTTGAGATAATCATTTGATTACAATTAGTTAATAAATTATTATACATATATATTTATAATTCTAATAATTATGGAATGCATAGATGGCCTCATTTCAAATGTTAATTGCATTATTTTGAAAATTTAAATGTATGCAACTTTCCAATAAACTGACATTAATTCCTCTGTTACTGGGTGGCAGAACACGGCGGTATAGATCAAAATAAACAAGCGGATGAGTTTGCAAAATGAGGAGGGCTACTAGATAATAGTGAGGTTGCTAACATCAAACCACCCCCTTCACAGTAAGGGGCATTATCAAGGAAAAAACAATAAAGACTGCCAATATAAGATGATCTAATCTTGACGGACATAGAGTATCCAAGGCTCTATGGCCACTTCTTGACGACGAAAGATCTAAGGAGTTAATTTAACTGAACAGGGACAAGCTTAAGACATTAATAGGAATCCTGACAGGACACTATCTCCTGCTGAAACACGCAAAGAGACTCAAATTGTCCGATACGGACATTTGTTGATTCTGCGGCGACCTGCAAGCGGTTGAGCGGTTGAGGACATATTACACATACTGTGTGAATGTGAGGAAATATCGCGTAGCCGAAGGAATTTTTAGGAAAATACTTTTTTGAAAACTAAGAGGAAATAGTCGGCGCGGTTTTCAAAAGCCTTTTTGGTTTTTATAAAGAAATTGGGTGTTTTACCAGGTCCCGTTTTGGTGCCTAGTGATGTGTTTTATGACACACCCTGTATAACCGAACCTAACCTAACCTAACCTGTGTCCTCTGTTCAAACAATTTCAATGTTGCCAATCACAAATGTTCTATAACGTCTTGGTTTGAATATTGGACGATGATAATAGATTTCAGTAAGGGATGATACTTCAAGAAAGCAAGTTAAGAGTATATACTATAGTTAAGTTCATAAATGGAAGATAAAAATCTCATATAATTTTGTGAAAACCATAAGCATAGTATTTGAATCTAATATTTGGAAAAAGAAACGAAATATCTTCCTGAAAGTTGAGAAGTTTTGCATACTAAGTCATCGCAGACTTCTTCAATTATTACCATAATTTTTGAATCTCTAGTTTTTAGAAAAAGAGAAGAAATATTTTCCTGAAAGTTGAAAAGGGTTATATACTAAGTCATCCTAGTCTTCTTCAACCATGACATAAAATACTAAACTAGTAGTAACATTATAGTTACAATACAACTATGATTGTTTTCAATAGCCCAAATGATTAGGGTATTCACTTAATTTGTTCTGCCTGGGATCTAATCAGCCAAAAAATCGGGAATGTCGTTCAGAAATGTGAACCTATGTAGCTTTAAATTGCATGTTTGCGCCAATGATTTTTGAGAAACGATTGTAGAATGGTAATTGTAGAGGCTTAGTTCTTCTGAGGTTTTTACACATTACTTTCTATACATTTTAAAAAGGAAAGTGCAATTAATATGGAAACGTATATTTACATAACTTTTAATAAATGATGAAAGTAATTACCGTATGATTTTCCATGACAAAATCAAATGGCTGTATTTTTTGTCTGATTTTTATTTATCTTTAGCTTTTGTAAAAGTGGATATAAATTTATTTTCCCTCATGGATAGAAACTAACTTTTGTTTGTTTTTTTTTGTTTTTAGTAATGTTTCGATAGAAAATGATGTGCTTTGGACATAAAAATTAATGGTGAGTAAATTGTTTAATGTTTCATATTTATAACTTATTTTTTGGAGCAGTCTATGTTCTTTATTGTTATTCAGTTGTAACTAAGTATCCTCTTTTATTAAAAAGTTTAATTCAGCGTTACTTTTCTACCCTGAATTTCTATAGAATGTACGTTTGTGACGGTAAATTCATAAAGTTTCTTTCTGACACTTTCGGGGTTTCTTAGTAATCACTCCCATTATAACCAGCACCAAGTCTTGAATTGAATGAGGAATCAAAATAATACAACGTCTGTTCTTAATGCATCTTACTGACATCGAGCTTGAAAAGATACATAGTTTCTAAAAGTATATAGTACTTGTGTTTCATGTGTTTTTCGGTATGTTATGTAAAAGCATATGGGAGCTGAAGGAACTAAAAACATTATTCCTTTTTCTTTAAACTGTTTAAGCTTTTATGATAAACTATATCTTATATTTATGTATATAAAGATTCAAATTTATGCTTTATAATTATATTTTATCAACCCTTCTGTTCTTTTAGAAAAAAATTGCACTTATTACATTTCGGGTCACAAAATGACCAACATTTATTTTTGAACAAATTTGATGAAAAAAAGTAAAAATACAATGTAACAAAATAAAATACATGTAAATTCAGAATTGATGGGATATGTTCTTCACAATAAGTGGTAGTAATGACTGTGCTATGACGATGTGTTGGACATACTGGCTTATTACAGACACTGCATGTAGTAAAAGTTTTATTTTCATGTTTTTGAGGACAAAACTTGCAGCGTTTGCGATTGGAAGCTTTGAATTTTTTAGCAGATGTAGGTGATGATGACGATGATATTGATTCTTCATTTCGAATATTACGAACGATGGCAGCAGAAGCTTCGGCTGTAGAAAGACGGTTTCGTCGAACAATACACGCCTGAACTAAATTGTCGCCTTACTCTTGTAAGAATAAACGACGTTTATATAGTTTTTTGTTATTCTAATTTGGGTGATTTTAGGTGCACAATATAATATGAAGGCGTTTAGCGCGGAAATGTCAATAAACTTGAAAACAAAGGTTCCGGCCAACGGTTAGTTTGTCGTTTGCATGAATATGTGCGAACCATTTGATCTATCGTGTCAACACCGCCCTTAGTTAAGTTGTAAAATTCAGTTATCTCTGGAATCTTCTTCGGATGTGCCTCTAGACTTTAACAATAATGATGCATAGTACTTAGCAACGTGACTAATTTGTACTGTTTCGGTATACTGTACAACTATAAAGTGTAACATATGTTTGTGTGACTGTGCTTATTGCATACCGATAGGCAACACAAGACCCAAGTATGCATCCAACTCGATTTCATCGATGTTTCCGAAATTTTCGATCACGCTGTTTCCTTGCATATTACTGAAACGGATAACATCTTTCTTCATAGCCTGAGTCATATACAACTCGAAAGTATCTTTTATTCCGTAAATGCGGTGAACAGCAAAAGATTGTACACTCGTGCGTCTGTGGATAATCTGTTCAGTTGTCCCACTAAAAAGCCGATATCCGGGAGGTGTTGTTACCCACTTTACATCACGATCTTTACTAAAATGTTCAGTCAGATTCCCAGATATTTATTCTATATCGTTATTATCACTCCTAATATCATCGTCTGAAACATCCTCGTCCTCCACTTCTGGTTCGTAGTCCTTATCTTTTCTGTTTTCTTCAGCCATATTTTATACACTAATATTTCTGTGACAGGAAAACACAACTACTAATAACCTATTTCGACAAAAACAAACAATGCAATGACAAACAAATGTATTTCAAATGGGGAAAACACGAGCAAAAGCCTGCTTATACAATCCGACCCCAAAAAGTGTGGCGATTTTTTTTATATGTAGAAAGTACTCGTAGACAATTTTTTCTTTGTGCATTTTTCTCCTGTTAACTACTTATGAATTTCTGCACTACTACATGTAGTTCGTTGTGCAGTAAAAAACTTGGTTCTCGATACTCAAACTCAGTTGACGTTTCGCGTTTGTTAAGGCTTTTTCCGTCTTTCTCGCTTATCGTTGCTTTTCTTCGTTCTGTTATACTGTTGCCTTGGTTTCAATTTTTCTTGAGTAAAGGTTTCTTTATTTCTGTTGTTTGTGGGCGTTAACTTTCGCCTACCTCCGAACTCGCAACCTGTTTCGTTTTTTTACACTCATGTACTAAAGTTAAATACGGATGGCCCTACTGTTTAGCGCCCAAATGTAAAGATTCAAATGCCGATAATTCCAATTTCAGCTTAAAAAGTATATGTTGTTAAACAAGTTATGATTGATAGTATTGCTTATTTAGAAAAATGATTGAAATGAGGATTTAGAGAACAACTTGGCAGAGACGACTCACAATAACGGCTGAAACAACTTCCTAACACAAGAGTTAACCACTACTTTTATTTCAAAGAGCCTGCTTCGCTTAACTTTAAACTTTCAAAACTCTGGTTGTTTATATCTTAATCACATAGTTACTTTTACATGTACAATGGAAGTTGCTTATAACGACGCGACGGTGAATGGACCGATCAATCGCGGTCGTTATATCCGAATGCAGAAAATATATATACGAGGGCGGGTCAATAAGTCCGTGACTTTTGGATTAAAACACAGATTTTTTGATAAAAAAATAATTTTATTTTTCAACGTAGTCTCCCTTGAGCTCTATACACTTTGTCCAACGCTTCTCCAATTTTTTTATCCCTTCCAAAAAAAATGATTTGTCGAGGTCCTCAAAATAGGCCTTTGTTTGCGAGATGACTTCATCATTGGAGTCAAATCTTTTTCCACCAAGCCATTTCTTCAGGTTTGGGAACAAGAAGTAGTCGCTCGGAGCCAAATCTGGAGAATAGGGTGGATGAGGGAGCAATTCACATGTGTTTGTGGTCGACTGTGAGCAAACGCAGCACCCATCTTGCGGAAAGCTTTCTCATGCCCAAGTGATCATTCAAAATTGAAACCACTGAGCCATGCGAGATCCCTACGGCTTCCACAATCTCTCGCACTTTCAATCTTCGGTCGGCCAACACCATATCGTGAATTTTATCGATTTTTTCGGGTGTAGAGACCTCAACTGGGCGTCCAGGACGTTCGGCATCTTCAGTGCTTGTACGGCCACAACGAAATTCAGTAAACCACTTTTTTACCATTGCAGAGTCCCCATAGTATTTATCAAGCTTAGCCTTGGTCTCGGTAATGGTTTTTTTTCGCAAGAAATAATGCTTAATAAGCACACGAAATTCACTTTTTTCCATTTTCTCCTCAAATTAGTGAGTAGTCTGATAAAAATAGCTGTCAAACACAAACTGACGCAGCAAGTTTAAATTTTGACAGGAGTCAACTGACAGATGCCTGTTGACAGGAGCAGTGTTGCTGTTTCAGTAAAGAGGTCAGAAATTCAAAAAGTCACGGACTTATTGACCCGCCCTCGTATATAAACAATATACCAATATGCAACTGCAAACCATAAAATAAAATAAAAATACCAACCTTTTTATTTACGCGTTAACCACAATTAAAAGCACTAAAACTAAAAGCCACTATCCGGGAGAAACATCAAATAAACCCCAATACTATTCAACAGATACCCGTCTGCAGAATGTAGAACGATCGTCGCGTCGGCAACGTAACAAACCGATAGTGCTATTTAATGCAAAATACATACTAAAAATTTACAAGAAATATTCAGATACATGTGCGTTCATACTCGTAAATGTGTATGTAATTTGTGTTTTCTTTTATTTCCCCTTATTACGTCGTTATAAGCGAAGAAAACGACAATTTATTTTCGTTGCTATATACGACAATGTGATATACGGCGTTAGAATGGTGTATAATATAGGCGACTGGTCGTTATAAGCAACTTCCACTGTTTATAACAAATCACAGAATGAAGTTTAAATAACGATACAAATCTATAAACTACGATTTAAAGAAGTTGATAACTTGGTGGCATGATATGTTTTAATTTATTCGCTCGTGTTTAAGATATTTATTCTAATTTTTTAAAAAGTGCCTTGAAGGGTAACTTAAACAAACGAGAAAATTATTCAGAATAAATGTTCTAAATTTTTCAGTTCATTAAAAGTATAATTTTGTGCTGAATTCAGAAACTTTTGCACTGCTATTGTACATTTGAATATAACTCCAATGTTTTTTACCCAAACAATTATTTAAGTCACGGATCTAAGTTCTGAAACCCTTACCAATAATAATGATATATAATATACATTTTTTTATAAATATATTTTGCTTCTTATTTAACTGCGGTTTAGTTTCGAACGTTTTATTTACATATTATTTGTTTTCTTTACAGAACTGCTTTGCATAAATGGAGTACCTTCTGATGATGTCGAGTTATAAGTTGAAAACTGAAAGCTGAAAGTACGAGTACTAGCATATGACGACTAACGTACCAGTCGTACAGAATCTGAATATCTGCATTGCAATTATTCTGAACCCACTAATCCAACTCCAGACACATAGAGTTATTGTGCAGTACCTAAAATTACCCAAAAGCTGTAAAGAAATTGCTACTTTAAGTGATAGTCTGTTGTGGTGCGTCCGACTTCTACATACGCATCGCAGTGTTGACTTATAAAATGATGGATGAAGGAAACAGCGTTAATGTAATTTTAAAAGGTAATAAACAAATAGATTTGTAATAATAATAAAACCCGTTCAACTATAATACTCTTGTTGAGATAATCATTTGATTACAATTAGTTAATAAATTATTATACATATATATTTATAATTCTAATAATTATGGAATGCATAGATGGCCTCATTTCAAATGTTAATTGCATTATTTTGAAAATTTAAATGTATGCAACTTTCCAATAAACTGACATTAATTCCTCTGTTACTGGGTGCCAGAACACGGCGGTATAGATCAAAATAAACAAGCGGATGAGTTTGCAAAATGAGGAGGGCTATTAGATAATAGTGAGGTTGCTAACATCAAACCACCCCCTTCACAGTAAGGGGCATTATCAAGGAAAAAACAATAAAGACTGCCAATATAAGATGATCTAATCTTGACGGACATAGAGTATCCAAGGCTCTATGGCCACTTCTTGACGACGAAAGATCTAAGGAGTTAATTTAACTGAACAGGGACAAGCTTAAGACATTAATAGGAATCCTGACAGGACACTGTCTCCTGCTGAAACACGCAAAGAGACTCAAATTGTCCGATACGGACATTTGTTGATTCTGCGGCGACCTGCAAGCGGTTGAGCGGTTGAGCGGTTGAGGACATATTACACATACTGTGTGAATGTGAGGAAATATCGCGTAGCCGAAGGAATTTTTAGGAAAATACTTTTTTGAAAACTAAGAGGAAATAGTCGGCGCGGTTTTCAAAAGCCTTTTTGGTTTTTATAAAGAAATTGGGTGTTTTACCAGGTCCCGTTTTGGTGCCTAGTGATGTGTTTTATGACACACCCTGTATAACCGAACCTAACCTAACCTAACCTGTGTCCTCTGTTCAAACAATTTCAATGTTGCCAATCACAAATGTTCTATAACGTCTTGGTTTGAATATTGGACGATGATAATAGATTTCAGTAAGGGATGATACTTCAAGAAAGCAAGTTAAGAGTATATACTATAGTTAAGTTCATAAATGGAAGATAAAAATCTCATATAATTTTGTGAAAACCATAAGCATAGTATTTGAATCTAATATTTGGAAAAAGAAACGAAATATCTTCCTGAAAGTTGAGAAGTTTTGCATACTAAGTCATCGCAGACTTCTTCAATTATTACCATAATTTTTGAATCTCTAGTTTTTAGAAAAAGAGAAGAAATATTTTCCTGAAAGTTGAAAAGGGTTATATACTAAGTCATCCTAGTCTTCTTCAACCATGACATAAAATACTAAACTAGTAGTAACATTATAGTTACAATACAACTATGATTGTTTTCAATAGCCCAAATGATTAGGGTATTCACTTAATTTGTTCTGCCTGGGATCTAATCAGCCAAAAAATCGGGAATGTCGTTCAGAAATGTGAACCTATGTAGCTTTAAATTGCATGTTTGCGCCAATGATTTTTGAGAAACGATTGTAGAATGGTAATTGTAGAGGCTTAGTTCTTCTGAGGTTTTTACACATTACTTTCTATACATTTTAAAAAGGAAAGTGCAATTAATATGGAAACGTATATTTACATAACTTTTAATAAATGATGAAAGTAATTACCGTATGATTTTCCATGACAAAATCAAATGGCTGTATTTTTTGTCTGATTTTTATTTATCTTTAGCTTTTGTAAAAGTGGATATAAATTTATTTTCCCTCATGGATAGAAACTAACTTTTGTTTGTTTTTTTTTGTTTTTAGTAATGTTTCGATAGAAAATGATGTGCTTTGGACATAAAAATTAATGGTGAGTAAATTGTTTAATGTTTCATATTTATAACTTATTTTTTGGAGCAGTCTATGTTCTTTATTGTTATTCAGTTGTAACTAAGTATCCTCTTTTATTAAAAAGTTTAATTCAGCGTTACTTTTCTACCCTGATTTTCTATAGAATGTACGTTTGTGACGGTAAATTCATAAAGTTTCTTTCTGACACTTTCGGGGTTTCTTAGTAATCATTCCCATTATAACCAGCACCAAGTCTTGAATTGAATGAGGAATCAAAATAATACAACGTCTGTTCTTAATGCATCTTACTGACATCGAGCTTGAAAAGATACATAGTTTCAAAAAGTATATAGTACTTGTGTTTCATGTGTTTTTCGGTATGTTATGTAAAAGCATATGGGAGCTGAAGGAACTAAAAACATTATTCCTTTTTCTTTAAACTGTTTAAGCTTTTATGATAAACTATATCTTATATTTATGTATATAAAGATTCAAATTTATGCTTTATAATTATATTTTATCAACCCTTCTGTTCTTTTAGAAAAAAATTGCACTTATTACATTTCGGGTCACAAAATGACGCACATTTATTTTTGAACAAATTTGATGAAAAAAAGTAAAAATACAATGTAACAAAATAAAATACATGTAAATTCAGAATTGATGGGATATGTTCTTCACAATAAGTGGTAGTAATGACTGTGCTATGACGATGTGTTGGACATACTGGCTTATTACAGACACTGCATGTAGTAAAAGTTTTATTTTCATGTTTTTGAGGACAAAACTTGCAGCGTTTGCGATTGGAAGCTTTGAATTTTTTAGCAGATGTAGGTGATGATGACGATGATATTGATTCTTCATTTCGAATATTACGAACGATGGCAGCAGAAGCTTCGGCTGTAGAAAGACGGTTTCGTCGAACAATACACGCCTGAACTAAATTTTCGCCTTACTCTTGTAAGAATAAACGACGTTTATATAGTTTTTTGTTATTCTAATTTGGGTGATTTTAGGTCCACAATATAATATGAAGGCGTTTAGCGCGGAAATGTCAATAAAACTTGAAAACAAAGGTTCCGGCCAACGGTTAGTTTGTCGTTTGCATGAATATGTGCGAACCATTTGATCTATCGTGTCAACACCGCCCTTAGTTGAGTTGTAAAATTCAGTTATCTCTGAAATCTTATTCGGATGTGCCTCTAGACTTTAACAATAATGATGCATAGTACTTAGCAACGTGACTAATTTGTACTGTTTCGGTATATACTGTACAACTATAAAGTGTAACATATGTTTGTGTGACTGTGCTTATTGCATACCGATAGGCAACACAAGACCCAAGTATGCATCCAACTCGATTTCATCGATGTTTCCGAAATTTTCGATCACGCTGTTTCCTTGCATATTACTGAAACGGATAACATCTTTCTTCATAGCCTGAGTCATATACAACTCGAAAGTATCTTTTATTCCGTAAATGCGGTGAACAGCAAAAGATGTTACACTCGTGCGTCTGTGGATAATCTGTTCAGTTGTCCCACTAAAAAGCCGATATCCGGGAGGTGTTGTTACCCACTTTACATCACGATCTTTACTAAAATGTTCAGTCAGATTCCCAGATATTTATTCTATATCGTTATTATCACTCCTAATATAATCGTCTGAAACATCCTCGTCCTCCACTTCTGGTTCGTAGTCCTTATCTTTTCTGTTTTCTTCAGCCATATTTTATACACTAATATTTCTGTGACAGGAAAACACAACTACTAATAACCTATTTCGACAAAAAACAAACAATGCAATGACAAACAAATGTATTTCAAATGGGGAAAACACGGAAAAAGCCTGCTTATACAATCCGACCCCAAAAAGTGTGGCGATTTTTTTTATATGTAGAAAGTACTCGTAGACAATTTTTTCTTTGTGCATTTTTCTCCTGTTAACTACTTATGAATTTCTGCACTACTACATGTAGTTCGTTGTGCAGTAAAAAACTTAGTTCTCGATACTCAAACTCAGTTGACGTTTCGCGTTTGTTAAGGCTTTTTCCGTCTTTCTCGCTTATCGTTGCTTTTCTTCGTTCTGTTATACTGTTGCCTTGGTTTCAATTTTTCTTGAGTAAAGGTTTCTTTTATTTCTGTTGTTTGTGGGCGTTAACTTTCGCCTACCTCCGAACTCGCAACCTGTTTCGTTTTTTTACACTCATGTACTAAAGTTAAATACGGATGGCCCTACTGTTTAGCGCCCAAATGTAAAGATTCAAATGCCGATAATTCCAATTTCAGCTTAAAAAGTATATATTGTTAAACAAGTTATGATTGATAGTATTGCTTATTTAGAAAAATGATTGAAATGAGAATTTAGAGAACAACTTGGCAGAGACGACTCACAATAACGGCTGAAACAACTTCCTAACACAAGAGTTAACCACTACTTTTATTTCAAAGAGCCTGCTTCGCTTAACTTTAAACTTTCAAAACTCTGGTTGTTTATCTCTTAATCACATAGTTACTTTTACATGTACAATGGAAGTTGCTTATAACGACGCGACGGTGAATGGACCGATCAATCGCGGTCGTTATATCCGAATGCAGAAAATATATATACGAGGGCGGGTCAACAAGTCCGTGACTTTTGGATTAAAACACAGATTTTTTGATAAAAAAATAATTTTATTTTTCAACGTAGTCTCCCTTGAGCTTTATACACTTTGTCCAACGCTTCTCCAATTTTTTTATCCCTTCCAAAAAAAATGATTTGTCGAGGTCCTCAAAATAGGCCTTTGTTTGCGAGATGACTTCATCATTGGAGTCAAATCTTTTTCCACCAAGCCATTTCTTCAGGTTTGGGAACAAGAAGTAGTCGCTCGGAGCCAAATCTGGAGAATAGGGTGGATGAGGGAGCAATTCACATGTGCTTGTGGTCGACTGTGAGCAAACGCAGCACCCATCTTGCAGAAAGCTTTCTCATGCCCAAGTGATCATTCAAAATTGAAACCACTGAGCCATGCGAGATCCCTACGGCTTCCACAATCTCTCGCACTTTCAATCTTCGGTCGGCCAACACCATATCGTGAATTTTTTCGATTGTTTCGGGTGTAGAGACCTCAACTGGGCGTCCAGGACGTTCGGCATCTTCAGTGCTTGTACGGCCACAACGAAATTCAGTAAACCACTTTTTTACCATTGCAGAGTCCCCATAGTATTTATCAAGCTTAGCCTTGGTCTCGGTAATGGTTTTTTTTCGCAAGAAATAATGCTTAATAAGCACACGAAATTCACTTTTTTCCATTTTCTCCTCAAATTAGTGAGTAGTCTGATAAAAATAGCTGTCAAACACAAACTAACTGACGCAGCAAGTTTAAATTTTGACAGGAGTCAACTGACAGATGCCTGTTGACAGGAGCAGTGTTGCTGTTTCAGTAAAGAGGTCAGAAATTCAAAAAGTCACGGACTTATTGACCCGCCCTCGTATATAAACAATATACCAATATGCAACTGCAAACCATAAAATAAAATAAAAATACCAACCTTTTTATTTACGCGTTAACCACAATTAAAAGCACTAAAACTAAAAGCCACTATCCGGGAGAAACATCAAATAAACCCCAATACTATTCAACAGATACCCGTCTGCAGAATGTAGAACGATCGTCGCGTCGGCAACGTAACAAACCGATAGTGCTATTTAATGCAAAATACATACTAAAAATTTACAAGAAATATTCAGATACATGTGCGTACATACTCGTAAATGTGTATGTAATTTGTGTTTTCTTTTATTTTCCCTTATTACGTCGTTATAAGCGAAGAAAACGACAATTTATTTTCGTTGCTATATACGACAATGTGATATACGGCGTTAGAATGGTGTATAATATAGGCGACTGGTCGTTATAAGCAACTTCCACTGTTTATAACAAATCACAGAATGAAGTTTAAATAACGATACAAATCTATAAACTACGATTTAAAGAAGTTGATAACTTGGTGGCATGATATGTTTTAATTTATTCGCTCGTGTTTAAGATATTTATTCTAATTTTTTAAAAAGTGCCTTGAAGGGTAACTTAAACAAACGAGAAAATTATTCAGAATAAATGTTCTAAATTTTTCAGTTCATTAAAAGTATAATTTTGTGCTGAATTCAGAAACTTTTGCACTGCTATTGTACATTTGAATATAACTCCAATGTTTTTTACCCAAACAATTATTTAAGTCACGGATCTAAGTTCTGAAACCCTTACCAATAATAATGATATATAATATACATTTTTTTATAAATATATTTTGCTTCTTATTTAACTGCGGTTTAGTTTCGAACGTTTTATTTACATATTATTTGTTTTCTTTACAGAACTGCTTTGCATAAATGGAGTACCTTCTGATGATGTCGAGTTATAAGTTGAAAACTGAAAGCTGAAAGTACGAGTACTAGCATATGACGACTAACGTACCAGTCGTACAGAATCTGAATATCTGCATTGCAATTATTCTGAACCCACTAATCCAACTCCAGACACATAGAGTTATTGTGCAGTACCTAAAATTACCCAAAAGCTGTAAAGAAATTGCTACTTTAAGTGATAGTCTGTTGTGGTGCGTCCGACTTCTACATACGCATCGCAGTGTTGACTTATAAAAATGATGGATGAAGGAAACAGCGTTAATGTAATTTTAAAAGGTAATAAACAAATAGATTTGTAATAATAATAAAACCCGTTCAACTATAATACTCTTGTTGAGATGATCATTTGATTACAATTAGTTAATAAATTATTATACATATATATTTATAATTCTAATAATTATGGAATGCATAGATGGCCTCATTTCAAATGTTAATTGCATTATTTTGAAAATTTAAATGTATGCAACTTTCCAATAAACTGACATTAATTCCTCTGTTACTGGGTGGCAGAACACGGCGGTATAGATCAAAATAAACAAGCGGATGAGTTTGCAAAATGAGGAGGGCTACTAGATAATAGTGAGGTTGCTAACATCAAACCACCCCCTTCACAGTAAGGGGCATTATCAAGGAAAAAACAATAAAGACTGCCAATATAAGATGATCTAATCTTGACGGACATAGAGTATCCAAGGCTCTATGGCCACTTCTTGACGACGAAAGATCTAAGGAGTTAATTTAACTGAACAGGGACAAGCTTAAGACATTAATAGGAATCCTGACAGGACACTGTCTCCTGCTGAAACACGCAAAGAGACTCAAATTGTCCGATACGGACATTTGTTGATTCTGCGGCGACCTGCAAGCGGTTGAGCGGTTGAGCGGTTGAGGACATATTACACATACTGTGTGAATGTGAGGAAATATCGCGTAGCCGAAGGAATTTTTAGGAAAATACTTTTTTGAAAACTAAGAGGAAATAGTCGGCGCGGTTTTCAAAAGCCTTTTTGGTTTTTATAAAGAAATTGGGTGTTTTACCAGGTCCCGTTTTGGTGCCTAGTGATGTGTTTTATGACACACCCTGTATAACCGAACCTAACCTAACCTAACCTGTGTCCTCTGTTCAAACAATTTCAATGTTGCCAATCACAAATGTTCTATAACGTCTTGGTTTGAATATTGGACGATGATAATAGATTTCAGTAAGGGATGATACTTCAAGAAAGCAAGTTAAGAGTATATACTATAGTTAAGTTCATAAATGGAAGATAAAAATCTCATATAATTTTGTGAAAACCATAAGCATAGTATTTGAATCTAATATTTGGAAAAAGAAACGAAATATCTTCCTGAAAGTTGAGAAGTTTTGCATACTAAGTCATCGCAGATTTCTTCAATTATTACCATAATTTTTGAATCTCTAGTTTTTAGAAAAAGAGAAGAAATATTTTCCTGAAAGTTGAAAAGGGTTATATACTAAGTCATCTTAGTCTTCTTCAACCATGACATAAAATACTAAACTAGTAGTAACATTATAGTTACAATACAACTATGATTGTTTTCAATAGCCCTAATGATTAGGGTATTCACTTAATTTGTTCTGCCTGGGATCTAATCAGCCAAAAAATCGGGAATGTCGTTCAGAAATGTGAACCTATGTAGCTTTAAATTGTATGTTTGCGCCAATGATAAAATAAGTATAAAATGATTTTTGAGAAACGATTGTAGAATGGTAATTGTAGAGGCTTAGTTCTTCTGAGGTTTTTACACATTACTTTCTATACATTTTAAAAAGGAAAGTGCAATTAATATGGAAACGTATATTTACATAACTTTAAATAAATGATGAAAGTAATTACCGTATGATTTTTCACGACAAAATCAAATGGCTGTATTTTTTGTCTGATTTTTATTTATCTTTAGCTTTTGTAAAAGTGGATATAAATTTATTGTCCCTCATGGATAGAAACTAACTTTTGTTTGTTTTTTTGTTTTTGGTAATGTTTTGATGGAAAATGATGTGCTTGGACATAAAAATTAATGGTGAGTAAATTGTTTAATGTTTCATATTTATAACTTATTTTTTGGAGCAGTCTATGTTCTTTATTGTTATTCAGTTGTAACTAAGTATCCTCTTTTATTAAAAATTTTAATTCAGCGTTACTTTTCTACCCTGATTTTCTATAGAATGTACGTTTGTGACGGTAAATTCATAAAGTTTCTTTCTGACACTTTCGGGGTTTCTTAGTAATCATTCCCATTATAACCAGCACCAAGTCTTGAATTGAATGAGGAATCAAAATAATACAACGTCTGTTCTTAATGCATCTTACTGACATCGAGCTTGAAAAGATACATAGTTTCAAAAAGTATATAGTACTTGTGTTTCATGTGTTTTTCGGTATGTTATGTAAAAGCATATGGGAGCTGAAGGAACTAAAAACATTATTCCTTTTTCTTTAAACTGTTTAAGCTTTTATGATAAACTATATCTTATATTTATGTATATAAAGATTCAAATTTATGCTTTATAATTATATTTTATCAACCCTTCTGTTGCACTTATTACATTTCGGGTCACAAAATGACGCACATTTATTTTTGAACAAATTTGATGAAAAAAAGTAAAAATGCAATGTAACAAAATAAAATACAAACAAATTCAGAATTGATGGGATATGTTCTTCACAATAAGTGGTAGTAATGACTGTGCTATGACGATGTGTTGGACATACTGGCTTATTACAGACACTAAATGTAGTAAAAGTTTTCTTTTCATGTTTTTAAGGACAAAACTTGCAGCGTTTGCGATCGGAAGCTTTGAATTTTTTAGCAGATGTAGGCGATGATGACGATGATATTGATTCTTCATTTTGGATATTATGAACGATGGCAGCAGAAGCTTCGACTGTAGAAAGACTGTTTCGTCGAACAATACACGCCCGAACTAAATTTTCACTTTACTCTTGTAAAAATAGACGACGTTTATATAGTTTATTGTTATTTCAAATATGTCTTTTACGTAACTAATCAATCGCTGCTCAGGTTTTCAGATTTGCTCTCATTAGTTTGTTACTTGCATGTTTTGATATAATAGTTTGTATGAAAGTTGAGCTAACATGAATCTTATTATGTCGACATTTCGCGTATTTGGATCTCAACGCTAAAGAGGGTAACATAAAATATATTATAACGTAATAGGACTATTTTTTTTATTTTACTTTACTTTCAACAATTGGTTTTCTTTTCTCGTTTCCTCGAATATATTATAAAACACTCGATTAGGCTAGAAAGAAACTTCATTAGCTTAACACAACAAAAAAATAGATTTTCTATTTCTTGCCTACACGAAATTCCACGGGAGCCATGGGCCTCGACAGTTCTTCGATCCACTGCCTAAATTTGCATACTTTAAGATGGTTGAAAATGCCCTGCATCTTTGCGTTCGTGGAGGCCTTCCTCTATTGCGTTGTCTATCCGGGCGGGAGGCGAATACCATTTAGGCTGTCATGCTGGTATATTTCATTCTCTTAAGCTCGTTGTGAAAGCGACATCAAAAATAAATTCAGAATGAATTAATTTTTCGAATCTTATTATATTCTATTTGGAACCTTATTAAATTCATAGTTTTCGTAAGTTTTCATTTGTTTGCAGTAAAATAATCGTACTCAAAATAATTTCTTATTTTTATACGAATAAAAGTGCGTAAAGTAGGAACGAATGAATCACAGTTTAACGCTACCTTGTAAATTTCTACAAGGTCGATAATTTTTTGCCGAAATGGTAGTTTCTAGTGATGATATTAATTGGTCCGTGTTTATGAATTTCTTTGATTTAAACATTCCAATTACTGATTGACATTATAATAAAATAAGTGTCTTTAATAAAATAATAAAAAATACACTATTTACTTATTATGTCATTGCCTTTTAAATGAACATGTGTATTTATTCTACATTCATAGATTACAAAACGGACGAATAAATGTTGGGTATACTCATATATACAAAGTTACAAGGTCAACAGAAAATAATTGAGCAACTCAACTGTAAAATAATTAGCAGCCTATACATTTATAGTAAAACTCAACGAATTTCAACTATCGGTTTCAATATGAAGAGAAACGGGGACCATTGGATGTAATTCTGGCAACGGTTAGTATAGAAAAAAACAAATCTGCAGTTGGCAAATGGTAAAGAAGACGTTGTAATTGATCATTCTGTAGTGGTTCAGCTTTTTGTAGTTATAGTCCACATGTGCGCCCACCTTTCGTAAACCTTTTACCTCTTAAAAGATTCCGGTGAGGTTGCTTTCGACCTTTACGGATTAGTATACTTATGGTTTTTCCAAATAGATTGCATTTTGTCGGCAGATTTTATTTATTTATAGGTATTTATTTGCCAAGCAATGCGTATTTACACTCTTTGATGTTGGTATGAACATAATTATGTTACCAGCTAAGCGCGTAAACTAATTTCGTACATAAATTTGTCTTAAACGTAATTCATCAATCGTTGCTCATGTTCTCATTTTTCCCTCATTAATTTGTTATGTATATGGTATATAAGAGTTTCATATGTTTACTTTCATCATTGTGTGCATAATGGTATGTCTATTGTAAGCTTTGTGTCTTTATATTATTCTCATAATGTATTGATATAATAGTTTGTATGGAAAAATAACAAACATGAATCTTATTATGTTGGTCTTTCGCGTATTTAATTTTTTGATTTGATATATTTATTTAGCCAATAATTTGCTATTTTAGAATTACAAAATTAATATAAAATTAGAAATACATTAAACTTAATTAATAAATTAGGAAAAGGTACATAAAACTTAATTACTCTTATATACTTCAGCTATATTTATCTCTTATATAATTCACTATGTTTCTTTTAAATACTATTAATCGGACTTCTTGTTTTAATTCATTTGGTAGTTCATTAAATAGTTTAAATCATTTATAGAATACTGTGTTTTGTCCTCTTTGTGTTCTTGCATGTGGAAGACGAAAATCATTTCTGTTACGCACATTATAGTCGTGTATATTATTGACATAAATTATTTTCTTGGACAGATACTTAGGTAGTTAGTTATTTTTCATTTTAAAGACAAAAATAAGTACATTCATAATCGTTCTTTGGTTAACACTTAGCCGTTTAAATACATTTAACATAACATTTATTGGTGTTAACCAGTGGCATTTTAGAATGATACACATTGCTCTATTCTGAAATTTTTGTAACCTATTTAGCATTGTATTATTTGTCAGATGGATAATTGTTGAACAATATTCAAAATGTGGTTTTATAATGCTATTGTATACATTTATTGCACAAATAGTTGACAGTCTTTTTTTTATTCTCCCAAAAAAGCTAACCTTTTTACTTATTTTCTTGGATATGTATTCAATGTGATTACTAAAACTTAACATTGAGTCTATAACAACACCTAGATATTTAATTTCCTTAACATTTCTCTGTACACCACTCTCAGAAAAACTCGGTGACCCTCAGACATTGGCATATGAAAGTAAGCCTGTGATATATCTATTTTTACCATCCAATCGTTGGCCTGTATAAAGTCTGGGACTGAGGCGTGAGAGATTAACTTGAAAGATCTTTCTTTTACATATTCGTTCAGTGCTCTGAGGTCGAATATAGGGCGAACTCCTCCGTTGAGCTTGTTTATGAGAAACATTCTTGAAACGAAACTTGGACTGGAATGTAGGGGGGGCTCTAGAATACCAAATTCGTTCATCTCCTTTACCTACGCATCCATCCTTTGGGATGTATCTGTAGCGTATCTTTTTAAAATATCTGCTGTCGGGCAAAGTAGAGGTGGTCTGTACCGAAAAGGTATTCTTGCTCCTGTAACGCTCTTTAAAATGAAAGGACTGGCTCCCCGACTCTGCCACCTGTCTACGAAAAATTTTGGTTGCCCCCCTTTGAACACTTCTGAGTCATTTGCTGTTCTCTTTGGAGCGAAAGGAATACCCGACTCGTTTGTCTTGTTTCCTATTTGCCTGTCTCTCTTTGTAACTATTCTTATTCGACGATCTCTTATAATTATACCTGGACTCACTTTTAGATTTCTTTTCATTGTTGTATAAGGAGCGTCGATTCTGAAAAGATCTCCCCTCCCTAGAAAAGGAAGGAGTGCTCAGCCAGGTCTGATTAGTGATTGCATTAATGCCTGAAGTGCATGTTTCTCGAAAAGATGCTCTGAACTTGGAAGAATGTTACGAAGCGCTGTTTGAACATTCTTGTTCGAGATCTCAGAAATCAATCTCTCACGCCTCACCTCAATGCATTCAGCTCTTTTGCCACATATGACCTGCAAGGCTAGTTCTGTATTTTTATAAAAATCAGAGGACGATCCAAACAAACTGGTAAATCTGTCAAATAAAGAATTCGGATTTAAATCATCCGGTGACTTAAACGCCAATCCCAACTTTAACAGAGCCTTTTGGTCTAACAAAGAATTAGACAAGGCAGCCATAACCTGTTCTGTGGAAACTAGGTAATCTTTTGTCTTACTCAGCATGCAGAGTTCGTCGTTTACTTGTAGCTCAACAAAACCTGGTGTCACAGCCAACAACTTCACTGCCTTTGAATACCTCACACTTCTCCAAGTTGGTAACCCAAAATGTTGCAACCTGGTCAGCGAATGCAAGTGTTCTTTATTTGCTGGCTGGATGACTCCCGCATCACTCTGGGTCTGTAACTGACCCAGATTAAGTGTTCTCCTTGAGCATTCTGGGCGATCGAGAAAACTTTCAGGAGATTGTATCTGCTCTCCCTGGAGATGAAGAGCTTCATCTTCTTGTGTAATAAACATACCCATACATTGAGACAAATACTGCACCTGATCTGTGAGTTCACCGAGTCGTTGGTCTATAGATGTTTGTTCCCCAGACCTGGACTCTCTCTTCCGCTTATTAGGAGGTGGTGAAGCCATCTGCTCCTCTTCAGATGATGAACTGCTCAACGACGATGAACTCCGTCTTGCATGTCGAGGGCTGTCGTCTTTCTTTTTCGATTTATTCGGTGACAAACTCATTTTGTACATAACTCGTATATCGAACAACTGCAACGTAACTAGTGTGTAAAATTAATGTACAAACTCTTATATCTGTGTTTCTTAATAAAAATATTCCCAATATATGCGACTTAATGGCGACGAAATACACAACGCCATGAAGAAATTAAAACGCAGTTGGCTCTTGCAGTGTTTGACAGCTACGCAGACTACCCCTGGGCGTCAATTTGATTAGTTTCTAGGGGAATTAAAGGTGATCACGTATGGGCTAAAGGCGAATACACACTGGCTTCTTCAACAGCGACGCTGTGTTTTCACCAGGCATATAATAAGTATAAGTATAAAATGATTTTTGAGAAACGCTTGTGAATGGTAATTGTAGAGGCTTAATTCTAAGGTTTGTACAGATTACTTTTTATACATTTTAAAAAGAAAAGTTCAATAAACGTATTTTTACATAACTTTTAATAAATTATGAAAGTAATTACCGTATGATTTTCCATGACAAAATCTAATGGCTGTATTTTTTGTCTGATTTTTATTTATCTTTAGCTTTTGTTAAAATGGATATAAATTTATTTTTCCTCACATGGATAGAAACTAATTTTTGTTTGTTGTTTTATTTTTAGTAATGTTTCGATAGAAAATGATGTACTTTGGACATAAAAATTAATGGTGAGTAATTTGTTTAATGTTTCATATTGATAACTTATTTTTTGGAGCAGTCTATGTCCTTTATTGTTATTCAATTGTATCTAAGTATCCTCTTTTATTAGAGAGTTTAATTCAGCGTTACTTTTCTACTCTGATTTCCTATAGAATGTACTTTCGGGGTTTCTTAGTAATTGAAATTTTTGTATTGCATGGTGATATACCATTCCCATTATAACCAGCGCCAAATCTTGAATTGAATGAGGAATCAAAATAATAAAACGTCTGTTCTTAATGCATCTTACTGTAATCGAGTTTGAAAAGATACACATTTTAAAAAAGTATATAATACTTGCGTTTAATGTGTTTTTCGGTATGTTATGTAAAAGCATATGGGAGCTAAAGGAACTAAAAACATAAATCCTTTTTCTTTAAACTGATTAAACTTTTATGATAAATTAAATTATTACAGACACTACATGTAGTAAAAGTTTTCTTTTCATGTTTTTAAGGACAATACTTGCAGCGTTTGCGATCGGAAGCTTTGAATTTTTTAGCAGATGTAGGCGATGATGACGATGATATTGATTCTTCATTTTGGATATTATGAACGATGGCAGCAGAAGCTTCGACGGTTGAGGACATATTACACATACTGTGTGAATGTGAGGAAATATCGCGTAGCCGAAAGAAATTTTTAGGAAAATACTTTTTTGAAAACTAAGAGGAAATAGTCGGCGCGGTTTTCAAAAGCCTTTTAAACCTTTTTGGTTTTTATAAAGAAATTGGGTGTTTTACCAGGGAGATTGTTTCGGTTTTTGCCCTTTGAAGTTAAATTCAACTGGTCCCGTTTTGGTGCCTAGTGATGTGTTTTATGACACACCCTGTATAACCGAACCTAACCTAACCTGTGTCCTCTGTTCAAAAATTATTAATTTTTGCACTACTACATGTAGTTCGTTCTGCCTTGGTTTCAATTTTTCTTGAGTAAAGGTTTCTTTTATTTCTGTTGTTTGTGGGCGTTTACTTTCGCCTACCTCCGAACTCGCAACCTGTTTCGTTTTTTTACACTCATGTACTAAATTTAAATACGGATGGCCCTACTGTTTAGTGCCCAAATGTACAGATTCAAATGCCGATAATTCAAATTATGCTTAAAAAGTATATATTGTTAAACAAGTTATGATTGATAGTATTGCTTATTTAGAAAAATGATTGAAATGAGGATTTAGAGAACAACTTGGCAGAGACGACGCACAATAATGGCTGAAACAACTTCCTAACACAAGAGTTAACCACTACTTTTATTTCAAAGAGCCTGCTTCGCTTAACTTTAAGCTTTCAAAACTCTGGTTGTTTATCTCTTAATCACATAGTTACTTTTACATGTACAATGGAAGTTGCTTATAACAACGCGACGGTGAAGGGACCGATCAATCGCGGTCGTTATATCCGAATGCAGAAAAAAAATATATATAAACAATATACCAATATGCAACTACAAACCATAAAATAAAATAAAAATACCAACAGTCACCGACTATCTCCCGTGCTGTACGCATCGTTTCAACTGGCGGCTTCCTATACTGAGCTTGCTGTGCTAGTGCATAACTCCCGTTACTCCTAATCTAATCTCTTTTTCTTCCGCTTTGTTTTTGTGCTGAATTCCACTCATCTCGCGAGTGATAATGGTTTTTTTGTTTTTTTTTTTCCTTTTTCCACCATGGCCTCAGGGCCAAAAGTGAAGTCAAAAAATAGGTTCAGTGCCCTTTCTGAGGTCGCAATTTCTGAACCTCCCCAGCCTAAAAGAAATAAGATATCTTCTAACTTACTTGATACGTTTCCCGAACTTCCGAAAAACATCAATCAAAAAAACCCAAGATTTGTTATTATGGCCCCACGAAAAGAGAAGCAACCTCTCTCTTCTGTGAGCATTTTTGCATTGAGAAAAGCTATTGATGCCATAAGCACCGAATATTTGCAGATCTCCCAACTTAGAGATGGTAAGATCCTAATCTTCACAAAAAACCAAACGGTTGCGGACAGATTCATTCAAAAAATCTTTCTAACCTCTGCCCTGTCACGATTACTCCACACAGCCAACTTAATTCATCTAAAGGCATAGTTTACGCTCCCTGCCTTATTAGTGTCCCGGAGGAAGAAATTATATTAGAAATGAAAACGCAAAAAGTAACAGAAGTCTATAAATTTACGAAGCAAGTAGATAACAAGCGGATTGCAACAGGTTTGATGCTGTTTACTTTCAAGTGGCAAATTCTGTCGAAATCGGATGGTATAATGCCAAAGTCACTGAGTACATTCCCAATCCCATGCGGTGCCGGAACTGCCAGCTACTTGGCCATACCACTAAAAGGTGCAACGGTACCA